>OY101448.1:108083651-108526151 GCA_956483635.1 Panzeria rudis | reverse complement strand
TAGAACTTTCTTTCAAGCGCAAGCGACAGTCAACACGTATGAGTACAACAATCCTCTTCTTGCAATTAAGACAGGAAATGGGAAAATCTTTAAAGGAACTTTTAAAATAATACATGTTATCAACATGGACGACTACGACCATGTTTTGAACGACATCAGACCGACCGTACAACATGAGATCAGGAAAACTGGAACTTTAGCATCGCACTGACTGGGACAACATTATTAAGAAGACCAATGATCTAATTAAAACCAATAACAAACAGTACAATATTAATAGCCACTTACTGAAAACCACTAACAATATCATAAGGAATTATAATAGAATCATTAATATGATAGATATTAATGATTCAGCAAAGCTTGAACAATAACTTTTTAACAAGCTACAGATTTTAAAAGACGAGGTAGAGCAAAGTATAATGGCAGTGCAATTGTCAAAAAGAGGAATTGTACACTCTAACTTACTAGACAGATCAGATATATCTAACATTATAGCACAAACAGAAACACTTCCATTTTGAAACGAAATCCAAGCAATAGAATATGCAGAACCCATAATAGTAATTAAGGACTCGCTTCTCTTATACGTACTGTCTATACCACAGAATGACGACACACTTTTCAACAACATTTTAATAAGACCTACGGCTAAAAATGATAAACGAATTAGTTCCGCATTTTCAAACCTTTTTGTGTCTCAGAAAAACATATTTGGCGTTGTTGGGCCATGTATGTACGTTGATTGAGAATGTGAAAGTTTGTAAAGAGACTGAGTTAAAAAAATTAGAGCCTAATCACTGTATATCTCAGATCTTAAACGGGGGAAATGCTCTCAGTATATCAATATCAAAATCAGCCCGTTATAGAACTCATTCATGTCGGTACAATATTTACAACGAAATATGCAGGAAATCTTACTTATAGAAACATCACGCAAACGATAAACGGGACAGTGATTATAATTTTTTTTAATGAAACAATAATGCTTAATGAAATGGAATACAGTAATTATGAAATTATTTCCCTCCAAATTTTACAACTTGACCGAGGAAGACATAAAAATAGATATCCAATATCTTCACAAGCTTCACTTAGATAATGTGGAACAATTAGACAAAATTTCACCTCAGAACATTATTTCTATTAGTTCAGGGGTTGCAATACTCGTAGCTGCCTGTGTAATTATTTCTACTTGCCATCTTTTTTCAAAACACAATAGCAAAAACCGTATAAATTTTCCCATCATAGAACCAATAAAGATAAACTACTAAATCCGCAAGACGCAAATTCTTAAGAAGGGGGAAGTTAAGCCTACTGTTAGCCACGCGCCAACTAATTATTGCTGACTAGGTATCTTTAGTTTAGTAACCTTGTTTTATTATTTGTGTGTCTTTATTGTTTGTATGTCGCAATAAGCGAATTATAAATTTAAGCTTACAATGCAAGAATATATTTTAGTAATAATTTAATAAAATAAAGTAGAACAAAGCTTACGATTCAAAATATCGTTTAGCAATAAAAATAATCTAAGTAATCATTTTGTAAAATATAAAATGTTATCAATAAAATTATTTTGGTAATTGATGTTGTGACAAAGAACGTGTTGTGTTGAAATAATTATATTTTTTGACTCTCTGGTGCAAGAGAACCATAACTTACATATGTATGTATACTAATAATTATACAAAAGTCCGTCATATACATACATATGTATGTATGTATAATTTGAAAGTGCCGTACATTAATTTTGAACTAAAGTTTATTACGCATTACATATCCATAAGACAAAGCTTTGGTTTTCTTTCTACACAGTTTATAAAATGTTTCGTATGGCATCTATAGGACATGATGTATTTTTAAAATACAGCATAATACAATAATAATTCGTGAAATATTCCAAAACAACAAATAACTCCTGTATTTCACTCTAAAAAACATATACGAGTGAGTAAATGATAATCAACGAACAAACACCAAACCAACCACAGCTCGTTATATGTATGTCTGTTGTGTATGGTATTTACTTTCTTTGAGGTTTGTATATGATGTTGTTGACAATGCGAATAATTTTATAGTGTTGGCGAGATCAATGAAGCATATGCTTTAGTGAAGACATGTAAGCGGGTATATTCTTGCTATCCTTTAATACATATAAAGTATTTAAAAACCGCAGTTTTTACAACCAGTGTACCCAGAAAAGTTTTGCCTCATGTCCCCAATTTAAAGAATAATATCCCCAAAAATCATTCAATAAAAATAATTTTTTTTTGAGTCCTCTGTGTATTTTATTACATCTAAATAATATTATTATTTTTATTTAGCCATATATGAACATTGCATATATGCATTTTTCACTTCTAATTATAAACCAATTGACAGTATTTTATTCTACTGTATAGTAAAACTAACAACTTTTAATGCTTTGATAAATATTATTTTTAATTTACTTTCTCTCTAGCATAACGAAACATTTGTACACAGCAAAAGTAATGAGCTAAAACACTAAAACATACCCTTCAATACTTCTACTTTGGAATGTTAAACGATTGCTTTAACATGACGATATCATTGGAGGCAAGTACTTACCACATTAGGTTACAAATAACAAGTTAAAAATTTCAATATTTAGAAGGCATTGAATACAAATGCAAAACACAATAAAAATAAAAGGCCTTTCCTAAGCATTGAACTCATGCCGTTTTTTCAGTTATTGTATTATTTTATGCCAAGTGTTTTGCTCATTAGGATACTGCACAACTTTTTTGTTTTCACAAACATGAATACAATTAAACAAAATGCGTGTAGCTACCCCAGGGGTTGAACTGTTTATCGTCTATATGATAAGCAGATACACTCCTACACTGCCAATAAGAGTATAAATGGCTTGTTTATTTACTATAAAGTAATTGAATCAACTATTACAAAGTATGGTATGTAGTTTGTGGTTCAAAAGTATGGTGTTTGGTAATGACAGCACAATACCAATTTTTTCCTGGGTCATAATAATATTTCAGAGAAATAAAATAAATTTAATGCTTTCTTTTTTTCTGCTACAAAGTTTTAACAATTTTGCGATTTTGGATTACTGAAAAACTGTTTATTATATTTTTTGGTTTCATTTTGCGCGAAAAATAACATTTTGGTACAAAAGTTTTAATAATAAAATTTTATTCAATATGTTTTCTGAAATTATTATTCTTGTTACATATTATGTATAGGACATAACGAGCTATTCACATATTACGTAACTATCCAGGGGCCGAATCGTCACTTTCGATATCGAGTACACTATCGTATCGAATAAAATTTTGACACTATCGAATGGTTGGATTACCGCATTCGATAGCTATCGTATCAAGTGTACCAAGTTTGTTTTATACCGGTTGTTGGATCGAATGAAAATTTGTAATACATTAAAGAAACATTTTGTGTTTCTAGCAGCTAGTACAACAACCAAGTCGATTGGCCAACTATAATAAGGTTTATAGGCGTTGGCGTAGCTTAACATTTTTTCTAGGGGGGGCAACAAATTTTTTGTTGAAATTTTTAGTCCGGTTATGGATTTTCCTAACTAACAATACCATTAAATAACCGATTGCTTTTAATAACACTTCTTTACAAACTTTTATTTTTTGAAGTTTTTAATTTTCTACAGCATTTTTTAGAATAATTATGATGTGCTAAACACAAAAAAGAATAAAAAATTTCATTTCGGCCATTGTGCATAATATAACGGTTCATTTTCGTTTTCAAATGAATTATATATTATTTGAAAGGGTACTAAATTACGCGTCGAAAATTTTAAAGTTCATTCAATTCAATTCAATTGTTACCTTTTTGGAAGCTGTTTTGTACCACAAATAAGAAAAAAACCATAGTTGTATAATTTGATTAATACTCCATTCGATTATAAAAATTTTAAGCCATAATGGACCTAAATTCTGTGTTTTATTATTTAGGCTATTTATGATCAGATTTGCTCTTTACTTTAGATGCAAATAAAACAATTTATTCCATTTTTGTTTCCAATGTTTCATCAACTTTGTTCCGGCATCTTTAGAAGAATCTTATAATCAACTTTGGATGGTGTTTTAAAGATAAATAAATATATGTACCGTTATATGAACAATGACTGAAGTGAACTTTTTTCAGTGTATAGCATATAATTCCTAATTACCCTAAAAATGCATTAGCAAATTTAAACCTTTTCGTTGTAAATTGACAACCTGTTTGAATGATTTTGTGTATTTTACATTGAATTTATTTTAATTATTTTTTACATAATTGTTTATGTAGATATGATTCAAAATAAAATTCTCAAAATACACGGCAGAACAGAACAACGTTGTTGTCGGATAAGATCGCAACCAATATTTTGATATAGTTTCTTATTAGTATCTCTTATCATTAATCATTTTATTTTTATTTTAATCTTTAATTTTGGTTAATAATATCACATTGAATTTTTGGTGTCACCCTAATTAAACTCAAATGTAACAAATTGTCTTTAAAGTGCCCAAAAACAATATATATCAATAAAAGAGTAACGTTATTGAGTGACTGACTGACTGATTCATCATCGCCCAGCCCAAACCACTAAAGCTAGAAAGTTGAAATTTCGTACGTGGGCTCCCCTCAGTATGTATAGATCCACTAAGACGGGGTTTTGGGAAATTCAATCGCTAAGGGGGTAAAAACGGGTAAATTCGATAACCTTATATCTCCGGATCTAATTAAGGTAGACATAAAATTCTAAAAACAGCATAATAAGATCAAAAAATGAGCGGGGGGCGTTTGGTACTTTTTTGAAATTTTTACATTTAGGGGCCGAAAAAGGGTAAAAATATAATATTGATACTTTTCTTGTTAACCGTTTATCTCCTAAAGTAATGAAGATAGAAATTAAATTTAAATTGCATTCTTCTATCCTTACGAAGCCCTCAAAATTATTTTGGTACTTCTTTGAAATTCGTATATAAAGGGTAAAATTGGTTGCTCGTTTTGGTACTTTTTTCCATACAACTATTTTTTATGCAAATTGATATACATAGTGAATGAATTTGTTAGTATATTTTCATTAATGAAGGATTTTTGAAAATTTTAATTCTAAGGGGATTATAAGGGGTAAAATCGGTAACCTTATATCTTCGAATCTAAGTAAGGTAGACATAAAATTCTAAAAGCATCATAGTAAGAGCATTATAATGAGCGGACAGGTGTCTGAAACTTTTTTAAAATCTGTACATTTAGGGGCCGAAAAAGGGTGAAAATATAAGTTTGGTATTTTTTGTTAATAGTTTATCTCCTAAAGTAATAAAGTTAGAAACTTAACTTGAAATTCATTCTTATCTCCTTAAAAAGCCCTTTAACCCTTTGAGGACCGGACTTTTTCTGCTGATGCGATTTTTTTTTTTTCGTAATATTTGCCCCAATAATAGTTACGTAAAAAAAATTGGCCCCTCAGGTTCTCTCCTTGCCCCTCATTTTGCTTGGCAAATATAGTTGCCTCTGGGTTGAAAGGAAATTTTTTGCCCAAAATAAAATTATTTTCCTTGGCAAATATATTTGCCTGCGGGCTGAAAGAGAATTTTTTACCCAAAAAAGTTAATTGAAAAGTAAGATGTTTTATATATTTTTTATTTATTTAAACTATTTAAAAAGTAATTTATAAAGAATCTGAGCAAATTTAAGATAATAATTGCTATACGTGGTATTTGTCAAAACAGTCACGTGATGATGTAAAGCAAAGCAAGACATTGCATACAGTGCAAAATACATTTGTGTGGCTATATTTGCCATAGCTGGCGCAACGGGCGCATCGTTTCCAATTTTCACGTTTTTTTCATTTTATGGAAAGATTTCGGCTTGCTTAAAGAGATACTTCCAGTTCTGGTTGCTTCCGGGAATCTGCGCGATCTTGAACAGAAGTCATTAATCAATTCCTTTGCTAATGCTGCCAGAAAATCAATCGAAGTTATGTTTGTCGCAAAGCTGTTAGCCAACCAGTTTGCCGTATATCACGTAGCTATTATGGTTGCATATTTCGAAGAGATCAAAGAACAATCGAATATAAAACTGCCATTTGCTTCTGCGATCATACTCATAGTAAACCTTTTTTTGGTCCATCAGATCGACACCTCCCATTCCCTTGTTGTAATGCTGGACAATCTACATCAATTTTGCCTGCTTGTCCTGCAACATGGCGCTTTACTTTGTACACCGCAGTTGGGTCTATAAAATTTGAAGCCAGGTAAACAGCGCGATTGTCCATCCACTTGACTACGGATATGCTATCAGATGTAAAATAGCTTATGTCCCCACGTTTCATATTTTTATCGGGCGGAAACTTCTTTGGCATGTGTTTTTTATTACTGCGAATTGTTCCGCATGCCATGATGTCATTATGCTGTAGAATGTCCAGCAAGTTGACGCTAGTAAAAAAGTTGTCGCAGTAAACTTTAACTACTTTTTTGGTAGTGGCGTACATAATTGCAAAACCACAGATTCACCAAGACCGTGCTCCACAGACGTCTTTTTTCCAGTGTATATGTCCACGTTATACAGGTATCCGGTTTCCGACTCACACAAACACCAAAGTTTGAAGCCCCATGACACGGGCTTGTTCTTCATATACTGCTTCATGGCATTATGTCCCTTGAACTTCACCATATGTTCGTCAATTGATAGTTTTTTTGAGTACATGTATGCTTCTGGCAGAGCTTTATTTATATGGTTTATAATTTCTCGAATTTTATATCTACGGTCGTTGAAATCAGCCTGATCATTGTCGCAAAAGTGCAGATTAGAAGTAATTTCCTCAAATCGAGGCCGGGTCATGATATCTGCGATTTGAGCTTGATGAAATGTCGGATCTGTAGACCAATACATCTGAATGCTGGGTAGTTTTACACGGCTCATACTTACGACTAGACCCATATAAGCCTTGAACTCTTCCACTGTCAGAGTGAAAACGCAACTTTTTGGTATGGCATATAAGTTGGACTGCTCCACTATCATTATGCACATTTCTGAAACCAAAAAAAGTATACAAAATAAGAAACTACTATTTTGTAATTATAAAAACTTACCTTTAAAATTACAAACAGTATTGAATACATCATACGCTGGCGGCATTTCCTCGTGTGCATTTACAATGGGTTTTAGAACTTGCGAATGTTCATATATGCAATTCATATAGGCAAGCTTCTCTCTGAACCGGAAAGTCTTTTCTGGTGGTATAAAAAGTGCTGGCTTTTCTGGCATTACTGCGGCATTTGAAGTCGATGCAATTGGCTCATCCTCTTCAGCAACTGGTACAGCTTTACGACCAACGCGAGCTTTTTTAATTACAGGAGATTCTATGGGATTAGTTCCTTCGATAACAACTTCTATGGGCTCATCCTCTTGGATTTCCAAAGCGTCATTTTCCAGAAAAACGATGTCCTCTTCATCCATATATGTAGCCGCTTCTTCCTCTTTGTCACTGGTGTCGCAAAGCAACAGTTGCTCAATTTCGTCCGGATTAAGGAAAAGAAACGATTACGGGCGGATCTACTCATTTTAATTTGTTTATAATAACTTCAAATAACGCGATACTAAAATACACTGTTCAATCGAAAATAGCACTCGAAATAGTACAATAATACACTTTCAAATAGTAATGCACGAAACACGTCTGCTCTGATTGATTTCGAATAATTAATGAATGAAAACGAACAAGCAAGCAGCGGAAAAAAAGCTTGGAACTTAAAACAATAACAGACAAAATGCGTTTTGTTTAATTAACTTTCATCATTAAAAGTCAAAAACAAACATGCACCAAAAAAAGTAAAACTATATACACAGACGTACATACAAAGATGAAAATAAAAAATTATTTAGATTATTTTTAGGTGCGTTTTTTTTCATTTCAACCCACAGGCAAACATACTTGCCAAACATATTTCGGGTAATTGTGGGCAGGTTGAAACTTACACAAATTTTCCCCATGTATTTTTTGAAAGGTAAGAGGCGCCCCCAAAATATACCCGAGTTTTAGCCAGATGCGCCCCCCGCTCTCCCCACAGCACCTCCCTGAAGTAAGACGACTTTTTGGCCAACTTTGAGGCCACCTAGTGGGCAAATGGGGCCAGAGAAACCCCTACTACCTACCACATTTTTGTTGCCCCAACCCTCCGCTACAAATCAGCTTTGAACATATTTACTCTATCTCTTACGTGAACAATTATATGATACAAACACCCCTGTGCAAGTATGTTTACCTCAGGTCGTCAAAGGGTTAAAACCGTTTTGAAGCTTTTCAAATTTGAATATATAATTGGTAAAATTGGTAGCCCTTTGTGATACTTTTTTCCATACAACTATTTTTTATGCACATTGATACACATACTGAATGCATATGTTTGTATATATTCTCTAGGAACGAATTTTTGAAAACTTAAATTCTAACGGGATTAAAAGGAGTAAAAACGGGTAAACTCGGTGTTCTTATATCTCCGAATCTAAGTAAGGTAGACATAAAATTCCAAAAGCGTCATAATAACATAGAAAAATGAGTGGATAGGTGTTTTGTATTTTTTTTTTTGTTGAAATTTTTACATTTAGGGGCCGAAAAACGGTAAAAATATAATTTTGGTACTTTTTTGTTAACCGTTTATATTTTAAAGTAAAGGTACTTTTTCGAAAACCTACTTTTTTGAAAATGTAGTTTTAAGAAATGATACTTTTTGAAAAATGTTTTTGGAAAGGGTACTTTTTGAAAATGATACTCTTTTGAAAATGGCTACTTTTTGAAAAGTTACTTTTTGGAAAATGTTGTTTTTAGAGCTCTGTACACCAAGCAAGCAATGTAATAAACAGAGTAATGATACTCAGTGACAATAGATTCAAACCAAAAAACATTATGATTATAAAAGACATCCTGATGAAAAATAATTTTCCAAAACATATGATAAACAATTTAATCAACAAAGTAACAAGCAGTATGAACAGATGGGATAATGACAGAGAAAACACATCTGGCAGCACCAAATACTACGGTATACCATTTATACCAAAACTCACAGAAAACAACAAACTTAGAGAAATAATTAAAGACGAAAACATAACATTCTCACACAAACCGAATAAAACAATAAAACATCTGTTTACACAAACAAAAACTAAGATTGAAAAGAGAGATCAAAGTGATGTTGTTTACGAGATTGAATGCATTGGTAATGATAACGAGGGGTGCGGCAAAGTTTACGTTGGGACAACGAAAAGAAATTTAGGAGTGAGAATAGATGAACACAAGACAGATATAAGAAAAGGAAAACATTCAACTGCGCTCTCGCAACATTGTATTGAAAATAAACACAAACCCAATTTTGACGAAGTAAGGATACTGGACAAAGAGAAAAAAGTAAACAAGAGGTATACAATGGAGAGTTTACGAATACAACAAAGATCAGAAAATGCAATAAACACTAAAGAAGATAAAGACAATACCAGTGCAAACTACAACATAGTTTTAGTTTAATACCGACGATTTGAAGAACAATCAACGAGCTGTGATATTTTTAGTTTAATTTTTACATTTTTTAATTTATTAAGTTTGTGTTTTTGTCCCCTTTACACATACATACAAATCTGTGATATTTTAAGAAATGTACTGAATTTATAAAAGAATATGTAAGTTTAATTATTCTAGAAAGCAATAATTTGTGTATTTTTGATTGCTAAAAAAATATTTATTTACATTTATATGTTGTGGTTGCCAGATCAAAATAAAATAAATAAATCCCTGAAGAAGTTGGAAAATACCAACGAAACGTAGGATTGAAGAAAAATGAAAATATAATCTTTTATTTACATCCAAAGATAAATAGACCTTAAAAGCCCGATTATTATAGATAATCAAAACAAAATATACAGAGATATAGAAAAAAGGTCGATATATTAAACAGTCTATATAAAAGTAAATTAATCTTATTGTTTTCGATACGCTGTCCGTCAGTCCATCTGTCTTTCTGTCTGTCACAGGCTGTTTTCTCGAGAGCCGTAAGAACTACGGGGTAAAGCGAGCCACGAAACATGTTGAAATACTAATATAATATACATACGTTTTTATATAGACTCTCGAAATTTCCAAAGTTAGTGGTAATTGGTGTAGTCTGTAAAATATTTAACACAACAAAAATTAAAGGGTGTTCTGAAAGTTAATGTTATTTTGACTATGTAGTTTCAACAGTTTTCTGTATCTTGGAAACCGTAAGAGGCAAACTCTTGAAATATTATAAAACTCTAAACTAAAAACATCCAGAATTAAAAAAGTCAAAACGAAAAATCGCCAAATGAAAAAATCGCTCAAACGCAAAAATTCGCCAAAACTATAAAGATGGCCAAAAAAACTAATCAATTTTGTGGTTATTTTTAAATGAGTTAAGTAATATTTCTATATCTGCACACCAATGGGGTAGCGAAGCACGCCGGGTATAGCTAGAATTAAATATTTACATATGTATATTTGTTGTTACTCAAAAGAATTTGCAATAATTTCTTGTTGATTTATTTCATAGCGGATTACTGATGAACAACAACAACAACAGTAAAAAAATAAATACATAGGTACATATGTGCATATTTGGTTCGTTAAGTTTTGTGTTTGTTGTTGTCAGTAAACTGCAGAGAAAACAGGTTCAAGTATGTACGTACATACCTATAATATGTAAAGAAAATTCTTTTCCAATATTTTTAGTCTGCATTTAGAACTTATAAAATAAAGATTAACTTGTCGTGTGCAAAAAAAATATTTTAGAGTTTCTATTTTTAACACCCAGTGAGCCATAGAACTAATTCGTTGTGGAACATAATTTGGCGACCATGACAGGACGGTCAGTATTAAAGTGCAAATAGTTTTTTAATAAAAAAAATATATGAAATTTTTTAACGCTTTCTTACTGTCGTGTATTTCATTTACGAACCGTATATCTCTTTGTAATCCTAACAAATTTCTCGTGGTTGCTGATTCTTTGGGGGAAAAAAAATGAAAAGCGACAGCGATGGTCAAGGTGGTCCAGAACTGGCGGCACTTAAACAAAGTCGTGACAATATGAAGAATAATATTACAAATCTTAAGAAAAAAGTTGAAAAGGATGATGGAACGGTGGACGCCACCATTCTGCAATGCCGCTAGAGAAATCCTGGAATCGTATTTCAAACAATTGTGCCATGTACAAGGTAAAATTGAACAACTGTGTCCTGAAGACATTGCAAGAAGTGATAATGAGGACTTATTCATTGGCTCTAAGGTAAAACTATTAGAATATCTAAAAGCTCATCATGGCTCGATATCTATGGATACCAGTTGCATAAACGCTACAGTTGCTGGCACATCACAAGTGTCTCGCCTTCCTTCATTGAAATTACCTCGCTTTGATGGAAAGTATGCAGACTATAAACGTTTTATAGCGGCATTTAATAACATGGTCCATAATAATTCATCATTAACCGCAGTCGGTAAATTCAATTACTTATTAAATTACCTTTCTGGAAAAGCTCTTGCTGTTGTTGAACCATATCAAGTTACGGATGAAAATTACCCGAAGGCCTAAACAGTTTAAAGGAGCGTTACGACAACAAAGTACTCACCTTTTTGGAACATATAACTGCTCTTTTCAACGTTTCTGAAATGGTTAAATGTGATAGTGTTTCGTTAGGTAGTATAATTGGTAATGTTTCTGCGATTCGTGGTTCACTTTTGTCACTTGGCTCAGAAATGGACATAACGAACGCAATTATTATTCACATGGTTTTAGCGAAGCTTGATGATGCTACAAAGCAAATTTATGATGAAAAATTAGATTTTAAATCCTTGCCTTCATGGGATAAATGCTACGAAATTTTAAGCCATCGATGTCAATTTTTGGAATGTCATGGTAAGAAGAATGATAATATTAAAAATAGTTCTAGTGGTACAAAACCAAATTAAAATCGTCATGCAACCACATTCGTAAATTCAAATTTAAATGTGAGTTGCTCATATTGCATCAGCGCTGAGCATCAATTTGACACCTGTTCTTCTTTTTTGTCGCTCCTAGTTTCCGAACGATTTAATTTCGTAAAGCGTAATGGGTATTGCATTAACTGCCTTAACAAAGGGCATATAGTTTCAAAATGCCCACCGAAATCTCGATGCAGAGTATGTAAATCAGCACACCATACCCTGATACATATATACCATCGTCAGAAAATGTCGTCTCATCAGTAAATAATTTGATTCCCACAAATCAACATAGTAGCTCTTCAATCACCAATCAAAGTGAAGTAGAAACCAATATCAACCCCGCTACATTTATGACAAGAGCATTTAAAAGAGCTCTCATTCCAACTGCGGTCGTTCTAGTAAAAGACTCTTGTGGCGTTTTTCAATCAGCAAGAACCCTTCTTGATTCGTGTTCAGAAATAAATTTCATTTCGGAAGACACTGCGAAAAGCCTTAAATTAAAATATCAACCCTATACCCAAGAAGTATCTGGCATTGGTGAGGTTCGTACCAAAATCAAATCTTTCGTCAATACGACTGTGCAATCTCGTCTCAACTCTTTCGAATGGTCATCAACGTTTGCAGTCACAAAAACAATATCGTCACGACAGCCTGGTTTTATTTGCTCATCAGCACTGAAATATTTTTGAATTTGTTGGCTGAAGGTCATATCTCATTAGGAGACGGAAGTCCTACTTTAAAGAACACAGTTTTCGGTAGGATTGTGGGCGGAAGCTTTACATCCTAATAGTAGTAGGGAACTGTTCCTTTTAGACCAATTAAAATTTAAGTAATTAAAATTGTAAAATTGTTTGAAATTTTGCCGAAATTTTATTTGATACCCGTGGAAAAAAAGAAAATTGCCCTGTAGGCGAAATGTGGTTAAAAAAATTGTGTTGATTTACTATTGAGATTTTGATTAGTATTACTGACTAATGATATTATAGATAATGTTCTGTATTATATGAATTTCGGATATGGGTGTCTCTGTGGGTGAGTGGTAGTGATGCTAGCCTATCAGTAGAGAGGTCGTGGGGATCGATTCCTACCATAGACCCTGGATATTTTCCGTCGCTTCGTGGGTTGTGGTTAGTAGATAGGAACTGGGCTCATGGGGGCAATTAAAATTTTAAAATTTGGGTAATTAAAATTTGAAATTTTAATTGTTAAATAAACAAATGTGTAATTTGATACCCGTGGGAAAAAAATGAAAGTGCCCTGTAGGCAAAATGTGTATAGTGAAGATTGTGAAAAGTTATAGTGTGGGTAATGCTTTTTTGGTGTTATAGAAATTTAGGGTGTTGTTCTTATGGGGTGATATTGAGACATTGATTAGTGAGTTTGGAGCTTGAAAGTATTGGCTTACTATAGACAATGTGGTTCTTATGGGGTGATATTGAGACATTGGGTAGTGAGTTTAGAGCTTGAAAGTATTGGCTTAGTATAGACTGTGTGGTTCTTAAGGGGTCATATTGAGAGATTGGGTAGTGTTTTAGATTATATGTGGAAATAAAGAGTGTAGACAAGTTTGGTGACAACGTCACCAAACTTGTCTAGATTCAAATAATCGCATGATCGTTTGGATTTTTAGCTGTGTTGCTTAGTATGACAGATGGTCTGAAGTCGTTGTTTACGTTAAATATGCATGCTTAATCTTGTTGGTGTTTTTTGTTTATTCAGGTGGATGTGTTGGAGAATGAGTCATCATCCTCATTTTTGTTTGTTATTGGTGGGGGTTAGTTAGAGGTTATGTTTACATAAAGAGTCTGTACATGTGGACTAATGTTAAAATTAAAATCTTGCTTAATCTTGTTTATTTTTGACAATGGAATTTGATTTTCACAACATTATGAAAATGTACTGTGTCTGTGTGTGTATGTGTGTATATGTGTATGAGTGTGTACATATAGTTGCGTATGGGTACATCTACATACATTTATATGTGTTGTCCTTGATTTTGTGCTGATCATGCGAATTCTTGCTGTTGCTATGTATATGAATTTCATCATATTTCTACATGTGGATTGATGTCTGTCCGTGAGAATATATATTTGTGTATGCGAGATGTTCATAGCTTGATGTTTTATCAATTTGTTAGTGTAAGTATGGGGAGGCGTGAGAATTTCTGTCTGTCTGTGGGAATTTCTATATGTCTGAATGTATGAATTTGAGTCTGTCCATGATTGGAGGTATGTTGTTAAAATAGTTTGCATTCTTTTTGTAGGCGACATGTGATGTACATATGTAGTATAAAATGTTCTCATGTATGTGACCTTCCCTATTTTTTATATGTTTATGCCAAAATCCGTTTATTTACATCTGTGTTTTGTAATAGTGTAGACGATGAATTTTTTTTTTATTTTGTCAAGCTATCTTTGTGCTATGTATGTTAAATTCAATTTGTTTATATTTAAAGTTTTAAAATGTTTTGTTTCTATTTATTTAAGCATGTCCGTTCATTTTTGACTCAACGTCAGTCGGTTGGTAAACGGTTTGTAAATTTTTATTATGTGATTATGGAAATGTGAGAGGGGAGGAGCTGTGTTAAGTTCTACTAAATGTTCTGAGTACGCAATCTCATGGGTATGAAATTTGACAATATGTGTACACACTTATGTACATATTAGCAAATTTATTTGATGTATTCATGTACATACATACAAATAAGTTTTTGGTCTATATTTATATTCATTTTTTCAAGTGAGAACTTTTGTTCTTTTGTTGAAAAATATTTGCACGATCGTTTAGATTTGTAGTTGTGTGTAGCAAATAAATATGCTGATATATTTTATTTGAAATTTGAAATATGTATTTTGTTTGCAGAGGTTTTTTATGTACAAGTGCATTTCAGTTGTTCAATATTTTGGGACCATAGTATTGATAACCAGAGTTTTTGAATAGGGTTAATGAACTTGTGATGGATATTTTGATTTCTTTATTTTAATGAAACAATTGAAGATAGATGTTAAGGTGACATTATTATTTTATGGGGTTTTGTCTGTCCGACTATTGTTTCGTTGGTGAGAGGAAGATGTCGTTATGGCTCATTCGTTTATTTATTTAAGAAACAGTGTTTCGTATTGCTAGACAAAGGAATTTGAATTTCACAATACAAAGTATACATTTTATTATATGTTATGTTTGTGTATGTGTATTACGTCATCACTTTTTTGTAGGTGTGTGTTGGGTTGAGTGTGTGTATACTATATATGTCTGTTGTTATCGATCTAGTATCTATATAAATTTTGCTATTTTGTAGGTTGTTGCTTATGTATGTATGTATATAAATTTCTTTTTGAGGTTGTACATATTAATTGTTCTTTTAAAATTTTTATGTACACATTCTTAATTCTGCTGACTTGGATGTTTTTGTTTATCATTTGAACTATACACATAAAGGTTGTATAGTCTTGAGCTTGTAGTGGTAGTTGTTGTCCATGTACATCACTATTTTTTATCACTTTGTGTAATTGTTTTACAATGGGCTCTACACGAGGACCAGAAGATAATTTTTTTGGGAGGAAGTCATGGGAGGTTTTCATGACTCAGGAAATTTATTTTAGTATTCGGCGGTTATATTTTTGAGGGCGAAAGGTCTATCAATATATTTATTACATGGTTGTTCTTTAATTTGAATGCTTATACCTATACATGGAAGACAGGAACATTAATTATTTCTATCACTTTTACATCCGATATTTTTAATAATTTTAATGAGTTTATTTGATATACAAAGATATTTCTTTACATTAAATATTTTATCAAGTAAAGATTTTACAAGTTAACTTTTCTCTTGACCGCTGGAATGTAGTAGATGGTATTAGTATGCTGTGATCGATAGATAATCTTTGTATTGATGTGTTCTATTGTTTGAGTTTTGTTTTATTTTTCTGAAGCGTGTCATTGAACGTACATATGTATGTATATAACTTAATAATACATACATTTTCTTATACTGATTTGCTAAACAAGGTTAGTTTTTTTTTATTTTTGATGTGCAGAGTAAAGCTGGTTGTTTTAAAACACCAGCGTTTAATAAAACATTCTAAAAATATGAAAGAAGCAAGTGTTTATTATAGAGATTGTGATGATTACATGTTTGAAAAATTTTGATACAAATAAATTGCAAAATCTAAGACGAAAGTAATTATTTAGGCTTTCTAGTTCAATTATTTTAATTAATGTAAATTCAAATTATTATTATGAATGAGATTCTGTAAAATCTGTTGACTAATTCCTTACCGAAACTGAATATACAAATACGTACTATTTTTAAAACTCATATTACTACACATATCCTTGAAAATTCAATTTAATTGTAGATATATTTCGGAATATTATTAATCGATATCTTTTTGAATATTATTAAATTAAAGGTTGATAAGAATTCAACTACCAAACTATTCCCCTTAGATTCATGTGCGTAATTCAATACCATAATGGGATAATCTTAATAAAAACATAAGGGGAGAACTTAAAACATAAGGGGAGAACTTAAAAAAGCAATTATATAGGCCTTTTATAGTATACATGTACAGATTTCGATTGTATATAGCACACTCAAATATTGTTAGATAACTGTAAAATAATATTCCATTTGCTTACAGTTATCATATTAAATATTCCTTTAATTCAACATTAGACATATGTACTATATACATGCATATTTAGAATATTTATAAGAGAATTTTTAAATAATAATGTATCTAGGCATATTCATATTAAAGAAAATTATAGTGAACGATAAAAACGCATAAGTAAACTATATTTTATAGACTAATTTCGATTTATATTATCAAGTCATCAAGTTCGAACACACTAGCAGGTTTTTTATACGATGATGGTTGATATGATGACGTTGCTAACAAAATAACTGAATTGTCAATGAATTATACTTAATTATATTATATTATATTATATATACAGGTATATACAGGTATATATACAGGTATCTCCTCGTGTAATCATCTGAATTAGTTTCGAAGAAATGATTACTAATTACTCATATAGTAAGGATGATTATGAATATGTTGGCAAAGTATGTACTTCATTCAAATGTAGTTCTATGATGTAACACAAATAAATCAAATTATCTAAGTTATTTAGTTGTAAACAACTTGTATGACTATGTTATATGTTATTACCTACCATATTCCATTCTTCATTGGTTGAAGATTCATAAAATTTTAATTTAAATGATGTAAGGGAAGATTACATCATTTCCGAACGTTTGGACACATATTAGATTAGACACATAGAAATTTAATAACTTAATTGTTATTAGATTAGACTTAAAATACCATCAAGATTACACAATTGTCAAAATGCTTTATCATTTTGTGTAGATAACAAGAAAATTCAAAGCATGAAACAAATTAAATTAATAACGCATTTAAGTAATAAAACAAATACTAAGATCGCCGGGTGGCCGAAATTCAAACGGGGATATTTCTAGGGAACTTCTCGAATTTTGTGAATTTCGATAAAAAAAAAATATATTACGCACATCTATACACAAATATCTTTTTAACCATATATGTATGTTTCACTAATATTGGTGGACAATAAGATACTTAAAAGTGTACAACAAAATTGTGTAGTCTATTTATATATAAGATGTAGCTCACTAACTTTAGAAATATCTAACAATGTATTCAACAAGGATTAATTTCAAATAAAACACATAGAACTCTTAAGTTTAACTGCTCTGAGAGAAATGTTATACCAATTGTTTTGAATGTACTTGTTGTATGACTAGTGAAAATGGTAATGGTACAAAATCTTCCTGAGTTGTAACCGGTGAAAATAATCACATCACAAAACCAGAACAAAAATGATAGGAAAATTCCTTCATTATACAGCATATTTTGTTCCAAATTAAAATCATTTGCTTATTTAACTAGTATTAAGATCCCATCACATGACAAGTAGCTTAAGTTTGGGTCTAGAACCTATCACTGGGTATCTTAGTTATGTCAATTGACCTCTTGGGGAACCAGTCCCGTGACCTGTCTTTTGACAGGTTCTTTTCTCTCTCTAGGGTAATTGAATAGGTTAGGGAAGAATACTAGTTTCAATATCCGCCATCGATTATTAGATAAAAATTCATTTTAGCAAAAATTTTTTATTAAAGAATGCCGTCGGAAAAAAGATTTTGAAATAGTGTGTGAATGAAAGAATATAGCTAAAAGGCTGTATGCATTAGCCCTTGTCTTACAGATCGTTTTTTATTGTTTTGAAGCATATCAGGATTATTATGTAAGCAGTACTCGATCTATGTTTGCTGGTTAAATTATTAGTTTGATACCTACACACGTGCCTACTACATTTACAGTTTTAATAATTGTCTATTGTTGTTCACCTTTTTAGTATTTATATCCGTTAAACTTTCATTTTATTGACAATTTCAAGTAAATATATTATAAGGTGAAGAAGTAACATTGGTTTAAAAGTGATAGAAAGAAACATAATTAGGTTATATCTGTTATTTTGAAAGCGTGTATTATTCTAATATTCTGATAAAGTATATATATATATATATATATATATATATATATATATATATATATATATATATATATATATATATATATATATATATATATATATATATATATATATATATATATATATATATATATATATATATATATATATATATATATATATATATATATATATATATATATATATATATATATATATATATATATATATATATATATATATATATATATATATATATATATATATATATATATATATATATATATATATATATATATATATATATATATATATATATATATATATATATATATATATATATATATATATATATATATATATATATATATATATATATATAACTTTCAAAAAGGAGATTTCTGAATATGCACTCCAAAGGGTTCTTAAAGCTAAAGGAGCTGGGATTGTCTAATAACAGAATTCTCGTATAAGCATACATTGATGAAATATTGTAGTTGAAACAGAAACAATAAAAAATCATATATAGTACATAATGTAATAATATAATTTTATAATAAGAAGAATAGTAAATAAATACATAGCTTTTGGAGAATATTGTAATAAAATGTACTGATTTGTAATCAGACAGCTATAATGGCAATTAGACTTACCATAATCTCTATTAACTCGTTTAGTATTAGGAATAAAGATAATCATTGAAATGATTTTCTGTCTGAAGAACAGATACAGCATTCAGATAAACTTTGTTTGTAGTTGTTGGACTCAAAAGTATATTGATGATAGAGGTTTTTCTTATTAAAGTGTGTGTTAAAGGTATTTACATATATTTTGGATATAAAAGGATAAATCATTACGTTCAATACAGATTAAATTTCAATAATTTTACTCTACAAATAAATCTTATTAAATCTGTTCATATCTTTTCGTTCATTTAATTATATATTTGATATACTACATAAAGCAAGATAATAATAATATATTAATTAGAATGTGTGATCTTATAGTGCTATAAGCACATAAATCAAATATTATAGATACTCGTACATATTAGCTATTAGCTCCTATTTACATATATAAGCACATAATTCAGTTAAATTTGAGTCTCATCATGAGCTACAATGTATTCCGAACCATTGTTTATATGAATATTTTTTATACAATAGCGCTTCGCACGCTTTTGCAAACGAGTGGAAGCTGCTAATTGTTGTTGCATGTACTTTTTTTTTTTATCAGATATGCTACTCGAGCAATCTAGCTTGACTCAACTAGACATCGAAGAGGAACGAACTGTGTAGGATCAGATTGTGTTTAATTCCTCCATATAGTTATATTTCGTTAGACTTTACTCTACAGTCTGGATACTTTAACTAACATTAGCCATATATATCAGTTTTCAGGTCCCTCGACTGTTAGATAAATGATCTAGTGATATCAATTAAATATGCTTTGCTTTTCTGGGGAATTAATCGAAAGATCATTATCGATCTCAAATGAACTTCTATCAAGATCTATGCTAAGTTGTTCTGCTCTATGAGTGGATACTCAAGTTAAAGGATGTGCTTGAATCCATCTTTATCGAAGAATATTTAAATATTTTTCTGAAAGAAGGGCTTACGTATAAGATGTCAGAAGAACTGATGCCCCCGACAATAGTTGCGTACATACATACATACATATATTCAATTATATATTGCTCTTATATACTAACATACATATATATATATATATATATATATATATATATATATATATATATATATATATATATATATATATATATATATATATATATATATATATATATATATATATATATATATATATATATATATATATATATATATATATATATATATATATATATATATATATATATATATATATATATATATATATTAACTTTATCAGAATATTAGAATAATACACGCTTTCAAAATTACAGATATAACATAATTCTTTCTATCACTCTTAAACCAATGTTACTTCTTCACCTTATAATATATTTACTTGAAATTGTCAATAAAATGAAAGTTTAACGGATATTATTATTAAAAAGGTGAACAACAAAGACAATTATTAAAACTCTGTAAATGTAGTAGGCACGTGAGTAGGTATGAATCTAATAATTTAACCAGCAAACATAGATCGAGTACTGCATACATAATAATCCTGATATGCATCAAAACAATAAAAAACGATCTGTAAGACAAGGGCTAAAGCATACAACCTTTTAGCTATATTCTTTCGTTCACACACACACTATTTCAAAACCTTTTTTCCGACGGCACTCTTTAATAAAATATTTTTGCTAAAAAGAATTTTTATCTAATAATCGACGGCGGATATTGAAACTAGTATGCTTCCCTAACCTATTCAATTACCCTAGAGAGAAAAGAACCTGTCAAAAGACAGGTCACGGGACTGGTTCTCCAAGGGGTCAATTGACATAATTAATATACCCAGTGATAGGTTCTAGACCCAAACTTAAGCTACTTGTCATGCGATGGGGTCTTAATACTAGTTAAATTACTGTACTATAAACAAATGATTTTAATTTGGCACAAAATCTGCTGTATAATGAAGGAATTTTCCTATCATTTTTGTTCTAGTTTTGTGATGTGATTATTTTCACCGGTTACAACTCAGGAAGATTTTGTACCATTCCCATTTTCTCTAGTCATACAACAAGTACATTCAAAACAATTGGTATAACATTTCCCTCAGAGCAGTTAAACTTAAGAGTTCTATGTGTTTTATTTGAAATTAATCCTTGTTGAATACATTGTTATCAACATATATATAACAGATCTCTCAACATATATATAACTTTCACTAGGTAACACATACAAATCTTGATTTTGTATTGAAATACTAATTTCATCATTATTGTTGTAAGATTGTAGGTATGGCACAGATGTATGATAGTCCTTTTTGATTATATTTTCATCAAATAAGGGTTTATCTAAGACATTTATTATTGAACTCATTTTGCTTTCAATTTAAAATTCAATGACTTGAGAACATTTTTATTTGGCGTCGTTAGAGCTTTTTGATGAATTGATCTCTTTAACTGTGGTTTAGGTCGTAATATTATTTTAGGTTCGTATGCTGATGGTGTTGTTGCTATATTCTGTGATATACTCGAATTGAATATTAGCATTATTTAGTTGGTCTTAAATGAATTCGTATTATTATTTCCTCTCCTCGGAAATTAATTAAATCACCGTGTTGATCAACTACTCGTAGAGCTAGTGAACTTACCTCTCTGGAGTTCACCGGTAAATAGATGAGATTTCGAGGTATTTCATCTATTTTATAGCCTGGAGGCACATTAATCGGAAACTCATGTAGTGTATGCGCCTTGGAATTATTCATATATGTATTAACAGCGATACTACTTTCAATTCGCAACAGATTCACCTTGAAAATATTAACTGGAAAATCAGAATAATGATCTACGTTTGGAGTTAGGATTTTAGTATTGAATCGCAAGAGTTTTCCAATTGTATTTTCTTTATTAAAATATATTGCATCCTTAGAGCTGTTGACTTTAACTTGCATTGTATTGTTATTGGCTTCTATAAAAATTCTATTTTCTGGATTGAAGCGTTTATATTGTTCCTCTATATAATCAACTTTATAAGATCCAATTGGTTTTTCAATAACATTTTCACCTATATGAAACATATTGTTATAGACATCAAGTAATTAGCAGATAACTCTGATGAGTTGGAGCTTAGAGTAAGTGTTATTGACATTAGGTCTGTTCAATAACTGAAAGTTGTTACTAATTGTTACTAGTTGTTACTGGAAAGTATTCACGTACTCGAAAAACTAGCAAGGAGAGAGTGAAAAATGAGCATAAAAAGTTGAGAAAAAAAGGATTTGTGGCAAGTTTTTGCTAGTAACATTTTTACTAGCAGGAATTAGCCAAACAGCTGCTTAGATCTTTTGTTTACAAAATAAATGTTGGAAAAATTCATGAAAAATCAACTTTTTTAATTTTAATGAATTATTAAGAAATTAATACTTCTTAAGAAGTAAAAAATATTAAACACGGTAAGATTGGAAATTTTTCTTTAATTTTACTGCAGCAGTGGCCGTTAAAAGAGTTTAAAACGCCTGAATTGGGTGGCAGAAAATTTTCCACCTTAAGGCTAAATCATAAAGGTTACACTCGAAAAATTATGTGAGTCAAATATAAGAAAAAAAAACCTGGAAAGTTCCTGCAAAGAACAAATTCAACTAAAATAATAAAAAATTCCACAATTGCATTGAAATTAACTTTATTTCTACTGTTTACAGATATTTTAACTAAAAAATCCTTATGTATAAGCAGTTTCTGCTATTTAAATACTTTACACATAAAGCTTTATTTACGGACAGTCAAAAGGTAACAATTGTTATCCTAAATTGTGTTCATGTACCTCAAAATGATCAAATTTTCATATAAATTTTACGATATGTCTATCTTTTCATACAAATTACTAACAGCTAATGTAAAGTTTTTTGGGTGTACAAATTGTTTATTGTGTTACTTGCAAATTTTTGGTAGTAAAGCGTTCATTTATTTTTTCATATCTGGGAGAGTACTTTTACAAATTTCTGCTTTACTCTCTCGTTGCTAGTTTCTGCTAGGAAAGTAAATGAACAGACCTATTATGACTGTCTGATTACGAATAAATAAAGTTTAACACAAAATTGTTTATAAAACGGATTTACATATTTATTTCATCTTTTTTATTTAAAATTTACATTATAATCTTAAGCACTACGTATGTATAAAATTGTTGATATTGTTTAAATTATAATATTTCATCTTTACTTATCCAAGAATTGTGATCGTTACTAAATCCTAACCATTTAACAAATGCTTTGGCTCCTCTGGTTTTAATAACCTTTTCAACTAGATATGTATCAGGAAATCTTGTTTTTGAAAGTTCTTCATCATAAAATCCACCTTTAATAGGATTTCCGCGATAATCTCCCAATATGTATGTTGTGGGATATGTATTTTGAATGGATATGATTGTGAAAATTTCTGTTGTCCAATTTGGAGTATAATCTTTTTCAAAAGTATGCTTATATTTCCATATGCGCACATGATCACCAACACTAAATATTAGATATTTTATACATCTTCAAATGACTGTATACTGTATTCAATAATTTTTTCTCATTTGAAGAGTTGACTTAAACCCCTTAAGGCCCTGCGTTGCGTCTTGGCAACGATCACTTAAACCTCCCCTCAGGCATTTTGTGTTTACCTGATATTGTAATAAAGCACAGTGAAATTAAATTTAACTTAATATCTAATCGACCTGTTTTTGGATTTGTATCATACATAGTTTTTTTTATAAAAAAATTTTATTAAAATTTTTAATTTTTCTTGTTTTTTTTTGGGTACTTTTGGAAATTGCTAAAAAAATAAAGTAATATATAATGTACCTATCTCAAACTTTTGACGGAGGTAGCTAACATACGAACATTATTATTTCTACTGAAAAATATAGTCATCTGTGTCATTTTCCACTATTTTTATGATTGGATATATCCGTGATGCGAAAACGCAACACTGGGCCTAAACGATATACAAATTACATAAAATTATCAAATGCAAACATATTTATAGAATCACTTGCTATTTAAAACAGCATAATAAAAACATGTGTGTATGTTTGTTAAATGTCGCACGGGGTTCACACAGGGCAATTTTTGATACGCAAATTTTAATTCAGTTGGGAGAAAGACAAAGAAAAAGTGTGTTGCTTTCTCTGTCTTTCTTGCGGTTGAATTAAAAGTTGCGCAACAAAAATTTCCTTGTGTGAACCGAGTCTTAGTTGTTGTTATTTAACACCGCTTTAACACTATCAAAGTTTACTTTGCAAAGTTTTAATTCAGCCGATAGAAAGAAAAAGAGATGAAGTATTTCTTTCTCTGCCTTTCTACTGGCTGAATTAAAGCTTTGCAAAGTAAACTTTGCTGGTGCGAAAGCGGTATAAGTGTTTTCATATTTGGAGTGGGGCTATAGTGTTGCGTGTAAGTAACGGTAGTCTACATTTATGCTCAGTGCGACAGCCTGAAGCTGATAAACGGGTGCTTGTACCACGTATGGGAAAGTGCAGATGGCAAAACGGCTTCCAACCTAATAGTTGTGCCATCCTCCAAGATGAATAAGGTTTTGCAAGAATTCCACAATGGTCCTAGTGGCGGTCATCTTGGAGTGACAAAGACGCTTGAGAAACTAAAACAAAATTTTTACTGGGTTGCATATCAGCAAGCTGTAGCCGACTAGATAGCAAACTGCCTACAGTGCATCGCAGCAAAAGGTCCAATAAGCAAAAGTGGAGGACAGCTGCAACAATGCAACTCGGGTGTACGATTTGAGCGAATAGTAATGGATGTAGCAGGTTCTTTCGCCGCTAGCAAGCCTGGAAATCGTTATGTTCTTTTGGTAATGTACTATTTTAGTAAATGGCGATAAGTATATACCACAGTCTGATGGCATGGTAGAGAGATTTAATCGTACCCAAGAGTAGTACTTGCGAAAAGTGGTAAGTGTGCGTCAAAAGGACTGGGATAATCACATTCCAAAATTTTTATTGGCATATAGCTGTGCATCACTTGACATCACGAACACATGCTAAAATTATCTTCGGAACGAAATTAAAATTGCCAGGTGATTTGAAATTTGGCGTTAACGCTGTACCAATAAGTGAAGACGGTACCAGCACTTCCCAAGAGCAAGAAAATTTAATTGAGCTACATGAATTCGTACGCAATTGAATTAAATATTAAATGTATATCTTTTTTACTTTTTTTCTAATGACATGAATAAAATATTTTAATTTAAAATGTTTACGAATGCGTTAGATTTTTATATCGTTAAGGCCCAACGTTGCGTTTTCGCAACGGTGATTATCTGAGCTTACACTGATCCGATTTGCCTAAAAATAGTTTTCTTTCTTATTTAGGTATAAACAGTAAAATTTTAAAAGTTTCATCATTATAGCTCAATGGGATCATGGCTCGGGCCTTAATGGGTTAATTGGAGTCATTTTAATGGTACGATGAACTTTTCTGTTATATGCTTCTAATAGATCTTTGTAGATATCCAGCCAATTGTATGTAACATTAAAACTAAATTCTTTCCACATCATCGCTTTTAATGTTCTATTAAATCGTTCTACTATTGATGCTTTCATTCTGCTATACGTTGAATAGTGATTAATGTTGTACTTATCCATCAATTTTCCAAAGTGTTTATTGAAAAATTCTTTACCATCATCTGTTTGTAGGTTTTTTGGTACTAGTCCCAATTGAAAAATATCTGACATGGCTTGGGTTGTTTCAAGTGCAGTTTTTGTTTTAAGTGGCACTGCCCATGCAAATTTGGAGAATCTGTCAATTACAGTTAACAAAAATCTATAATTTTTATTGTCCTTAGAATAATTTCCCATTTCAACTAAATCAGCTTCCCAAAGATCATCTATTCCTTTCATCACAACTCTACGACGTAAAAAAGATTTTCGAGCTTGTTTATGGAGTTCATTTACTAAAATTCTTTTTGAAGTCATTTTTTAGTATTAAGAATTATTTTCGATGTGTTGTGATCTATTTGATACACTTTTGGCTATTGACACAAATATGTAATTTTCAAATCTATAAATATTCTCATTAACTTTTCTTTTGTATACTTTCAACAAATATTTGTAGATATCCGTCTTCCAAAAATTGTTTGATTTTGGAAATAGTTTCTTGCATTTTCTTATTCTCTTCCAACTGTAATATTATTGCATGTTGTAGCATTTCGATTTGAGTTCTTAGAGTATCATGAATATTGTTGTTTTCTTCCTTAAAGTATTTTAATAGCTTGTGTTCTATTTCTTCGATTTGAGCTTGCAGAAACAATTTATTGGCAACATCGTTTTCTTCCACAGCTTTTGCCTCATTTTTGATTATTTTGCTTCATACATCGATGTTGTTGTTCGTATCCATAAAGAACCCCAACATTTTAGGGACATTTTTCAATGAAATTATATTGCTTGTATCGTTTAGATAATGTCCAAACTTATCAACAGACATACTTTATATAGATTATTCTGTTATATTATCTTCGCGAAGTTCTTCAATAATTGATACAATTTCGTTATTATGATTAGTATGACCTGCAGCTTGTGATGATATCAGTAGTCGAAGTCAATCTACCATCTCAATTGGATCATCCCAGTATATATAGTTTGGTTTATGAGGGTTAAACTGCATCAATCCATCACCTTTATAATTAGATATTGTCTTATTTGGTATTGATTTTGATAGTCTGTTGGTTTTTATCTTTAAAACTCTTTTTAATAATATGTTTATATTCATAGGCTTTCGTTTTCTTGATTTGTCCATCAGGTTTATAGTCTCTTCTGTACGCATTTGTATTAATTAAAATTTTTTTGTAGAGTTCTAGTTCATATTTATCATAGTTTTTTGGTATTTTATGAAACTTTAGAGAAAATTGTTTTCATTTAATTTGAGCTTACTATCACCGAATTTCCATTCATATCTAATTCATTTCTTCCTTCCAAAACAGATAAGTAAAAATCGTCATCATCATCATCATTATCAATAGTACTTTCACCATTAGGATCAGCAAGTGAGTTGCTGGTATCAAATATTGAATCTTCTACAAGTTTCTTTGGTGTACTTGTCTCCAACTTAATTGATGGTTTCTTAAGATGATTAGAACTGTTATTTTGTTCAATTTCTGTTTTCATCTCACTCTTTTCTTTTTTGATAATTCCATTGATATTATTAGAATTATTTATAAATTTGTTTAAATGATCTGTTATAGGTGCAAATGTATCTTTTAGTTGTTCAAGTGTGTCTATTTCGCCCGTTTTTATACTACGAAGCTTTTTCTTGTCGCAACCAACTCTTTTAAAATTTTTTTTCATCCATTTTTCAGCTATCAGATCAGCTTATTAGGTACCTGATCAGGTTATCAGATCAGGTTACTAGGTATCAGATCAGCTTATTAGGTATCTGATCAGGTTATCAGATCAGCTTATTAGGTACCTGATCAGGTTATCAGATCAGGTTATTAGGTATCAGATCAGCTTATTAGGTATCTTATCAGGTTATCAGATAAGGTTATTAGGTACCTGATCAGGTTATTAGGTATTAGCTATTACGTATCAGATCAGCTTATTAGGTATCAGATAAGCTGAGGTATCAGATCAGATCAGCTTATTAGGTAGATAACTAGATCAGGTATAGTTGTTATTTCAAGAGCTATGTAGATGTATTATGGTTAAAGCCAGATTATATACTAAATTTTTTTTTTCATGTAGAGCAATTTATATTGTTATGAAATAATCGAATAATTTTCTGTAGCGCGCATTGTTTAATTCATTATCTTTGCTTATCATCAAAAATGCATATTTAACCTTCCAGCACAATCGACAAATTTCATGAAACTTTGCACAACTCATATCGCTGGCAACATGATCCCCATAAACATGTTTCATATATGTCTCAACTTGTTTAAACATTATAATCATATTCGCATTGTCTCTTATTAAATGCTTGGGAATTCTGGTATAAGTTTGGCACAAGTAGAATGAATCAACATCCCTATGTCGTCCCATACAAAAATAAGCTCATATATTATTCTGCTTCTCACATGCAACATCATCAAATATCATAATTGAACTAGTTTTAGCTTTGTCAGGGGGAATAACTGATTCATTTTCGGTGAATGTGTAATATCCCATTCCTTTAATAGGTGTAATTAATCTCTTCAAGTATTCATATTTCGGCTGATATAGATTTTGAGTATAAATAGATGTTTTCAAACTTTAATCCATTAGGACTTTCTAGTAAGCCAATCATAACATTAGTCTTTCCACAATTTGATGGTCCCACTATTAGAGCACGAATAGAATTTGGTAAGAGTGAACTATGTTTTATTTTTGAACTGATGTTCGATGAATCATCAATGTTTCGAACTAGAATATTTTTATGTTGTTTTACTAATTGCATTTAGTTAATTCATGTTTGTTACCTTGTATTATAGAAAAAATAAATAAATAAGATGGTTATACATTATCAAAAAGCATTTAGTCATAAAAACACATTCGTTGGAGCAGGTTTTACTAGATAAAATAATAAACTCTCTTCCTGTTGAACTTCATCTTCCTGGATATCAATACTCTGGACCTGGAACTAAACTACAAAAACGTTTAAATCGAGGTGATAAAGGAATCAATTTATTGGACTCTGCCTGCAAAAATCACGACATTGCTTATTCTAAAAATAAAGATTTAAATATTAGACATCAAGCTGATAAAATTCTTGAAAATTCAGCTTGGGATCGAGTTTTATCAAAAGATAGCAGTCTTGCAGAAAAATCATTTGCATATATGGTTACTATCGCTATGAAAGCCAAAACAAAATTTGGTATGGGTGTGGAGAAAATTAAAAAAGTTAAGAAACCTAAATTAAATGGTAAAAAATTGTTCAGTTCATCAATTAGAGCTGCAACAAAACTACTAAAGGAGAAAAAACCTTTAGACATTAACAATGCTATTAGAATAGCACGTAAAACGATCAACAAAACATTAAAAGGCAGAAAATCCCAAGTTATAATACCTCGCATAATAAATGTACCAAAATTTTTTGGTTTTTTACCTCTAATACCGATTTTAGCTGTTCTGGGTGCAATTGGAAGTCTAACGACTGGAGGTGCTGCTATAGCTAAGGCTTTAAATGGACAAAGAATGCAAAAAATCAGCTTGATGAAGCAACTTGCCATAAAAAAGCGATGGTATCTATAGCTGTTGGGAATGGACTTTACCTAAAACCATATAAAAAGGGTTATGGTTTAGTTTATAAAGAGCAGACAACAAAACTCCTAAAAATGCTACCTAATAGACCACTATCAGAAGTCGACTTGAGAAAATTTTCAAACAAAATTCCACATTTTAGAGGAGTTTTCATGTTGGACTCACTACCAAAACGACCAAAGAAAAAATAATGTGGCATAATCAATTTGGATATATCAACAGGACCTGGTACACATTGGGTAGCATATTATAAAAACATCAATGAAAAAGAATATTTCGATAGTTTTGGAAACTTACAACCTCCTTCGGAAGTACTCAAATATCTGGTTACATATATAAAATACAACTATAATCAACATCAGAATTTTAATACATTTACCTGTGGTCATTTATGTCTTAAGTTTCTTTATGAAATAACTGAAAATATTAAATAAAAAACACAATTGTATAAGTAGTATGTTTAAGCGGGTTCTAGATATTTTTCTCCCATAAGGATCAATGTAAAAGTGCACATCATGCAGAGCTGGGAATCTGGTATTAATGCACAGTATTTTAACAATGGCTCCTTATTGTTTACTTTGTAGAAATATGTTTTCCATCTCTGTATTTTTTTCCATAAGGAGGTAAAATCGAATTGGAATGCATACAAATATTCTGTTCATGCTGGGTGTTATTTTTCTTACTACTACTAATTGAATATGTCAGAATGTCCATCTCTGTATTTTTTTCCAAAAGGAGGTAAAATCCAATTGGAAAACATACAAATATTCTGTTCATGCTGGGTGTTGCTGTGGTGTTATTTTGTATACATTGTCATTGGTTAGTGTGCGTTGGAAAATTTTATTTGTCTCTTTTTAAAATTACCTTTTAAGATTATTTTTAAGGGATGATAAGCTTTATTTTGTCTTTTTCCTATTTTTTATTGCTTTGTTAAGATAACAATTTTAGGGTTGAATTGTTATTTTTTGTTTAAAATGTAACATTTTATGATCGTCTGTCTCCTCTGTCTATTTGTATATTTTTATTACACATATTTTGTAGTTTTTAAAAGAAAAAGGATCAGTAATTTTTAAAAAAAGATAAGAGGAAACAAATTATGCATTTGCATTACGTAAATGCATGCCATGTATGGAAAAATCTTAACACTTGTTAAACACCTGCAGGCTTGTCTAGTATATAAATATGTTGGTGTGTGTACACTAAACAGATGCATTGCTATTGGTTAGTTTGAGTGTGTGCGTTATGATATTTGAAAATATTGTGTGTTTGCGTTAGATAAATTTATATCTGTAATATTCTATGCACTTAATGTTGAAAACAACGGAAGTAGAGTTGGAATTGTTAACTGATATTAATATGTACAATTTCGTTTTACGGGGTATTAGGGGAGGTATTGTTCAATGCAGTAAACGGCATTCGATAGCCAATAATAAATACGTTAGTGATTATGATCGTACAAAAGAATCAAATTACATAATGTATATATATCAAAAAGCATTTCGATACATCTGCATATCCGAAAGATAATGCATTCAATTTTCCACTCATGAATAAAAAAGTATTAGGGATGATGAGAGATGAATGCAATGGTAAAGTAATTAAGGAGTTCATTGGTTTATGGGCCAAAATGTATTCAATAAAAATAGATAAGGTAGATAAGGAAATAAAAAAAATAAAAGGCGTAAAGCAATGCGTCACAGCTAAGTTAAGTATTAACGATTTTAGAAATTGTTTATTGAATAAGCAATTATTTTATGATTCTATGTATGTATTCAGTTCTAAGGTGCATAATATTTATACACAACACATTAGTAAGTTAACATTAAGTTATTTAGATGATAAGAGATTTGTACGTGAAAATGGTGTTGACACTTATGCGTGGGGGCATTATAAACAAAGATCGATTAATTTTATAGATCAATTTATAAATGATTCTACTGATGATATTTTTCTTAACGTTTGTCTACCATCATCATCGACAGAATTAGCATTAGAAAGAACAAATTTAAATATGTATAATGAATTTATGGAAGAGGATGACGATATTCTTCTTCTTAATGTAAATATAGATATATAATTAATTTAAAGTAATTAAAATAATAAGAAACCATTGTAAAATAAAATGATTATGAAAAAAGAAAAGGATATATTGTTGTTTTTATTTCAAATTATATTTATTGAATAAAAATTTTAAGCATAAATGACCACAATTAAATGTATTGAATTTTTGTTTTTGTTCATAATTATATTCAATTGGTGTTTTTAAGGAATTATCTATTTCAACTGGTGGATGTAAGTTTCCAAAACTATCGAAATATTCTTTATAATTACGATTTTTATAATAGGCTACCCAATGAGTTCCAGGACCACTAGAACTATCTAAATTAACAATACCACATTCTTGAATTAATGTCTTTTTAGGCAAACGATCACGCATAAAAACACCTCTAAAATATTCGAGTTGTTTAGCATATTTCTTTAAGTCTAGATTAGTTAATGGTAGGTTGGGTAGACTATCTAAAAGTTTTTTGGAGCTGGGTTATAATAAAGGCCACAACCAGATTTGTACGGTTTAAGATATAAACCTTTTCCCATAGCAATTTGTTCCATATGTCTATTATGTCGTGTAGCCTCTGCTAGTTGTTGTTTTCCATTTTTATATCATTTACAGCCTTAATAATAGCTGATCCACCCGTAGCTAAACCTCCAAGTACCGATAAAGCTGTTAGAATTGGAATTAATGGAAGAAATCCACCAATTTTTGGTATTGGTATAACGATATTAGCTCTCTTTTTCCCTTTGAAATTTGTAGTAATGGCTTTTTGTGCAATTTTAACAACAGCATTCAAATTGTCTGGTTTTTCATTTTTCAAGAGTTTCAGAATATTTTTAACAGCAGATGAAAACAATTTTTTATCACATGCTTTCCTCTTTTTACAGTTTCTCTTCTTCGATTTTCTATATTTACGAGTTTTATTATTCTTCATACCTAACCAAAATTTAACTTTTGCTTTCATTGCGTTTGTTACGAACCAAGCGTGTGCTCGTTCCTTTAAAGAACTATCTTTAGATTTTACTCGTTGCCAGGCTTTTTCAGCTAATATTTGATCAGCTGTGAATATGCAATGTCGTGTTCCCTACAAGCTGCATCTAATAAATTTATCCCCTTATCGCCTCTTGCTAAACGTTTTTCAAGTTTTGTTCCAGGACCACAAAATTGATAACCAGGTAAATGCAGTTCAACAGGTAATTTGTTTATTAAGTTGTTTACTAAGCCGCTACCAATCTTATACTGATTATCTCTAACTGCTTTTTTATAGTTTATAACCATTTTATTGTTTATTCTTCTTTAATATATGTGTAATGTGTTCCATACTAAAAATCAAAATGATGAGATTTCCTTATATAAGATTGAATTTATAGCTAATACTCATTAGTTATCAATATGCGATTAATAGAGCAAGCCAAACAAATTGTTATAAGTAATGTGGACATATCACAAAAAAAGAAAGCTAAAATTAAACATAGCACATTATTACCAAATTCAATACGAGCACTAATTGTGGGACCTTCAAACTGCGGTAAAACTAACGTCATGATTAGTCTAATAGAAAGTCCTAATGGTCTTAGCTTCAGAAACTTATATATATATATATATATATATATATATATATATATATATATATATATATATATATATATATATATATATATATATATATATATATATATATATATATATATATATATATATATATATATATATATATATATATATATATATATATATATATATATATATATATATATATATATATATATATATATATATATATATATATATATATATATATATATATATATATATATATTCAAAGTCTTTATATCAACCTAAATACTGCTACCTTAAGAAACTGATCGATCCAATAAAAGGAATTAATCTTTTTACATTTTCGGAAAACGAAAAAGTTCTCAGTCCAGCTGAGGCAAATTCTAATTCTATAATAATATTTGATGACGTCATTTGTGGCAAACAGGATAATAGAAGAGATTACTTTTGCATGGGTAGACATAAGCATATTGACTGCTTTTATTTATGTCAAACATATACAAAAATTCCCAAACATATAATACGTGACAATGCGAATATGATTATTATATTTAAACAAGATGAAATGAATTTACGACATATATACAATGACCATGTTATTGGAGATATGACATTTAAAGAATTTACAGATATATGTAGTGAGTGCTGGAAAGACAAATATGGGTTCGTTGTTGTCAGTAAGGATGATGCGATAAATAAGGGGCGATACAGAAAAGGTTTTGATAATTTCATACAACTGTAAGTGGGATTTGTTCAGAGCAGATACAAACCAGATAAAAGCAGATAAAAAGCAGATACAGAGCAGATAAAATGCAGATACAGAGCAGATAAAAAGCAGATACGGAGCAGACAAAAGCAGATAAAAAGCAGATAAAAGCAGATATAGAGCAGATAAAAGCAGATACAGAGCAGATAAAAAGCAGATACAGAGCAGATAAAAAGCAGATACAGAGCAGATACGTAGCAGATAAAAGCAGATACAGAGCAGATAAAAAGCAGATACAGAGCAGATACAAACCAGATGATATCAGATACAAAGAAGTTCACAACCAGATACAAACCAGTTCGAAATGCATAATAACAAATTATTAAAAGATATTGTTAAGACAAGAACGATATTAAAAGAAAAGCTGAAAAATATAAAATTAAACGAAGTAGATAGGTTTCATTTATTGGAAGATATATTTAAACCTGTAACAAAACCCCTGAATAAGATAATTAAAAAAATTTATGATGATTATCAATCCGGTCATTTATTGGAAGATAGATATACACCCACAGCAAAACCTTTACATAAGATAATTAAAAAAACTCAGGATTACAAATCAGATGCTTATCAATCAAATAATGATATATCAGATTCAGAACTTCCATCACTATCATCCAATGATAGTTCTGATAACTTTGATGATGATGAGGGTTATGATGATAATACAACTATTTACAGTCCTATCAATAAAATAAGAAAGTTAGATGTAAAAATTGATAGTGATGATAATGATTATGATAAGAGTAAACATCAAGTGTCCGTTATTAATAAGTCCTCATTAGTTGAAAATATAGAATTGCTTCTGAGTAATAAAAAGTTAGATATGGTTTATGGTTTCAACATAGATGAAAGCGGAAAGTGGCGATATGGAAATAATGAGCTAAATTTTAATGCAGATAATTCTATTCAAATAGAAAATACAACATGGAAAATGACTCCAGGATTATTCGAATTAGTCTTTCATTCAAAGCCTCTACATTACACCAAAAATGATTTGAAAAATTATAAAGAACTTTTAAAGAGTACAAATGTGCATAAGCGTCAATATCAATCTAAAGGTCAAATTAAAGGTACTCGAGCATATAAATATGTCAATATAATAAAACAGTTATTTACTGCGAAACCAAATATTTTAAAGGAAGGCAGTGGATTGTCGTTAAAATCTGTAGACAACCGTAAGCCAAGCTATATATATTGGGATGATCCAAATGAATTAGTTGACAGATTGCGTTTACTTCTTTCATCGGAAAGTGCTGGTCATAACAATCACAAAAACGAAATAATTGCCATTGTTGAAGAATTGCGAGAAGCTAATATAATACATTAAAAATGAGCTACATATATAAACAAATTTGGAGAAAGTTCGATCAAAAATAATCTAAATAGCAATTCAAGGTTAAGGGTATACAAGCAAAATGTACAAATAAATAATATAACAAAAGATATGCAGCAAATATACACTACGATAAAGATTTTTAAGGAACAGTTCCGCAATGAAAATGTGGACTTTTCGAATAAAATTGAAAAAAAGTTAAATGAAATTGAAGAACATAAAAACGAATATGGCTCTCAAATAAATATTATTAAAAATTAAATAAAACTATTACGAGAATCGATTACAAAAGATATTGATAAAGATGTTGAACTCATTGAAAGAGCAGTAAATAATCAAATACACTTTGCAAATAAAGACTATAAAAAATGTTGAAGGAAGATTTAATAAGATTTAAGGATTGAAAGAAATGCTAATGTAGATGATGTAAAAAAACGAAACCTGAATTTCTTAAAATTAAAGCAGCAAAGTGATTGACAAATATATAAGACCTATATAAGATAAGAATCTTGTAGACGTGTAGTCACATATGCAAAATGAACGTCGATAAGAGAGAAATAGTTAACGAGCTCCACAAACAAGCACGAACAAATTTTAAGAGAAGACGAGTTATAATGAAAGGAATTGATGATTTATGGCAAGCTGATTTGGTTGAAATGGGGAACTATGCAGCACATAATAACAGATATCGATATCTTCTAACAGTACTAGATACATTTTCAAAAAAAAAGCATGGGCTGTAGCATTAAAAAATAAAACTGCAACCAGCGTAAAGAATGCTATGAAAAGTATTTTCACTAACAACAATAGAAAACCAAGAAATTTACAAACAGATGATGGTAAAGAATTTTTCAATAATCAATTTCATCATCTAATGCAATCGAACCAAATTAATCACTACTCAACATACAGTGTTTTAAAGGCATCCATAGTAGAATGATTTAACAGAACTTTAAAAGGAATGATGTGGAAAGAGTTTAGCTACCAGGGAACATACAAATGGATAAACAAATATCAAGAACTTGTTGATAAATATAATAATACGTTTCATAGAACAATACAGATGACACCCAATGAAGTAAATTCATCAAATGAAAATTTGCTATTGAATACAGTCTACAACGATTTAAAAGTATTTAAAAAACCCAAGTTTAAATTAAATGATAATGTCCGAATAAGTAAATATAAGCATACATTTGAAAAAGGATACACACCAAATTGAACTACCGAAATATTTAAAACTAAAACTATAAAAAATACAAATCCTAATACCTATATACTGCAAGACTATCAAGGTCATGAAATTAAAGGTGGTTTTTACGAACATGAGCTTATGAAAACTAAATTTCCAGAAACATATTTAGTTGAAAAAATTTTTAAAAGAAGAAGAAATATGGCTTACGTTAAATGGTTAGGATTTTCGACAGAACACAGCTCTTGGATTAATATCGATAATACTTCATTATAAAAATCAGTGTTGTTTTTAATAATAAACTATTCACTCATCAAACGTTAAAATGTCAATTACATTAACATTAAACGGAGACTCTTCATATCTTGTTGCAAACTATTTTCCAGCAATCGAACTAAATGAAAGTTATGTTTGCGGCTTAGTAAGCTTTGACACATATCACTCAATACCGAATGTCGATATAGAGAACAATTTATTTCATATTGGTAAGCATGAAATAGAAGTTCCTGTTGGATCATATGAATTATCAGATATAGCTGAAGTACTATCAAATAAATATCATGATATAAACGTAAATGGAGCCCTTGATATACGAGCAAACTATAATACCCTACAAACATGCATAAAAAGTACTATAGATTCAATTTATTTCAATAAGGCGAGATCAATCGGATCCTTATTAGGTTTCAGTACAAGAGTTTTGGAACCTGGTATAGAACATTACTCCGATAAAACAATTGATATAACCAAAATTAATACAGTAATGGTTGAATGTAATATTGTAAGCGGATCATATATAAATAACATCTCCGCACATATTTTGCATCAGTTTTCACTTAACGTTAGTCCAGGTTATAAAATAACTGAGGCTCCGACTAATGTAATATATCTACCTGTAAATTCAAGAACAATAAATAGTGTTGCTTTAAAAGTTGTCGATCAAGACGGAAACTTAATAAATTTTCGTGGTGAGAAAATAACAATACGATTACATTTGAAGCCTATGAGAGAATGAGTATATATAATAAAACTGGATTGCAAAAGCGTGCACCATTCATTCTATCCTTATCAACGGAAGACGAAACCGGAAAGCCATCAAATTGTAATAATCAGTTAAAAGAAGGGGAAAAAAGAAAAGTTAAAGGAATAATACAACAACAAATTAATATTCTTCGTGAGGATAATAAGGAGTTTTTAAGAAACTTGGGATTTCATCTAAAAAATAAGAAACGAACAATGAGTAATATTATTAATATTTTGCAAAACCACAATTTGATAATTCAATTATCAAAAAGGAGTATCATAGCTATACATCATATTTATAGTCATTTAAAAATAATGATGAGATTCGTATAACAATTCAAAATCAAGATTTGTATGTTTTACCAAGCGAAAGTCTTCTATACATCGAAGGACTTGCAACAAAGGAAGACTCAACAGTTTCTACATCTATAACTCTTCTAAACAATTGTATAGGACATCTATTTGATGAGATTCGATATGAAATAAATGGCGTAGAAATTGATCGCACACGTCACTTGGGCAGAATTAAAGAACTATGTGTCACTGAATAAATCTGAAAGTGATAATCTTCTGAACGCAGGATGGTCACCATTCAAAAATGATGATCTTACACTTGTAGATGGTTATTTCAATTTTTGTGTTCCACTAAAGTTATTACTTGGATTTGCTGAAGATTTTAATAAAGTAATAGTTAATTCTAAACATGAATTGATTCTTTTGCGATCTAAAGATGACAAACAGGTTTTTAAATCTAAACTATCAACCGAAAAAACCAAGTTATCAATATTAAATGTTACTTTGAAAGTGCCGCACATTCAACTTGCTGATGCTTATGAATTGGAAATGTTTAAAGCAATTAACAATCGTCATCCATTAAGCATTGCTTTTAGGATTTGGGATATGTATTACTATCCTTCACTTCCCGAAAGTACAACAGTTTTATGGAATGTTAAGCTAGCCACTGAAAACGAAATACCGCGTTTCCTGCTCTTAGGACTTCGAAATTGTGAGAACAAGTTTCAGCATTGTGATTTGACCGATATAAAAGTACATCTTAACTCTGATACATATTCGTATGATGATCTAAACCTTAAATTTGACAGAAATCGTTTTGCAATTCTATATGATATTTATTTAAAGTTTTAACAAAGTTATTATTCACGCGATCCACAAGCACTTTTAACAAGAGAAAATTTTAAAACTATGGCGCCAATAATTGTCTTAGATGTTACTCATCAAAATGAAACAGTGAAAACTGGACCAATCGATATTAGAATTGTACTAAAAACCTTGAAAAATATTCCACCTAATATATCTGCATATTGTTTAATTATACATGATAAAATGTTTGGATATATTCCTCTTACAAACGAAATAAGAAAACTATTGTAAGCATACTAATTACCTATATTTTATAGTTAGTTTAGATAAATAATTTCAATAAAAATTAAAAAAATTGATGTTATATTTTTATTAATAAAGTAGAAAGTAATAAGTAAGTAAGTTTTAGATTTTCTATCGATTGCAAAGAATTAAAAACAGTACAAATAACAAAACTAAAAACATTAATGATTATTCATAATCATTTAGTGTACTCATGTAGTCATACGCATTAGTAACAATGATATTAAAAGATATATATGATTTCTTAAAAAGATGTTCCCATATTGTTTCTGATGAAGACAAATACAAACTCATCAATATTCAATCACATCTGGAGAGTACAAGCAGCCTGAAAACACGAAAAAACAAATTTGGAGAGCATTGTTCTTGGTCGAACGATAATACAACAGTGGACCAGACACCTGCTCCTGTTCGTACTATAGAAGAAAAAATATGGAAGCAGAGGAAGAAGCAAAGCAGCTCATACAAACTTATTACAATGTATATAATGTAACAATATGTAAAAATTGTAATTTTAATAAAATTTAAGAATACCATTAAGAAAACAATATTATAAAAATTAAAATATTAAAAAAATTATTTTTATTTATTGGTGAAAAACTATAAAGTGGGGCATACTTTTCATACATATGTTCAGTTGTGTTAAAACAATTTTGATAATTAATCTCTTAATAAAGAGAACATTTAAAACACCGCAAACGTTTGTTTACTCATTTCAATAACATCTTCATAATAAATAGTCTTTAACTGATAAATTTCAATTAGTTATTCACTCATACTGTTGCGAGCTACATTGCCTTTTATCTGAAATGGTTTCATCAGCTGAATTAAAGGATCTATTAGATGGATACAGTAATCATATCGACAAGGAACACAAGAAATTATTTCTGAGAATGATTGAGGAATTAAGAATGTTAGTAATGTCTATACTCCTTTCATATATTTTCATAATAAATTACATAAATATGATTGTGATAAATTAACAAAGGATTGCGTTCAGGATGTTAATATATGCGCATGTAACTTATATTATATTGAATATATATTAACACAAAAACTTTTTAATTTTTATAAAAGAATTTTTAACTATAAACTTATATCTCAAAAGTAAAAGAAACATAAAAGACTTAAATATAATGTATGTTATGATTATATATGTATGGTTTGTTTTTTTATTTATTCGTTCAGAGAATTGTGTAAGGTCAGTTTTTTATTTATTTTTATTTTTTCTATGCAAAGTGTAATTTCCAACATGCTGTTTGTTTGACTGTTAGTTTTAGTTATAATAATTAACCAATATTATTTGTATAATTGCTGATCTTGTATTACCATCAGCTGGAAGGTATTGTAGTAGTGATGATTTATATAATCTGTAAAGAAAAAATATCCTATCCTGAATAAAAATAAAAAAAATGCGGTTAAATTTTATTTTATAACTTTTATTTTCATACTTAATTGATATTTAGGGGAACGTTTTGTATAGAAAAGCGTTCCCCTCTTTTTATAATTTTATGTGCTGACACAAACTCTTGTCTGCACGTAGGACATATATTATTTCTTATCATTGCGAAACATATTTTGCACAAATGATGGCTAGAACTGGTATGAACTGTGTTCATATCAGGAATTTCATCACTTAAGCAGATGGTACATTCGTACCATCTGCTGTACTCTGCTTCGAAAGGGTTATTTTCGAAGACATTGCACTTTAGCCTTAACTGTAGTAGCAATCTCTCCTTCTTCGCTGCTATTCGCCGCTTTCTATCTCTTAGAGACTTCACATCTCTCTCTATCTTATCCTCCTCTTTCGTATAAATGACATATCTATTAAATATATCCTTCATGCTCAGAATATTTGCTTTAAATAGAGATGGTAGAGGCAGAGGTAGACGCAGTGGTAGAGGCAGAGGTAGACGCAGATGTAGAGGGCCCTTCTCCTCGATGAGAATATATCCATAATTTTTGGGGAACATCTGTGCTTCCTCACCATTTACATTCACTGCGTTTGGATTCATCTGGTTTGCTGTTCTTTATTCAAACTAATGGTAATATATATTTTTTAAACCAGCTCTATTTATACTATATTTTAAGGATTGATAAATCTATTTTTAAAAATCACTGGTCCTTTTTCTTTTAAAAACTATAAAATATGTGAAATAAAAATAGACAAATAGACAGAAGAGACAGACTATCATAAAATGTTACATTTTAAACAAAAAATAATAATTTATTCTTAAATTGGTTCATCTTATCAACTGTACTAAGAAAAAATTTAAATATTGAGTGTAATAAGAAAAGATTTATATATCGACACAGGTGTCTAACAAGTGTTAAGATTTTTCCATACATGGCATGCATTTACGTAATGAAAATGCATAATTTTTTTCCTCTTATCTTTTTTTCAAAATTACTGATCCTTTTTCTTTTAAAAACTACAAAATATGTGTAATAAAAATATACAAATAGACAGAGGAGACAGACGATCATAAAATGTTACATTTTAAACAAAAAATAACAATTCAACCCTAAAATTGTTATCTTAACAAAGCAATAAAAAATACGAAAAAGACAAAATAAAGATTTTCATCCCTTAAAAATAATCTTAAAAAGTAATTTTAAAAAGAGACAAATAAAATTTTCCAACGCACACTAACCAATGACAATGTATACAAAATAACACCACAGCAACACCCAGCATGAACAGAATATTTGTATGCTTTCCAATTGGATTTTACCTCCTTATGGGAAAAAAATACAGAGATGGACATTCTGACACATTCAATTAGTGGTAGTATGAAAAATAACACCCAGCATGAACAGAATATTTGTATGCATTCCAATTCGATTTTACCTCCTTATGGAAACAAATACAGAGATTGAAAACATATTTCTACAAAGTAAACAATAAGGAGCCATTGTTAAAATACTGTGCATTAATACCAGATTCCCACCTCTGCATGATGTGCACTTTTACATTAATCCTTATGGAGAAAAATATCTACAACCGGCTTAAGCATACTACCTATATATATATATATATATATATATATATATATATATATATATATATATATATATATATATATATATATATATATATATATATATATATATATATATATATATATATATATATATATATATATATATATATATATATATATATATATATATATATATATATATATATATATATATATATATATATATATATATATATATATATATATATATATATATATATATATATATATATATATATATATATATATATATATATATATATATATATATATATATATATATATATATATTTATATATGTATATATATATATATATATATATATATATATATATATATATATATATATATATATATACATATATATATATATATATATATATATATATATATATATATATATATATATATATATATATATATATATATATATATATATATATATATATATATATATATATATATATATATATATATATATATATAAATATGTATATATATATGTATAGATATATATATATATATATATATATATATATATATATATATATATATATATATATATATATATATATATATATATATAAATATATATATATATGTATAGATATATATATATATATATATATATATATATATATATATATATATATATATATATATATATATATATATATATATATATATATATATATATATATATATATATATATATATATATATATATATATATATATATATATATATATATATATATATATATATATATATATATATATATATATATATATATATATATATATATATATATATATATATATATATATATATATATATATATTAGGGATGTGACGAATACCGAAACCGATATATCGGCGATACTTTAAATTTTCCGATACATCGGTATCGGCGATATTTTACTGCCGATACGACGATACTTTCAAACATTTTTTCAGAGTTTTTTTTTTAACAAATAATTTATTTTTGTTCGATTTTACCATGAATTAAATACACTTCATTATTTTTTAAATCTTATTAATATCAATTTTAAAAATTAATAATATTTTACGCTGTTATTTTGTAAAAAAATTATTTATTTTTTGTTAATTTTACCATGAATTCAAATTCAAGCCGTTGTTTTTTAAATCTTATTCCAATAAAAAAGAGATACTCCAAAGAAGTCATGAAAATGTAGAATTCGCGATCTGGAAGTATTGCAAATTTGGATAATTTCTAGTTAGTTTTACATACCCTTGCCCTTGCAAGAAGTTCTGTTTTTCGATTACCAATCACCGAATTGAAAGCGATGCTAGGACAAATTTCTTTTTCGGTATGCTATAATGATTTTTCCTTAAGGAAAAAGGATAAACAAGTACCCATTTTCAAAATTTTTTTATGCGAATTTAAACTCAGAACTGTATTTTCATGTAAATTTAAGTGAATAAATATAAACTTAGAAGTCTTTTAATAATTAAGCTTTTAAGTTATTTAGATGAATATTAGTTGATAAATGTCCTTTAAAAAAAAATCGATGTTTTAAAAAGCATGGCGAGTATTTTTTTAAATTATAAAGGAATTGAAAAATTTTTCTTGATTTTCTACTAATTATCTGCATATTTTTAATATAGATTTGTTGGAAGCAAAGAAAATGTAGCTCCTTAAAAATTAGTTACAATGTTTTATCAATTTTAAATATTCTCTCTTATAATGTAATTTTGTATAATAAAAAATTGCACTTGAGTTTTGTTAATCTAAAGTTGAACTCAATTTAAATATTCGTATCGGTATCGGCGATATTTATTTTTATATATTGGTATCGGTATCGGATCGGCTAAACGGTGTATCGTTACATCCCTAATATATATATATATATATATATATATATATATATATATATATATATATATATATATATATATATATATATATATATATATATATATATATATATATATATATATATATATATATATATATATATATATATATATATATATATATATATATATATATATATATATATATATATATATATATATATCTGTTTATCAGATCAGGTTATTAGGTATCTGATCAGGTTATTATTATCCAAGAATATTTAAATATTTTTGTGAAAGAAGGGCTTACGTATAAAATGTCAGAAGAACTGATGCCCACGACAATAATTGCGTACATACATACATACATATATATATATATATATATATATATATATATATATATATATATATATATATATATATATATATATATATATATATATATATATATATATATATATATATATATATATATATATATATATATATATATATATATATATATATATATATATATATATATATATATATATATATATATATATATATATATATATATATATATATATATATATATATATATATATATATATATATATATATATATATATATATATGTACGCAATTATTGTCGTGGGCATCAGTTCTTCTGACATTTTATACGTAAGCCCTTCTGTCACAAAAATATTTAAATATTCTTGGATAAAGATGGATTCAAGCACATCCTATCATAGCACATCCACTCATAGAGCAGAACAACTTAGCATAAATCTGGATAGAAGTTCATTTGAGATCGATGATGATCTTTCGATTAATTCCCCAGAAAAGCAAAGCATATTTAATTGATATAACTAGATCCTTTATCTAACAGTCGTGGGACCTGAAAACTGATATATGTGTAATGTTAGTTAAAGTATCCAGACTGTAGAGTAAAGTGTAATGAAATATAACTATATTGAGGAATGAAACACGAATTTTCCTATACAATTGTGTAGGACAATTCGTTCCTCTTCAATGTCTACTTGAGTTAAGCTAGATTGTCCGAGTAGCATATCTGGTAAAAAAAGGACATGCAAAAACAATAGCGCTTCGCACGCTTTTGCAAACGAGTGGAAGCTGCTAATTGTATCAAAAATATTCATACATTTTTTTTATTTTTTATTTATTAATTTATTTTTTTACAATTTTAATTACTACTATGTTATTTATTTATTTTTTACTTAAAAAACATAATTATGTTGGAATATTTATTACATAATTTTTAATTATTTCTAATACTAATACATATCTTAGTCTATATGTTATACATCTACACATATCAGGCAGCTCTAAACTTTCAGCTCTCCCCCACATCCAGGGGTAATGCCGCATATAACACTCGAAGTACCTAAACTCTTCGATTGTCTCCGGCAATCCTAGATCGATATTATAATCGATCATGTCGAGAAATTGGTTAATCACCACTCTATATTCATCCAAGAGTACCTCATCATAGTCCTCTAGGAAGCACATAATCATGTATTTCAGGATGCTCATCTTAGTGACTTTGAGGTTGAGAAGCTGACTAATGAATTTCATAAAGAAATTTTCTTATTTATACATTATTTTAAGAATTCTTTGATCAAGGATCGTAGAAAACATTTCGTTTATATTCATTAAGACAGTGAAGACATAAATGCAAGCTTAGCAGAATGGTATATTAGAAAAAAAATTTGATAATCGACAAATCATAACATTAACTTTTAATATGAAATTCGATATGAACGCAACAATGTTTGAATTAAAAGGTCCAAGTATTTAATATAAACAATTGTTTATACAGATTCAAATCAGATTATAAATGGACTAAAAATCTTATTCATTAAAATAGTGAAGACATAAATGCAAGCTTAGCAGAATGGTAAACTAGAAAAAAATTTGATAATCGACAAATCATAACATTAACTTTTAATATGAAATTCGATATGAACGCAACAATGTTTGAATTAAAAGGTCCAAGTATTTTATATAAACAATTGTTTATACAGATTCAAATCAGAATATAAATGGACTAAAAATCTTATTCATTATAATAGTGAAGACATAAATGCAAGCTTAGCAGAATGGTAAATTAGAAAAAAATTGATAATCGACAAATCATAACATTAACTTTTAATATAAAATTCGATATGAAAGCAACAATGTTTGAATTAAAAGACCCAAATATTTAATATAAACAATTGTTTATACAGATTCAAATTAGAATATAAATGAACTAAAAATCTAAAGGAATAAAGTAAAAAATAAAATAAAATATAAAAAATAAAAATAAAAAATCCATTAATATATCTCACAACTAAAACAAATACATACTTTAATGAGAATAACCTCTATCATCAATATACACTTCAGTCCAACAACTACAAACAAAGTTTACCTGAATGCTGTATCTGTTCTTCAGACAGAAAATCATTTCAATGATTATCGATATTCCTAATACTAAACGAGTTAATAGAGATTATTGTAAGTCTAATTGCCATTATAGCTGTCTGATTATAAATCAGTAAATTTTTTAAAAAACACACATACTGCTTATGCCTTTTTCGGCTTTTCTGCAGAAACACCCAGGGTCTTGGCAGGAATCGAACCTGCGACCTATCCATCCTATTCTTCTTATTATTAAATTATATTATTAGAATATGTACTAAGTATTATTTTTTTATTGTTTCTGTTTCAACTACAATATTTCATCTATGTATGTTTATAGAAGAATTCTGTTGATTAGAATATATATATATATATATATATATATATATATATATATATATATATATATATATATATATATATATATATATATATATATATATATATATATATATATATATATATATATATATATATATATATATATATATATATATATATATATATATATATATATATATATATAACGAGTGATTTTTTTGCTATTATCTTTTTGGCAACACTAGTTTTGACAGCTCACGCACGTTTTGTATCTTGTGTCACTGTCAAACATCTTCAATTTGGTCTATAATTTAATCATGAATCGTCTTACAAACGAACAACGCTTGCAAATTATTGAATTTTATTACCAAAATGCGTGCTCTGTTAAGAAAGTTCATCGCGCGCTTCTTCCATTTTATGGTCAGTTTAATCGACCTACTGAGGCTTCTATTCGGGCTATTGTAAAAAAATTTCGCACCAAATTTACATTGTTGGACATTAAACCACCAACACGCTTGACTTGCATGACATGTGGTTTCAACAAGACAGTGCCACATGCCACACAGCACGCGAAACAATGGACCAATTGAGAGGCGAGTTCGGTGAACAGTTTATTTCACGCTTGGGACCAGTCAATTGGCCGCCCAGATCGTGCGATTTAACGCCTCTAGACTATTTTTTGTGGGGCTATGTTAAGGCTAATGTCTATAGCGACAAGCCCGCTTCGATTGACGCACTGGAAGCCAACATTGCCAACATTATTCGTGAGATACCGGCCGAAATGTTGGAAAGAGTATGCCAAAATTGGACTAAGCGGATGGACCATTTGAGACGCAGCCGCGGCCAACATTTGCATGAAATAATCTTCAAACATTAAATTATATCGACCCAACTATCGATCCAAATAAATATTTCATGCATTTTTCTGAATTTTATGTGTTTTTTTTTTACTTTCCGATAGTTCTTATAAAATCACCCATTATATATATATATATATATATATATATATATATATATATATATATATATATATATATATATATATATATATATATATATATATATATATCTATGTATATATATATATATATATATATATATATATATATATATATATATATATATATATATATATATATATATATATATATATATATATATATATATATATATATATATATATATATATATATATATATATGTATATATATATATATATATATATATATATATATATATATATATATATATATATTTATATATATATATATATATATATATATATATATATATATATATATATATATATATATATATATATATATATATATATATATATATATATATATATATATATATATATATATATATATATATATATATATATATATATATATATATATATATATATATATATATATATATATATATATATATATATATATATATATATATATATTAACTTTATCAGAATATTAGAATAATACAGTCTTTCAAAATAACAGATATAACCTAATTATGTTTCTTTCTATCACTTTTAAACCAATGTTACTTCTTCACCTTATAATATATTTACTTGAAATTGTCAATAAAATGAAAGTTTAACGGATATTATTATTGAAAAGGTGAACAACAAAGACAATTATTAAATCTCTGTAAATGTAGTACGCACGTGGGTAGGTATCAATCTAATAATATAACCAGCAAACATAGATCGAGTACTGCATACATAATAATCCTAATATGCTTCAAAACAATAAAAAACGATCTGTAAGACAAGGGCTAAAGCATACAACCTTTTAGCTATATTCTTTCATTCACACACACTATTTAAAAATTTTTGCTAAAATGAATTTTTATCTAATAATCGATGGTGGATATTGAAACTAATATTCTTCCCTAACCTATTCAATTACCCTAGAGAAGAAAAGAACCTGTCACAAGACAGGTCACGTGACTGGTTCGCCAAGGGGTCAATTGACATAATTAAGATACCCACTAATAGGTTCTAGACCCAAACTTAAGCTACTTGTCATGTGATGGGGTCTTAATACTAGTTAAATTACTATACTATAAACAAATGAGTTTAATTTGGAACAAAATCTGCTGTATAATGAAGGAATTTTCCTATCATTTTTGTTCTAGTTTTGTGATGTGATTATTTTCACCGGTTACAACTCAGGAAGATTTTGTACCATTCCCATTTTCACTAGTCATACAACAAGTACATTCAAAAAAATTGGTATAACATTTCCCTCAGAGCAGTTAAACCTAAGAGTTCTATGTGTTTTATTTGAAATGAATCCTTGTTCAATGCATTGTTAGATATTTCTAAAGTTAGTAAGCTACATCTTATATATAAATAGACTACAGAATTTTGTCGTACACTTTTAAGTATCTTATTGTCCACCAATATTAATGAAACATACATATATGGTTAAAAGATATTTGTGTATAGATGTGCGCAATATATTTTTTTTGTACCGAAAATCCTCAAAATTCCAGAAGTTCTCCAGAAATATTTTCGGTCACCCGGCGATCCTAGTATTTGTTTTATTACTTAGATGCATTATTAATTTAATTTGTTTCGTGCTTTCAATTTTCTTGTTTTCTACACAAAATGATAAAGCATTTTGACAATTGTGTAATCTTGATGGTATTTTAAGTCTAATCTAATAACAATTAAGTTATTAAATTTCTATGGGTCTAATCTAATATGTATACAAATGTTTGTAAATGATGTAAGCTTCCCTTACATCATTTAAATTAAAATTTTATGAATCTTCAACCAATGAAGAATGGAATATGGTAGGTAATAGTCATAAAAGTTGTTTACAACTAAATAACTTAGATATATTAATTTATTTGTAAAGTCCTGTGTTACATCATAGTACTCCATTTGAATGTATTTAGTACATACTTTTGCAACATATTCATAATCATCCATACTATATGACTAATAAGTAATCATTTCTTCGAAACTAAATCAGATGATTATTCGAGGAGATACCTGTACATATAATTAAGTAGAATTTATTGGCAATTCACTTATTTTGTTAGCAACGTCATGATATCAACCATCATCATATAAAAAACCTTCTAGTGAGTTCGAACTTGATAATATAAATCGAAATTAGTCTATAAAATATAGTTTAGTAATGCGTTTTTATCGTTCACTATAATTTTCTTTAATATGAATGCATAGATACATAATTATTTAAAAATTCTTTTAAAAATATTCTAAATATGCATGTATATAGTACATATGTCTAATGTTGAATTAAAGGAACACTTAATATGATAACTCTAAGCAAATGGAATATGCTTTTACAGTTATCTAACAATATTTGAGTTTGGTATATTCACTGATTCCTAAATACAATCGAAATCTGAACATGTATACTATAAAAGGCCTATATATTTGCTTTTTTAAGTTCTCCCATTATGTTTTTATTAAGACTATCCCATTATGGTATTGAATTAAGCACATGAATCTAATTGGGAATATTTTGGTAGTTGACTTCTTATCAACCTGTAATTTAATAATCTTCAAAAAGATATCGATTAATAATATTCCGAAATATATCTACAATTAAATTGAATTTTCAAGGATATGTGTAGTAATATGAGTTTTAAAAATAGTACGTATTTGTATATTGAGTTTCGGTATGGAATAAGTCAACAGATTTTACAGAATCTCATTCATAATAATAATTTGAATTTGCATTAATTCAAATAATTAAACTAGAAAGTCTAAAGAATTACTTTCATCTTAGATTTTGCATTTATTTGTATCAAAATTTCTCAAACATGTAATCATCACAATCTCTATAATAAACACTTGCTTCTTTCATATTTTTAGAATGTTTTATTAAGCGCTGGTGTTTTAAAACATCCAGATTTACTCTGCACATCAAAAATAAAAAACTAGCCTTGTTTAAGAAATCAGTATATGAAAATGTATGTATTATTAACTAATATATGTACATACATATGTACGTTCAATGACACGCTGCTGAAAAATAAAACAAAACTCAAACAACAGAACACATCAATACAAAGATTATCTATCGATCACAGCATACTAATACCATCTACTACTTTCCAGCAGGCAAGAGAAAAGTTAACTTATAAGATCCATACTTGATAAAATATTTAATGTATAGAAATATCTTTGTATATCAAATAAACTCACTAAAATTATTAAAAAATATCGGATGTGAAAGTGATAGAAATAATTAATGTTCTTGTCTTCCATGTATTGGAATGAGCATTCAAATTAAAGAACAACAACCATGTAATAAGTATATTGATAGACCTTTCGCCCTCAAAAATATAACCGCCAAATACTAAAATAAATTTCCTGAGTCATGAAAACCTCCCATGACTTCCATAACGAAACCATCGTCTCACCAACAAAGCAATAGTCGGACAGACCAAACCCCATTAAATAATAATGTCACCTTAACATCTATCTACAGTTGTTACATTAAAATAAAGAAACCAAAATATACATCACAAGTTCATTAACCCTATTCAAAAACTCTGGTTATCAATACTATGGTCCCAAAATATTGAACAACTGAAATGTACTTGTACATAAAACAACATCTGCAAACAAAATACATATTTCAAATAAAATATATAAGCATATTTATTAGCTACACACTAGAAATCCAAACGATCATGCGAATATTTTGCAACAAAAAAACAAAAGTTCTCACTTGAAAAAAATTAATACAAACATAGAGCAAACACTTATTTGTATGTACGTACATGCATACATCAAATAAATTTGCAAGTATGTACAAATATTGTAAAATTTCATACCCATGCGATTGCGTACTCAGAACATTTAGTAGAACTTAACACAGCTCCTCTCCTCTCACACTTCCATAACCACATAATGAAATTTTACAAACCGTTTACCAACCGACTGACGTTCAGTCAAAAATGGACGGACATGGTTAAATAAATAGAAACAAAACATTTTAAAACTTTAAATATAAACAAATTGAATTTAACATACATAGAACAAAGATAAGCTTGACAATATAAAAAAAATTCATCGTCCACAGTATTATAAAACACAGATGTAAGCAAACGGATTTTAGCGTAAACATATAAAAAATAGGAAAGGTCACATACATCAGAACATTTTATACTACATATGTACATCAAATGTCGCCTACAAAACCAATTCAAACTATTTTAACAACATACAGTATTTTTCGGTTAATTGACCCTACGGTTAATTGGTTTCCACGCTTAATTGAACCACATGATCGGGCAAAAAAATATTGCATACGAAAACCCATGTAAATTTCCTCGGATAATTGAACCCGGTTAATTGATTTTCCCGCTCAATTGGTTGAAAATTCATGTCATCAAAAATAAATTTCCTCTTACTTTTACCCGGTTAATTGCATTATTATTGAAAAATAATCTGGCATTTTTGCACATACATATTTAACATTATTTGTGAAAAACACTGCGTGGCATCTCTACTAATTTTATTTTACTAAATTTAATTTTTTTGTAAAACTAATGTGCACATAAATAGTGCATTTAATAGTACATATGTATGTACCTACAATAATAAATACCTGCGTATACACATATATGTACATTTTTTTCTGTTACTTGCATTTTTTTCGTTTAAAGCGTAGTATGCAGCTCTGAATGAAATTCAGGCTGCCATAAGAAGTATGTGTAAAAAAACAAACTGAAATTCAGGTTGGTAAATTTCTTAAAGAAATTTCCGTTTACTAGTACGCAGTTCCAAAAGAAAAGTACACGGAATTTTGGCATTTATTGTCTATTACAGGCATGCTATAACAATAAGTGGAGAATTTTTTCCGTCAACTGAAACAAAAATTAATGTACAGACAATTGTTTGGTCAGGTAATTTTTGACATTTCTAGTTTTTCTTACATTGTAATTAATTTTTAGTGTTTTTGTGTGCTGTAAATTAAAAAATATATAAATTTGTGTGTATGCAAGCAAAATTCTGTATAGAATTCTACTCGATTATTTTTCCGTGTAGAAATAAATGCAAAACTCCAAACCTGAATTTCAGTGAGAACTGCATACTACGCTTAAGGTAAAATAAATTATTTTGAAAAACTTAAAGTGCACATATGCGATTTCTTTTAAGTCATTAGTAGTTCCAATTATGCGTGATTTCTGTAATTGAACAAACTGTTCAATTAAACGGGATTCTTGCAATTGAACGAATTGTTCAATTAAGCGGGTATCGGCTAATTGGTTCGCCGGTTAATTGAACAAAAAGTTGTGCAAATTTTTATGTGCAATTAACCGAAAAATACTGTACCTCCAAATCATGGACAGACTCAAATTCACACATTCAGACATATAGAAATTCCCACAGACAGACAGAAATTCTCACGCCCCCCCATACTCACACTAACAAATTGAAAAAACCATCAAGCTATGAACATCTCACATACACAAATATATATTCTCACGGACTGACATCAATCCAGATGTAGAAATATGATTAAATTTATATACATAGCACCAGCAAGAATTCACACGATCAGCACAAAATCAAGGGCAACACATACAAATGTATGCATATGCAACTATATGCACACACACACACTACAATTTCATAATGTTGTGAAATTCAAATTCCATTGTCAAAAATTAAACAAGTAAAATCAAGATTATGCAGAAGAGTTTAACTTATTAACAAAAATGTGCAAGTAAGCTGAAGCAAGATTTTAATATGGACAGACATCAATCCACATGTACAGACTCTTATTGTAAACACAACCTCTAACCAACCCCCACCAACAAACAAAAATTAGGAAGATGACTCAGTCTCCAACACATCCACCTGAATAAACACAAAACACCAACAAGATTAAGCATGCATATTTAGCGTAAACAAACATTTCAGACCATTTGTCATACTAAGCAACACAGCTACAAATCCAAACGATCATGCGATTATTTGATGCAAAAAAAAAAATACCCCCACTTGACATAAAAAAAATATTATAAACAAAAAGCAAACGCTTATTGTATGTACGTATGTATATGCATACATATTAATTGGAACTTAACACCCCCCTCTAACACTTCCATAACCACATTCTTAACACCCTCCCCCCCCCCCCCCCCCCTCTAATACTTCCATAACCACATTCTGAAAATATACAAACCCGCCACCAGTCAATTGGTGGACGGACATGCTTAAATAAACACAACTACATTTGAAATGTAAACACAAGCACCACAAAAAATTATCAAGAACAAAAAACTAATAATAGCCACACAATAAACCCCGTAGGAACCCAATTCGACTTTTTTATCCACAAGTTTGGTGACAACGTCACCACATATAATTTTATTTTATTTCCACATTATAAATAAAAGTTTCGACTAATTTAATTTTGTATTCCATACTAGATGCGCCCGCCCGCTTCGCGCGCTTAAAGATCGCTTTATGACTATAAGGTGTCTCTAAAATATAATAATAACATAACGTTTTTTACGTATTTTTCAAAATTCCCGTTATACAAAATAAGCAGTGCTACCAACATTGAAAAAACAAAAACATCTTTCTAATTTCCAACAACATTTATATTAGTAAAAGTGGGTATATTTTCGTTTTTTTCTATTTTAAGTTAGAAATAAGACATTTTATCGCGGTTAAAAGAAGTACCCTATGTTTGATTCAGGACTCTAAAGTACATCTATACCAAATTTCATGAAAATTACTTCAGTGGTTTTTGCGTGAAGCGTGCTCGGACAGACAGACAGACAAAAATTCCAAAATTTGGTTTTTTGTTCTCTACATCGGTTACTGTTTACGCCACAATAAAAATTTTCGAAAAATATTTCATGTACAGACACACCCTTTTTACAGTTTTATTATACATATTGTTACGAAATGAAAATGCAGATTCAAATGTAACGACACAAACTGACAACCCGATCATTATCTGCTTTATACCCCTAAATCACTGTAATAAAATCAAAACCTGGCAACCAAGTACCACAATTAAACTTGGCATCACTCGACAACTGCCAATAGAATTCAAAATAACGGAAAATGGAAGTTTCCGGAATCTTCAGGAAACGGTAGCTAGAACTTTCAAGATTATTCGAGACTGCTTAATCGCAATTACAAACAGTGACATTAAACTTAAACTGCAAGAGATGTAGACTTGATGACAGCGTAATTTGTTAAGTTGCAAGCATTAGAGTATGTGTGTGTGCGAAGATAAACAAACAGAAGAATAATCTCATGCATCTACACACGCACATACATTGCACCATAGCAAGACCAAAATGATCATGCCGTACACTTAAAGATGAAAAGAGACCTGAATTACAGTACAGTTAAAGATAAAGAGAGACGGCTGTATTCCAGAAAGTTAGCGAAGTTACCAGAAGGTTTTATAATTGACTATATAAGGGGAGGCTGCCAGACGACAAGGAATAAGTGTGTTTTTAAACTTAGACGAGTAAACATCGCCAAGAATAGTTAGTGTGTACATCGCGTTTAGTTGTACGTGTTTTTTAAAGTAATAAATAAAGTGTTACTGAGTATTTATTTGTAAAATAAATATCCGTGTTTTATTTTATTGCAATTCAACGAATCCTGTGAAAATAATAAAACCGTTTTTATGTAAAGGACTAAAAACGTAACAATTGGTGTCAGAAGTGGGATTGCAAAAAAAAAAAAAAGGACATTACTAATTAATAAAAAGGACATTAATAAAAAAAAACATTATTAATAAAAATTACAAAACGACATTAAAAAAAAAATAAGATAAATAGAAGCCATGAAGTTTGAAGAGCTAAAAGTGGAGCAGCTAAAGAAGGAGCTGAGTAAGCTGGAACTGCCAACAACGGGCAATAAAGTGGAACTTCAGAAGAGGCTGATAGATGAGTTCAAGCAGCGTGGCATCGACATCGGGACATACGAATTTGAGGATAAGGAGGAAATAGAGGTATGTACTCGTGCCACGACAAGCAGCATGGACTTAAGTACAATGTTCGCCGCTATGATGCAAAAATTTGAAGAAACATCTAAAACCACAAATGAGAAATTTGAAGAAACATCTAGAGTGAACAATGAGAGAATGCTGGCTGAAGTTCAAGAAACATCTAGAGCCAACAATGAGAGAATGCTTGCTGAAGTTCAAGAAACATCTAGAGCTAACAATGAGAGGGTGCTAGCTGAAGTTAAAGCCACAAATGAGAAACTTCAAGAAACATCTAAGGCCACAAATGAGAAACTTCAAGAAATTTCTGAGGCCATAAATAGAAGAGTAGATGGCATTGAAGTACAAGTCAACAAATTTGACGGGAAACTCTCAGACTTAGAAAGAGATGTAAATGAGAAACTCCACGAGCTACAAATAACAGTGAGTAATCTCCAGTGCCAAGGCGGACCAGTGCGATTTATTCCAGAGGCTTCCAGCAGAGTAAAGACGCCTTGTTTCGATGGCAGCGCACCTTTGAACATCTTCAAGTTCCAGTTCGAAACAGTTGCCAGCAAAAATGGTTGGAACAGTGAAGAAAAGGCCATAGAGCTGATTTTGGCCTTAAAAGGAGCCGCAGCAGAAGTACTTGAAACCGTACCAGGGAGCTGCAGAAATAATTTTGATGACATAATGGCGGCACTGCAGCGGAAATATGGTGGCGAACATAAGCGAGATATATACCGCATGGAATTGCGATGTAGAGGACAAAAGCCCAATGAGTCTCTACAAGATTTCGCAATGGAAATTGAGCGGTTAGTGCAGCTTACGTATCCAGGTGAAAACCACCCATTCCTGGATCATGTCAAAACAGAGGCGTTTGTTAATGGCATCCGTGATCCTGACATCAAGCTTGCAGTGTGTGCTACACAAAAGGCTACATTCGCAGAAATGGTTTCATTTGCACTAGCTCAGGAGACTGCTAGGGTGATTTGGAAGCCACAGGTGTGCAAGGTGCGGAACGTGGAGGTCATTGCCGAAAATGAGAGTGATCTAGTCTCTAGCATCAAGGAGGCAGTGAGACAAGCATTGGCGGAGAAGGACGGCAAAGTAAAAGCTAAGTGTTATAACTGCGGCAAAATTGGCCACTTCCAGCGCAACTGCAAGGCGCCAAGAAAAAGAGCCAGATCTGTTTCGCCACCAAGGAATAGTAAACGGGTGAACCAACAAACAACACAAGAGTCCCCGTTAAACTAAAACGAGCTAGCACTAAGGGGCAAGAGCTAGCTCCCACAAACGACGGCCCCACAATCTCCATATCAGTAATGCAGCAGAAAAATAGCAACCTTACTGCATGTGGATACATCAACGGCGAAAAGCACATCTTCACCATAGACACAGGAGCGTCGCAGTCCATAATCAGGCCCGATATAGTGAAGGGGAAGTGTGAACCTTTAAGGAATATAAGACTACGTACAGCTACTGGGGAGCCTGCCACTGTCTACGGTAAGACTGAAGCGAAGGTGACTATAGCCAATATAAGCGTGAAACATGTGTTTATCGTTGCCGATATTGTTGACGAGGTTATTATTGGAGCCGATTTTATGATAAACCATGGCATAAACCTGCATATGGGGCAAAAGGTGATGATTTGGCGTAATGTTGAAATACCGCTTGATGTTGGATATGACAATCAAACGCACGTAAGGAAACTAGTTGCTATTGAAAACCAGACTATACCACCGCAGTCTGAATCAGTAATATGGGCACGCATGGAGGGAGATTGTGAGGACAATCGGTTGTGGGTAGTAGAACCAACAGAAATTAAGAGCGAGCTATTAACAGCAAAAGCCCTCGTAAAAACTTGCAAAGGAGGAAAGATCCCTATAAGAGTACTTAATTTATCAGGCAACAAAAAAGTCGTCAGCGGAAATTCTGCTATAGGCCAATGTACTCCACCAGAGGCAATAATAAACTGCGAGCGAAAGCCTGAACCAGCCAATATGTCCGCAAAAGAGCGTGAACAATTTGAAGAACACGTGGGGAAATGGGTAGCAGAATTAGCAGCTCCTGATAGAAATAAAGCTAAACAGCTGCTAAAAAGGCACACCAGCGTCTTCGCCTTGAAAGATCAAAGCCAAGGGAGAACGGCAATAGTGAAACATGAAATAAATACAGGCGAAGCGAGGCCGATCAAACAGCCACCCAGAAGTGTACCCCTAGCAAAACGGAATGAGGTAAAAGAACTTGTTCATGAAATGGAGCGGAGTGGTGTAATCGAGCCATCTTCAAGTCCTTGGAGTTCGCCCGTTGTCTTAGTCAAAAAGAAGGATGGCAGTACGAGATTCTGCGTTGACTACAGAAAGCTCAATGACGTTACTAAGAAGGACAGTTATCCACTACCAAGAATTGACGACACCTTAGACACGCTGGCTGGAACGAAATGGTTCTCCACGTTAGACCTACAAAGCGGATATTGGCAGGTGGAGATTGCAGAGAAAGATAAGGAGAAAACTGCTTTTAGCGCGAGCGATGGATTATGGCAGTTTAAAGTTATGCCATTCGGGCTCTGCAATGCTCCAGCTACTTTTGAACGCCTAATGGAACGAGTGCTGAAGGGGCTTCACTGGAAGACTTGCTTGGTGTACCTTGATGACATCGTCGTGATGGGAAAGACTTTTGATGAGCACCTCAAAAATTTGGCAGAAGTTCTTCAACGCATATCATCAGCTGGCTTAAAACTTAGCGTGAAGAAATGTGCATTGTTCCAGAAAGAAGTAAATTATTTGGGCCATCGAGTTACGGCAGACGGAATCTCAACGGATGAAGATAAAATACGAGCAGTAAAGGACTGGCCTCGTCCGAAAAATCTTCATGAACTGCGCAGCTTTCTGGGCCTTTGTACCTACTACAGACGCTTTGTACCAAATTTTGCCAACGTCGCTGCAAGCTTACATGAGCTGACCAAGAAGTCGAGGCCGTATCACTGGGGCGAACAGCAGGAGAATGCGTTCCAGACACTGAAGGATTTACTGAGTACGTCACCAGTACTAGCCTACCCCATAGCTGGAGAAAAATTTTTGCTTGATACCGATGCGAGCGGCTATGGCATAGGAGGTGTGTTGTCGCAAGTTGTCAATGGCACAGAAAAAGTGATAGGCTATTATAGCCGTATACTCTCAAAGCCTGAGAGAAACTACTGTGTGACACGACGTGAGCTTTTGGCAGTGTTGGAGTGCATAAAACACTACCATAAGTACCTGTATGGCCAACACTTTACGCTGAGGACCGACCATTCTGCATTGAGATGGCTGTTGCAGTTTAAAAATCCTGAAGGGCAGCTAGCGCGCTGGATTGAACGTCTTCAAAGCTACGACTTCAGCATAGAGCATAGAAGGGGCGTAAAGCATAACAATGCAGATGCTTTATCGCGACGGCCCTGCAGCTTGGAGTGCAGACATTGTGTTAAGGCCGAAAAGAAGGAATGTGTTATTGATGTTCGGCTAACGCACATCGATTCCGATGAGGACTGGTCAGGGGCACAGAGAAACGACACCATATTGGCGACAATTATAGCAGCCAAAGAGGAAAATAGAAGACCTGCTCGCAATGTAATATCAGCTGAAAGCCCACTTGTGAAATGTTATTGGGCTCAGTGGAATAGCCTGAAGCTGATAAACGGGTGCTTGTACCGCGTATGGGAAAGTGCAGATGGTAAAATGGCTTCCAACCTAATAGTTGTGCCATCCTCCAAGGTGAATAAAGTTTTGCACGAGTTCCACAATGGTCCTAGTGGCGGTCATCTGGGAGTGACAAAAACGCTGGAGAAGCTAAAACAGCGTTTTTATTGGGTTGGGTGTCAACAAGCCGTAGCCGACTGGATAGCAAACTGCCCACAGTGCATCGCAGCAAAAGGACCAGCAAGAAAAAGTCGAGGACAGCTGCAACAGTACAACTCAGGTGCACCATTTGAGCGGATAGCAATGGATATAGCAGGTCCTTTTCCCGTCAGCGACGCCGGGAATCGCTATGTTCTTGTGGTGATGGACTATTTTAGTAAATGGCCAGAAGTATATGCCATACCCAATCAAGAAGCAAGGACAGTTGTGAATGTATTTGTCAACAACTGGGTATGTCGCTATGGTGTTCCAATAGAATTACATTCTGACCAAGGTAGAAACTTCGAGTCTGCTATATTCCGGGAAATGTGCGAATTATATGGGATAAAGAAAACAAGAACGACGCCGCTGCACCCACAGTCCGATGGCATGGTAGAAAGATTTAATCGCACTCTAGAGGAGTACCTGCGAAAAGTGGTAAGCGCGCATCAAAGGGACTGGGACGAGCACATTCCCAAATTTTTGTTGGCATATAGGTCAGCTGTACATGACTCGACATCACGAACACCTGCTAAAATTGTCTTCGGGACGGAATTAAAATTGCCTGGTGATTTGGAATTTGGCGTTAAGCCTACACCAACAAGTGAAGAAGGCACCAGCTTTTCCCAAGAGCAAGAAAATTTAAATGAGCTACATGAATTTGTACGCAACCGAATTAGAATGGCCAGTGACAAGATGAAGGCTAGATATGACCGAGCTGCAAATTCTGAGGGATTCAATGAGGGTCAATTGGTTCTACTTTACAACCCACAACGAAAGAAGGGATTGTCTCCAAAATTGCAGACTCATTGGGATGGACCGTATAAGGTTATTAAAAGGTTGAACGATGTCGTCTATAGGATACAGAAGTACAACAGCCCAAGGTCCAAAATGAAAATCGTACACCTGGAACGACTGGCGCACTATGGAAAAGGTGATTGTGTGCCTATTCGGGACGAACAGGCTTAAGTGGGCGGCAGTGTTACGAAATGAAAATGCAGATTCAAATGTAACGACACAAACTGACAACCCGATCATTATCTGCTTTATACCCCTAAATCACTGTAATAAAATCAAAACCTGGCAACCAAGTACCACAATTAAACTTGGCATCACTCGACAACTGCCAATAGAATTCAAAATAACGGAAAATGGAAGTTTCCGGAATCTTCAGGAAACGGTAGCTAGAACTTTCAAGATTATTCGAGACTGCTTAATCGCAATTACAAACAGTGACATTAAACTTAAACTGCAAGAGATGTAGACTTGATGACAGCGTAATTTGTTAAGTTGCAAGCATTAGAGTATGTGTGTGTGCGAAGATAAACAAACAGAAGAATAATCTCATGCATCTACACACGCACATACATTGCACCATAGCAAGACCAAAATGATCATGCCGTACACTTAAAGATGAAAAGAGACCTGAATTACAGTACAGTTAAAGATAAAGAGAGACGGCTGTATTCCAGAAAGTTAGCGAAGTTACCAGAAGGTTTTATAATTGACTATATAAGGGGAGGCTGCCAGACGACAAGGAATAAGTGTGTTTTTAAACTTAGACGAGTAAACATCGCCAAGAATAGTTAGTGTGTACATCGCGTTTAGTTGTACGTGTTTTTTAAAGTAATAAATAAAGTGTTACTGAGTATTTATTTGTAAAATAAATATCCGTGTTTTATTTTATTGCAATTCAACGAATCCTGTGAAAATAATAAAACCGTTTTTATGTAAAGGACTAAAAACGTAACAATATGTATGTATAGATGATCTGACAAAATGTTTAGAAATCAATGAATTTGAATTTTTATATTTTTTAACAGCCATATTCATAAATATTTAAAACAGGACAATAAACTACTTTTAAGCAAAATTTCATAAAATTGCATTCATAAATGTATATTACATGAAAATTTTAAAATAGGTTTAAAGATGGTATGCACCTACTATAAACCTACAATAAATTCATATCATCGATATATCAATTTTAACTTCAAATATCTTTGCAAATTTAGCACACAGGTATACATGATATGCTTTAAATTAAAGCTTGAAGTCTTGGCTATAAGCGTTTAAGTATGTTTTTTTAAATTTAATAGAACATGCCACTAAATTATTTAAGTTAAACAAAATTCGCAACAAAATGAGCAAAAATACACCATCAAAACACATAAAAGCAAAAAGAAATGTTAGTGATGTAGAAACAATCAACACAAATGCAAATACGCTCGTTATTCGAGTACCTTTTCCATACTTGATTTAAAGAGTCGTGTGAATTATTTTGTAATCATTTCTCTTTTTTGCTCTTAGTTCATAGAAAACTTCTATTAAATAAGTTGAGAAATATATTATAAAGAGAGTTAAAAAAAACTTAACTTACACGAAAACAATAAAAAGCTATTCATTTATTTCAATATCCGAATGAAATCATATTCTTTTTATTGCAACACTAACTACAAAACATGGTGGTGTTGCCAGTATCGAAATCTAAAATTCCTTAAAACACACAATGTCTATTGTAGTGTTTATGAATGCAATTTTATATTAAAGAGTTTTTAGCGTAAAACTGTTCAATAACAAATGTGAGTCTTAAACCTAAAATAAGAATTTTTTATGAATAACGCTGTGAGTATTTAATGACAAAATGTTTTTTAAGAAGGCAATGAAGCTGATTTTTTTGAAGTTTTAAATGTTATTAAATGTTTAAAAAAAAAGTTAACAAATGCATATTTTATTAATTTTAAATACATATTTTGTATTTTTAATGCATATTTTATGTACATAAAACGCGGTTTTAAGTGTATGAAAATCCTAGCCTTATTAACCCCAGATTGGTATACTTAAATTAACCCCTTTATCGGTAAACTTCGTCGAATCGACGAATACCAGTTTTCTATTCCTATATTAAAGTAGCTATGCATATTTTTTCAATGGAGACAAATTTATATTGTTCTTTTAGATGTTTTAATTTTTTAATAATAAAAATAATAATAATAATTAAAAATATTTTCATAAATTTTTGCTTTATTAAGTTAATTTTTTTAATATAAAAACTAACATAAAATTTGCTTCAACTTCTTTTTAAAATTAAAAAGTTCTTTTTTTTGGGAAATTTTAGATTACATTAATTTTAATTTTTAACGTGCTTTTTCCCAAATTAATATTTTACTTTTTAAGTAAAATATTAATTTTTATTAAAATACATTGAAATTGATTATGGAGGGGTTTTAGCTAGTTCCTATGGCCATTTCATTGGGGCTAATGCAAATCGTCAGGGAACCTTTACCCAAAAATCTCATAGAAAAACTAAAGATATGATATGAAACTCCTAATCATAAGAAGTTTATAATATCAAAGTTTAAAATGTTTCTTTTAAAACACATATTTTCTTTAAACAAGTACGTTGAACAACTTAACAATAAATAAGGTAATTCGCTTTGCATTAAATTTGCACATGAAATGCAAGCTTCAATTTGAAGTTCGGCTCAAAAATCGCGAATAAAAAAACTTACATAAATGGTATACTTCGTCGAAGCGACGAAGTGAGTTTCAAGAATTTGCTAAAAACTTACTTTTCATCGTACAGTAATGCATGATCTGTAGCGTAATCTAGCAAACAAAATAACAAAACGGCTAACTTGTATTGTAATGGGCTAGAAATCCTCACAAAATCACTACCAAAAGCATACATATCGAATGGTTTGTCATGCGAATTGGCAAATAAATATTCCACGCAAACCGCGGTAAAAGCACTTACCAAAAACTGCACCATTGATAAAGTTAAACTTATCATGGAACCAGGCCAATTTAATAGCATGAATGATGCTATCAGCAAATTTGTTAATAGTTGTACCGATGCCACAGGTCAACAAAATGCCATATTGTACTATGGGCAAAGATATAAGACTAATAACAGCTACCGTGGTAATAATACACGATTCCGTGGAAGAAATAATTTCCCACGCAACAATAACAAAACCTACAAAAACAATAATAATAACTATAATAATAATAACAATTATAACAGAAACAGATAAGGGTTTAATAACAACCGTAGAAATGGAAGCCACATTAGAGCAACAGAAACACAAGAATATGATTCGGAAAACTCCGAACTTCCCCTAAGATCAATTCAATAAACAGAAAAGTGTATAATTTAAATCGTTACTTATGTTTCTGCATTCAAACGCGAATAAATGAAACAAATACTCCAATAACCTAACTAGTAGACTCCGGGGCAGATATTTCAATAATAAAAATATCATATTTCAATCTAAATAACATAAATACTAATAAAACAACAACCTTAAGCGGAATAGGACAAGGTAAAATACAATCAATTGGAAGCATATTTTTCGATTTAAGACACAAAAATTTTTTATACTACATAAATTTCAAGTAGTACAAAATGATTTTCCAATACCATGCGACGGAATCATCGGCATGGATTTTATTAAAAAGTATAACTGTATATTAGATTTCAATAATGATTACGATTACCTTATTCTACGTCCATACTACATAACACATCCAATAGAAATACCACTTACTAATAATGGTGATGACATAATTCTCCCTCCGTGATCCGAAGTCATACGCCAAGTGAAATTATCATCTACAAATAAAGAAGTACTAATTCCTAACCAAGAAATAGAACCAGGTATTTTCGTTGCAAATACATTAGTTACAACAAACAAAGCTTTCATTCGTATCCTTAATACTAATTACTAAAATTAATCTAAACAAAATTAAAACCGAAAACCTTTCAGACTACAATGTATTAAAACACAATCCTATCAAAAATAAAACGAGAAATACAGAAGTATTGCAAATTTTAAAGAAAAATTTTCCTGAACAATTCAAACACACTTTAACAAAGCTATGCGCTTCATATTGTGATATTTTCGGTTTGGAAACAGAAACAATAAATACTAATAATTTCTATGAACAAAAGTTAAGAGTAAAAGATACGCAACCGGTATACATTAAGAATTACCGAATACCACAGTCACACAAAGAGGAAATTGATAAACAAGTTAAGAAATTAATAGAAGACGAAATAGTCGAACCGTCACAATCAGAATACAACAGTCCAATTCTGTTAGTACCAAAGAAATCACTTCCTAATTCGGAAAATAAAAGATGGAGACTTGTAATAGATTATAGACAAATAAATAAGAAATTAATTGCAGATAAATTTCCTTTACCAAGAATAGATGACATTTTGGATCAACTAGGAAGAGCGAAATATTTCTCTTGCTTAGATCTAATGTCAGGCTTTCACCAAATTGGTTTAGATAAAAATTCAAGAGACTTAACGTCATTTTCAACAAATAATGGATCTTACAAGTTTACAAGATTACCATATGGCTTAAAAATAGCTCCTAACTCTTTTCAAAGAATGATGACACTTGCTTTTAGTGGACTAAATCCAAGTCAAGCTTTCCTTTACATGGATGACTTAGTTGTCCTAGGATGTTCCGAAAAGCATATGCTGTCAAATTTGAAGAATGTTTTTGATTTATGCCGTGAGCACAATCTGAAACTACATCCAGAAAAATTTTCATTTTTTATGAGAGAAGTAACCTATCTTGGTCATAAATGCACTGACAAAGGAATATTACCAGATGATAGTAAGTATGCAATAATTGAAAATTATCCGACGCCAAAAGACGCTGATAGTGCAAAAAGATTTGTCGCTTTTTGTAACTATTACCGAAGATTCGTCAAGAATTTTTCTGAATACTCCAGACCAGGGATGATAAATGGAAAAATCCATATCGTACCAATAGGCTTCTAAAATAGTATTTTTTCTGCTCAAATAGTACTAAAATATTTTTGAACAGCTGTAAGCAAGTAAGCCACACGATTTTGATTGATTTTATGAGCTCATTGTGTCAAAGGTCAAATATGGCTTTGTTTTCTAAAAATATTTTTGATAAATTCTTTTTCAAATAATGGTGCTACAAATCAAACAATTTATATTTCAACTTATCTTAATGAAACTTCACTTCTGCCATATAACAAGGAACCTATTTACTAATTTCTTTATTTTTATAAACTTGAAGTTTGCTAAAAAAAAATTTTAAATTCGTTCACAATGGATAAACAAGCCATAGCACAAGATATTTTTCAATGAAAAATTTGAATTCCGACAATTCTGTGGTTTTGTGGAATAAATGCGTGAGTCGACTTACGGAGATTTTGAGTTATTAAAGCGATATAGCTCTATTTTAAGCGCTCTTTCCATGATATTTGTTCATGCACAATAACCTGATTCTATTTTGATTTAATAAATTTGCAGCAATAACGACTGAAGCATTCCTGTGTGATAGATTATTTAAACAAACAAGCAGAGATACGATACTATTTGCTAAATACATTTTAATTTTTTTTAGTTTGTTCTATTTGAAATTTTTACACAAATTTATATTGGCAAATATATGCCGAAAGTGTTAAAAAAAATCAAAGATGTTCATACCGTGGACACAATTTCAGAAATATTTTGTTTTTGCTCTATTGAAAAAGACATACGCCTTTATTCAAAAGAACTAATGATTTGTTTATAGAATATGGAGTTTGACATTAAGCATCGCTGTTGATATTTGGCTTTGGACACTAACAAGCAAATATTATAAGCTGTGCTCTCAAGACCTGTTATGTACTCTCCTTAAATAAGTGCATAAATCCACTCACGATATAACCGCCTAAGTAGACTTAAGAGAATAGTCAATGGATACCACCCAACAAATTGGGTAATTTAGCAAATAGTACCAAATGAGTCACGGGGATACCATCGTACTTTTTTGTAGCAACTTTATCATCCCCGCTCCAGACACTTAACAAAACTATCCAAGAAAGGAGTAAAGTTTGAATGGACTAAGGATTGTGATACCGCTTTTAGGTATCTAAAGAGAGCATTAATGAGTCCAACGTGGTTACAATATCCTGATTTCACACGAGAAGTTTGCATAACAACAGATGCAAGTAAACATGCTTGTGGAGCAGTTTTAACTCAGGAATACCAAGATAAACATCTACCGATTTCTTATGCATCAAAAGCATTTACCAAAGGCGAAAGTAACAAATCGACCATTGAACAAGAATTAACAGCTATACATTGGGCAATAACCCATTTCAGACCATATATATACGGAAAACACTTTCTTGTCCGTACTGACCACAGACCACTTTCTTATTTGTTCTCAATGAAAACCCCAAGCTCCAAATTAACTAGAATTAGACTTGATTTTACTGTCGAATATCGTAGGGGAAAAGATAATTACGTTGCGGATGCCTTATCGCGCATCACGATAGATGATTTAAAAGAATTAAATTTAAAAAATAACAATATATTAAGAATTACAACCAGATCAATGACTAACAAGACACAAAATATGACAAAAAGTTATATAAATAAGCGGCATCAATTAAATAAAAAGCCCGGTATATGTGTACCATTAAAAAATACTGACGTCAGACAATATCATAAATTAAAGATTACCCCCGGGAGATGTTATATCAAACAAGGAAAATCTATAATAACATATATACAGATAAATGATTTGTTTATGAATGGAAAACTTGACTTAGGACAATTTTTTCCAAGGCTCGAAGAAGTGGCCTGTAAGCATAAAATCATAAAATTACAAGTGGCACCTAGTGAGAAAATTTTTAGAATTTATCTCTATTAATGAATTTAAAAATATGGGCAATAGAATATTGAATAAAATTAAAGTAAATAGTACTACTAAATGAGGTGACCCAAATTGATAATAAAAATGCCAAAGCTATTGAAGATGTTATGAAACGATACCATGATGATCCGGTAGAGGGAGGTCACAGCGGTGTTTCCAGAACATTAAATAAAATTAAAAGATATTACTATTGGGAAAATATCACAAAAGACGTAACTAGATTCGTCAAATCATGCCAAAAGTGTCAAAAGGCAAAAGTTTCAAGGCACCTTAAACGTCCAATGATAGCCACACCAACGCCAATGGGAGCATTCGATACAGTATTTAGAGATACTATCGGTCCTTTTCCCAAATCATACAATGAAAATGAATATGCAGTCACTATAATATGTGATCTGACAAAATATTTGGTAACAATACCCATACGGGATAAAAGCGCCAAAACAGTTGCTACAGCAATTTTCGAAAACTTTATACTGATCTATGGTCCTATGAAGACATTCATTACGGACATGGGTACAGAGTATAAAAACTCTCTTCTAACAGAGTTATGTAATCAACTCAAAATAGAAAAATTAACATCAACAGCTCATCATCACCAGACATTAAGTACTATAGAAACAAGTCATAGAATATTTAACGAATACGTAAGATCTTACATATCCGTTGATAAAGCGATTGGGATGATTGGCTTAAATATTTTACTTATTGTTTTAATAAAACACCATCATCGGTACATGACTATTGTCCGTACGAATTAGTATTTGGTAAAATTCCAAAGGGATTTCAACAATTTAACAAGGTAGACAGAATAACACCACTATACAATGTCGAAGATTATGCTAAGGAAATTAAATTTAGATTACAAGTTGCACATAAGAGGTCAAGAGAAATGTTAGATAAGTCAAAACTAAAACAAAAATTTAATTACGATAGGGATACATTAGATTATAATTTTAAAATATGAGATTTAGTTTTACTTAGAAATAATTCAGGACATAAGTTAGATCCTCAGTATAATGGTCCTTATAAAGTAAAAGAAATAGATTTAAGAAATAATGTAACTATAGTAGATAAGAAAACAAACAAAGAACAAGTAGTTCATAAAAATAGACTTAAGTTATAAATTATTGACTAAGACAAACATGGTACTGCGCAGTACAATAAAAATATCAATTAAATTTTAAATATACATAAATATAATCTTTATAATTATTCTTAAGAAAATTAAAATAATCGTAAAAGAATGTCCATAAAACTAACGTTATATGAACATTCTAGTAAAAGGTGGAGGTGTAGCGTAATCTAGCAGTCACTATAACCAAATGCTTGTAGTAAGCATTTACAGTCTACAGTACCGCAACATCATAGCTTCTAATTACATTGACAATGCCAGACAAAATATTTGTGCAACGTTCACATGACACCTTGTGTTTGAATCGTCGGCCGTTGCTTAAGTCACTTGAACAATTTCTTGTGTTTTATTTATAAAAACATCTATTACTGGTACATGCTTGTATGCACTCGTAGAAGCTATATAAACTGTTGAGACGCGCACCGTATCTCCTCCTTGGAAAACTAAAAGACACTAAAACTAATGTTTGAAATAACTAAACGATCATATATATGTCTTTTATATTCCCACACTTTAGACTTAATATGAATATTAAGAAACCATTCAATCATGAGTTTTGGAAACTGTCTAAAATTTATGATTGCCTGGTAAAATATAAAATAAGTATACTGTAAGAATAGAAATAACTTTTGAGTGAAGTCCTAGAATGTCACTCATTCAAGTCGTCTAGAACTTCTCATAAGTAGTATATAAGTAGAGTAAGATTCAGAATAAGGACAATTAATAAAGTACAGCTTAGGAGCTCTTATCGAGCTCTAAGCAAAAATATTATACAAGAAGTAATTACAAATTATCACAGATCACACACAACAAAAACAGGCTGTAGGCTAGAGTTATAGACAAAATTAGAGTGTTACGTGATAAGAGATAAAAGAGAACGCAAAAATTTTTTGTAAATATATACTCTTAGGCTGTAAAAAATGCCATTTAATTATTTGTTGAGCTAATTTTTTTTCAAATGTACAATTAAAGAAGAAATCTATTTTTTTCATATCAAAATGGCGTGCAAAATAAACAACTGTTTTGTTCAAAAATTCCGGTATTTAAATTTTTAATCAAAATATGATTAAGAAAACAATCTTTATATAGTTATTTAGAGCCATGCTATTTTTATATACAAATATAATATGGTTATTTTAAATCATAGTATATTAACAATCAATTAAACATTAGGTTGTAAGGATCGTATTAGTGTTGTATAAGACAACAATATTATATTCAGAACAGATTTATTTTCATAACAGTATGATATGACTCCAACCTTATAATTCAATCATAGTATGTTGCTCCTAGGTTATGGTTGCCTCAACCATGTTTTTCTTTACGTGTAGATTTAATATGTTTACCGTAATTAATAAAGCTATCTTTACATGGTAATACAAAGTATTAAAGACTTTGTAGAATCAAAATATTATGAAATTCTCTTCGTGCTTAAAAAAATAATACAAAAGTCTGTTGTAAGTATTTTTCATTTTTACACCTCTGGTATGATGATAATACATAAGTTTCTAAAATGGTTTAGAAAATAAACATTTACCGAACGCTTGTCAGATTTTGTATCTGTATTCTCTCCTACTCAATACATTTTGCGTTTACATGATAAGATTTTTTCATTATTGGACATATCGTGATACATGTATTACCATGTAAAGACACCTTAAATATTTAGTTAAGAAAATATAGAAATACGTAAATGCCTAAATTAGTTTAAGATTTCTAAAATTTAAGAAAGCAAATTAATAGAAATAAATCAGTACTAAAAAGTATTCAAGCGTAATTATTTACGGCTAGATCATTAAATATGTAAATAACAAAAAAAAAAAACTTAGCTTACAATTTTTATGCGAACAGAAATAATAAAATTTATTTCCTCTATTACTTTACAAAATAATTGGTCTCAAACACGTTAGTCACTTTATTATCGCCCTAATTAGAATTTTGTTTTTCGAAAAATGTTAATTGTTCTGAATAATATTAAGACTTTAAAACAATAAAAACAGTTTCCATATTTGTGAATCCAAATTGATTATTAGGCTAAGGTTCGTAACGTTATATTCAGAAAGAATTGGGCATGATAAATATTCCAAGGAACAAGGGAAAAATTAACATCAACTTAATTTTTCAACGTACATAGCAGAGCAGAGTAGCGCAACTTTCGGAAGCCGCTACATTTCCATCGTCAGTGCTCACGTGTATTTGCTTATCACCAAAAACCAAAAAAGTTCCTTGGAATATTAATCATGCCCAATTCTTTCTGAATATAACTTTAGCAACCTTAGCCTAATAATCAATTTGGATTCAGATTAATAAACAATTAGCTACTGGCTTGAGCTTTTCACATGTTTACATGTTCATATATACTTAAGTATAAAATCAAACCAAAAAAGTTTGTCTTGAGTAGAACAAAAATCAGAAAAATGTGAACGAAGAAAAAAGAACGCACGGTGTCAAGGGACACCGGGTAGGAACGTAGTTCCTTACGTTTCACTTACCTTAGAAATTGTATTTTCACTATCCCTGAGAGGTGAGAATTATTTATGTCGAGATGACAAATTCTCTCTCAACCGTGGCAAGTAAAAGAGATTCTTTCTTTTCAGAAAAATATAATTTTATTTGTACAGGTAAGTATGTAAGTATGTCTGTTTTTAAAAAAGGAAGTGTGGGAGGTTCAATAATGTTAATGTCAAAGAGGAAGAAATTTTCCCCTACCTCTCCTCATGGTCCTATTTAAAAAAATTAAAGCCTATGTGTTCTTTTAGACTCCGATCTATCTATGTTTTGAATCGCATCAAAATCGGTTAGACAGTTTCGGAGATGCAAAAATTGCTCCCTCCTCGTGCTCCTATTTTTAAAAAAAATTATAGCTTATGTGCTTTTCTAGATTCAGATCTATCTATGCTTTAAATATCATCAAAATCGGATAGATAGTTTCAAAGAGGATGAAATTTCCACCTACCTCCAGTCGTGGTCCTATGACTTCTTTTAGACTCAGATGTATTTATGTTTTGAATTTCATCAAAATTGGATAGATAGGCTCAAAGAGGCCGAAATTCCCCTCTACATCCCCTCGTGGTCCTAATTCGTTTTGACTCAGATCTATCATGTTTTGAATTTCATCAAAATCTGAGAGGAAGAAATTTCCCCCTACTATTTTCTCCTCGTGGTTATAGTTTTTAAAAAACATATAACCTATGTGTCCTTCTAGACTTAGATATATCTATATTCAAAATTTGATCAAAATCGTTTTTAGTACTTAGCCGCTAAAGCTAAACGAACAAACAAACAAACTTACTTTCGTATTTATAATATACTAGATATACTAGAGTATACCATTTGTGATGAAAAGAAAACTTTTATATTTAATGCTTTTTCAATTACCTTTATTTAAAGTTAAATATTAAAGAAATAACTATTTAATCTGTTTGAGAAGTTGACTCCTTTGCATAATAGTATTCTCGTTTTTGACGTTAATACTCAGGAAAAAATTTCACAATTATGACTGTCTTAGCTTCCAAGATATTTTAAAGTGTTGCTTCTATATTGGAAGTGCCACCAGTAACGCGCTATATATATTTCAGAAAGATCGATCCGGTGGTATTGTTTTTAACCCATCTCAAAATAAATATTTTGAAACTTTTTCCAGAAACAATGCCCAATATCGACAGACTTATCCCTACAAAATTTCAAGGCTTTCCTTTTATTAGCTTTTAAGGTATCTCAAAAAAAATATTTGCTCTTTATGGGAGGTGCAAACCCTCATGCCCAATCCGGACTTATTTTTGAGCGACAACACACACTATAGAAAGCTTTGCTCACACAGAATTTTAAGATTCTCGCTGGATTAGTTCTAAAGATAAAAAAATATAAGCGGGAGCTGCCACGCCCATTAATTTTTGTCTGACTATTTTCTCTAGAACAATGCATAAAATCTTACTCCTACAAAACTTTACGTCTTTTAACACATTAGTTTCCATGATGTGTCAAAATATATACTTGCTATATATGGGAGGTGCCACGCCCACATGTCCACTCCTTAATAATATCTCTTTAAAACCATTATAAAAAAATTACTCACCCAAATTTTGAAGTCTAGCTGCATTAGTTCCATATATATCCTAAAATAAAAACGTCTTCTATATGGGAGGTGCCACGCTCACTTATAATATTTCAAAATTATAGACTGTTGTTCCTTCCAGATCATCAGACATATACTGTGAAGATTTCAGCAAGATCGGTTCACAGGCTTAGGACTCCATAGACTTCAAACATAAAAACAAACATACATACAAACAAACAGATATTCACTTTTATATATGTATATAGATAAATATTAGTTAGCAGAAAAAGCTTCAGCTATCACTGCCACGAACCACTTATCTAAGTCACAAATGAAAATATAAAAGTATGCAACACCATTTTATGCCAGTATATTTCTAACCAGTATTCTCGCCAGTATTTTTTCATTTTCAAAAAATTTTCGTTTTACCCCCAAGCATTGATTTTTGTTATTCAAAGCATTGATGTGTATGTATAGCCTATGTCATCTCTTAGACTCAGATCTATGTTTTGAATTTCATCAAAATCGATTAGATAGTTTCTGAGGGGCAGAAATTTTCCCCTACTTGCCCTCGTAGTCCTAATTTTTAAAAAACATATAACCTATGTGTCTAGGCTTAGATCTATCTATGTTCAAAATTTGATCAAAATCGGTTTTGAGGCTTAGCCGTTAAAGCGCAACGAACAAACAAACCTACTTTCACTTTATAATATACTAGCTAAGACCCGTATTCTTCGCTACAGAATATTCCATTTGTGGTGAAGAGGAAAATAAAACTATTATACCTTTAAGAAAATTATTATTTGACATATTGTCATAATTTTATTTTAAATGAAATGTATTTGCTGGAGTCTAAGCAATTGTCTATATGCAGCATTTCGTTGGTGCTTTACCAACTCATCAGTAGACTTTAAGCACAATTTTGAACAGCTACAAACCCTTTATCTTATATACAAACTTTTACTCTTATTGTTATCCAATGGATTTCTAATTGTTTGAAGGTGTAGAAAAGTAAAATAGATTCATATCGAATAAAAAATTATTTGCTGGGTTTTGTATAAGTTTCAAAGACTAATATGCTTATTTTTTGAAAATCATTGATATATTTGTAAATTCTCAAATGGGTTTTAAAAGTTTGTATATAAGATAAAGGGTTTGTAGCTGTTCAAAATTGTGCTTAAAGTCTACTGATGAGTTGGTAAAGCACCAGCGAAATGCTGAAAACTATTATATTTAATTCTTTTTCAATTGCGTTTATTTAAAGTTACATATTAAAATATAAATATTTAATCTGCTTTAGAGCTTGATTCCTTTCCATAATAGTATTTTCGATTTGACGTTAATAATCAGGAAAAATTTTTTAAATTAAGACTGTTTTGACTTCCAAGATATATTAAAGTAGGTGTTGCTTCTATATTGGAAGTGCCATCAGTAAAACGCTGTAAATATTTCAGAAAGATCGATGCGCTGGCATTGATTTTGAAACTATCTCGAAAAATTTATTTGCTTTATGTGATAGGCGCCACGCCTACTTGTCCAATTTTGAAACTTTTTCCAGTGACAATACACAATATCAACAGAATTATCCCTACAAAATTTCAAGGGTCTCCTTAAATTAGGTTTTAAAATATCTCCAAATAAATATTTGCTCTTTATGGGAGGTGCCACACCCTCATGTCCAATCCGGGCCTATTTTGGAACGCCAACGCACACTATAGAAAACTTTGCTCACACATTCTTGCTGCATTAGCTGTAAAGATATTTAAAAAATTATATTAAAAATATGTGGGAGCTGCCACGCCCACTAATTTTTGTCCGACTATTTTCTCTAAAACAATGCATAAAATCAATGAAGTAACCACTGAAAAATTTTAGGTGTTTTACCGCATTAGTTCCCATGATATGTCAAAACATATATTTGCTATATGGGAGGTGCCACGTCCATTTGTCCACTCCTTCATAATATCTCTTTAAAAACATTATAAAAAGAGTTACACAAATTTTGAAGTCTTTACCTTCATTAGTTCCATAAATATCCTAAGATAAAAGTTTCTCCACGCCCAATTGTAATATTTCAAAATTATATAGACTATTGTTCCTTCCAGAAATTTTCATCAAGATCAACTCACTAGTCTAGGAGTCCACAGCTTTCAAACATACAAACAAACATACATACATATAAACAAACAGATATTCACTTTTATATATCTTCATATGATTTCAAAAAAGCCCTAAGCTACAAAAAATTCAAAAGCGACTTGTTGATGGATTATGATGCACGGTATCAAAATATATGTTACTACGACTTTCTTCCTAAGCTTTACTCCTCTATTCGTCTATGTAAAATTAGTATTACAAGTAGTCATGACTTCTTCATGGGTTAATTTTTCATTTTAAAGAATTTTTTGTTCTTCTCCTTTAAAATTATTTTAATGTAACTTAGGGCATTTATGAATTTATATGACGATATGTATATAGATAAATATTAGTTAAGCTGTGTTCTCACTATGTGTATTTGTCTTATGGAATGTCACTTTTTTATACACATGTGATTTCATTTGTATGTCAAAATTTGCGGTTTACATAAGGTTTATAATTTTTGTGTTCACCTGTTGGTATGTTACGTACATTTGACATAACCTATAAAGCAAAACAATCATAAAACAGCCGAGTGGTTATACATATTTTATTGTTATATATACTTCTTTTATTTAATTTTATACTTGTTTTATTTAATTTAATACTTTATTAATTTAAAAATTATTTATCTCATTTTCCCGTTCGCAAACAATTGCTTTATTAAAAACCAGCTGATGTCAGATACTTTGTCACTTCAAAATAGAACTCGTTCTAAATCATGTGTACTGTACACAGAGAAATAACACAGGCTATTGTTTGAAGGGGTTCAGACTATATATACAAATTTACCATGTGAAAATGTGACATTCCATATGGCAAATACACATAGTGAGAACACACCTTTACCAGAAACAGGTTCAGCTATCACTGCAACGAACCACTTATCCAAGTCACAAATGAAAATCTAAAAAATCCTAAAAGTATGTAAAACCATTTTATGCGATTATATTTCTAACCCGTATTATCGCCAGTATTTTTTCATTTTCAAAAAAATTTTTGTTTTACTCCCAAGCATTGATTTTTGTTATTCAAAGCATTGATGTGCATGGCGCGCCATAAGGAACTTACGTACCAAAAATAAACCGATGGCAACGCTGGGAAAGTGCACTTTAATATCAGCTTGAGAGTGATTTAATTCTTGTATTCAATTTTCACGAAAAAGTTATATATATAAGAATTAAAATCTCATTCAAAAAAGCCACCTGACAAGTGGTGATAAGCAAATACACGTAAGCACTGACGATGGAAGTGTAGCGGCTTCCGAAAGTGGCGCTACTCTGTTCTGCTGTGTACGTTGAAAAATTCAGTTGATGTTAATTTTTCCCTTGTTCCTTGAATATTAATCAAGTCCATTTTTTCTGAATATAACGTTACGATCCTTAACCTAATAATCAAATACGTTCGAAATAATCATATTAATAAAGTTTCCATATTTATTTTTACACTTTGAACTTTAAGCAGTCACATCTAACATAGAATGAATCGAAAAATTGGAGATAAATTAACTACCACCATTTACTTGTTTTGATATTAAAGAAAAATATTGTTAAGTTGCGAATTTTAATTGGTAAATGAAAAAGATTGATAATATATTTGTTTCTCGGTTATATTTATTTATTGTATCTTCAATAAAAATAAACTAACAATAAGTAATCAAATCTTAACCAATACCAGACAAAAATATTTGTTTTAGCGGTTGGTTCTTTGGTTGTCTACGTCTCTCGTGTTCGGCTGAGAGCAAGAGTGTCCTCCTTCTTTGCCGAGTGTGGCCTCTAAAGTTAATGATGATTCGGGCTAGGGGATTTGGGTGCAACTCAAGTTTTTTTATGTATCTTGTCACGTGTTTAGAACACCTGTCTTAACCAGCGGCACATGTAAATCAAAGATGTTCAGCCCATACAACAATTGTTTGAAAAAATTCATACACATTTGTTACGCTCTTTTAAAAACTCATTCATTCATCGTTGAGCAAGCGACGAAAACGCATGCGTCGGAGTATCGTCATTTTTTTCAGGAATTTATTAAGCATTGTTGTTGGTTTTTGTTGAACAAAGCACAGTAAACACACACGATTCAATTACAATTGAACACACAAAAAACAAAGTAAAAAAAATAAAAGCTACACGATAACGAAATGAGATGTGAACGGTATTTTATGATAAATGATGCTTTTCATAACATTCAATGCCTTTTATGCTACAAAATATTTAAGGCTGGAAATGAAAACGTTTTGAAAAGACATTTTTATTCATATCATTATGAAATTTGTTTTAGGTGTTTGCCAATATGTTTGCTGGGAGTTAGGGTTGCGAGAGCGAGCGCTAATACATCTCATTTTTATTTTTGATCATCTATGATGTAAATCTTTATGAGTTCGCTTGTTTCTGGCATACCAGAGGGCTACTGTAATCGTACGGAGTATTTTATTTTGTTGCCTTTGAATTTTTGTACATTTGATGCCAAGGCAGTGCCCATAACTGGATTCCGAAGGACCATATTGGTTTTAGAATGGAGTTGTATAGAAGAAGTTTACAATCTAGGCTTAGAGTAGATTTCTTTCCAATGAGCCAAATCATTTGAGCTGCTTTTAATTTCATTCGGGTCACCTTTGCATTTATGCCGTACTTCCATGTTAGACGACAATCAAGATGAACACCGAGATATTTTACTTCAGTGTGTTAAGGTATAGTTTTTTTATTTATTTGTATAGGTGGGCAGGTTTCTCTGCACAATGCAAAAGTAATGTGTAGACATTTTTGTTCGTTAATTTTTATCCGCCACTGTTTTAGCCATTGTTCCAACAATATTTCTTTTAATTGTTTTTGTTTTATGACCAAATCGTTTTTTATTATATGTTTCATTATATAGGCTATTTTCAGATTTTACCCTTACTTTAGATGCAAATAGAACAATTTATTCCATCTTTGCTCTCAGCGTTTCATCGGCTTTTTTCCGACGTCTTCAGGAGAATTTTTTATTTACTTATAAATTCTAGCAACAAATTACAATAGTTAGTTTTTGTTATACATAATATTAATTTGTATGTTTGACTTACGATTTATTTGTTTATTACATCACTAATTAAATTATAAATTATAAACTGTACAGCACGACACAATTATATGTATAATTTAAATATAAATAATTTACGTAAAATATCACAGTCAAACTTAAACCGAATATCACAGAACTTTACTTTTTAGGCTAATGCAATAGAGTATTGCAGTTTGGTGTTATCTTTGTCTTGTTTGGTGTTAAATAGATTGTGTGAGACGTTGTTGAATGCGTAAGCTCTCCAGTGTATATCTTTTGTTGCCCTTTTTCTCCCTGTCTAGTATTTTAACTCCTTTAAATCTATTTTGTGTTTCTTTTCTTTTGCGTGTTGAGCTAAAGCTGTTGTCTCTTTTCCTTTATTTATGCCTGCTTCGTGCTCTGCAATTCTAGTACCAAGTTTTCTTTTTGTTGTTCCCACATAGACTCTATTGCACCTTTCCCTTTCATTCCCTTGACAAGTTATTTCATACACCACATTATCTGTTTCCAGATTGAACTTTGTTTATTAAATTCATCGCAGTATTTATTTTCATATTTATTGGTTGTGTTGAATGACAATTGATTAATCTTCCAGATACGTTTTCTTTAGCATACCCGCTTATTATTAATTTGCTGTTGTTATCTTTTATTACAGTCATATCTAAATATGATATTTCGCTGTTTTTCTCTATCTCTACTGTTTTTAAATTTTTGTGATATAAGTTTAATGTTGTTAATATAGTTTCCATATCATCTTTTTTAATAATCGCAAATAAATCGTCTACATATTTGAACATAAATTTAATGTATATGTTTTTTGTTTTCAATTCTGCAATAACGTCGTCCAATAGTGCGTCTAATATTTACAATATCTGCTATCGTCGGAGATAGTGGATTGCCCATTGGCATACCATATATTTGATGGTAATATTTTCCATCATAAGTAAAATAGTTATTTTCTGTTGTACAGAATTGAAGTATTTTTAGAAATTGACGTTTGCCAATTGTGGTGTGCTCCTTAAGGGTTTCCTATTTGTCCATTATGTTCTTAATAGCTAGGTGTGTAGGCATATTGGTGAATAATGATACCACGTCAAACGATACAATAATGCCATTCTCATCTAAAGTAATATCATATAATTTGTCTGTATTTCAAAACTCGGGCTTTTAAGGTCATATATTTGAAATAAAACAAATACTATTTTCTATTTATTTTTATCATCCGACGTTTCGTTGGACAATCCCAACTTCATCCGGGAAAATATTTTTATTTAATCTGGTAACACAGAAAATAAATACATAAATAAGTGTGTATGTTGGACAGAAAATAAATAAATAAACATATATGTAACATTATACAATTTATGGTGACTTATTTTTAAGAAGCAATCATTTACTTACATATTTTTCTTTAATTCTATTGTTTATAATGCATTTTGCATAACATAAAAACAAACGTCAAACACAGAATTAATACACAATACTCAAAGTGCATAACTGGTTCTTAAACTTAAAAAACTGAAAATAGAACATCGAAAAAAGTATAACCTAACATACAATCCTGATTGGTTTATAAATAAAGCCAACGTTGAATTTAACGAAGACAGTAAGTGGCTACTTTCCCTAGGAGGAAAATTTACAGTACCGGTAAATGGTAAAAACCTGCCGACAATTGATTTAATTGCGGATATTGAACAATGGGTTCAAACTCTAGGCGACGACAAGGAAAAGGAAATAACCAGAGCGAGAGTGTCTAATCGTATTTTGACCTAGAAACGAACTTGCAAAAATAATGCAAAAGAGAAGTTTATACTAAATATATTTAACGAAACAAAAAAGTTCTTAGATCGACAAAAGGACAAAATAGTTGTAACAAAATCGGACAAGGGTAATGAAACCGTCAGAATATACAAAGATGACTATAAGCGAGGAATAGAGAAATTGTTAGAAGACAAGTCCACTTATAACATTGTAAGAGCTGATCCCACACAAAAGTTACTTAAAACAAATAATAAAATAGTCATGGATCTTTATAAACAAGGTTTTATAACAATATACGAAAAAACAAGATTGACTTCATCATCAGTTGAAGTGCCATGTTATAAACTCGCAAAATATGTTGGAAACATGCTAAGAAATATTATTCTGGAGAAATATAATGTGAAAAACTCGGTTGAACTAAAAGATAAACTTAAAAATATATCGCTGGAAAATGATGAAATTCTAATTTCACTTGACGTGGTGTCTCTTTTCACCAATATTCCAATTCATCTCGCAATAGCTAATATAATGAAACAATGGGACATTTTGCAAAAGCATACAAAAATTCCAAAGAAACATTTTCTTAAAATTCTGCAAATTTGTCTGAACGACAATAATTATTTTATATATGGTGATAAATACTACCAGCAAACGTATGGCATGCCAATGGGGAATCCACTATCACCCACAATAGCGGATTTAATTCTCGACAAATTATTGGAAGTAGTTTTAGAAGAGCTGAGCAATGAAAATGTAACTATAAAACTTATTACAAAGTACGTAGATGATTTATTTGCCATAATAAATAAAAAAGACGAAGAGATTTTTTTTCAAACATTTAACAACTATCACCAAAAATTGAAGTTTACAATAGAAAAAGAAGAAAACAATTCCATCCCATATCTGGACATGAGGATATATAGAAGAGGAAACAAAATTATTACAGACTGGTACACACAATCGATTTCATCCGGACGTCTAATAAACTTCAATTCAACACAACCATTGCAACAAAAAACAAATACAGCGCTGAATCTTATCGAAAAAGTGATAAAAATTAGTGACGAAACATTCATGGCAAAAAACATAAAAAAAATAGAAGAACTACTTCTGAAAAACAGTTTCCCAAAATATTTAATAAATAGCCTCATCAAAAAGGCAAAACACGGGGACAAAACTAAAGAAAACAAAAACACATACCTAGACTTACAGAAAACAAACAAATAAGAACAATAATAAATGAAAAAAAATGTTGTACTTGCATATCGGCCTAACAAAACAATAAACTCCCTATTCACAAAAACACAAATAAACAAGAAAGAACAAAGTAATGTAGTCTACCAAATTAACTGTTTAGGCAATACATCTGAAAGCTGTGGTAAAGTTTACATAGGAACAACAAAGAGAAGTTTGAGTACAAGAACAAATGAACATGCATCAGATATTAGCTTTGTTCATTTACTTTCCTATCACTTTCCATCAACGAGAGAGTAAAAAGGAATTTTGTAAAATTACTCTCAAAAATAATAAAAAGTAAATGAACACTTTACCATCCAAAATTTTCAAGCTAAAATAGTGTTATAATATATAGGTATATATGAGTACTTAATAACTACTCCTATATGTGGAAAAATGTAATATATGTACCTATTACTATAAAAATAATGTGATTTCGGCATTTATTATTATTTCTTTTCAACAAAATTGAATAAGAAATTGAAAAAAGGGTACATATCTGAAATTTTAAACTTTTGAGGTAATGAAAACAAAAACAAATTATTTTGTAATGAAGTACAATATTTAAAAAATTTATATATGGATTACATTTTGGGACCAATTATCAATCGAAAGTTGCAGAAATATTTTTATGTTAACGTCATTTTGGCATGTTCTGTGGGTTTTTTTTTAAGTTTTTTTGGCGATCTTTTTAGTTTTGGTGATTTTTTGCGTTTTAGTAATTTTTTTGCAATTTTGGTGTTTTTTCCGTTAAACGCTTTTTCATTTTGGCGATTTTTCGTTTTGACATTTTTTTAATTTTGAAATATTTAGTACATATTAGCTTTTTTTTAATTTCAAGAAATTCCCTCTTATGGTTTCCAAGATACTGCTAATTGTCTAAATTACATAGTCAAATTTACATTAACATTAAATATATTTATGTATGAACTAATTGGATTATCTACCGCCATAGTGTAAAGTACCGAGTATCTAGATACTCATAATATTTGCAATACTAAAATTTGCTGCAACATCCTCTGGCCCTGATGTACTAGATCCTGTGTTGCTAAATTCCATTGCTTTAGACATCTTATTTTTGTGCGGTTGGTCCTAAATTAAACAAAAATTGGTTTTCTATCGTATTAATATATTTCATCGCTTTAAAAATTAACATTCACTTAGAATTTCTTAAATTTTGCAAAAATATTTTTATTTCCCAACTTCTTTTAGCAAACTTGATTTGTAAATACAAACACAAAACAGCTGTTTGAACAATTATTGAAAGTAAAAATTTTACTATCAAGAATTTTCAACAATTTTTTTGTGTCTCAATTTGTTGCTCTCTTTTGACGCTCTCTCGTTGAAAATTTTTGGAGTTAATGAACACTTTCTATCAAAAATTGTTAACAATTGTTAACAATTTTCAGTAAATGAACACAGCTATTAAAAAAGGAAAACATTCTACTGCTTTTTCACAACACTGCACCGAACACAAACACACAGCTGATTTGACGAATATAACAATATTAAACAAGGAGAAGCGAGAGAATAAACGATATACGCTTGAGAGTCTTAGGATCCAACAAAAAGGGAACAGTGCAATAAACAAAAAAGAGGACAAGGACAACACTAATGCGAATTATTCGATAGCTTTATTTTAATTTTTAATATTTTATTCTGTGATACTAAGTTTAAGAACCAGTTATGCACTTTGAGTATTGTGTATTAATTCTGTGTTTGACGTTTGTTTTTATGTTATGCAAAATGCATTATAAACAATAGAATTAAAGAAAAATATGTAAGTAAATGATTGCTTCTTAAAAATAAGTCACCATAAATTGTATAATGTTACATATATGTTTATTTATTTATTTTCTGTCCAACATACACACTTATTTATGTATTTATTTTCTGTGTTACCAGATTAAATAAAAATATTTCCCCTGATGAAGTTGGAATTGTCCAACGAAACGTCGGATGATAAAAAGAAATAGAAAATAGTATTTGTTTTATTTCAAATATATGACCTTAAAAGCCCGAGTTTTTAAATACAAACAAAAGAAAAAGGTCAACAAATAAAAAATTTTGAATATAGTATATAATTTGTCTTTTAATTGTAGTGAGTTCTTTACGTTGTATATTGGAGAAATTATATTTTTCAGTATTTCGCCCATAAATTTTGACAGACAATAACAAGGTACTTTCGTTGAAGAAGAAATAGGTCTAAGCGGTGTATTAATCTTGTGAATTTTAGGTAAACCGTAAAGTTCAGGTGCTGCAGCAGCATGGGATATCATTTTTGCTTTTTCTAACTTAGTTATGTGGTTCCCTTTTAAGAGTTCAGTTATTATAGTGTTATTAGTTTTTTGCAGTTCCAACAACAAAACTTTGCATATTAATAACTTTGTATGTTAATTTGTCGTCAAGTAGTGTATTAATTTTTTCTTTGTAATCATTATTATACATAACCACTGTCTTGTTTCCTTTATCCGCGGTGGTAACAATAATTTTGTTTTTGTTTTCTTTAATAATTCGTTCTGTTCTCTCATATATATCTAGTATAAATTTTTCTTTTTCACTATTTCTAGAATTTCTGTTAAAGTTTGTAATTATATAGGCCATTTTCGATCTTATTAAATCCTTCTCGGTGTCGTCCTTAACTTTCTGAACCCATTGTTCAATGTCTGCTATCAAATTTATCGTTGAAAGGTTTTTATTTGTCACTGGGAGGGCAAATTTGTTTCCTAATGATAGAAGCCATTTACTCTACATTGGTGTAATTTAAAAATCAGTCTTCATTAAATGTGAATTTGAATTCTGTAAACTTTTCTACTCCTAGTCTATTAATTTTCGCTAAGTGTAATTCTCTTGTGTTTAATTTTAAGTTTCTATATATAGTCCATTGCCCTTTTTTAAATTTTATAACTTATGTTTCGTTCAGTGTATTTGACAGCTGTTTTTGAATCCTTTCAATTACTCGCTTTATTAAAGTTGTATTTGTGTATGTATCCCTAATCTCTACATTAATATTTCTTTTCTTCGAAGGCTTTTCTAACCACGTTCACGAGTCTATGTGTTTGTTCAATCGTGCTATGTTGTCTCTTAAAACCGATTTGGTGGTCTGGAATGCATCCCGTACGCTTTAGTATGGGTGTTAGCTTACTCATACGTAGCTTTTCAAATGGTTTTGACTTGTTATATAATAGGCTCATAGGCCTATAGGATTCCACCTTCGTATGGTCTTTGCATGGCTTAGGTATCATGGTAATCAGCGAAACCTTCCATTCTACGGGATAGCATTTGAGGCGCTAAATACTGTTAAAAATAAATAGAATTATCCGTTTTGCAGTATAGGGTAGCTCTAAGAGCATTTCATTTCTTATTTTATCAGCGCCTGGAGATTTTTCGATTTTAAGTCCGCAATACAGTGTTCAATCTCAAGAATATTGAACCTCAAAGTAACATCTGGTATAGCGAGGACTGGTGGCAGCTCAACTATAGTATCAGACGTATCTGGAGTAAATACTTTCTGCAAGTGGTTTACAAACTGAGTACCTTTTTCAGCGTCAGTTCTTATATTACTGGTCTTTTGAGGCCACGGGCTGCTCTCCATTGCGAATAGTCTGTTTGCGGTGTTGCATCGATCCCATTCAGAATTTTTGAAGAGAAGCGGTTTTATGATATTCTAGTAGAGTTTTCAGCTGTTTAGTACATTCCTTCAGCCTAGATTTTAGCTGAGGGGATCTGTTGCGTTGCCCTTCTCTATGAACTCTTCTTTCTTCGGATAAAAGCTGAATAAATTTTATTATATCTCACCTGAAGATTTGTAGTAGTTGCATTTAGAGCAGAGATCGTCAAAACACCGCACATGTGCGAATGCTCTCACACTAATGAAGAGAGCGTGAGAAGATAATTTGTATTTTTATTTAATAACAACCATGAAACAGAGAATAAAAACATTTAGTCTTTTTTGATTATTCATGTGGGAAGGTTGTGTACTCGCTTGTTACATCCAGGGCTGCCACTTCGATCTTATAATCTAAGACTTAGATATTCACATGAACAGGTTGTGTAGTCGCTTGTTACTAGACAACAGTGAACAATATGTTTAATATAGAATGGGAGAATGATTTTCTATTTGCCAAAAATTACTTCGGTAAAGCAGAGTGCTTAGTATGCCAACGCACTGTGATGCGCGATTATAAATTTTATATACAAAGGCATTATCGCTTATGTCATGGCGAATACGATAAATTATCAAATAATGATAGGGAGGAATTAGTTTTAAAGCTTAAAAAACATTTTTTTGGAAAAATAATTAATGATTTCCAATAATCTCAGGTTGAAAATTTACCTGATCGTATATTAAAAAGAAAGGCGTCATTTGTTATTGCCGCTGCACTTACTAAACGTTGCCGTCCATTTGAAGATTGTATGTTTTACAAGGAGCTGAGCAATTCTGTATTGGAATGTTTCGGCGAAAAAGGCACAGAAATGCGGAAAATTATTAATGATATTCCAATGTCCTCTAAAACAATTACCCGTCGTACGGAAAATATTAGCGCATTCATTTATTCCAATATTAAGGTCATAATAATTAATTGCAAATATTTTTCTATTTGTTTAGATGATTGCACTGATGTTAATGATATATGCCAGTTGATCATATGTGTAAGAACTATTGACATTAACTTCGAAATCCATGAAGAAATGTTGACAATGGTTGCTTCGCATGGAAATGTTAAGGGTAGCACCATTTCCTATGTAGTAAATGAAGGGATTTCTTCTTTTGCCGATAAAAATAAGTTTTGTTCTGCATGCACTGACGGTGCCAATGTAATGGTTGGCAAAAAAGATAGTTTCGTCAGATTTTTTGTTGAAAAACAGTTTTAACGTATATATATATATATATATATATATATATATATATATATATATATATATATATATATATATATATATATATATATATATATATATATATATATATATATATATATATATATATATATATATATATTTCATTGCATAATACATCAACAGGCTTTATTATTTATTGAATACTATGCAAGTTGCCATAAAAGTAATTAATAAAATACGTGGCGATCATAATTCTCTGACCTATCGAAAATTTAAAAACTTTCTTGATGAAATACATGCTGAATACGGCGATTTGTTAATGCATACTGAAGTTCGATGGCTGAGTAAAGGTCGTTGCCTCGAGAGCCTATTTAACCTTCGCAAAGAGGTTATTTCGTATTTTGAAAACAATCCATCGAAAGACACAAGCGAGGTACTTATAAATTTTAAAGACAAAAATTTCTTGCTAGATTTTGCTTTTCTGACTGCAAGGAAGAAACAAAAACATTTGAACTGGTTTTCGCAGTTCAGCAATTCAAAATAAAACTTGACTCATTAATATCGCAATTAAAAAATAACAATTTGATGAGCTTAAAACGAACTTCAGAAGTTTTCAATGAATTTTCAAGTAGTAAATTAACTGAATATGTTCATGTTCTTGAAATTTTTTAGCAAATTACAGCAGCCGTTTTAATGATTTCGTCAAAATTTAAAATATGATAGAATTACTTGATAAGCCGTTGCTATGCAATATTGAAAATCAAACCACTGACATTAAAGAAGAGCTTATAAAAATGCGAAAAGATTTAGCTTTACCACTTGCAAAAGGAATAGATTTCTGGAAATATGTTAACGAGGATATATATCCAAAAACAAAAAATGAAGTTTATAAACTATATTCAATATTTGGTTCAACTTATATTTGCGAATCTTCATTTTCATTATTAAAAATAATTAAGAGTAAAACCAGAAATAAACTTACTGATGAACATGTCGAAAATCTTATCAGAATAAAATGTTGTCCATATAAAATAAATATTGATGAAGTTATGCAAAACTTTGATAAAATTTAATGTACTCGTATTAATATACTCGTATTTAATATACTCGTAAAGCCAAATTGTTTAGCATTTTTAACTTCTTTAAACTCATGTACATAACGAGTGATTTTTTTGCTATTATCTTTTTGGCAACACTACTTTTGACAGCTCACGCACGTTTTGTATCTTGTGTCACTGTCAAACATCTTCAGTTTGGTCTATAATTTAATCATGAATCGTCTTACAAACGAACAACGCTTGCAAATTATTGAATTTTATTACCAAAATGCGTGCTCTGAGGCTTCTATTCGGGCTATTGTAAAAAAATTTCGCACCAAATTTACATTGTTGGACATTAAACCACCAACACGTTTACGTAGAGTGCGAACTGAAGCGTCAATCGAAGCGGGCTTGTCGCTATAGACATTAGCCTTAACATAGCCCCACAAAAAATAGTCTAGAGGCGTTAAATCGCACGATCTGGGCGGCCAATTGACTGGTCCCAAGCGTGAAATAAACTGTTCACCGAACTCGTCTCTCAATTGGTCCGTTGTTTCGCGTGCTGTGTGGCATGTGGCACCGTCTTGTTGAAACCACATGTCATGCAAGTCAAGCTCTTCCATTTTGGGCAGAACAAAGTTTGTTATCATCGCACGGTAGCGCTCACCATTCACAGTAACGTTGTGATTCGCATCATCTTTGAAGAAATACGGCCCAATGATGCCGCCAGCCCATAATCCGCACCAAACTGTTGTTTTTTGTGGATACATTGGTAGCTCTTGCAATGCTTCTGGCTGCTCTTCACTCCAAATACGGCAGTTTTGCTTGTTCACGTATCCATTCAACCAGAAATGAGCCTCGTCGCTGAACACAATTCTTCGATAAAAAAGTGGATCTTCATCTAACTTTTCAAGAGCCCATTCACCAAAAATTTGGCGTTGTGGTAGGTCGTTTGGCTTCAATTCTTGCACCAGCTGTATCTTATAAGGCTTCACACCCAAATCCTTCCGCAAAATTTTCCACGTAGTGGAGTAACAGAGGCCCAATTGCTGCGAACGGCGCCGAATCGATAATTCATGGTCATCACCAACACTGGCCGATACGGCTGCGATATTTTCTTCAGTTCGCACTCTACGTAAACGTGTTGGTGGTTTAATGTCCAACAATGTAAATTTGGTGCGAAATTTTTTTACAATAGCCCGAATAGAAGCCTCAGTAGGTCGATTAAACTGACCATAAAAAGGAAGAAGCGCGCGATGAACTTTCTTAACAGAGCACGCATTTTGGTAATAAAATTCAATAATTTGCAAGCGTTGTTCGTTTGTAAGACGATTCATGATTAAATTATAGACCAAACTGAAGATGTTTGACAGTGACACAAGATACAAAACGTGCGTGAGCTGTCAAAACTAGTGTTGCCAAAAAGATAATAGCAAAAAAATCACTCGTTATAAGACTGTATACTCAGTGTGCACACATACACATATATGTATGTACATGTATAAATTGTAGGAATTGTAGCGACAAAAGTTGCATAATGTAAACGTAAATGCAATTTTAAAGAAGAGACGAGTAAAATTGCAGCGACAAAAATCGCACATTGTAAACGCAGACATACATAATGTATGTTTTGAATATATGTGGCTCAATCTCATTTCAAACGCTTTTTTCGTGTCCGTGGAAAGTATAGCATAATATTTGGAACGATTTTCCTTCATCCCACGTCTAAGAATAACACACATTGAATTTAGAGTGAGGCTTTCTAAATTCAATGTGTGTTATAGTTGTACAGATATTATAAAATTAATAATTACCTCCTTTAGCGTTTCGCCCCTCCGATACCTTCGTGATTTTACTGAAAGTTCCACTTTCTTCTAAGAGCAGCTCACAGCAAATTTTGAGATTCTTACTGTCGCACTTATACAGATGCAGAGAAATTAAAAATTGCTTTTTATGGGGAGTGTCCTTCCCCTGCAAAAATTTGCAACTTAGAATTTCCGTCATCAGTAAGTCTGCTCTGAAATTTGAAAACGACCGGTCGCACCGTTTGGCGCACTATATGGAACATTCAAACAAACACACATACAGATACGTGTTTATTATTGTTGTGACAGCCTTTTAGTAAATATTGAATGTGAGTATTATTTGCGGACAACAGAAAATGCAAGACATTTACTTGGTCACAACTTGGTTGCAAAATGAAGTTATGCATGAGATCGCACACTAAATTACACGTCGAATAGTGGCTCTAATCGAATAAAAAGGTACCAAATTATAGTGGATCAAGGTTTAAATTCTATGAAATTTTTAAAGTTCATCACCAATTGTTGTCATTTCGGACGCTCTTTTGTACCACAAATGATAAAAAAATCTATAGTTTTATAATTTCATTGAATAGTCCATTTGATTATAAAGATTTTAACCCATAATGGTCCTAAGTCTGATGAAAACAAAAAATCTGTGTTTTATTATTTATCATTTAGGCTATTTATGGTCAGATTTTGCCTTTACTTTAGATGCAAATAAAACAATTTAATTCATTTTTGTTCCCAACGTTTCATTGGCTTCCTTCCGGCGTCTTTAGGGAATCTTATAATAGACTTTGGATGGCGCTGTGACTCTGGATGGTGCTTTAAAGCGAAGTAAATATATGCACATACATCGAAAAACACAAATTTACCGTTATATGGACAATGGCTGAAGTGAATTTTTTTTCAGTGTCTAGCATATTCTGCCTAACTACCCTAAAAATTGTATTAGAAAATTTAAACCATTTTGTTGTAAAGCGGTGTAGTTCTTAGAATATGTGTTTAGTGAAAAATTTACAACCTGTTTGAGTGATTTTGTGTACTTTACATAGAATTATATTTCAATTATTTTTACATGACATATTTTTTCTATGTATGTAGGTATTCCTAAAAAGAAAATTCTCAACATACACGGCGGAACAGAGCAACGTTGTTTTTGGAAATTCGTCCCTGGTTTCTTAGAATATTGATGCTTACTAATTATTTCTTTACGAACTTTTGCGTAATAAAATCGTTTGGACTCAAAGGCAAATTAGTTCGAATATATAAAATTCTGCTTTAAGTAGAGAGCTGCAAAATTAAAATTGATGAACACTCGTCGCGAACATTTTTATTTATCGTGAAATAAGCCTTGGGTAATTTTTTTTACTTATTTATAATTTTTTTCGTAACAGCTGTAAGCCCAATGGACGAAATAGCTGTGGATTAAATTCAGAGTTAGACACAAATTTCATTTCGCTTAAAACTAAATTCTTATTAGATAATTTTAATTGACAGTTTATCCCCCCGCATTTATTTCTATACAAACACAACTATGATATATTTACAAACATAGTTATACATATTACGACCAAAAAGAAAGGACCGGTGTCAAGCAGTTTCTTGAATCAGTCTTAAATTTTACAAATTAAGCGAGCTTTTGTTTAAATGTTTGCTTTGAACATATTTTCAAACTGAGAAATTGTTTGTGAAAGTCTTCTTTCAGTATAGGGAATAATTGAGTTCCATAACCTTGACACTTTTACTACATAATAAGAGAAGTGTGCATTGGATAAACTATTGTACCAGATCTTGTGCAGTTTCCGAAAACAAATTTATCTGCCAGGTATGGCGGGCAGTTGTACTTCATAATTTTATAAAATAATTTGACGAGCGCTAATGAAATCTTCAAAGTCGTATCCCAGCAGATCCATTCTAAAAGCCGATACATGTTGTTAGTTTCAGACCAAACACATATCTAACTACTCTGTTCAAACATACCTTAATTTTTGACAAATTATTCCGAGACGTGCAGCTATATATTTCCAATCCATATAAAACCATGGGAAGATATAAAACAACTCCAACTCGTCGGCTAACAGCTAGTGAAAGGTAACAACCCAAATTATATAGCTTTCGTAATGTCCAGGATACCTTAGATATGATGAAACTAATGTGGTGGGAAAAATCTAATTTGTGATCAATGTAAAAGCCAAGGGTTTTATGATTAGTAACTAACTCAATCGTCACCCTATCAAGAAGAAGATTTAGTGGATATCCTGTATTCCCTGAGAAGAACATTGCCTTGCATTTAGTAGGATTAAGCTCCAGGAAGTTTTCTCGAGACCATACAAGTACATTACATAGCTCGTTATTAATATTACTTTCGAAAAGCCTCAGGTTATCGATTCGTGAGCTAGCTAAAAGCTGAATATCGTCTGCGTAAGTGTAACACTTAAAAATAGAAAAAGCCGTAAATATATCATTGACGTATAATTTAGCATTAGCTGATATTGACTTTTAAAAACTTAACAGAACTGAAAAGTCATTTATTTTATTAACGGCCCTTTTCGCAATGTAATTAAAAGTTAACGTGGTCTTTAACGGCAAATTCGGCATACAAAACTCTCCCTTAACCCTCAAATCACCCTCAAAAAAACTTACGTTAGTTACCCTCGTGTGTGGTTTTTCACACATATGCAATATCTATGTATGTATTTTGCTGTGGCAACATAATTTTTTTTGCAATCAAAGTCATGATTTACGTACCATTAATGATATATTTATTTTATATATCTTTTTACTTTACATTAATTTATCTTCAGCACATTTTTCACAAATATTGCAGTTATGGGCACGCTTATAAACGCCCTTTTGGCAAAAACAGCACATCGTTTGGTGAACATATTTATATTTCCCCGCTATAACCATTTGTCGAATATTTCACTAATTGGAGAAAATTTATCAGTAGAGGTTGTTTGACGTCTGCTGTAATGTCATCAAAGCGAATAACAAGATTAATCTACTGAAATGCATTTTACATTATCGCTCTATATATGGGACGTCAACATTCACCATCATTGTTTCATTCTTTGGTCTAATATATTGCAATTATAGCCAAAACATAACATAAGTTCAATCTAAAGCAATATACCTGTAAGCTAAAGCCAAATGAGAGCACCAATATATGCAAATATCCAATTTCTAAATAACTGCAACCGCATTCTGCCTTTGAACACATAGTACATATGGGCATTTTCAGGGAAAAGTCCACTTTCGTAACGTAACGCCAACAAGCAATTAAGCTGTATTTCAAAGAAAATCCAATTTGTTTTACTTCTTTGTACAATTTGTGTAGGTCGTAAGTAGCTCTATATCTACAATGCAGGCTTAATTCTAATATGGCGTTACGTTACTTTTCGCTGGAAATGCCAATATCTGTTTGAACACTTTATGACATTTTCATTCCGTAATCATCCGGTGTGATCGTGCACAGGTTGGGGATTCCAAATTATACCGTCTTTTGTCATAAATAATGGATGCACTCCTATATCAGCGGGTGGCACTTATAATGCATCAGTGTCTTGATTTTGATTAAAAAGCTCAGAATCATCTTCAGATATTTCCGATTCATAGTTTTCTTCCAGCGTGTAATTATCTCCGCTTTCGGAAAAAGCTTTATCGTCAGAAAAATTAAAAATCGCTTCTTGTTCTTCGGTGGTAAGATATTTTGATCAACGACAAAGCCCGCAAAGTGTATTTTATATAAGCATTCACTTTATAAAACATTCATTGCATGTAGTTCACAACAATATCACAAATATTCACACTTGGTGACAAAAAATGTTGTCGCTGGTGCAAATTACATAGAAACTACATATGTGTGAAAAACCACACACTAGGGTAACTTACGTAAGTTTTAAAATATTTCGTTAGTAAAACATATTTTTTAATCAAAAAATGTGTTTTCTGTTCTTAATTGATATTATAAACAAAGTCAAGAAGTTTCTTTAGTATACGCCAAAAATGTTTTTGTTTATCGTATAAAAATGATTCATTTTGTGTGATTTTTCACACAAAGGTGATTTAAGGGTGAAAGTATATGTTAACTTTTAACTGTAAAGTGTGAAAAAGGGCGTAAGAGTATTTCTACATACATACAGTGTCAGTCAAAATAATAGTAGAAATTGAATATATTTCATTCCATGGAGCAAATACAAAACTTAAACATTTATGAGCATATGACTAATAAAAACTTGGCATGAATTAGCTTAAATGATGAATAGAACTGGAATATTGGGTTCGGTACACATACATTGAGGGGTGTTTTTCATTCTATTGATTACGTTACAAGAGCGCCAATCAAAAAGTGGAGTCGGAATAACTAAAATGATATAAAGTGGAATATTTACCTATTTTTGACACTAAGTTTATACGATTTCATTCATTTTTACTAAAGTGAAGTTTTTTTGTTTACGCCCGCGTTTCATTATCGTGAAGATTGAAAATGAGCTTTCTTTATATATTGAAATTATTTTAAAACTCTATTTAAAAAAACAAATAATCAATTTCAGCGCAAAATTGGAGAAGTAAATTCGATTGCGAAAAATCGATTTATTATAACATAAAATAGATTTTCGATTGGAATCGAAATTGGTTTACCATTCCCTAGTTTATGCTATTTATTTTGACAACAAACAGTTGAATACTTTATGTTACTATATATGTCTTTTGGTTGCGCTTTATAAAACTAAGTAAAATTTTCATTTGAAAAGATATCGGACGGAAAAAAATAGATTCATGGCGGTGACATATTTTAAATTTGGAAAATACTATTTCGATTAACTTCCTTATTTATAGAGAATAAAAAGTTTCGGTTTTCGTATTCGGCCAAAAAGCTGGCCTAAACCGCATATCCTCCAAAACCACAATTTTGGTTGAATCCGCAACCGAATATTCGGTCGGACTCTACAATTTATACATGTACATTAGACCGTCTCACTTAAAATTTTTTTCGAAATTCCTTCATAAACATCGATTTTCTTAATCTTCTCTAAAAACCAAGAATTTTGGTGTATAACACTTAAATATTGATGAACGGGAAGTGGTCTCTCAAATCGTTTTTTTTTTTTTGTTTTTTTAGGGAAAATGGATTTTTTCCAAAAAATGAATAAATCTTGCTTTAGTAGTTTGCCTCTAACTCAAACACTTCTTAACGGATTTGAACCTCATTACATGCATTAGAAATCTTATTAAATTTCCTAAATGTTTCTAAAAGCCATTTTGCAATGTTGATCGATGGTTTTTTATTCATATCATTACAGTTTCAGATTTTCAAATACGAACTTATAATTTTTTTTTAACAAATGGTTACCTTTTCTTACATAAAAATTTAACGAGACAAAATTATTATATTCTGTAAATGCAGTATGGTAGAAAATTTTAAGATAAAGATTTTGGTGTAAATAACAGTAGCATTCTGTTAAGAAAAACTGCAGTTTTAGACGAAATGCCGAAATGACTAAAGTTGTTTATATGTAAATTTGCTTCAATTTCATAAATACATTAATATAAAGTAAGAAGAGATTGATGTTGGTTTTTTATTTCTTCAAATTTGCTAAAATTGTACTTTTGTTGGATTTTGGATGCGTTTTGTGAAAATGCTCGATGACTTGAATCAAATCATTTTGCTCACTGTTTTTCAGCAGGGTCGTTAACTACTGTTAAGTTTATTGCAAACTGTTAAATTTCATTTTCGGGCCAACAGGATGATGGACTTTGAATAAAGTCATAATTGATTCCAATAATATCGAAAAACATTTTTGTGTTCTCTGACACCAGCTCAACGATTTTCAGGTTAGCTTCTTTAAAAAAAACACTTATAACGAAGAAAATTTGGCTGGTCCCTTGGACTATTTAAAGCGGATGCCATTTCGTCCAACATATTTTAGAGACCAATATTTAAGTGTTATACACCAAAATTCTTGGTTTTTAGAGTAGATTAAGAAAATCGATGTTCATGAAGGAATTTCGAAAAAAGTGTAAAAACAGAGACGGTCTAATGTACATATATGTCTATGTGTGAACACTGTTTATACAGTTTTATATTACGAATGATAGAATAAAACGTACCTCAAAAGTAGATGCATCTTGGACCTAGGGATGCCAATCGGGACTGGTTTTTGAAAATCCAGGGTTGCGGGACTAAGGAATAGAATTCCGAAATCCCGAACCGGGGTCCTGGGATTTCTTAATCCCGAAAAATATTGTTTAGTTAATGTTTTTAATTGAAAACTGTTATTTTTATTTAAAACTCGTTTGATTTTGATGATTCTTGAACAAGTTTTCATCTGGCACTTGGTTGCTTCAAAATGTATCACATTATACACTTATTGATAAAAGTTGTAGCACATGCTTTATTTTAATAAATTTTATAATCGTATTTGATTTACATTTACAGCATTGTTGTTCAAATCACCAAACAATTGTTTGTACTCTTTATTTTATTTATTTTTATACTCTCCATTTAGTCGTTAATGCGAGAGCGATGAGTGTACATGCATAGTAGCTTTGTTGGTATTTTGCCACATACAGTGTGTAAAATAAATGATAATGATGAAAATAAAGTGCTTTTTCTTAGAAATAAACATATATTTTTGAAAAAACTAAGGGGATTGGGGCAAAATGTATCGAAAATTTCTCCATTTTACCAAGTAAAGAAATAGTAAATTCAGTGTGAACCGCATTATTTTAAACATTTTTACGACCAACATAATTTCTTTTGATAAAATTTTAATGAAAATCTTTGCGTTAACTTTATCGTATTACTGTAGTTCACAATTCTCAGCAATACAGCTGCAAAATATTTTTGGCCACCAATGATTTACAGTCAAATTAAAACTTACTTTCGACTTTATTTTGGAATATGCGAACTCAGCCTTTTAAGCCACCATATATATGCCTTATAAGGTTTCTTCTCAATCCATACTTTACCCGTAGTGCCCAGAGGAACTCCAGCTGATGAAATTAAAGCCTGCTTAAAAGCTTCACCCTTATGGAACAAGGTTTCAAAAATTAGTTTGACAACTAATATGCGACTAGCTCTTTTTAATGACCATGAAGCTGGAGCTCATGCCACTGAACTGCTTAAGATTGGAAATTGCCAAGTTTCGAGAGATGTAAATGGAGATATTTCGTTTCCAAAGGGATTTTGTAAGTTAGTTTCTTCAGGAGAAGAGCTAATATCCAAAGTTTATCCAGAAATTAACAATAATAAGGAAAACGGAAATTAGTTGGGCGAGAGAGCTATACTAGCATCGAAAAACAATTGTGTAGCAGGTGTTTCTACAATTGATACCTCAGTTGATAGTGTAGTGAACGAAGATCATTGTACTTCATATCCAATTGAGTTTCTGAACTCTATCGAGATATCTGGAGTTCCACAACATAAAATTGAGTTGAAAATTGGTGTTCTTATTATATTTATGAGAAACATTAGCGCATCAAAACTATTCAATGGAACAAGACTTCGAGTGTCGCATCTTAGTCGCAATCTAATTGAAGCAACAATTTTGACAGGCTCATCAAAAGGGGAAGATGTTCTTATTCCCCGTATACCAATATTATCAAAAAGTCTGCCATTTCAATTTAAACGTTTGCAGTTTCCAGTAAAACTGGCATTCGCTATAACAATAAAAAAATGGCAGGGTCAGACACTAAATATGGCAGGTCTAAATTTGAAACACCATGATTTTCTCATGGCCAATTATATGTAGCCTGCTCACGTGTCCCAAGTGCTAAAAATTTTTTCATTTTTACACCAAACGGAAGAACACCGAATATTGTGTATAGAAATGTCTTATCATCTCTACAGTAGCTATATTTGAATAATTGAATAACAATATTTTTAAGAATATATATTAATACATAAATTTATTGGTTTCACTTTTATAATACGAAATAGAAGTTATACTTCAAACATTAGGTTTGAAAATAGAGACTATTTATTTATTTTATTGATAAGAATAAAAACGATATTTTACTACTGCTATATACATAAGTAAAGACGCCTAGCCAATTTTATATCATTAAAGGTCGTATTAAAAACATAATTCATATATTTCACTTTAATATCTAAATTCTGTAGGAATCTCCACAACTATCCACCGCAACATATTAACCCGTGCATCGCCGGGTCAAAAAAACTAATATATGCATATTTTTTTGTTATAACCATCTCACCTTCTTCAATGATGTAATATCAATAAGTCTTACTTATTATACGTTCATATCATTTGCGAAACCTGTCATTGAAGTTTAAATCTTTGTGGCACAGTTTGCAATTGACGAACGGTGCATTTTCGACTTCGGTTCGAAATTCTGTCCGTGTTTTGTGCTCTTCAAACTTAATATTGGTTTAATTTATATTTTAATGCTCTGTTTTGAAAATTTTTTCGACTTTCGTAATGTCCAGGATACCTTAGATATGGTGAAACTAATGTGGTGGGAAAAATCTAATTTGTGATCAATGTAAAAGCCAAGGGTTTTATGATTAGTAACTAACTCAATCGTCACCCTATCAAGAAGAAGATTTAGTGGATATCCTGTATTCCCTGAGAAGAACATTGCCTTGCATTTAGTAGGATTAAGCTCCAGGAAGTTTTCTCGAGACCATACAAGTACATTACATAGCTCGTTATTAATATTACTCAGGTTATCGATTCGTGAGCTAGTTAAAAGCTGAATATCGTCTGCGTAAGTGTAACACTTAAAAATAGAAAAAGCCGTAAATATATCATTGACGTATAATTTAGCATTAGCTGATATTGACTTTTAAAAACTTAACAGAACTGAAAAGTCATTTATTTTATTAACGGCCCTTTTCGCAATGTAATTAAAAGTTAACGTGGTCTTTAACGGCAAATTCGGCATACAAAACTCTCCCTTAACCCTCAAATCACCCTCAAAAAAACTTACGTTAGTTACCCTCGTGTGTGGTTTTTCACACATATGCAATATCTATGTATGTATTTTGCTGTGGCAACATAATTTTTTTTGCAATCAAAGTCATGATTTACGTACCATTAATGATATATTTATTTTATATATCTTTTTACTTTACATTAATTTATCTTCAGCACATTTTTCACAAATATTGCAGTTATGGGCACGCTTATAAACGCCCTTTTGGCAAAAACAGCACATCGTTTGGTGAACATATTTATATTTCCCCGCTATAACCATTTGTCGAATAGTTCACTAATTGGAGAAAATTTATCAGTAGAGGTTGTTTGACGTCTGCTGTAATGTCATCAAAGCGAATAACAAGATTAATCTACTGAAATGCATTTTACATTATCGCTCTATATATGGGACGTCAACATTCACCATCATTGTTTCATTCTTTGGTCTAATATATTGCAATTATAGCCAAAACATAACATAAGTTCAATCTAAAGCAATATACCTGTAAGCTAAAGCCAAAATGAGAGCACCAATATATGCAAATATCCAATTTCTAAATAACTGCAACCGCATTCTGCCTTTGAACACATAGTACATATGGGCATTTTCAGGGAAAAGTCCACTTTCGTAACGTAACGCCAACAAGCAATTAAGCTGTATTTCAAAGAAAATCCAATTTGTTTTACTTCTTTGTACAATTTGTGTAGGTCGTAAGTAGCTCTATATCTACAATGCAGGCTTAATTCTAATATGGCGTTACGTTACTTTTCGCTGGAAATGCCAATATCTGTTTGAACACTTTATGACATTTTCATTCCGTAATCATCCGGTGTGATCGTGCACAGGTTGGGGATTCCAAATTATACCGTCTTTTGTCATAAATAATGGATGCACTCCTATATCAGCGGGTGGCACTTATAATGCATCAGTGTCTTGATTTTGATTAAAAAGCTCAGAATCATCTTCAGATATTTCCGATTCATAGTTTTCTTCCAGCGTGTAATTATCTCCGCTTTCGGAAAAAGCTTTATCGTCAGAAAAATTAAAAATCGCTTCTTGTTCTTCGTTGGTAAGATATTTTGATCAACGACAAAGCCCGCAAAGTGTATTTTATATAAGCATTCACTTTATAAAACATTCATTGCATGTAGTTCACAACAATATCACAAATATTCACACTTGGTGACAAAAAATGTTGTCGCTGGTGCAAATTACATAGAAACTACATATGTGTGAAAAACCACACACTAGGGTAACTTACGTAAGTTTTAAAATATTTCGTTAGTAAAACATATTTTTTAATCAAAAAATGTGTTTTCTGTTCTTAATTGATATTATAAACAAAGTCAAGAAGTTTCTTTAGTATACGCCAAAAATGTTTTTGTTTATCGTATAAAAATGATTCATTTTGTGTGATTTTTCACACAAAGGTGATTTAAGGGTGAAAGTATATGTTAACTTTTAACTGTAAAGTGTGAAAAAGGGCGTAAGAGTATTTCTACATACATACAGTGTCAGTCAAAATAATAGTAGAAATTGAATATATTTCATTCCATGGAGCAAATACAAAACTTAAACATTTATGAGCATATGACTAATAAAAACTTGGCATGAATTAGCTTAAATGATGAATAGAACTGGAATATTGGGTTCGGTACACATACATTGAGGGGTGTTTTTCATTCTATTGATTACGTTACAAGAGCACCAATCAAAAAGTGGAGTCGGAATAACTAAAATGATATAAAGTGGAATATTTACCTATTTTTGACACTAAGTTTATACGATTTCATTCATTTTTACTAAAGTGAAGTTTTTTTGTTTACGCCCGCGTTTCATTATCGTGAAGATTGAAAATGAGCTTTCTTTATATATTGAAATTATTTTAAAACTCTATTTAAAAAAACAAATAATCAATTTCAGCGCAAAATTGGAGAAGTAAATTCGATTGCGAAAAATCGATTTATTATAACATAAAATAGATTTTCGATTGGAATCGAAATTGGTTTACCATTCCTTAGTTTATGCTATTTATTTTGACAACAAACAGTTGAATACTTTATGTTACTATATATGTCTTTTGGTTGCGCTTTATAAAACTAAGTAAAATTTTCATTTGAAAAGATATCGGACGGAAAAAATAGATTCATGGCGGTGACATATTTTAAATTTGGAAAATACTATTTCGATTAACTTCCTTATTTATAGAGAATAAAAAGTTTCGGTTTTCGTATTCGGCCAAAAAGCTGGCCTAAACCGCATATCCTCCAAAACCACAATTTTGGTTGAATCCGCAACCGAATATTCGGTCGGACTCTACAATTTATACATGTACATTAGACCGTCTCACTTAAAATTTTTTTCGAAATTCCTTCATAAACATCGATTTTCTTAATCTTCTCTAAAAACCAAGAATTTTGGTGTATAACACTTAAATATTGATGAACGGGAAGTGGTCTCTCAAATCGTTTTTTTTTTTGTTTTTTTAGGGAAAATGGATTTTTTCCAAAAAATGAATAAATCTTGCTTTAGTAGTTTGTCTCTAACTCAAACACTTCTTCACGGATTTGAACCTCATTACATGCATTAGAAATCTTATTAAATTTCCTAAATGTTTCTAAAAGCCATTTCGCAATGTTGATCGATGGTTTTTTATTCATAGCATTACAGTTTCAGATTTTCAAATACGAACTTATAATTTTTTTTTAACAAATGGTTACCTTTTCTTACATAAAAATTTAACGAGACAAAATTATTATATTCTGTAAATGCAGTATGGTAGAAAATTTTAAGATAAAGATTTTGGTGTAAATAACAGTAGCATTCTGTTAAGAAAAACTGCAGTTTTAGACGAAATGCCGAAATGACTAAAGTTGTTTATATGTAAATTTGCTTCAATTTCATAAATACATTAATATAAAGTAAGAAGAGATTGATGTTGGTTTTTTATTTCTTCAAATTTGCTAAAATTGTACTTTTGTTGGATTTTGGATGCGTTTTGTGAAAATGCTCGATGACTTGAATCAAATCATTTTGCTCACTGTTTTTCAGCAGGGTCGTTAACTACTGTTAAGTTTATTGCAAACTGTTAAATTTCATTTTCGGGCCAACAGGATGATGGACTTTGAATAAAGTCATAATTGATTCCAATAATATCGAAAAACATTTTTGTGTTCTCTGACACCAGCTCAACGATTTTCATTTTAGCTTCTTTAAAAAAAACACTTATAACGAAGACCAATATTTAAGTGTTATACACCAAAATTCTTGGTTTTTAGAGTAGATTAAGAATATCGATGTTCATGAAGGAATTTCGAAAAAAGTGTAAAAACAGAGACGGTCTAATGTACATATATGTCTATGTGTGAACACTGTTTATACAGTTTTATATTACGAATGATAGAATAAAACGTACCTAAAAAGTAGATGCATCTTGGACCTAGGGATGCCAATCGGGACTGGTTTTTGAAAATCCAGGGTTGCGGGACTAAGGAATAGAATTCCGAAATCCCGAACCGGGGTCCTGGGATTTCTTAATCCCGAAAAATATTGTTTAGTTAATGTTTTTAATTGAAAACTGTTATTTTTATTTAAAACTCGTTTGATTTTGATGATTCTTGAACAAGTTTTCATCTGGCACTTGGTTGCTTCAAAATGTATCACATTATACACTTATTGATAAAAGTTGTAGCACATGCTTTATTTTAATAAATTTTATAATCGTATTTGATTTACATTTACAGCATTGTTGTTCAAATCACCAAACAATTGTTTGTACTCTTTATTTTATTTATTTTTATACTCTCCATTTAGTCGTTAATGCGAGAGCGATGAGTGTACATGCATAGTAGCTTTGTTGGTATTTTGCCACATACAGTGTGTAAAATAAATGATAATGATGAAAATAAAGTGCTTTTTCTTAGAAATAAACATATATTTTTGAAAAAACTAAGGGGATTGGGGCAAAATGTATCGAAAATTTCTCCATTTTACCAAGTAAAGAAATAGTAAATTCAGTGTGAACCGCATTATTTTAAACATTTTTACGACCAACATAATTTCTTTTGATAAAATTTTAATGAAAATCTTTGCGTTAACTTTATCGTATTACTGTAGTTCACAATTCTCAGCAATACAGCTGCAAAATATTTTTGGCCACCAATGATTTACAGTCAAATTAAAACTTACTTTCGACTTTATTTTGGAATATGCGAACTCAGCCTTTTAAGCCACCATATATATGCCTTATAAGGTTTCTTCTCAATCCATACTTTACCCGTAGTGCCCAGAGGAACTCCAGCTGATGAAATTAAAGCCTGCTTAAAAGCTTCACCCTTATGGAACAAGGTTTCAAAAATTAGTTTGACAACTAATATGCGACTAGCTCTTTTTAATGACCATGAAGCTGGAGCTCATGCCACTGAACTGCTTAATATTGGAAATTGCCAAGTTTCGAGAGATGTAAATGGAGATATTTCGTTTCCAAAGGGATTTTGTAAGTTAGTTTCTTCAGGAGAAGAGCTAATATCCAAAGTTTATCCAGAAATTAACAATAATAAGGAAAACGGAAATTAGTTGGGCGAGAGAGCTATACTAGCATCGAAAAACAATTGTGTAGCAGGTGTTTCTACAATTGATACCTCAGTTGATAGTGTAGTGAACGAAGATCATTGTACTTCATATCCAATTGAGTTTCTGAACTCTATCGAGATATCTGGAGTTCCACAACATAAAATTGAGTTGAAAATTGGTGTTCTTATTATATTTATGAGAAACATTAGCGCATCAAAACTATTCAATGGAACAAGACTTCGAGTGTCGCATCTTAGTCGCAATCTAATTGAAGCAACAATTTTGACAGGCTCATCAAAAGGGGAAGATGTTCTTATTCCCCGTATACCAATATTATCAAAAAGTCTGCCATTTCAATTTAAACGTTTGCAGTTTCCAGTAAAACTGGCATTCGCTATAACAATAAAAAAATGGCAGGGTCAGACACTAAATATGGCAGGTCTAAATTTGAAACACCATGATTTTCTCATGGCCAATTATATGTAGCCTGCTCACGTGTCCCAAGTGCTAAAAATTTTTTCATTTTTACACCAAACGGAAGAACACCGAATATTGTGTATAGAAATGTCTTATCATCTCTACAGTAGCTATATTTGAATAATTGAATAACAATATTTTTAAGAATATATATTAATACATAAATTTATTGGTTTCACTTTTATAATACGAAATAGAAGTTATACTTCAAACATTAGGTTTGAAAATAGAGACTATTTATTTATTTTATTGATAAGAATAAAAACGATATTTTACTACTGCTATATACATAAGTAAAGACGCCTAGCCAATTTTATATCATTAAAGGTCGTATTAAAAACATAATTCATATATTTCACTTTAATATCTAAATTCTGTAGGAATCTCCACAACTATCCACCGCAACATATTAACCCGTGCATCGCCGGGTCAAAAAAACTAATATATGCATATTTTTTGTTATAACCATCTCAGCTTCTTCAATGATGTAATATCAATAAGTCTTACTTATTATACGTTCATATCATTTGCGAAACCTGTCATTGAAGTTTAAATCTTTGTGGCACAGTTTGCAATTGACGAACGGTGCATTTTCGACTTCGGTTCGAAATTCTGTCCGTGTTTTGTGCTCTTCAAACTTAATATTGGTTTAATTTATATTTTAATGCTCTGTTTTGAAAATTTTTTCGACTTTCGTAATGTCCAGGATACCTTAGATATGATGAAACTACCCGACTAGAAAATTTCCCAATACTAATATTGGGGTCCGATTGGGAATTCATGTGGCACACCCAAAAGGGTTATCCCATTTGTGATTTGATCGGGAACTTGTTGGGACAGCCCATCTACAAATTAATGCCTTAACATAAGTTCTTCCCAAATGGGAAACTATTGGGAACTAGTTGGGAAAATCTAACACAGATCTTTAATCGTAGATTTTGCTCATCTTGAACAGAGATGATTGTTACATACTTTTATCCCTTGGATAGCTTCAGCAATTTTAATTCAATATTAGAGTTTGATATTCTCCTGATTTTAGCAAATTTTTGCAAGGTTTTGATATTTCCCCACAGGAAACCAATCGGGTCCCAAATACGTTTCTGCGTTACATCGGAATTGGGATCCCAGTTAGATCCCAAATGTGTTTGCATGAAAATTTCTAGTCGGGTAATGTGGTGGGAAAAATCTAATTTGTGATCAATGTAAAAGCCAAGGGTTTTATGATTAGTAACTAACTCAATCGTCACCCTATCAAGAAGAAGATTTAGTGGATATCCTGTATTCCCTGAGAAGAACATTGCCTTGCATTTAGTAGGATTAAGCTCCAGGAAGTTTTCTCGAGACCATACAAGTACATTACATAGCTCGTTATTAATATTACTTTCGAAAAGCCTCAGGTTATCGATTCGTGAGCTAGCTAAAAGCTGAATATCGTCTGCGTAAGTGTAACACTTAAAAATAGAAAAAGCCGTAAATATATCATTGACGTATAATTTAGCATTAGCTGATATTGACTTTTAAAAACTTAACAGAACTGAAAAGTCATTTATTTTATTAACGGCCCTTTTCGCAATGTAATTAAAAGTTAACGTGGTCTTTAACGGCAAATTCGGCATACAAAACTCTCCCTTAACCCTCAAATCACCCTCAAAAAAACTTACGTTAGTTACCCTCGTGTGTGGTTTTTCACACATATGCAATATCTATGTATGTATTTTGCTGTGGCAACATAATTTTTTTTGCAATCAAAGTCATGATTTACGTACCATTAATGATATATTTATTTTATATATCTTTTTACTTTACATTAATTTATCTTCAGCACATTTTTCACAAATATTGCAGTTATGGGCACGCTTATAAACGCCCTTTTGGCAAAAACAGCACATCGTTTGGTGAACATATTTATATTTCCCCGCTATAACCATTTGTCGAATAGTTCACTAATTGGAGAAAATTTATCAGTAGAGGTTGTTTGACGTCTGCTGTAATGTCATCAAAGCGAATAACAAGATTAATCTACTGAAATGCATTTTACATTATCGCTCTATATATGGGACGTCAACATTCACCATCATTGTTTCATTCTTTGGTCTAATATATTGCAATTATAGCCAAAACATAACATAAGTTCAATCTAAAGCAATATACCTGTAAGCTAAAGCCAAAATGAGAGCACCAATATATGCAAATATCCAATTTCTAAATAACTGCAACCGCATTCTGCCTTTGAACACATAGTACATATGGGCATTTTCAGGGAAAAGTCCACTTTCGTAACGTAACGCCAACAAGCAATTAAGCTGTATTTCAAAGAAAATCCAATTTGTTTTACTTCTTTGTACAATTTGTGTAGGTCGTAAGTAGCTCTATATCTACAATGCAGGCTTAATTCTAATATGGCGTTACGCTACTTTTCGCTGGAAATGCCAATATCTGTTTGAACACTTTATGACATTTTCATTCCGTAATCATCCGGTGTGATCGTGCACAGGTTGGGGATTCCAAATTATACCGTCTTTTGTCATAAATAATGGATGCACTCCTATATCAGCGGGTGGCACTTATAATGCATCAGTGTCTTGATTTTGATTAAAAAGCTCAGAATCATCTTCAGATATTTCCGATTCATAGTTTTCTTCCAGCGTGTAATTATCTCCGCTTTCGGAAAAAGCTTTATCGTCAGAAAAATTAAAAATCGCTTCTTGTTCTTCGTTGGTAAGATATTTTGATCATCGACAAAGCCCGCAAAGTGTATTTTATATAAGCATTCACTTTATAAAACATTCATTGCATGTAGTTCACAACAATATCACAAATATTCACACTTGGTGACAAAAAATGTTGTCGCTGGTGCAAATTACATAGAAACTACATATGTGTGAAAAACCACACACTAGGGTAACTTACGTAAGTTTTAAAATATTTCGTTAGTAAAACATATTTTTTAATCAAAAAATGTGTTTTCTGTTCTTAATTGATATTATAAACAAAGTCAAGAAGTTTCTTTAGTATACGCCAAAAATGTTTTTGTTTATCGTATAAAAATGATTCATTTTGTGTGATTTTTCACACAAAGGTGATTTAAGGGTGAAAGTATATGTTAACTTTTAACTGTAAAGTGTGAAAAAGGGCGTAAGAGTATTTCTACATACATACAGTGTCAGTCAAAATAATAGTAGAAATTGAATATATTTCATTCCATGGAGCAAATACAAAACTTAAACATTTATGAGCATATGACTAATAAAAACTTGGCATGAATTAGCTTAAATGATGAATAGAACTGGAATATTGGGTTCGGTACACATACATTGAGGGGTGTTTTTCATTCTATTGATTACGTTACAAGAGCACCAATCAAAAAGTGGAGTCGGAATAACTAAAATGATATAAAGTGGAATATTTACCTATTTTTGACACTAAGTTTATACGATTTCATTCATTTTTACTAAAGTGAAGTTTTTTTGTTTACGCCCGCGTTTCATTATCGTGAAGATTGAAAATGAGCTTTCTTTATATATTGAAATTATTTTAAAACTCTATTTAAAAAAACAAATAATCAATTTCAGCGCAAAATTGGAGAAGTAAATTCGATTGCGAAAAATCGATTTATTATAACATAAAATAGATTTTCGATTGGAATCGAAATTGGTTTACCATTCCCTAGTTTATGCTATTTATTTTGACAACAAACAGTTGAATACTTTATGTTACTATATATGTCTTTTGGTTGCGCTTTATAAAACTAAGTAAAATTTTCATTTGAAAAGATATCGGACGGAAAAAATAGATTCATGGCGGTGACATATTTTAAATTTGGAAAATACTATTTCGATTAACTTCCTTATTTATAGAGAATAAAAAGTTTCGGTTTTCGTATTCGGCCAAAAAGCTGGCCTAAACCGCATATCCTCCAAAACCACAATTTTGGTTGAATCCGCAACCGAATATTCGGTCGGACTCTACAATTTATACATGTACATTAGACCGTCTCACTTAAATTTTTTTTTCGAAATTCCTTCATAAACATCGATTTTCTTAATCTTCTCTAAAAACCAAGAATTTTGGTGTATAACACTTAAATATTGATGAACGGGAAGTGGTCTCTCAAATCGTTTTTTTTTTTGTTTTTTTAGGGAAAATGGATTTTTTCCAAAAAATGAATAAATCTTGCTTTAGTAGTTTGCCTCTAACTCAAACACTTCTTAACGGATTTGAACCTCATTACATGCATTAGAAATCTTATTAAATTTCATAAATGTTTCTAAAAGCCATTTTGCAATGTTGATCGATGGTTTTTTATTCATAGCATTACAGTTTCAGATTTTCAAATACGAACTTATAATTTTTTTTAACAAATGGTTACATTTTCTTACATAAAAATTTAACGAGACAAAATTATTATATTCTGTAAATGCAGTATGGTAGAAAATTTTAAGATAAAGATTTTGGTGTAAATAACAGTAGCATTCTGTTAAGAAAAACTGCAGTTTTAGACGAAATGCCGAAATGACTAAAGTTGTTTATATGTAAATTTGCTTCAATTTCATAAATACATTAATATAAAGTAAGAAGAGATTGATGTTGGTTTTTTATTTCTTCAAATTTGCTAAAATTGTACTTTTGTTGGATTTTGGATGCGTTTTGTGAAAATGCTCGATGACTTGAATCAAATCATTTTGCTCACTGTTTTTCAGCAGGGTCGTTAACTACTGTTAAGTTTATTGCAAACTGTTAAATTTCATTTTCGGGCCAACAGGATGATGGACTTTGAATAAAGTCATAATTGATTCCAATAATATCGAAAAACATTTTTGGTTTCTCTGACACCAGCTCAACGATTTGCAGGTTAGCTTCTTTAAAAAAAACACTTATAACGAAGAAAATTTGGCTGGTCCCTTGGACTATTTAAAGCGGATGCCATTTCGTCCAACATATTTTAGAGACCAATATTTAAGTGTTATACACCAAAATTCTTGGTTTTTAGAGTAGATTAAGAAAATCGATGTTCATGAAGGAATTTCGAAAAAAGTGTAAAAACAGAGACGGTCTAATGTACATATATGTCTATGTGTGAACACTGTTTATACAGTTTTATATTACGAATGATAGAATAAAACGTACCTCAAAAGTAGATGCATCTTGGACCTAGGGATGCCAATCGGGACTGGTTTTTGAAAATCCAGGGTTGCGGGACTAAGGAATAGAATTCCGAAATCCCGAACCGGGGTCCTGGGATTTCTTAATCCCGAAAAATATTGTTTAGTTAATGTTTTTAATTGAAAACTGTTATTTTTATTTAAAACTCGTTTGATTTTGATGATTCTTGAACAAGTTTTCATCTGGCACTTGGTTGCTTCAAAATGTATCACATTATACACTTATTGATAAAAGTTGTAGCACATGCTTTATTTTAATAAATTTTATAATCGTATTTGATTTACATTTACAGCATTGTTGTTCAAATCACCAAACAATTGTTTGTACTCTTTATTTTATTTATTTTTATACTCTCCATTTAGTCGTTAATGCGAGAGCGATGAGTGTACATGCATAGTAGCTTTGTTGGTATTTTGCCACATACAGTGTGTAAAATAAATGATAATGATGAAAATAAAGTGCTTTTTCTTAGAAATAAACATATATTTTTGAAAAAACTAAGGGGATTGGGGCAAAATGTATCGAAAATTTCTCCATTTTACCAAGTAAAGAAATAGTAAATTCAGTGTGAACCGCATTATTTTAAACATTTTTACGACCAACATAATTTCTTTTGATAAAATTTTAATGAAAATCTTTGCGTTAACTTTATCGTATTACTGTAGTTCACAATTCTCAGCAATACAGCTGCAAAATATTTTTGGCCACCAATGATTTACAGTCAAATTAAAACTTACTTTCGACTTTATTTTGGAATATGCGAACTCAGCCTTTTAAGCCACCATATATATGCCTTATAAGGTTTCTTCTCAATCCATACTTTACCCGTAGTGCCCAGAGGAACTCCAGCTGATGAAATTAAAGCCTGCTTAAAAGCTTCACCCTTATGGAACAAGGTTTCAAAAATTAGTTTGACAACTAATATGCGACTAGCTCTTTTTAATGACCATGAAGCTGGAGCTCATGCCACTGAACTGCTTAAGATTGGAAATTGCCAAGTTTCGAGAGATGTAAATGGAGATATTTCGTTTCCAAAGGGATTTTGTAAGTTAGTTTCTTCAGGAGAAGAGCTAATATCCAAAGTTTATCCAGAAATTAACAATAATAAGGAAAACGGAAATTAGTTGGGCGAGAGAGCTATACTAGCATCGAAAAACAATTGTGTAGCAGGTGTTTCTACAATTGATACCTCAGTTGATAGTGTAGTGAACGAAGATCATTGTACTTCATATCCAATTGAGTTTCTGAACTCTATCGAGATATCTGGAGTTCCACAACATAAAATTGAGTTGAAAATTGGTGTTCTTATTATATTTATGAGAAACATTAGCGCATCAAAACTATTCAATGGAACAAGACTTCGAGTGTCGCATCTTAGTCGCAATCTAATTGAAGCAACAATTTTGACAGGCTCATCAAAAGGGGAAGATGTTCTTATTCCCCGTATACCAATATTATCAAAAAGTCTGCCATTTCAATTTAAACGTTTGCAGTTTCCAGTAAAACTGGCATTCGCTATAACAATAAAAAAATGGCAGGGTCAGACACTAAATATGGCAGGTCTAAATTTGAAACACCATGATTTTCTCATGGCCAATTATATGTAGCCTGCTCACGTGTCCCAAGTGCTAAAAATTTTTTCATTTTTACACCAAACGGAAGAACACCGAATATTGTGTATAGAAATGTCTTATCATCTCTACAGTAGCTATATTTGAATAATTGAATAACAATATTTTTAAGAATATATATTAATACATAAATTTATTGGTTTCACTTTTATAATACGAAATAGAAGTTATACTTCAAACATTAGGTTTGAAAATAGAGACTATTTATTTATTTTATTGATAAGAATAAAAACGATATTTTACTACTGCTATATACATAAGTAAAGACGCCTAGCCAATTTTATATCATTAAAGGTCGTATTAAAAACATAATTCATATATTTCACTTTAATATCTAAATTCTGTAGGAATCTCCACAACTATCCACCGCAACATATTAACCCGTGCATCGCCGGGTCAAAAAAACTAATATATGCATATTTTTTGTTATAACCATCTCAGCTTCTTCAATGATGTAATATCAATAAGTCTTACTTATTATACGTTCATATCATTTGCGAAACCTGTCATTGAAGTTTAAATCTTTGTGGCACAGTTTGCAATTGACGAACGGTGCATTTTCGACTTCGGTTCGAAATTCTGTCCGTGTTTTGTGCTCTTCAAACTTAATATTGGTTTAATTTATATTTTAATGCTCTGTTTTGAAAATTTTTTCGACTTTCGTAATGTCCAGGATACCTTAGATATGATGAAACTAATGTGGTGGGAAAAATCTAATTTGTGATCAATGTAAAAGCCAAGGGTTTTATGATTAGTAACTAACTCAATCGTCACCCTATCAAGAAGAAGATTTAGTGGATATCATGTATTCCCTGAGAAGAACATTGCCTTGCATTTAGTAGGATTAAGCTCCAGGAAGTTTTCTCGAGACCATACAAGTACATTACATAGCTCGTTATTAATATTACTTTCGAAAAGCCTCAGGTTATCGATTCGTGAGCTAGCTAAAAGCTGAATATCGTCTGCGTAAGTGTAACACTTAAAAATAGAAAAAGCCGTAAATATATCATTGACGTATAATTTAGCATTAGCTGATATTGACTTTTAAAAACTTAACAGAACTGAAAAGTCATTTATTTTATTAACGGCCCTTTTCGCAATGTAATTAAAAGTTAACGTGGTCTTTAACGGCAAATTCGGCATACAAAACTCTCCCTTAACCCTCAAATCACCCTAAAAAAAACTTACGTTAGTTACCCTCGTGTGTGGTTTTTCACACATATGCAATATCTATGTATGTATTTTGCTGTGGCAACATAATTTTTTTTGCAATCAAAGTCATGATTTACGTACCATTAATGATATATTTATTTTATATATCTTTTTACTTTACATTAATTTATCTTCAGCACATTTTTCACAAATATTGCAGTTATGGGCACGCTTATAAACGCCCTTTTGGCAAAAACAGCACATCGTTTGGTGAACATATTTATATTTCCCCGCTATAACCATTTGTCGAATAGTTCACTAATTGGAGAAAATTTATCAGTAGAGGTTGTTTGACGTCTGCTGTAATGTCATCAAAGCGAATAACAAGATTAATCTACTGAAATGCATTTTACATTATCGCTCTATATATGGGACGTCAACATTCACCATCATTGTTTCATTCTTTGGTCTAATATATTGCAATTATAGCCAAAACATAACATAAGTTCAATCTAAAGCAATATACCTGTAAGCTAAAGCCAAAATGAGAGCACCAATATATGCAAATATCCAATTTCTAAATAACTGCAACCGCATTCTGCCTTTGAACACATAGTACATATGGGCATTTTCAGGGAAAAGTCCACTTTCGTAACGTAACGCCAACAAGCAATTAAGCTGTATTTCAAAGAAAATCCAATTTGTTTTACTTCTTTGTACAATTTGTGTAGGTCGTAAGTAGCTCTATATCTACAATGCAGGCTTAATTCTAATATGGCGTTACGTTACTTTTCGCTGGAAATGCCAATATCTGTTTGAACACTTTATGACATTTTCATTCCGTAATCATCCGGTGTGATCGTGCACAGGTTGGGGATTCCAAATTATACCGTCTTTTGTCATAAATAATGGATGCACTCCTATATCAGCGGGTGGCACTTATAATGCATCAGTGTCTTGATTTTGATTAAAAAGCTCAGAATCATCTTCAGATATTTCCGATTCATAGTTTTCTTCCAGCGTGTAATTATCTCCGCTTTCAGAAAAATTAAAAATCGCTTCTTGTTCTTCGTTGGTAAGATATTTTGATCAACGACAAAGCCCGCAAAGTGTATTTTATATAAGCATTCACTTTATAAAACATTCATTGCATGTAGTTCACAACAATATCACAAATATTCACACTTGGTGACAAAAAATGTTGTCGCTGGTGCAAATTACATAGAAACTACATATGTGTGAAAAACCACACACTAGGGTAACTTACGTAAGTTTTAAAATATTTCGTTAGTAAAACATATTTTTTAATCAAAAAATGTGTTTTCTGTTCTTAATTGATATTATAAACAAAGTCAAGAAGTTTCTTTAGTATACGCCAAAAATGTTTTTGTTTATCGTATAAAAATGATTCATTTTGTGTGATTTTTCACACAAAGGTGATTTAAGGGTGAAAGTATATGTTAACTTTTAACTGTAAAGTGTGAAAAAGGGCGTAAGAGTATTTCTACATACATACAGTGTCAGTCAAAATAATAGTAGAAATTGAATATATTTCATTCCATGGAGCAAATACAAAACTTAAACATTTATGAGCATATGACTAATAAAAACTTGGCATGAATTAGCTTAAATGATGAATAGAACTGGAATATTGGGTTCGGTACACATACATTGAGGGGTGTTTTTCATTCTATTGATTACGTTACAAGAGCACCAATCAAAAAGTGGAGTCGGAATAACTAAAATGATATAAAGTGGAATATTTACCTATTTTTGACACTAAGTTTATACGATTTCATTCATTTTTACTAAAGTGAAGTTTTTTTGTTTACGCCCGCGTTTCATTATCGTGAAGATTGAAAATGAGCTTTCTTTATATATTGAAATTATTTTAAAACTCTATTTAAAAAAACAAATAATCAATTTCAGCGCAAAATTGGAGAAGTAAATTCGATTGCGAAAAATCGATTTATTATAACATAAAATAGATTTTCGATTGGAATCGAAATTGGTTTACCATTCCCTAGTTTATGCTATTTATTTTGACAACAAACAGTTGAATACTTTATGTTACTATATATGTCTTTTGGTTGCGCTTTATAAAACTAAGTAAAATTTTCATTTGAAAAGATATCGGACGGAAAAAATAGATTCATGGCGGTGACATATTTTAAATTTGGAAAATACTATTTCGATTAACTTCCTTATTTATAGAGAATAAAAAGTTTCGGTTTTCGTATTCGGCCAAAAAGCTGGCCTAAGCCGCATATCCTCCAAAACCACAATTTTGGTTGAATCCGCAACCGAATATTCGGTCGGACTCTACAATTTATACATGTACATTAGACCGTCTCACTTAAAATTTTTTTCGAAATTCCTTCATAAACATCGATTTTCTTAATCTTCTCTAAAAACCAAGAATTTTGGTGTATAACACTTAAATATTGATGAACGGGAAGTGGTCTCTCAAATCGTTTTTTTTTGTTTTTTTAGGGAAAATGGATTTTTTCCAAAAAATGAATAAATCTTGCTTTAGTAGTTTGCCTCTAACTCAAACACTTCTTAACGGATTTGAACCTCATTACATGCATTAGAAATCTTATTAAATTTCCTAAATGTTTCTAAAAGCCATTTTGCAATGTTGATCGATGGTTTTTTATTCATAGCATTACAGTTTCAGATTTTCAAATACGAACTTATAATTTTTTTTTAACAAATGGTTACCTTTTCTTACATAAAAATTTAACGAGACAAAATTATTATATTCTGTAAATGCAGTATGGTAGAAAATTTTAAGATAAAGATTTTGGTGTAAATAACAGTAGCATTCTGTTAAGAAAAACTGCAGTTTTAGACGAAATGCCGAAATGACTAAAGTTGTTTATATGTAAATTTGCTTCAATTTCATAAATACATTAATATAAAGTAAGAAGAGATTGATGTTGGTTTTTTATTTCTTCAAATTTGCTAAAATTGTACTTTTGTTGGATTTTGGATGCGTTTTGTGAAAATGCTCGATGACTTGAATCAAATCATTTTGCTCACTGTTTTTCAGCAGGGTCGTTAACTACTGTTAAGTTTATTGCAAACTGTTAAATTTCATTTTCGGGCCAACAGGATGATGGACTTTGAATAAAGTCATAATTGATTCCAATAATATCGAAAAACATTTTTGTGTTCTCTGACACCAGCTCAACGATTTTCATTTTAGCTTCTTTAAAAAAACACTTATAACGAAGAAAATTTGGCTGGTCCCTTGGACTATTTAAAGCGGATGCCATTTCGTCCAACATATTTTAGAGACCAATATTTAAGTGTTATACACCAAAATTCTTGGTTTTTAGAGTAGATTAAGAAAATCGATGTTCATGAAGGAATTTCGAAAAAAGTGTAAAAACAGAGACGGTCTAATGTACATATATGTCTATGTGTGAACACTGTTTATACAGTTTTATATTACGAATGATAGAATAAAACGTACCTCAAAAGTATATGCATCTTGGACCTAGGGATGCCAATCGGGACTGGTTTTTGAAAATCCAGGGTTGCGGGACTAAGGAATAGAATTCCGAAATCCCGAACCGGGGTCCTGGGATTTCTTAATCCCGAAAAATATTGTTTAGTTAATGTTTTTAATTGAAAACTGTTATTTTTATTTAAAACTCGTTTGATTTTGATGATTCTTGAACAAGTTTTCATCTGGCACTTGGTTGCTTCAAAATGTATCACATTATACACTTATTGATAAAAGTTGTAGCACATGCTTTATTTTAATAAATTTTATAATCGTATTTGATTTACATTTACAGCATTGTTGTTCAAATCACCAAACAATTGTTTGTACTCTTTATTTTATTTATTTTTATACTCTCCATTTAGTCGTTAATGCGAGAGCGATGAGTGTACATGCATAGTAGCTTTGTTGGTATTTTGCCACATACAGTGTGTAAAATAAATGATAATGATGAAAATAAAGTGCTTTTTCTTAGAAATAAACATATATTTTTGAAAAAACTAAGGGGATTGGGGCAAAATGTATCGAAAATTTCTCCATTTTACCAAGTAAAGAAATAGTAAATTCAGTGTGAACCGCATTATTTTATACATTTTTACGACCAACATAATTTCTTTTGATAAAATTTTAATGAAAATCTTTGCGTTAACTTTATCGTATTACTGTAGTTCACAATTCTCAGCAATACAGCTGCAAAATATTTTTGGCCGCCAATGATTTACAGTCAAATTAAAACATACTTTCGACTTTATTTTGGAATATGCGAACTCAGCCTTTTAAGCCACCATATATATGCCTTATAAGGTTTCTTCTCAATCCATACTTTACCCGTAGTGCCCAGAGGAACTCCAGCTGATGAAATTAAAGCCTGCTTAAAAGCTTCACCCTTATGGAACAAGGTTTCAAAAATTAGTTTGACAACTAATATGCGACTAGCTCTTTTTAATGACCATGAAGCTGGAGCTCATGCCACTGAACTGCTTAAGATTGGAAATTGCCAAGTTTCGAGAGATGTAAATGGAGATATTTCGTTTCCAAAGGGATTTTGTAAGTTAGTTTCTTCAGGAGAAGAGCTAATATCCAAAGTTTATCCAGAAATTAACAATAATAAGGAAAACGGAAATTAGTTGGGCGAGAGAGCTATACTAGCATCGAAAAACAATTGTGTAGCAGGTGTTTCTACAATTGATACCTCAGTTGATAGTGTAGTGAACGAAGATCATTGTACTTCATATCCAATTGAGTTTCTGAACTCTATCGAGATATCTGGAGTTCCACAACATACAATTGAGTTGAAAATTGGTGTTCTTATTATATTTATGAGAAACATTAGCGCATCAAAACTATTCAATGGAACAAGACTTCGAGTGTCGCATCTTAGTCGCAATCTAATTGAAGCAACAATTTTGACAGGCTCATCAAAAGGGGAAGATGTTCTTATTCCCCGTATACCAATATTATCAAAAAGTCTGCCATTTCAATTTAAACGTTTGCAGTTTCCAGTAAAACTGGCATTCGCTATAACAATAAAAAAATGGCAGGGTCAGACACTAAATATGGCAGGTCTAAATTTGAAACACCATTATTTTCTCATGGCCAATTATATGTAGCCTGCTCACGTGTCCCAAGTGCTAAAAATTTTTTCATTTTTACACCAAACGGAAGAACACCGAATATTGTGTATAGAAATGTCTTATCATCTCTACAGTAGCTATATTTGAATAATTGAATAACAATATTTTTAAGAATATATATTAATACATAAATTTATTGGTTTCACTTTTATAATACGAAATAGAAGTTATACTTCAAACATTAGGTTTGAAAATAGAGACTATTTATTTATTTTATTGATAAGAATAAAAACGATATTTTACTACTGCTATATACATAAGTAAAGACGCCTAGCCAATTTTATATCATTAAAGGTCGTATTAAAAACATAATTCATATATTTCACTTTAATATCTAAATTCTGTAGGAATCTCCACAGCTATCCACCGCAACATATTAACCCGTGCATCGCCGGGTCAAAAAAACTAATACATGCATATTTTTTGTTATAACCATCTGAGCTTCTTCAATGATGTAATATCAATAAGTCTTACTTATTATACGTTCATATCATTTGCGAAACCTGTCATTGAAGTTTAAATCTTTGTGGCACAGTTTGCAATTGACGAACGGTGCATTTTCGACTTCGGTTCGAAATTCTGTCCGTGTTTTGTGCTCTTCAAACTTAATATTGGTTTAATTTATATTTTAATGCTCTGTTTTGATTTTTTCGACTTAACATTCTTTAACATGACATTTCAAACAACATTTAATTCAAAAGCAGACATTAAAAAAATTTAATTTTTGCGAAAAAACAGGATTCGGAAATCCCGATACACCCGGGATTCAAAATTTAAAATTCCCGGGATTCGGGATTTATAAAATTCCGATGTAAACGCAGAATATGTATGACTGCGTTTACAATGTGCGATTTTTGTCGCTGCAATTCATAGGGGTACACGTATGCATGTACTATTGAGATTCCCTTTGGTTTAGTGGTGCCAGAAATTTTCGGGGAAAAATCTTCACTCTTCGAAAAAAATCTTCAAAAAAAATTGTATGTGTAATATAATTATAAAAAAGTTGCTACACATATACCTATGTACTAGTGTATGTATATAAAAACATAAAAATTAATATGTAAACATCGAAACCCAAAATTCAATTCAAACAGGTTACTTATATTAAAATTATAATATATTAGATGAAATTTATTTGCTGGTGCTTAAGCATTAGCTATATGCATTTCATTGGTGCTTTACCAAATCGTCAGTAGACTTCAAACAAGTGCAGTGCAATAAAACCATTATTGCAATAAGGCCATATGGCCTTATCTCTCAATCAATTGAGAAATAACGCCATATGGCGATATTTCTTAATGCTTCAAATGCTATTGAGCTGTAGGAGAAATAACACCATAATGGCTTTATTCCTCCATCAATTGAGAAATAACGCCATATGGTGTTATTTCATACATTTGAGAATTTACAAATATTTAAATGATTTTCAAAAATAAGCACAGTAGGCTATGAAACTTATACAAAATTCTCAAATGGGTTTTGAAAGTCTGTACATAAGATAAGGTGCTTGTAAATGTTCAAAACTGTGTTTGAAGTCTACTGACGATTTGGTAAAGCACCAATGAAATGGATATAGACAATGCTTAAACACCAGCAAATAAATTGCATTTAAAATAAAATTATGACAATATGTCAAATATTAAATTTGTTATAATATATTATGTATGTAAGTTATATTGTACATTTATAAACTCAAATATATGTACAGTCCGCCCTCTGTTACTGCAACCATCAGCGAGCACAAATCGATTATTACAAAAACTCAAATCTTTACATTGTAGACTCAGTGAATGCAACTTTTTCTTTTTATTGACTTCAAAGAAGCTTTTTCAAAATCGTCGTGAAATTTCAGCGCAGAAAAAAATTTCTAGTACCAAAAGTATACAAATTCTGACTTCTTTCTATACCATTTTACAAAACTATGAGCCGATTCAACTGAATGTTATATTGTTTATTTTGTAAAATCATAAAAAATCAAAAAATTTTCATTTTGGGAAAAAGGTCTTAAAATCTCATTTTGATTAAAAAATCTTCAAAATTAAAATAAAATCTTCATTCTGGCATCGCTACTTTGTTCTCTCATTCGTAATGTAAAATTGTGTAAACTGTGTGCACACATACACACATGCTTACATTGTCAAGAGGGGTGAGAGGAATTCAGAGGGGTACACGTATGCATATACACTCTAAAACATTACTTAAAATTTAGGATCGTATATTGTCTAAGTTTGCGTTGAAAATTTCTCGTTGTCTTAAATTCATTGGCGTAGATTGGCCTTTCTGGGGGGGTGCAATGCCCCCCTAGACTTGATTTACCCCCCCCCCCCCCTAGAATTACTGAAATATTTAATAAAAATTGTTAAAAACTTCTCTATGTTTGGAAAGACATACATATTATTATTCAAATCGTAAATGTATCCCGTTTACTTACAGAAATCATTACAATTTTTATAAAAATTTAGTTTCCAATAATTGCAAAATTTTTCTTTGTTACGTAAAAACCCTAAACAAAAACGTACGAGTGTGTTTATTTTATTCTGATGATATATTTTTGTATTTTCTCTAAAAAAAATATAAAATGTACTATATACAACATTTTAAAAACCTTTTGATACTGGGTCCAGTTGTGCATAAAATTAGTCCAATAGCCCATCAGCAACTTGAATTTTAAAAGTTTTAGACCGTCAAAAAAATTTCATATCGATTGTCATAAGCTGACAACACGTAACTGGTTTTTACAACTTTTCAGTAGGAGAAGTTACGTTATAAATATGCTGAAAGCGTTACTAGCATAGAAATAAAATAGTTGAAATTTATTTAGTAGATACCACGGTAGATTGAACAGGTACCACTACAAGAACAGCTGTTTTAGTAAATTTGAGAAAGTGTGCGTCACACATACAATAGATTTTGACACATGTTTGGGATTTTTCTATCAACAACGGACATGTGTTAGTAAATTTGAGAGAGCTTATGAATGTGTGCGACTCACAGATAATGGATTTGACATATTTCTGGGGTATTTCTACCAACAAAACACATGTGTTTTTTGGTGTTGTATTTGTTTTAGTTATGGTGATACCTGTAATGAATATGCCTTGGTAGATACTCTCAACTAATTTCTGTTATTTTGTTTTGAGAATGGGAACGTTTTCTGCGTTTTGTGAAAAGTAATAAAAATTCAGTTACAAGTTGTCTATTACCATCGATATGATATCCAAAAGTTTATAACGACCCTTAACAGCAAGAAATTCGGAATCCACAATTTCTAAATTTTTTACTAAATGCATAGTTCTTTTATTTTAAAACGTAATATTTCTTTAATATTGAGTAAATAATACTATTTGCTTTGATGTATGTATATGAAATGCTTTCAGTTTTATTGAATTACTTTTAAGATAACGTATGCTTGTTTGTTTTCATCAATTTCAATTTTGCAGTTCTCTACTTGAAACAAATAATTTTATATTTTTGTGTGATTATTTCGAACTAATTTGCCTTTGAGTCCAAACGATTTTATTGCGCAAAAGTCCGTAACGTGATATTCAGAAAGAATTAGACAGGATAATTATTCTATGGAATCAGGGAAAATTTTCCAAAAAACAACGTTGTTCTGTTCTACCGTGTATGTTGAGAATTTTCTTTGAAGAATACCTACATAAAAAAATATGTAAAAAATATACATATTTACTTCTCTTTAAAGCACCATCCAAATTCGATTATGAGATTCTTCTAAAGACGCCGGAAAAAAGCCGATGAAACATTGAGAACAAAAATGGAATAAATTGTTTTATTTGCATCTAAAGTAAAGAAAAAATCTGATCATAAATAGCCTAAATAATAAAACACAGAATATAAGATTTTTTGTTTTCATCAGATTTAGGTCCATTATGGCTTAAAATTTTTATAATCGAATGGACTATTCAATGATATTATAAATCTATGGATTTTTTTTATTATTTGTGGTACAAAACAGTTTCCGAAAAGGCAACAATTGGTGATAAACTTTAAAAATGCCAAAGAATTTAAACTTTTATCCACTCTAACTTCACAAAAAAAAGTTTGAACATAAATAGTATGAAAAAAGTTCATAATCTATTGTTCATACATTTTATTAATTTATAAATAAAAAACAGGAATTATTTTATTCACAGTATGAATTTAGTTTTTAATAAGTTTATGAAATCTAAGTTGCTTTGAAAAAAATTTCAGCTTTATTGTCAACAAATTCTAAAATGTTTGTTTTAGTTATATAAAGTAAAAATACAGTTGATTTCAAATAGATTGTTGGCAGAAACGAAGGAATTGTGCCTAGTACAACAGGTTATACAAGTTCAACACTGAATTTTTATTAAGAAATATGAATTAATTTAGGTACAAATTCCTAACTTCAATGAAAAAAGTTTGGAACAAAATTTCATGTTGGATACATAGCATATATGAAAAAATTCCTTGGATATAAGTAATTTTTTTTCTGTGTTGGTCGTCTTTTATTCAATCAGAGCCACTATTCGACGCGTTATTTAAGAGGCCTTCAGACTATTAGATTTAGTATTAATATTTGTCAAAAACTTAAATCTTAAGTAAAAATCCAACAGTGTGAAAACAAATTATTCTGATTTGTTAAATAATATGTAAAGAAACTTGACAGTATTATGATATTCGTCATTTTTAGGAAATTTTCTAAACAATCACATTTTTCATTTTATCAGGGTTGTCTATTGCACAAACAAGCATAGGAATAACAATAACAGTTGTGTATTTGCTTGCCGGCATAAATAAAGAAAAACGAGAACGAAAAATTTAGATTTTTGCAAATTATTTATGTTACGTTTTATTTGGAATGTGATAGCGTAGAAACAAAATGTAATGAGAAAATTTTCAGAAAGATTTTTTGACAGTCAAACTGATTTTGATTTGATTTTCGTCTTACAAAATATAATAAAAATCTCATAGCTTGTATTACAATGTGAAAGGGCTCTTAGTAGCCTTTCAAATAATATATAATTCATTTTAAACGAACCAGCCTTTGATTTTGAATGACGCTTTAACAAGAAGTATACACCGAAAAACGAAAATGAACCGTTATATTATGCACAATGGCCGAAATGAAATTTTTATTTATTTTTTGTGCTTGTCCTGTTTATGTACATGTTAAGCAGTCTTTGTCTAACAGACGTAATCACACCTATGCTCAACCTAATTTCGACAATACAAATTATCCCCAGTTGCGCCAACCAGCTACCAGCCGGCCTTCATACGCCAACATTTTTAAGGCCAACCAGCCCATAGCGCAAAACATACCAAACAGCCTGTTCTCGTACGCTAATGCTTTGAAGTCTAACTAGCCCCCAGCTCAAAAACGGCCTCTTGCCAACGAAAACAGTGGTTTCAATTTTGATCGACTTGAGGCTTCAATAGAAAATTTAATACAAATCGTAAATTTTTTTACAACCAACATGACCTGCATGATGCAGGAAGTGTTGAAAATGCAGTCTACATTATTGCAGGCTGCATTAAACAAACCATGAACTTAAAAATCTGTTTCTGGAACGCAAACGGCATCCGCCAACATAAAAACAAACTAGAATACTTCATGATGGATAAACAAATTGATGTTATGCTTATCTCTGAGACGCACTTGACTGCTAGAAGTTTTTTTTAAAACCAACGGATATACTCTCTACGACACTAAGGACCCCCAAGGTAGAGCTTGTGGTGGCTCGGGTATACTAATAAAATCGCGATTAAAACATTACTTAATGAGTGATCATTGTGAAGACTATCTTCAAGCAACTAACATCTGCATTGAAGCTTTTCATCAAAACCTGGTGATTTCATCCATTTACTCTCCTCCCAGGTACTCTATTACAGAAAATCAGTATAGTAGATTTTTTAATTCACTAGGCCCACGCTTTTTGGCCGCCGGTGATCACGCCAAAGGGTCGCGTTTTGTTTGACACAATTTCAAAAATGCGGTTAAATGTTATATCAAGTGGGCAGCCAACTTACTGGCCAACAGATCGCCGAAAAATACCTGATGTTATTGATTTTGGAGTAGTAAAGGGTGTGCCCAGCGAAATGATCCAAGTTGAAGCATCTTTAGATTTGTCTTCAGATCACTCACCAACTATTGTCACTATATATTCACATACAACATATTCACCCACTTGTGATTTAACGATGACAACCACACGTATAAATTGGTTGAAATTCAAAAAATATTTGAGTGCTCATTGCCCAGAAAATATTCCATTAAAAACGCCTGCTGACATAGATGACTCTATTAGAATGTTTGAGGCAAACCTTAAGCAAGCTGCTCTAAATGCTACTACTACAATTCGTCAGGTGAGATATAATGAAATTTTTTCAGCAGATGTAGAACGGCTTTTATCCGAAAAAAGAAGAGTTCGTAGAGAATGGCAACGCTACAGATCCCCTCAGCTAAAATCTAGGCTGAAGGAATGTACTAAACAGCTGAAAACTCTACTAGAATATCAAAAAACCGCTTCTCTTCAAAACTTTCGAAATGGGCTCGACGCAACACCTCAAACAGACTATTCGCTATGGAGAGCAGCCCGAGGCCTCAAAAGACCAGTGATATATAAGCCTCCATTGCGAGCTTCGAATGGAGACTGGGCAAGAACTGACGCTGAAAAAGGTACTCTGTTTGTAAACCACTTGCAGAAAGTATTTACTCCAAATACGTCTGATACTATAGTTGAGTTGCCACCAGTCCTCGCTATACCCGATGTTACTTTGAGGTTCAACATTCGTGAGATTGAACACTATATTGCCGGCTTAAACTCGAAAAAAGCCCCAGCCGCTGATAAAATAAGCAATAAAATGCTCTTAGAGCTACCCTATACTGCAAAACGGATAATTCTATTTATTTTTAACAGTATTTTGCGCCTTAAATGCTATCCCGCAGAATGGAAGGTTTCGCTGATTACCATGATACCTAAACCAGGCAAAGGTCATACGAAGGTGGAGTCCTATAGGCCTATAAGCCTGTTGTCTAACATGTCAAAACTATTTGAAAAGCTACTTATGAGTAAGCTAACACCCATACTGAATCGTACTGGATGCATTCCAGACCACCAATTCGGTTTTAGGAGACAACATAGTACGATTGAACAAACACACAGACTCGTGAACGTGGTTAGAAAAACCTTCGAAGAAAAGAAATATTGTTCTGCGCTCTTCATCGATGTTTCTCAGGCATTTGATAAAGTATGGCACGCAGGTTTAAAACAGAAACTAAAGCAAAACCTACCCGAAAACATCCTTAAACTTTTAGAAAGCTACTTAACTGAGCGAAAATTTGTTGTTAAAGAAGGTAATTTTCAAAGCCCTCCGCAACCCATTGAAGCCGGAGTTCCTCAAGGCAGCATCCTCGGTCCTGTATTATATCTGATATATGCCTCTGTCTTGCCGGTAAGCAGTAACATACACATATCAACATTCGCTGATGATACAGCTTTTCTAAGTGTTCACAAAAGCCATCAAGAAGCCACCCGCAATTTGCTAGATTATATACCACAGTTGGAACAATGGCTAAAACAATGGCGGATAAAAATTAACGAACAAAAATGTCTACAGATTACTTTTACATTGTGCAAAGAAACCTGTCCACCTATACAAATAAATAACCAAACTATACCTCAACACACTGAAGTAAAATATCTCGGTGTTCACCTTGATCGTCGTCTAACATGGAAGTCACACATAAATGCAAAGGTGACCCAAATGAAATTAAGAGCAGCTCAAATGAATTGGCTCATTGGAAGGAACTCTTCTCTAAGCCTAGATTGTAAACTTCTTCTATACAACTCCATTCTAAAACCAATATGCTCCTACGGAATCCAGTTATGGGGCACTGCCTCGGCATCAAATGTAGAAAAAATTCAAAGGCAACAAAATAAAATACTCCGTACGATTACAGCAGCCCCATGGTATGTCAGAAACAAGTGAATTCATAAAGACCTAGATGTGCCGCCGGTTAAGACAGTGTTTTCTAAACACGTGACAAGCTACATAAAAAGACTTGAGTTGCACCCAAATCCCCTAGCCCGAAACATCATTAACTTTAGAGGCCACACTCGGCTGAGAAGGAGGGACACTCTTGCTCTCAGCCGAACACGAGAGACGTAAATAACCAAACAACCAACCGCTGAAACAAATATTTTTGTCTGGCACTGGCTGGACTTAAAAATTAAAATTTTAGAATTAAGATTTGATTACTTATTGTTAGTTCAATTTTATTGAAGATACAATAAATAAATACATATAACCGAAAAAAAAAATTTTGTGCGTAGCACATCATAATTATTCTACAAAATGCTTTGGAAAATTAAAAACTTTAAAAAATAAAAGTTTGTAAAGCAGTGTTATTAAAAGCAATCGATTTGTTAGTGGTATTGTTAGTTAGGAAAATCCATAACCGGACTAAAAATAAAAAAAATGCCCCCCAGAAAAAATGGGTAGCTACGCCAATGCTTAAATTACATAGATTTTGTAGGTATTCGTAACAAAAAAAAACATAATTTGTCTAATTTTTTGCAAAAAATACAAATCAGCTGTTAAAAGTGTTTGTTTTTAAGCAAATTATGTGTAAATAACAATAAAATCTTGAATATTAAACAAATGTGTCTAAAAAACAATAGAAAATTGTTTAGACAATAAAAGCACGCCATAGTTTCTTTCAGTCATCAAAATTTAATTTCTGGTGATTAAAGGATTTTAAATATAAACTTGGCATGTGTTAAGCGACCTTTTCACTATTAGATTTGTTATTAATAATTGTCAAAAACTCAAATCTTAAGTAAAAATCCAATAATGTGAAAACAAATGGTTATGATTTGTCAAATAGTACGTAAAGAAATTTGACAGTATTACGGTATTCGTAATTTTTAGGAAATTTTCTAAGCAATCACATTTTTCATTTTATCAGGGTTGTCTTTTGCACAGATAAACAGGAATAACAAAAAAAGTTGTGGATTTGTTTGCCGGCATAAATAAAGAAAAACGAGAACGAAAAATTTAGATTTTTTGCAAATTATTTATGTTACGTTTTATTTGGAATGTGATAGTGTAGAAACAAAATGTAATGAGAAAATTTTCAGAAAGATTTTTTGACAATCAAACTGATTTTGATTTGATTTTCGTCTTACAAAATCTAATAAAAATCTCAAAGCTTGTATTATTATGATGTGAAAGGGCCTTTAGTAATAACCTTTTTACACTATCTCACAAGCCGTTCCACTTCTGTAGAAAATGCAACCCTGATCTAATGAGTTTATGGAAAGTTTTAAAAAAGCAATAACAACACATCATATCAGGGTAGCATTTTGTGCAGAAGTCGAACAACTTGTATAATAGTCTAAAAACAGCTTAAGTAGATATTGTTAAACTACGAACAAAATTATATGATTTTTTCTTGTTTTAATAAATGTAATGAATTAAAAAATTTTATTTTATACATTTTTATTAAAGACAAAACTTTTCAAATTAAACATATTTAGTCCAAGTGAAAAAAGTTCAACATAATATATAATACTCCTATGGCTGAATGGTAGGTAAGCTAGACTATCTTACAAGAGGTCGCGGTTGGAAGCTGTACACAGCCAATCGCTTCGCGGTGGTTTTTTTATTAAACATATTTTGTTCAAAAATCAACAAAAATAAAGCGTGTCTAATCTTACACAGCGTCTTAACGAGACATTAACTTTGAGACAGAGTTCGGATTTGCGCACTCCTTTTGCTCATTACGCTTTGTGCACTTCTTACAAGCGTATTAAAAAACGCACAAGCGTTAAGAGCGGAGCGAAAAAAAGGAGCAATTGGTATGCGCAGCGCAAGTCCATTCGATTTATTAGCGCCGCTCTGTGCGCAATGCGCATTTAATTTTTTTTGTCTAGCGCTTTGCGCTGCGCATTGCGCATATTGAGCGGGGCATTGCGCATGCTCTCTTTTATGACAACAGTGGTTCGTTTGAGTTTATTCATTGCTGCCACGACAAAAAAGTCTTTGGAGTCAAAATCTTTAAAAAGCGTAAACAAATAAGAATAAAAGTAAGCAGAACACAAAAACAAAACATAAATAAAATAAGTTTGTTATGGGTATTCTTTATTTAAAGTAAAATTCCTAAAAAAATTTTGCCTTGAAAAAATATTATTTACAAACTGTGTGTCGTCATATGAGTTCATAAAAGTCCTAAGTTGCATTGAAATAATTTCTAAAGAGAAAAACAAAAAACTCTTTAATATGAAAAATTAACCTATGAACAGGTCACGAATACTTATAATACTCATTTTACATGGACGAATAGAGGACTAAAGCTGTTTATTCTTATACTGTAAAAATATAAAAGTATAGTTACGTCCGTTTACGTTTAAGGTGACGGTCGATGTTCTGATTTATTGAAACAGTACAAGATCATAAATGATGGTGATGTGACAAAAACATACATATACACATTTTTTAAGCAAGGAATGTGGTCAAATCACGTGTAACATACGTAGATACTTACATACCTACCATCAAACACAAAATATAAATTGCCCATGTCCGGTAACTTTTGTGTACTGGTGCGACGTCAAAATAATCTTGAAATCCAAATGAAAATAAAATTTTCCTATACCAAATACACGTGTTGGTGTGACGGTGTTTGTGCTTGTCTGCTGATGTGACGTAGATGCGCAGAAATATAATTTCTTCAAAAGCTGAATGCGCAATCTGTATTCTTTCATTGAGGCATACGTACATTCTTATAAACATACAGCTTCATCCTTTTCATTCTTTCTTTTGCTGCCATCATTAAGTGCTGACAAAAATATTTTATTTTTTGTGAGATTTGCATAATTTATGATGTACTTACTTATGTGTGTAAGTATGTATATTCTTAGATGAAAAAAACCAAAAACAAATTGTCCTCCTACATTTTTTTGGCGAGCAAGAAAAAAAGGAGAGTATCAAATATAAATTAAATAAAGTGCGCGCTGTAATAGTACAACTCGCCATAAAACACTTATCAAATGACAAAGTTATGCATTGCGCATTTCTTCTCCGATTTACAAAGAAAAATATGGTACTAAACTGCATGCAAACCCGTTCAAACAAAAAAATAATTTTGAATATAGGTTCACAAATGACAGAGTTATGCTTGGGAGAAGCAAATTTCCATCTACGATTTTCGAATAAAAAATGTGCGACAAAACTGCAGGTGAACCCTTTCAAACAAATTAAACATTTTGAAAATCGGTTCACAAATGACAGAGTTATGCATGGGGCAGCAAATTTCTCCCTCCGATTAAAAAAAATTGGGACCAAACTGCAGGCAAACCCCTTCAAACAAGAAAATATATGTGAAAATCGGCTCACAAATGACAGAGTTATATATTGGGGGATCAAATTTTCTCCTCTGATTTAAAAAAAAATAATTATAGGACTGAACCCTTTTAAACCAAAAAAAAATTTTTAATCTGTTGACAAATGAGATAGTTATACATTGTGGGGAGCAACTTTTGAAAAAAAAATTTGAAAAGCGGTTTACAAATTACAGAGTTATGCGTGGGGGAAGTTTTGACCCATTTTATCCCCTCTTGGTAACAAATCCGGAAAAATTGTGGGCCATATTTCATTTGAATATGTTCAGTCGTTCAGGCGTGATGCCGTAACAAAAATCTACAAACAAACAAACACCTTTTTTATATGTATAATACATACATATGTATGTATATGGATAAACAAAAGTTCTTCTGAAAATTAAGTGTAAAAGACTTTGAGATTTAAAACGTGCCGCATTATATCTTGAAGTTTTCGGGAAAAATATAAAATGTTATAACCGTTCTGAGACATTAAGCTGTTCAATGTATTAGATACTATTTATATACAAAATATGTTTTAAATTACCAAATAGATAACAATAAAAACATTACGTAACAGCATTTCGATTAGTTATTATATTGTTCTTCTTTACTTTTTTATTCTTTATGCAAAAATATATTATTTCCTTTACTAACATTTTACATCACTGTAAATGTGCTAAAAAAAGCGCAGCGCAAAAAAAGCGCAATGGAAATTTCTCCTTTTTTACGCTTGCTCCTTTTATACGCAGCGCAAGCGCAATAATAAATTTGCTCCGCTCTTTGCGTAAAGCGCAAAAAAGAGCGGCGCTGTGCTGCGTTTTTTCATACTCTGCTTTAAGATAAAATGAGAGAAAACGTCGGCAGAATACTAAAAACAAAATGTCGAATTTTCTCTTAATCTCATACTAGGGGAAGACGTAATTTTACTTTTCCGATAAGATTTCATTTTATGCAAATGGTCATCGAGTTAACATGTACCACTTTTGCATAATTAGTTGTTTTATTTTTAATTTTTCACACAAATTTAAATTTATAAATCAACTAAACACATTTATTCATTTATTTAACACAGAAATTTTACCCAAAATATCGCTTTTCATTTATTTTAATAAACACTCACACATGCAGACTATTTTATTTTTATGTACATGTGTTTTTTGACAGTTCATCTCATAAGATTGTTGTTATAAGAATTCTTATAACAACGCCCTCATAAAAATTCCTATAACATTGAGATAACACTAACTTGAAGTCTACACGTAACATAATCCTCTCTGCGATTGAATTTGACAATCTCATCTTACATATTATGTTACGTGTAGACCAGTGATGCCATTAGGATACGAAAGATACATTTTTCGTATCTTTTAATGACTTTACGTACCATGTATAATCCTGACATTTTTCGTATCTTTTGAATCTGTACGCAAAATGTACAGAAATAAAATATTAAACTTTCCGTCTCGACAAAGTTTTTTAAATTTATCATTTCGTTATGAATACTAAAAAACACCTTTACTCGTAATTAATTTTTACAAAAATTAATTTGTTTTGACAACATCCAAAGATACATATCGACCCCTTAAGAAACTAAATTTTTTAATGAAATCAAAATTTTGTGAGCCTACCCATAGTTTAAAATCACTAAAATGTCAAATTTGTTGTTAACTTCTGAAATACCGGCTATAATATATGATCGTAAGCGACAGTTTATGAATATAAATCATGTTTAAATATAATAAAAAAAACCCTTCTCCTGAAAAATTAAATTTTTGTCGCTTACGATCATTTGGCGCTAATGGGTCGATATAATTAATTTTAAAGTTTGCTTACTGTATTTTTAAAAATTACATACCTAATATTTATGACTTAAATAAATATAAAAATAAATTTATATGATATCATTTTCTTAACAATATTCATTGAATATGAAATAAAAATGGTTTGTTAATATATCAACCCCTTTGCGCGAAATGATCGTAAGCGATATTTTGTAAAAAGCTAATTATTTTATTGAAATCAAAATTTTATGATTTTTTTTAGTTTAAAATCGTAAAAATATAAAATTTTTTGATAGCTTTTGAAATACAGGCTATAAAATTTTATCGTAAGCGACAGTTATTCATAAATCAAAATCATGTTTAAATACAATAAAAACTCCTCCTCCTGAAAAATAAAATTTTTGTCGCTTACGATCATTTGGCGCTAAGGGGTCGATATGTTTAACGTTAAAAACTGATTAAAAAATTTTTTTCAAAATGTATCATTTTGGGAAAAAATTTATCTTTTTGGAGACTAAAATGTATCTTTCTCGAAATTTCACTGGCAACACTGGTGTAGACCTCAAGTTAGGTCGATAATAATCTGTAAAGTGTTGCTGACTGTTATCGACCAAATTTTCAACAAAAGTGTTTAAAGCATGGTACTCTGTTCACCATTTCGTGCGAACTGCTGTCAAAAGTCCATATAAAAATATTGACACGAATTGCTTACGAAAAATTGTTGCAGAAGTACTACTCTGTTTATTTTGTGAAAAACATATGAAATGTATCAACAAGATTTTGAGTCTTGATGCGAAATAATATCAGCACCACTTTTTTCGTGTGGAACTTACAACAAACACATTTGGGGTGTACACAAGGTGTCTTATCATGTCATAAAGTGCTAATATTTTAAGATGGTTTAAAAACATTGTTGTTATGCTTCAAACAAAAAACTCCTAAAATAATAAGGCTTTTTGTGCTGTGTTTATTATTTTGTCATAACTATTGATAATATTTACAATCCGCCGCCACTGATATAAATTATTGTATGTAATATGCAGTAAAGTATGTCCTAAGATTGTTCACAGTCTTATTACTTCAAATTTGATTATATTTTAATAGCTGTGTACAAGCTGTGTAAAAATAAAATATAGAGACATTTAAAAACATTCAAGTGAGAAAATTTTGTTTGTATACTTTAGCTGGCTGGCAACACACTAACGTTTTTCCACTAGCACCCGCGTGGAAAATTAGTCGGCTCAGCAACCGGCAACAGCTGGTTTCGTTTATGTTTATGTATTTGAACAAATCAAAGTTATTTAATTAGTTTGGCTTAAGTTCATTTTTAATTTAATCTTTCGATCAAATTGAAGAAAGAAATTCTTAAGCATGTGAATATTGAACATTCAAAGAAAAATTTGCATGTACGGAGTGTTGAACCCTCCGTACATGTCGGAAAAATGTCTGACAAAACATCGGAAAATTTTTACGTCCTGGCGTATTAATATCAGAGAAAAGTCGAAGCTAAAATTAGAAATTTATCAGAAATGTGTAAAATTATCCATGCATTGTTGTGCTGCTTATGGCAGCTCATCAGAAAACATTTACCCATATTTTATAAGTTTAAAAACTCAAATATTTGTGCATATAAACTCAAGAGATAAATGAGAATTGTGAAAATCCGACATTGTGCAGAAGTGAGTGCTAAAAGTTGTAAGACGTAGATCAGAAAATGTGCAGGCTACTCTGTTAAATGCCTTAAAGAAAATTAAATTGCCTTTGGATAATGTGCGGACTATTATGATATTAATCGGATAATATTTCAGACAATATGCAGAAACGTCGTTCAGAAAACTGCCTATTGCTCCGCCAAATGTCTGAGGGAATTTTAGACAACTCGGCTGATTGTCTGGTAAAGGCTCAGATTTTTCCTGATGTTAGACATGTCGGCCACAATTGTTTCCTGGGTATGTAGCTATTGTTCGATTTTCTTTGTGTTGCTTTTTAACACTTAGGATTTTTCACTACTGCTTTTTTATAAGCTAGCTTTTTCTGTAGGTAAAAGTAGAAGAGCAATGAACAAGTACCGATTTTGTCCTAATTCCTTTTAGGTGGTTTTCTATTTTTGCAATAGCTAGCTTTAAAAGCAGATGTGAAAAATAGAAGCATACAAAATAAGGGATTAGCTTTTTTGCAAAAACCATAAACAAGACATTGGCTACCATAAATGTCTAAAATGTTCAATAGCGTAGCAAAGGCTAAAATAAAAAAGCACTTGAGTGATAATTGCTTTTAAACACTGAGTACGATACGCTTCGTTGATAAATGTTCAACTTCTCATAGAATATTGAAAACTGCTTCAGAAATATTTTAAAACTACCACTTTTAGGATTACGCTCACTTTGAGCTCACAATTGACGGGTTTTTGCGCCCTTTTTAAAAGTACCGATTAGCATATCGACTAGTTTGACATGGTAGGGATGATATGTAAAAATCATCTTTGTTAAAATGACGTAGGCTGGCTCCGTTTTTTTTTGCACCTTTAGTACCTCCCAGCTCCAAAAGGCCCCCGGTTCAAGGTAGGAGTGTCCATTCCTTCTAAACTACATAAAAAAGTCCTCAAAATTTTAACTTTGCTAAAATGACGTAGGTCTGACTGCTCTTGGCTCTTGGACTATATCTATTTTATATTTACGACATTACTAATCAAGAAAGTTATTTTAAGCCTTTAATTTAAAGCGTGTATGAATTAAATTTGCCATGTACTCAAATTGAAAGAGTTTAAATGAATCTTAGATTAGCAAGAAGAGCATTGACGAAGGCGTTTGACATAAATTCTTTTTTGTCGTAATCGTGCAATTAATAAGTTCGACTACGAATAAAAGGTGCGATTAGTCGCGATTACGACTATAATCGCTTTCCGAACCCTAGTTTTGGAACTTGTACTAATAACTAATTATGTATACGGAGAAGAACGTGCGTAAAGCTTCGTTATTTTCAAAAATTAGCATAAAAAAGCAAATACGTTTGCTGCGCAAACTTTTTGGGAGTTGCGAAATAAAAGACAGCGTGGTTCTTCTTAATTTGCTATGCTTTATTCCGCCATGCTATGCCATTTTTCCTATTTGCAAAAATTGAGAATTAAAATGTATGCTATCTTTTTTAAAGCATTTTAGTTATTATATTATCATGCTTTTTCATTTACCAATTAAAACTCCCAACTAAACAATATTTTTCTTTAATAGCAAACAAAGTAAAGGGTGGTAGGTAATTCATTTCTAATTTTTCGATTCATTGTTTGTTAGGTGTGACTGCTTAAAGTTCAAAATGTAAAAATAAATATGGGAACTGTTTTTATTGTTTTAAAGTCTTAATATTATTCAGAATAATTAACATTTTTCGAAAAACAATATTTTAATTATCGCGATAATAAAGTGACTAACGTGTTTAAAAGTAATTATTTTGTAATATAATAGAGGAAATAAATTTTAATGTTTCTGTTCGCATAAAAAAATTGTAAGCTAAGATTTTTTTTGTTATTTACATATTTAATGATCTAGCCGTAAATAAATACGCTTAGATACTTTTTAGTACTGATTTATTTCTACTAATTGGCTTTCTTATATACAGGGCCGCATAACCAAGTATGAGCGCCCTGGGCTAAATAAAATGTTTCGCCTTGTATAAATAGTTTTATAAAAATTTCATTTTATTTTTTTATAAAAAATATTAAATAAGTACATAAAAACAATGTAATTTTGAGATAATGTGCTTTACTCAAACTTAAAATATAATTTTGCTTGTATTTATAAAATAACAATACATAAAACCAATATGCTATTGTAAAATGCAAAAAATCGTTTGCGACCGACTCCGCCAAAAAAAGCAAGTCAAAATTGTATAATTTTGGTTTTTTTGGCGCCCTCGGATCGCTGCAGCCCAGTTAGTCTAATGGAGGCCTGCTTATATACTAGAAATTGTAAACTAATTTACACGCAGAGAAAAGATACGGTTGTGGCATGGTTACGTCAATAATGTCATGTTTCCCAATATAGCTTATGGCTGTGGCAAATAAGTTATTGTTTTAAATAATTGTGAACCTTAATTAGTTTACGACAAAAAACTCATGCTTACGTTTAATCATGACACTATTAGCATTCATATTAATAGCAGCATGGTTGAATATATTGTTTAAAAAATTCTACCTACAATCACGGTATATTTAAAAATTCAAGAACAGTATTGTTATATAACAATAAAATATGGTTATTCTCCATACTATTTTAGATCAGTTTGTTTCCATTTAATATGTTTACTGAAATTAATAAGTAATTATATGTGTCATGTTTCTAATTTTTTGTTGAAAATCAAATTGTTAGCTGCTACAAAATGGTCAAGGAAACCTCTCGGCTTCCCTTCACACGAGCCAGAACGAACTCCTTTGTGTGGCAACTTAACTTTACCACTATCTCTGCCGCACTGGCAACTTTGTATATCCGGGCACGGCTAGAGCTCGCAGGCATGGGCGGTGGTACGTTACAGAGCTGGCTTGAAGACATGGACAGATTAGGTTGTGTCAGTGCAAATACTACATGGCTTAAACTGGACAGTAGCAACTAGGTGTTTTGGGCTACTGCTACCCACCCCTGTACCTTGGTAGCGTCTAACGGGTTCTGCTACCCCTTATACGAATCTCACAATACCTTACCGACGGGTTATACTAGTCTTCAATCAGAACGCATATTCATTTTCATACTTCAATCGTGTACATATATTTTCAAAATAAAATTTTTGAAAAGTAGATATTTAATCTTAAGCCCGAGGATAACAATTTGTATTTTATTTTTTTCTATGCCCTATGTTCGAACGATTTTACAAACTCTTCGTAAGCTCAACTTTTACTTTACTCGTTGGCTTACCAGGAGCCAATTAATTTTTAAAAATTTTCTAAGTTCAAAAATGTGTATATGGCAAAATGCAATATAGTATATTTGGTAATATGTGCGTTAGTATGTACTAATATCTTATAAAATATTTGAGGTGTCTGAATTTTGATTGTGTATTCATAAAGCTCTCAGCCCTAGACTGCCATTCATTGGTGGCAACTCTCCACCAGTCTTATGTGAAATCTTTTATAAATACACTGCCAAATTGTCTACCGTAAACTGAAGGGATAAACTTCGCACTATTCATTTATTTGTTTCTTTTCTTCACGAACTTGTTGTAATAGATTTGTGGAAGGTTGTCCCCTTTGTCACCCCCTGATGATTGGAATTTTGAAAATTTATATGCTTTTAAAAAGTATACGTTAAAACTATTTCATCGAGCGTGAATGACGTTTCCGAGACTGCGGTCGTCTAAAATTTGTGTACCGACCTAATGTTTGAATCAACGGAATTAATTTTGAATTCTTATGTACCGAAAGGGATTCGGACTAAACTGAATTTAATTTAATTTTTTAAAAATCCGGAAAATTTTGGCAATCAACTGAATTTTAATTCAACTTTAAAAAGCCTACAACAAAGATTTGGAAATAAACTGAAATTTTAATTTAAATTTCAAAACCGCACTGAATTTTATTGAAACCGAAATTTTCCGAAATAATTGACCGACTGACTACTGGCGTTTGCTTTAAATTTTGAGCATTTAATATAAAATCCGTTTGTTTACATATTACGCTTTACGATGTGGGCCGAAAGAAAAAGGTTGGTGCGCACTGTACTGTCTAAACTTTCTGAACAAACGGCGTTGATTTTATTACCAAAGCATCAAAATAATTTTAATACCGAGACGCAAGCAAATAAATTTTGAAATCAAAAATGAAAATACGAGAAAATTTTTAAGCCGGATATAAATATTGATGAATAAAAACGGAAATAAAAAAATTTCGAACCGAACGCAAGCTAAGTATACAATAACCGGGCTATTTTGCTGCTCCTAATCGAGCTCAGCTCAAGGCTCTAAAAGGTTTTGTGCCATGGGGTTCAATGGGGTTGCCTCCAAACGGCAACCTCCCTGGCGACCGCCCAAAACGGTCATGGCAAAATCGAAATATATAATATAAATAACATAAAGTTTTCCTATTTAAAATAACGGTCAAAGGGCAATGTCGTACAAGTTTTCTATAACTTTACGGAAAACAAAATGCAGCTACTTTGTTGTTTGGGGTGGACACACAAGATCGTGGTTAAGCTGCTCTTAGACTATTATACAAGCAGTTCGACTTCTGCACAAAATGCTACCCTGATATAATGTGTTGTTATTGCTTTTTTAAAACCTTCCATAAACTCATTAGATCAGGGTTGCATTTTCTACAGAAGTCGAACGGCTTGTGAGATAGTGTAAAACAGCTTTTAGCGATACTACTTTTACGAGTACTTATCTGTTTTTTCCCTGGTGAAATAAGGTGATGGTGAAGGTATGTATTGAGGATGATAAAGGTATTTGTGTTGCGGCAGAATTCAGCCTATGCTCGATATAAATTTTGTTGATGGCTATCGATGTCTCTAGGTGGTACTTTTCATGAGCTTACTATGATGTTGAATGTAGCTGAAATGTCGATGTACATATGAAGTTGCTATGATGTTGTTAAGTCACACATGTCTGATGGCTATTTTTAGTACTATCGTGTTGTGAATGATACCGCCTGTAGCAGTTTTTTGACGATGTTAAGGGCACTGATGTTGTTGTGCGTATGAAGTCTTTTGGCTATAGATGCTGCGTTGTTAATGTTGTGTGTGCAGTGTTTCTAATCTGTGTGTAATTACACATTAGTGATGCTACGAATATTCATATTCGAATCGCTGAATATTCGCCTCGTTCATGATATTCGTATTTGTATTCGCCAAATTCAAGCGAATATTTCACGAATATTTTGTGAATACGTTCCAAAAAAAATAATACATAAAAAATACCGAATATTAATTTTTACTAAAAAAAATTTGTCTACACAGAAAAAAGTTTCAACATAAATAGTATGAAAATAGTTCATAATCTATTATTCATATATTTTACTAATTTATAAATAAAAAAAACAGGAACTATTTCATACGCAGTATGAATTTAGTTTTTAATAAATAAATTTATGAAATCAAAGTTGCTTTGAAAAAAATTTTCAACTTTTTTGTCAACAAATTCTAAAATGCTTTTCTATTTATATAAAGTAAAAATACAATTAATTTCAAATAATCTGTTTGGCAGAAAGGAAAGAGTTGTGCCTAGTACGACGGACTATACCAGTTCAATACTGAATTTTTAAACACATTTTTAAAAAGAAATATGAATTAATTTATGTAAAAGTTCCTAGCTAGAATGAAAATAGTTTGGAAAAAAATTATTATGTTCGATTCATAGCATTTATGAAAAAATTCCTTGGATATAAGTAATATTTTTTTCTGTGTATAACGCAAAACAATAATCTTCTTTTAATAAAGCAAAAAGAAACAAAATATATTTCACAACGACATGGTATTTAAAAAGTAAAGTCCAGTTAAATTAATTTATTAATCATGTTAAGTAATACTCAACGCTCAGTAGAGGAATGTTGAACTTCAAAAAAAGTTTTGAAGTCTTTTCTCCATCAAGCCTATTGTGCGGTGTGTAAATAGGCTCCGCACCACTAATCATTCACTCGCTCGGAACGCTCGCCGCTGGTGTCACTAAATATTGCCTGGGTATAGGTAAAAGAAGCTCGTATTTTCCCTTATTTACTTTCCACCAAAAATTTAAAAAAGTGGCATTCAGGTGCTAAGTTAAACGGCTTCAACTGGGTGACGCGGGGATGTGGGATACCAAGCAACGGTCCGATCGGCTTTAACTTGGATAAGCCCGGTACCTATCTTGGTCACTTCTGCATCTCAAGTGGACGCATGCCTCCTCGCGGTGTCACCCGGGGTAGCTGCTGTAAACAACCGTTTGAAGTAGTGAGCTAATCTGTGCCACGAGTTCACCATAAGAACTTAAAAAAAATGGCTGGAGCGTTGGACTTGTAATTCACCTCCACAAAAAAATAACCTACAATGAAAGATGTAAAGAATAATAAACGGCCCCCTAAAAATTTTTACGACCACCGCAAACGAATAAAGGACCATGATTTACGGATCTGCACCTGGAACGTTCGTACGTTGTACAGAGCAGGTGCAATGATCCAATTGGCGGACGAACTGAATAAGTACAGATCTGATATTACTGCCATCCAAGAAGTAAGATGGAATGGACATGGTGTCACCAGAACATTACACGGTGACGACATATACTACAGCTGCCATGATACTAGACACGAGTTTGGATGTGGGTTCGTAGTCAGTAGGAGAATTAAACATCTTGTCTCCAGGTTCACTCCGATCGATGTACGGATAGCTACAATCCACATAAAGGCGAAGTTTTTTATATAAGCCTTATTTGTGCTCATGCCCCGACGGAGGATAAGGACGAGCAGGTCAAAGATACATTTTATGAGCGCCTAGAAGAAACATATGACCGCTGCCCCAATCATGACGTTAAAATTGTTCTAGGTGATTTTAACGCGAAAATCGGAAGGGAACAATCGGCAGATTCACCAAGACACCAGTGATAACGGCTTGAGATTGATATCCTTCGCCACGGCACGAAATATGGTAGTGAGTAGCACTAGGTTTAAACATCTCGATATTCACAAGGCAACGTGGGTATCCCCTGATCAACTAACGAAGAACCAATTGATCACATAGTTGTGGACAGAAAGCATAGTTTCAGTGTGCTAGACGTGCGTTCAATTCGAGGTGCCAACATTGATTCAGATCATTACCTTGTTGCAGCTAAGGTTCGCACCCGTCTAAATCTAGCGAGAAACACTCAAATAATCCAACAGAGGAAGCTGGACGTCAAAAAGATGCACGCACAACAACATGTTACCGCCTATTCCACTCATCTAACCCAAATGCTACTAGAGAGCACTCCTTGTCCCGATGATATATGCGCAGAATGGCAACGTATTGCACACTACATGGAAACAGCGGCTAAATCCGTACTTGGGTTTCAAAAGCCTCCCCCAAAAAATTCATGGTACGACCAGGAGTGTCACAATGCAACTGCATAGAAAAACGCTGCATACTTGGCAACACTGCAGTCACCTGCAGCGCGAGCAGCACGGGAAAGGTACCGGGAGAAACGGAGAGAGGAGAAACGCCTGTTCCGCCTCAAGAAAAGAGAAATGGAAAGGCGCGAGTGTGAGGAGATCGAGATGTACAGCAGTAGAAACGAAGTCCGAAAATTCTACCAAAAAGTAAAACACCAAACAGAGGGCTTTGGTACTGGTAGTTTCTCCGGTAAAGATAAAGACGGAAACCTGGTAACAGATACTAAAAATGTGCTGAGGACATGGAAACAACATTTTTCCATGCTGTTGGTATCAGGTGATAGCGACAACGCAGATACCATTGAACCAGCATTGACGACGGTGTCGAATGTACACCACCTAGCCAAAATGAAATTGAAAAAGCAATATCCCGGCTGAAGAACAACAAAGCTATGTGCTGATGGTCTGCCAGCAGAACTTTTTAAAGCCGGAGGCGACGAGTTGTTAAGGAGTATGCACCGACTTGTTAAAACCATTTGGCTAGAAGAACGCATACCCGATGACTGGAACCTCAGCGTGCTATGTCCTGTGCATAAGAAAGGAGACAAAACCGTATGCGCCAACTATAGAGGTATTAGTCTCCTTCCTATTGCATACAAAATTCTATCGAGTGTGCTATGTTAACGATTGAAACCGAAAATCAGCGAAATAATAGGACCCTACCAATGCGGCTTTAGACCTGGTAAATCGACCATCGACCACCGACCAGATATTTACATTGCGCCAAATCCTGGAGAAGACCCAAGAAAAACAAATCGACACTTATCATCTGTTCGTCGACTATAAAGCTGCTTTTGACAGCCCGATATGAGCAAAGGTATTTAAAGCCATGTCTGAGTTTGGTATATATCCAAAGCTAATACGTTTATGCAGAATGACGTTAACTGACACAAGATCATCACTTAAAATTGGAAAAGACCTCTCCGAAACGAGGTGTTAGACAAGGTGATAGTCTATCTTGTGATCTATTCAAAATTTTGTTGGAAAAATTCCTGCGGGATGCTGCACAATTTATAACAAAAAACACATGCTACTCGCTTATGCCGATGATATTGATATCATGGGGCGGACTGTGCGAGAGGTAACTGCAACATTCTCGAGTATCGAAAAGGAGTCGGCGAAAGTGGGTCTAATAGTAAATCAAGATAAAACCAAATTAATGGTATCAACGAACAAAGAAGTAGCAAGACTGGGTCAATATGTGAACATTGGTGACTATAACTTCGAGGTAGTGAACAAGTTTATTTATCTCGGTACCGCCATAAACCAAAAAAATAACATCAGTTTGGAAATAAAACGCAGAACAATTCTTGCTAATAGATGCTATTTTGGGCTAAGCAAGCAGTTTAGAAACAAAGCCCTCTCTCGACGAACAAAAATTTCCCTCTGTAGAACGCTTATACTACCCGTGCTACTATATAAGCGTGGGTTCTTAAGCAAGCAGATGAAGCTGTTCTTGGGGTGTTTGAGAGAAAGATTCTGCGCAAAATATATGGACCTGTCTGCGTCAACGGAGAGTATCGACATCGAATGAATCACGAGCTATATGAGTTGTACGAAGATATTGACATTGTTAAGCGCATCAAAGTACAACGGTTGCGCTGGCTTGGGCATGTCATACGTATGGATGATAATGCTCCGGAGAGGAAAACATTCGATTTCGATCCCGAAGGAAGACGTAGAAGGGGAAGACCCAAACTCCGGTGGAAAGATCAAGCTGAGGAAGATCTCGTAAAACTTGGTACTAGAAACTGGAGACGAAGCGCATTAGATCAACGCGCATGGAAAAATATTCTGAATCAGGCTACTGACCTAAACGGTTGTTTATAGCCATCTAAGTAAGTAAGTAAGTAACGGCTTCAATTATGAAGTCAATACCCTTTGTAACTATGGCCTTGAACCTTGATAGAAACTTATAAAGCCAACTTCACAACATTTTTAAAGATATTTATTTATTCGGCCTGATTGTGTAAGGCGTTGGCGTAAACGCCTATGTCGTTTTTTGTAATAGATTAAAGTAACACACAACCCATGTTCTTTAATCTACTACAAAAAACGACTAAGGCATTTACACCAACGCCTTACCCATTTACTTATAAAATCATTGATTTTTTTTGTTTGTCTTTATTGTGTTTATTTAATCTTTTATAGAAATAAATTTCAGTTTAATTTATTAAATAAAGAGCCATAATTCGTCCCAATCAGGTAGCTGGTATCAAGTTATCATGAAAGCAATAGGTCGTCAAATATGAGATTTTCTTATTGTTTACTTTCTCATTCCATAGTGTTTTATTTTGTTTATTTTCCTTTTAATTTTTGTTGTTTCTTTTTCTACCTATTTCAGTCTTTCATTTAATACCGGTTCTGTTGTATGTGAAGTTGTCACTTCAAAGAGGTCTAACAAAAGTCAACAATAACCTACAATAATAATAATAATAATAATAATAATAATAATAATAATAATAATAACAAGCAATAATAAAGATACGCTACAGTTGTCTACATTCGTATTAGTACAATCATGGTAGAATAATATAACAGGTAGCCGCACAACTAATACAAATGTCCATTTGGGATAGAAAATGGCAAACATTAATAGAGAGGGTATGTGTGTGTTTGTAGAACATAAGCAGCAAACATACGTGTGGTATTGTGTGTGCAACGTAGTTAATTCACATATGCACAACATTTGACAGTTCGTACCACAAAAAAAGCAAATAAAAAAATAATCAGCTGACGTTCCAGGGCTACCTTGTATATAATTCTATCATGAGTACAATTATTCAACGTTTACACCCAGCAAAACTTTAAAAGTTGTAAAAAACAAAAAAAAATCAGTGAGCGTAATAATGGCTAAAGGCGATCAAAAAAAAACACCAATACTTTTAAAAATAGGCAAAAATCACCGAAAAGTGCTACGTGTATAAAAAGAAAAACCTTTGGTGAGCGCAATAATGACTAATCGCAATCGATAGAGGACAAAAATACAATTTGTAAACGGGTGTTGTCACATTCTAAAATACTTGCATTTAGAAGTTATGCCCAGCAAACTTTTTGAAAATTTGCAAAAATTGCTTTAAAAAGTTTTCGCTTATAAAAAGAAAATTCTTCGGTGAGCGCAATAACGGCTAATGGCGTTCAATAGAGGGCATCAATACAATTCAGAAATGGCGGTTGTCACTTTCTGAAATACTTGCATTCAGAAGTTATACCCAGCAAACTTTTGAAAATAGTCAAAAATCACCAAAAAGTGTAACGTTTATAAAAAGAAAAATCTTCGGTGAGCGCAATAATGACTAATGGCAATCGATAGAGGACAAAAATACAGTTTGTCGACGAAGGTTGTCACATTCTGAAATACTAGCATTTAGAAGTTATGCCCAGCAAACTTTTTGATAATTTGCAAAAATCGCTGAAAAAAGTTTTCGCTTATAAAAAGAAAAATCTTCGGTGACCGCAATAACGGCTAATAGCAATCAATAGAGGGCAACAATACAATTCAGAAATAGGGATAGAACACAAAAATACAATTTGTAAACGGGTGTTGTCACATTCTACAATACTTGCATTCAGAAGTTATGCCCAGCAAACTTTTTGAAAATTTGCAAAAATCGCTGAAAAAAGTTTTCGCTTATAAAAAGAAAAATCTTCGGTGAGCGCAATAACGGCTGATGGCGATCAATAGAGGGCATCAATACAATTCAGAAATGGGGGTTGTCACTTTCAGAAATACTGGCATTCAGAGGTTATACCCAGCAAACTTTTGAAAATAGGCAAAAATCACCAAAAAGTGTTACGTTTATAAAAAGAAAAATCTTCGGTGAGCTCAATAATGATTAATGACAATCGATAGAGGGCAAAAACACAATTTGTCAATGGGGGTTTGCTGGGTATAACTTCTGAATGCAAGTATTTCAGAATGTGACAACCACCATTGACTAATTTTATTTTTGTCCTCTATCGATTTTCATTAGTCATTATTGCGCTTACCGAAGATTTTTGTCTTTATAAACGTAACACTTTGTGGTGATTTTTTCCTATTTTCAAAAGTTTGCTGGGTATAACTTCTGAATGCAAGTATTTCAGAAAGTGACAACCCCCATTTCTGAATTGTATTGATGCCCTCTATTGATCGGCATTAGCCGTTATTGCGCTCACCGAAGATTTTTCTTTTTATAAGCGAAAACTTTTTTTAGCGATTTTTGCAAATTTTCAAAAAGTTTGCTGGGTATAACTTCTGAATGCAAGTATTTCAGAATATGACAGCCCCCGTTGACAAATTGTATTTTTATCCTCTATCGATTGCCATTAGTCATTATTGCGCTCACCGAAGATTTTTCTTTTATAAACGTAATACTTTTCGGTGATTTTTGCCTATTTTCAAAAGTTTGCTGGGTATAACTTATGAATGCAAGTATTTCAGAAAGTGACAACCCCCATTTCTGAACTGCATTGATGTCGTCTATTGATCGCCATTAACCGTTATTGCGCTCACCGAAGATTTTTCTTTTTATAAGCGAAAACTTTTTTCAGCGATTTTTCAAAATTTTCAAAAAGTTTGGTTGGTATAACTTCTGAATGCAAGTATTTCAGAATGTGACAACCCCCGTTGACAAATTGTATTTTTGCCTTCTATCGGTTGCCATTAGTCATTATTGCGCTCACCGAAGATTTTTTTTAACGTAACACTTGTCGGTAATGTTTGCCTATTTTCAAAAGCTTGCTGGGTTTACCTTCTGAATGCAAATATTTCAGAATATATGTAGGTTTAAATGGCTAACGTATTTACAAAAATGTGTTTTTATTAATATAAAAAAAATTTTATTATGAATAAAATTGGGGTTAATTGCATTTTAAATCTCTGTAGATCGTAGAGGGTTTCACTGATCATCAGGAAGCGAACCGATCTATATGAGATGGCAATTATAATTGTTCGCAAAGGAACTATTATAGTTGTTGGTTTTGGGAATAAAAGAAAAATGGGTTTATTTTCTTTTATTTGTTTGCTTTGAGATATGCATAATGCTCACCTTTGGACCTGCAGAGAAAATAATAGGGCAAATTTGGTTTACTTTTATGAAATGTGTATAAATAATTCACTTTTGATTTATTTTCCTTTTAGGTTTTGAGTAAGTACAGTTTAGATCAACATAAATTTTATGATTATTTGTTACATATAAATTGTAAGTAAGTTTAATTTAGGTTAAGTACAAACTAGGTAAATTATGTTGAGTGTAATAATTAACTTCTCAGAGGTTGGAAGGCGAGTAATCTAAAAGTCAACATTAATCAATAAAGCGTCATAAAATACTGGTATTTAAATTTAGGGCGAGCACGAAATTAGTGCTGCCAGATAATTAAAGATAATTCCAAGCGATATTCGGTATATTTCTTGTAAGAACCTTATATTAATTTGAATTAATATAAAAATTATAATTAATATTAAAATAGAAAATTATAATTTAAGTGTCTAAACTTGGTGTGGACATGGTGCCGGCCTTGGCGCTAGGCAAAGTTGACCCTTTCAAATGGAATGATGATATGGTGTTGGTATTGCCGGTGGATTAGGCTGATGTTTTATTCATAGTAGATTACTGCTTTCCATGATCTTTCGATGAGACGGTGATGTATGATGGAGTGACTGCTTCGGTTTTTTTTTCGTAAATTTAAGCAATTAAGTAAAGTTTTCGGTTTTTTACTACTAAACCAAAAGAAATCTATAAGTATGAATAGATAAGAATGATTAGTATATGAGTAAATTTTGAGAGTTAAAAATTTCGATGTAGGTTTTATTAAATAAAGACTTGAGATAAGTTGCGGTGAAAACAAATCTTTCTTCATATATTAGCTTTATTTGGTTTAAATGATAATTAAAATATTTAATGTATGGTACGTGTTGCGGAATATTATATTGAGGTGTTATTGCCAATATCAATAATCTTTTGGCACTGAAAGCGTTAATTTTACTTTGAAATATTACCCTATGGGGTCGCCCTCGTCTCCAGATGAGGTGAGCGGATGTAATTCGAGCAGTACGGCAACAATTATATGTGTATAAGCGGCTGAAATCGTTCGACTTTTCATCGCTTGTTTCATGGAAGCGAATAAGATTCAAATTATTTATATCTTTTTTCGGAATGGGCGAGGTCAGTTTGGGATAGATTGCAGTAACTATTTTCGGCTGCAAATCAATAGTCTTTGCTGCCTTTGAACACATTGGCGTAGATAGGCCGTTCTGGGGAGTTATTTGTTCTGCTGTTTCTTCTTTAGCTTCCTTTTTGCTGCGAGTATTGAACAAATTTAGACGCGTTGAGAATTTTGGAAACTGTTCAGAGTTACCTTTAGCGATTTTCGTGGCACAAAGAGAATCGTGCGCATGACTGCTGTTGATATTTGACTCGATGTTTTGAGCTAGAGTTTGTTGTGATGGGGTAAATAAGTTTGCTATAAGTTTTGCATATGGGCAAGAGTTGGGAGAGAGCGTTGGAGCGTTGCTTCGAGTACTGGAATATTTGGTGGCTCAAATCTTTTTATGCTTATCAAATCAAGAATTTGAGAAGAACAACGGTTATGCGTATCTTCAAAATCATAAAATTTACTTTTTGCTTGCTCTCTTACTGCATTTTCTGGGTATAAAATAACTCTTTCGTAAGAAGATATTATTTTGGCCCATCTTGTATGCAGAACCCTCAGCTTGACTTCAAGAAGTGAGACAGAATGATAGTCAGATAGTGAGCTATTAAACCTTTGGACAGATCTGTTCAAATGGTCACAAGAAAATGAAAAAATGTTCATGTGGGGATATTTCATGTTCTTTAGCTTCTGTGCGAGCCATATTTGTTTGGTAAACTTGACCAGATTGTAGTGTGCTATTTCCATAGAACATTGTGTTATAATTATTTGGGAACAAACTTTTGTTTTCCACCAAGTAATCGTAATAGGGGCTATAAGACTATAGCACTAGATACCGATTGTCTAGTTTAAAGTGACAACAGATTTGTTTGTTCCAAAAGAAACTTTTTCATATTACCTTTGCAGAGATAGGGGCTAATGGGTTATACCTTTAGATACTTGGTATCTAGTTCAAAACACAAAGACATATGTAAAAGTAGAGTTGGGTTTGTGTAATAGGGGCTATGAGATATAGCACTAGATATAATATCTAGTTCAATAAGATAGAGTAAGGGGCCATGGAGTATAGCACTAGGTGGGTTACCTAGTTTCAATTAGCAAACTTATAGTATTTGTGTAGTGGGATTCGGGGCTATAGATATATAGCACTAGATATGTGATATAGTTTCAAAGTCAAATTCACGCTGCTCAATTTGTTATATTGGGCTTAGGGGCTATAGAGATATAGCACTAGATGGGCTATCTAGTTTCCAAATGAGAGCGGAAAATTCACTTTTTTCCAGCTATGGCTTTATGGGATAAGGGGCTATGGGTTATAGCACTAGATACGTGGTACCTAGTATTAAAAAACAAGCCATATGGAAAACAGTGAATTGAATTTATCAGTTACTTTACGATATATATATGTAGGAGATTTGTAGAGTTTAGTTGGGTGTTAAATGCCTTACAATTATGTATGCATGTATATAGAGATAATCAGGATAAAAAGTTTTATTTTTACTTTAGGATTCCAAAAAGTACATACATATGTGGGTGTTAATATTAGTTGATTAATTTTTCTTTTGATAAGAAATTTTAAAATTTCGTCTCCAATATTTTGTGAAATAAAACAGAAAATAGTAATGTATTGTTAAAATTTATTTCAACGAAAAAATATATTTCTTATTTTCCCGAGAAATTGAAAAGCTCAACGGTAACACTCATGAGAAAAGTACGTTCGATGATAAGAATTACGTTCAGATTTGTTTGGTTCTTTTTTTATAATTTGATTATTGTTTTCTTTAACACTTTTTTTGTATATATTAGTTAGGAGTTCAACGCTTTTCTTACTGTGTAGAAAACAAACTGAGTTTTATTTTGTTTTGTTTCTTTATGTGTATAATAGCAGTGGACTGTAATTTTAATTTTCTTCAGATGGAAAGGAAATTTATTTTCTTTTCATTCAACGCAATAGTTTTTTGAAGTGATTTCTTATATATATCATGTCTTCATGTGGAAGAAATAAATTGTGCACGGCACTAATATGTAATTGCATGCATATGTACATATGTGTGTATGTCCGTAAGAATTGAATAAGAGCACTTCTGTATTTCTATCCAAATTATTAATTTTAGAGCAGAGATTTATGCAATCGATCAAACATATAGAGATAGTGTTATGGCAATTTCGGTGGTTGACAATCGTTATACATATTTATACATGTATGTAAATATGTATGCATGTTACGAATCGATCTGTTTTAATTCCAGACATAGCATAGACAGTGATTATTTAAACCAACAGTGAACGTTATAACTTACTAACAATTATACAAAACTTTTATTCTGAGGACTTCAAATTTCCTTGGGATTAATAAGAGTTTCTGTGTGAAAATATTTTTGTGTAAATTCAACACCACATTATCAATTTTTGTTTTTTATTTATTTTTTTTTTTTTGGAAAAATTGGAAAAATAATTATATATATATATATATATATATATATATATATATATATATATATATATATATATATATATATATATATATATATATATATATATATATATATATATATATATATATATATATATATATATATATATATATATATATATATATATATATATATATATATATATATATATATATATATATATATATATATATATATATATATATATATATATATATAAATGTATGTTATGTTATTGTGTTCACTGTTCGTATGTAAATATACATATATGGAGATAGTGGATAGGAGAAAAATATTGGTTTTTAAGAATTTGTTTTAGGCAACATTTTTGGGTTTTACGTTATTTTGTGTCAGTCTTCGTATGCAGACTTTTGTATGGAGCATATTAGAGGTTGTTTCACTTCGGCTCTTTTCCTTATTTTTCACAATATATATTATGTACATAGATTAGCGCATATGTACATGCATACATACTTTATGTAGAGACACTTTAAATATTTATTCTCTCTTCTTTTCCACTTTTTCTTTATGTAATACATACATTAAATTTTTCCAATAATTTTTTATTATTTTTCAAAAATATTTTCTTTAGTTAAATTTTACAATTTTTACTATTGTAGTATAATATGAAGCATGCATTTGTTTGTTGAAATTTGTTTTCGATTTCTACTTACAGGTTTTGAAGTTTTGTGATTAATTTGTGTCTCTTGTTTTGTGTTGATTTACGTCAATAATTTTTGATCTCATTTATTTTTGCATCAAGATATTCCTTCTTGTAGACTCCACTGGTTCAGTTCACGGGGAGAGGGACTGTAACTACATAGGTCACTGGTTCAAATCCGGTTGGAAGGACCATGCATACAATTGGGGTTAATTTTATTTTGCATCTCTATAGATCGTAGAGGAGTTCACTGATCATCAGGAAGCGAACCGATCTATATGAGCTTGCAATTATAATTGCTCGCAAAGGAACAATTATAGTTGTTGGGTTTGGGAAGAAAAGAAAAATGGATTTATTTTCTTTTATTTGTTTGCTTTGAGATCTGCATAATGCTCATTTTTGGACCACCAGAGAAAACAATAGGACAAATTTGGTTTCCTTTTATAAAATGTGTATAAATAATTCACTTTTGATTTATTTTCCTTTTAGGTTTTGAGTAAGTACATTTTAGATCAATATAAATTTTATGATTATTTGTATAATTTATATGTATGTTACGGTAAGTAAGTTTAATTTAGGTTAAGTACAAACTAGTTAAATTATGTTGAGTGTAATAATTAACTTCTCAGAGGTTGGAAGACGAGTAATCTAAAAGTCAACATTAATCAATAACTGGGGGTCTACATTAGCCATGAAGTTGGTATGAACATCATGTCGGACATCGCATATGGCTAATGTAGACGGCTCATGTCCATGCTCTGCCATCGATGGCCGAACATATAGCTGAGCATCAATGTTCGCCATGAGATTCGCTGTCAACAACCATTTTTAATAGAAAGAAAAGAGACAGAAAGAAATTGTTAAATATTCCATTTCTATTGCACTACCACCAAATACATTGATAACGCAGAACATGGACATCGCACGTATTCACCACAACAAAGAAGTTGATGAATTTTTTGCAGTTGCTCTGCCGGCGTCATGTTCATGTCGATGGCTCGTGGAGACGTAGGGTTAAGCGTCGTAAAATACTGGTATTTAAATTTAGGGTCAGCACAAAATTAGTGCTGCCAGATAATTAAAGATAATTTCTAGCGATATTCGGTATATTTCTTGTAAGAACCTTATATTAATTTGATAATTAATATAAAAATTATAGTTAATATAAAAATAGAAAATTATAATTTAAGTGTCCAAACTTAGTTTGGACAAATTATTAAAAAACGCTAGATGTGCTGCATTGTGTGTGTACTCGCAAGGGCGTGCTTACACGTATAGAGAAATAGTACGTTTTATGCAACTCTGAAAAAAGTTTGCTAAGTGAGTGAAAAACTTTGCCAAGTGACAAAAAAGTTTGCTATAAAGTTTGATTTCTTCACGGTGATGTAGGTTTAAATGGCTAAAATATTTATAGATATGTGTTTTTATTAATATAAAAAAAATTTTAATTATTAAAAATCGCTAGATGTGCTGCATTGTGTATGTATTCGCAAGGGCGTGCTTACACGTATACAGAAATAGTACGTTTTATGCAACTCTGAAAAAAGTTTGCTAAGTGAGTGAAAAAGTTTGCCAAGTGACAAAAAACCTTGCTAAAAAGTTTGATTTCTTCACAGTGATCACTTAGCAAACTTTTTTCAGAGTTGCATAAAACGTACTATTTCTGTATAAGTGTAAGCACGCCCTTGCGAATACACACACAATGGGTAGAGTGAATAAAAAAGTAGTATATACTACATAGTACTAAGTACTAGCACTAGCGTTAACTATTCAGTACAAGCTATGCTGAAAAGTATAAACTACAAAAAGTGTGAATATTTCTTTGCTAGTGCTACATAGCTAGTGCTGAAAAGTGGTAGCAAAAGCTGGAAAATGCCGCGGTTAAATCAGCTAGCAGAAATAATTCATGAAGTTACCACTTTTTTCACTTTTAAATACATACCGGTATTGACTTCTGCCGGAATTCTACGGTTGGAGCTTTACATTTATTTGTAGATGAAAAACAAAAATGCAGTACAAAAACGGAAACTAAGGAATTCGGGAAAAAAACTTTTGTGCAGAATGTTCGTCGTTGAGCTCTGTCAGTATGAGTCAGATGATGACCTGACAACAGAAGAAGCTATCGATAGTAGTATATACAAGAAATATTTTAACATAATTAACCGAAACAAATAGATTTAGACGCTGAGTGTTGCATATGTTTGTTCAGTCTTGAGTTTTTTTTATAGGTGATATCGATATATTTTTAAATATCGATCGGCATCGATATATATCGAATAAAATATATCGAAATATGGATATTTTTCAACAATGATAATTCATACGTAGCCCCCAAATTTTTTTAGAATAAAACAAAATTTCTTATAAATAATTTAATTGAAAAGTGTTAATTTCCAAGATCCTTACTATTCCACCAATATTTCATGGAACATACATCAACAGAATTACACTCATAGAATGATAATTTTTCGAATAGACAAAATATTATAAATAAAGCAAAAGGTTTTGTCAGTAATATTCGATTTGAGGAAGACTGTGTCGAAATGTTTTTAAAAATTGCATGAAAAACAAAATCAAAGCCAAAAAATATGGAATTTGATACTGTCAATATATTTGAAAAAATACCGATATATCGATATATCAAAATTAAAAATATCGACGATATAGTGAAGGGTGTAGAAAAGCAAACGGGGTAGGAAAAAAATTTTGATTTGTTATATTTACTTTTAACATTTTTTATTTTTAAACTCATTTGTATTTTTATTTCTTTCATGCTAAAAGCTAGAATTTATTTCAGTTCAAAGAAAATTTAACAAATAAACTTTAAAAAAATCAAGGTAGAAAATCATCGTGTAAATGTTTATAGTTTTCAGTAGCAACTTTAAAAGGAAATTTTAAAAAAGTCTTGTCTGAAAACTCAGGGCCTAAATCCCCTATTTGAATATAAAATTTTTTTTTTTATCTTTCTGTTTTTTGGGCTCTAGGTCAAGGATCAATTAAATAAAAACTCTGTTGTTTTATTATTTGTGTTTATTATTCTCAATATTTCAAACACCGTCGGTGTTCTTCTTCAGGAACTGAAAGGATTTTTTTGAAATATATAACAATTATCTTTGGTATTAACATCTCTTATATAAAATTAAGTTGACAAAAAATATTTATCACAAATAAAAATAATTTTAATAAATATATGAATATACTTCGCCTTACTTTGAGTAAAGCCGTCCACTTAAGGCCATGTCAGATAAAACTTTTGCTTCGCGTTGCGTTACAGATTCGCTTTGACATCTAAGATGAAATGTACATACTTATACGAAACATGTCACATAAAGCACTTTTAACGCAGCGTGAAGCGAAAAGTTCGGCAACTCTCATCTTTTTGCTTGCTTTGACAATCAGCTGGAATAATTTTCTTTTATTATATTGCCAAACGAAACATATTGCGCGTTTGAATCTGTTTTAATAAGAGGTAAATATGTATGTGGCATTTATTTATTTATAATAAATCGTAAAATAACATAATTGACTTTTATTTTTATAAAAAATATATATATAAATAGCAAAATTATCAACTACTTTTTTGGTAAACGATCAATGCGCGAGCAGAGGGCGAAGCCGATGTAAAATGGTGATCGGCGCCGGCTAAGAACAAATATAGTCGGCGGCGGCTATTAGCCGGCTAAGAGCCGAAAATTTTTCGCCGGCGGCGGCTACCTAAATTTATCGGCTAACGGTCGGCTAACAGAGTATTTCTTGCTTACTTACATACAAGGTATATTTACAACAGGTATACTCGGCCCAATTATAAATAAACTTGCCTTTCTAGACGATTTACTGCCTTATTTATAAAAATAATTTTCATAAGAAATTTTTTTCATATGTTCCAAAACCGAATTAAATATTTTTAAATGCGCATGTTAGTAAATATCCACTTTTTATTATAAAAAATCGGCTTAGCCGCTAGCCGATATTAGCCGCAATAATCGGCGGCGGCTAAGTGATTGTGAAAATCACCGGCGGCGGCTAATAGCCGGCTATTAGCCGACCGGCTTCGTGCTCTGTGCGCGAGTGTTGTCAAAGTTTTCATTGTGTCATACTCCTTTTGCTTTACACTTTTCTATCAAAGTTAGAAACGTCACGTAAAGCGACAAAGTTTTATCTGACACGGCCTTTAGAGTGAGGGTGCAATGTTTACTAAAAGGTCGTCTGTTTATGTTTTGTTATTATATGTCTATACGTGTGCGCGCAATTTTTCGTATCTGTTTTGTAGTTCATTCGTATAGCTGCGGGAGTGTTTATTATGTGTAGCATTTCTACTGTGTATCTTTTTTTGTAATTGGTTTCTTGCTGTAAAATCGCTGTGTTATTTATGTCGGGAGAGTGACCACTCGTTGCACAGTGGGCTGCCAATGCTGTTTTTTGTTCTGTTGTTGCAGTTCGATTTTTGTAATTAGATTTATGTGCAGCCAATCTAGTTCGCAGTTTCGATTTTGTTGTTCCCACATATATTTTATTACATTTATTTAATCCGTCTCCATTACAAGGTATCTTGTATATTAAATTATAGTTGTCTAACTTGTCTACTTTGGTTTTGGTGTTGGTAAATAACGAATTTAATGTGTTGGCAGTTTTTAGTGCTATACTGACATTTTCTTTATTGTAAATGTTGGAATGTGTGATCCTCTCTGAGAAACCGGGGACATAAGTCAGTGACTTGAATATTTTTTCCGACTTAGTCGTCTGTGTTTTATTCAAATTTTTTAGAGTGTATCTAATAATTTTCGTTGCCATTGTGTACGAAAAACTATTTTTTTGTAATATTTTTCTTATTTTTCTAAAGTTTTCTCTGTGGAACTTTTCATCGCTTATTTGTAACACTCTTCTAGTAAAGTTTTGCGCTGTGTTAATTATTACATGCTTCGGATGATTTGAGTGATAATTAATTATTCGTCCTGAGGCCGTTGGTTTTTGATACCAGTCTATATCTAATACGTGTTGATTTCGTATAATTACCGCATCTAAAAAAGGTAGTTTGCCATCCGTCTCTATTTCTTTAGTAAACTGAATTTGGCGATGGAAGCTGTTGAGACATTTGAGTGTGTCATCCACTGCGTTTTTGTTAAGGATGCAAAATAGGTCATCCACGTATTTGCTTAGAGCTCTCGGTTTTTGCTCTAATTTGTCAATTGTTGTATCCAATAGTTCCTCCATGATTATATCTGCAATAACTGGTGATGCTGGTGAACCCATAGGCATTCCTCTCAATTGTTCATATACCTTATCATTGTATTTAAAATATCTATTTTCTTTAAGACAAAAGCTCAAAATATCAAAAAATAGATCTTGAGGCATTTTAGTGTATATTGAGATTTTATCCCATTTTTGCTTTATTAAGTTGATAGCTAGGTTTACTGGTATGCTTGGAAACAATGATATGACATCAAAAGAAACCAGGACTTCACCTTCATCGAGAGACGTATCTGATAATTTTCTCTTAAACTCCACCGCATCCTTCACATTGTACTTTGAATCTTTATTTAGATTTTTTAATATGTTTATTAAATACTTGCAAAGTCCATATGATGGAGAGTTTATCGACGAACAAATCGGTCTTAGTGGCATACCTTCCTTGTGAACTTTGGGGAGTCCATATAACCTTGGTGCGGTGGCTACTGTAGTAAGTAATCTGTATTTATCTACTGCTTCGATTATATTTAGTTTATGTAATTTCTCCACTAGCGCATTGTTTCGTGTTTGTAGTTTTGTGGTTGGATCCATTCTTAGTCGTTTGTAAGTACACATATCTTGTACGATATTTCCCATTTTTTCTTCGTATTCACTTCTTTCCATAGCCACGGTGGTGTTTCCTTTATCTGCTTTCAAAATAAAGATGTTTTTATTTTTGCTCAAAAATTTTTGTGTTTGCTCCACTGTGCAGATTAGCGTTTTTTCATTTGTTGATAATGATCTTTTATTTAGATGATTATCGATTGTCATAACCAGTTTTGTTCTAGCAATCTCTTGTTTCTCTTTATCGTTGTTTGTTTGTATGATGTCTTCCCCGTCGGCAATGCATTTAAAAAGAGGAAATTGTTCCTGTTTTATTGGCAGAGCAAATTTTGGGCCTAATGATAATAATTTTTGTAAGTTGAGAGGAATTTCAGCATTTGCTTTGTTTATGAACCAATTTTTGTTGTATTTAATAAATGGTTGGTTTTCTTGGATACTTTTCAATTCGTAAAATTTTTTAATTTGTGTTTTGGTTCTTGTGTTCTTAACATTTTGAAAAATTATATTTTCACTCCTACAGAATAAGTTGTAGTCTTCTTCCACTATGTTCTGTTGTATGTACTTTATGTGTTTTTCTAACTCGTTGTTGTTGGCTATTATTTCTTCATGTTTAAGTTTAATTATTAGATTTAGGATCTTTGTATGAAACTTACATGTGTATTTTCCAACTAAGGTTTTAATTTTTGTTGTTGTGTCCAATGATAAGTTGTTGTTAAAAATAAAGAGTTTTTCGACGTTTTTTGTTGCATTTGTGAGGAACTTTGGTGTTAATCCAATTTTTCTGCATTTTATAAGAAATGTTAAAGATGTTTTCAGCTTAGCCTTTAATTTGTTAGCTTTTGAGTAGTTTCGAATGCTTTTGTTCACATTTCTGTTGTACTTTTCATGTAAAGTTTTATAAAGCTTCATGATGGTGCTTTCGGCGTGCCCTCCGTATTAACTTATTAATTTTATTTTTTTATTCGACCTTAATGGTTTAAATTTATCTTTCTGTTTTTTGGGCTCTAGGTCAAGGATCAATTAAATAAAAACTCTGTTGTTTTATTATTTGTGTTTATTATTCTCAATATTTCAAACACCGTCGGTGTTCTTCTTCAGGAACTGAAAGGATTTTTTTTGAAATATATAGCAATTATCTTTGGTATTAACATCTCTTATATAAAATTAAGTTGACAAAAAATATTTATCACAAATAAAAATAATTTTAATAAATATATGAATATACTTCGCCTTACTTTGAGTAAAGCCGTCCACTTAGAGTGAGGGTGCAATGTTTACTAAAAGGTCGTCTGTTTATGTTTTGTTATTATATGTCTATACGTGTGCGCGCAATTTTCGGTATCTGTTTTGTAGTTCATTCGTATAGCTGCGGGAGTGTTTATTATGTGTAGCATTTCTACTGTGTATCTTTTTTTGTAATTGGTTTCTTGCTGTAAAATCGCTGTGTTATTTATGTCGGGAGAGTGACCACTCGTTGCACAGTGGGCTGCCAATGCTGTTTTTTGTTCTGTTGTTGCAGTTCGATTTTTGTAATTAGATTTATGTGCAGCCAATCTAGTTCGCAGTTTCGATTTTGTTGTTCCCACATATATTTTATTACATTTATTTAATCCGTCTCCATTACAAGGTATCTTGTATATTAAATTATAGTTGTCTAACTTGTCTACTTTGGTTTTGGTGTTGGTAAATAACGAATTTAATGTGTTGGCAGTTTTTAGTGCTATACTGACATTTTCTTTATTGTAAATGTTGGAATGTGTGATCCTCTCTGAGAAACCGGGGACATAAGTCAGTGACTTGAATATTTTTTCCGACTTAGTCGTCTGTGTTTTATTCAAATTTTTTAGAGTGTATCTAATAATTTTCGTTGCCATTGTGTACGAAAAACTATTTTTTTGTAATATTTTTCTTATTTTTCTAAAGTTTTCTCTGTGGAACTTTTCATCGCTTATTTGTAACACTCTTCTAGTAAAGTTTTGCGCTGTGTTAATTATTACATGCGAACTAGATTGGCTGCACATAAATCTAATTACAAAAATCGAACTGCAACAACAGAACAGAAAACAGAATTGGCAGCCCACTGTGCAACGAGTGGTCACTCTCCCGACATAAATAACACAGCGATTTTACAGCAAGAAACCAATTGCAAAAAAAGATACACAGTAGAAATGCTACACATAATAAACACTCCCGCAGCTATACGAATGAACTACAAAACAGATACCGAAAATTGCGCGCACACGTATAGACATATAATAACAAAACATAAACAGACGACCTTTTAGTAAACATTGCACCCTCACTCTAAGTGGACGGCTTTACTCAAAGTAAGGCGAAGTATATTCATATATTTATTAAAATTATTTTTATTTGTGATAAATATTTTTTGTCAACTTAATTTTATATAAGAGATGTTAATACCAAAGATAATTGTTATATATTTCAAAAAAAAAATCCTTTCAGTTCCTGAAGAAAAACACCGACGGTGTTTGAAATATTGAGAATAATAAACACAAATAATAAAACAACAGAGTTTTTATTTAATTGATCCTTGACCTAGAGCCCAAAAAACAGAAAGATAAATTTAAACCATTAAGGTCGAATAAAAAAATAAAATTAATAAGTTAATACGGAGGGCACGCCGAAAGCACCATCATGAAGCTTTATAAAACTTTACATGAAAAGTACAACAGAAATGTGAACAAAAGCATTCGAAACTACTCAAAAGCTAACAAATTAAAGGCTAAGCTGAAAACATCTTTAACATTTCTTATAAAATGCAGAAAAATTGGATTAACACCAAAGTTCCTCACAAATGCAACAAAAAACGTCGAAAAACTCTTTATTTTTAACAACAACTTATCATTGGACACAACAACAAAAATTAAAACCTTAGTTGGAAAATACACATGTAAGTTTCATACAAAGATCCTAAATCTAATAATTAAACTTAAACATGAAGAAATAATAGCCAACAACAACGAGTTAGAAAAACACATAAAGTACATACAACAGAACATAGTGGAAGAAGACTACAACTTATTCTGTAGGAGTGAAAATATAATTTTTCAAAATGTTAAGAACACAAGAAACCAAAACACAAATTAAAAAATTTAACGAATTGAAAAGTATCCAAGAAAACCAACCATTTATTAAATACAACAAAAATTGGTTCATAAACAAAGCAAATGCTGAAATTCCTCTCAACTTACAAAAATTATTATCATTAGGCCCAAAATTTGCTCTGCCAATAAAACAAGAACAATTTCCTCTTTTTAAATGCATTGCCGACGGGGAAGACATCATACAAACAAACAACGATAAAGAGAAACAAGAGATTGCTAGAACAAAACTGGTTATGACAATCGATAATCATCTAAATAAAAGATCATTATCAACAAATGAAAAAACGCTAATCTGCACAGTGGAGCAAACACAAAAATTTTTGAGCAAAAATAAAAACATCTTTATTTTGAAAGCAGATAAAGGAAACACCACCGTGGCTATGGAAAGAAGTGAATACGAAGAAAAAATGGGAAATATCGTACAAGATATGTGTACTTACAAGCGACTAAGGACGGATCCAACCACAAAACTACAAACACGAAACAATGCGCTAGTGGAGAAATTACATAAACTAAATATAATCGAAGCAGTAGATAAATACAGATTACTTACTACAGTAGCCACCGCACCAAGGTTATATGGACTCCCCAAAGTTCACAAGGAAGGTATGCCACTAAGACCGATTTGTTCGTCGATAAACTCTCCATCATATGGACTTTGCAAGTATTTAATAAACATATTAAAAAATCTAAATAAAGATTCAAAGTACAATGTGAAGGATGCGGTGGAGTTTAAGAGAAAATTATCAGATACGTCTCTCGATGAAGGTGAAGTCCTGGTTTCTTTTGATGTCATATCATTGTTTCCAAGCATACCAGTAAACCTAGCTATCAACTTAATAAAGCAAAAATGGGATAAAATCTCAATATACACTAAAATGCCTCAAGATCTATTTTTTGATATTTTGAGCTTTTGTCTTAAAGAAAATAGATATTTTAAATACAATGATAAGGTATATGAACAATTGAGAGGAATGCCTATGGGTTCACCAGCATCACCAGTTATTGCAGATATAATCATGGAGGAACTATTGGATACAACAATTGACAAATTAGAGCAAAAACCGAGAGCTCTAAGCAAATACGTGGATGACCTATTTTGCATCCTTAACAAAAACGCAGTGGATGACACACTCAAATGTCTCAACAGCTTCCATCGCCAAATTCAGTTTACTAAAGAAATAGAGACGGATGGCAAACTACCTTTTTTAGATGCGGTAATTATACGAAATCAATACGTATTAGATATAGACTGGTATCAAAAACCAACGGCCTCAGGACGAATAATTAATTATCACTCAAATCATCCGAAGCATGTAATAATTAACACAGCGCAAAACTTTACTAGAAGAGTGTTACAAATAAGCGATGAAAAGTTCCACAGAGAAAACTTTAGAAAAATAAGAAAAATATTACAAAAAAATAGTTTTTCGTACACAATGGCAACGAAAATTATTAGATACACTCTAAAAAATTTGAATAAAACACAGACGACTAAGTCGGAAAAAATATTCAAGTCACTGACTTATGTCCCCGGTTTCTCAGAGAGGATCACACATTCCAACATTTACAATAAAGAAAATGTCAGTATAGCACTAAAAACTGCCAACACATTAAATTCGTTATTTACCAACACCAAAACCAAAGTAGACAAGTTAGACAAGTATAATTTAATATACAAGATACCTTGTAATGGAGACGGATTAAATAAATGTAATAAAATATATGTGGGAACAACAAAATCGAAACTGCGAACTAGATTGGCTGCACATAAATCTAATTACAAAAATCGAACTGCAACAACAGAACAAAAAAAGCATTGGCAGCCCACTGTGCAACGAGTGGTCACTCTCCCGACATAAATAACACAGCGATTTTACAGCAAGTAACCAATTACAAAAAAAGATACACAGTAGAAATGCTACACATAATAAACACTCCCGCAGCTATACGAATGAACTACAAAACAGATACCGAAAATTGCGCGCACACGTATAGACATATAATAACAAAACATAAACAGACGACCTTTTAGTAAACATTGCACCCTCACTCTAAGTGGACGGCTTTACTCAAAGTAAGGCGAAGTATATTCATATATTTATTAAAATTATTTTTATTTGTGATAAATATTTTTTGTCAACTTAATTTTATATAAGAGATGTTAATACCAAAGATAATTGTTATATATTTCAAAAAAATCCTTTCAGTTCCTGAAGAAGAACACCGACGGTGTTTGAAATATTGAGAATAATAAACACAAATAATAAAACAACAGAGTTTTTATTTAATTGATCCTTGACCTAGAGCCCAAAAAACAGAAAGATAAATTTAAACCATTAAGGTCGAATAAAAAAATAAAATTTATAAAAATTTTTTTCATTTTTGGATTTGATTTCGTGCGTGTTGTGTCGTGTTTTGAAAATTTTTATGGCTCAATAACATGGGATCCTACATATCAAATTTATATTAACGCTATTGAATCTGTACAAAAACAGTTCTTAATATTTTGCCATCGTAGATTACATTGGAATCCTCTGATTCTCCCTTCCTATAATGCTAGACTTGCACTTATTAAATTACCATCCTTAATTAGTCGTAAAAAATGTTAAATGAAATTTTTGTTTTAAACATAATTAATGGTAACATCTGTTCGGATTTTTAATTGGTAACTTATCTTTTCATGTTCCTCATCGCCCTACACGATACTACTATCCACTGTCAATTAAAGTTTTTAGATCAAATTATGCAAATTCAGATCCCTTTATTAGAAGTTGCAGGGATTTCAATAAACTTTATTGTTATGTTGATTTTTCTTCAAGTAATAACGTAATATTATATATTCTTTAAATAATTGATTTCTTATAATATACATAATTAATTAATTACATTTGTATGCATGTTTAAATAGTCTGTAAGAATTGTAAATTCATAGACTTAATTACAAATAAATAAATAATTGAAAAAAATAAACAAGAGATTTTCGTCAAAATCGAATATAGAGGATTTTGAATATAGGCCGTCGTTATGTTGTGTCTATAAAAAATTTTAATTTTGTTTATTTGACTGCATATTTTTTAGCTTCCAGTAACTCAAATAATAACTTGCTGCAAGAGGTATCCCTTATTTTATTTTTTAGAACTTCTCAAACAAAAACAAGTAGTTATCGAGTCAAATTATAAGTACTTACAATATAAATCCTCATATACTTTTTTGCCCACCAGTAGCAAAGTTTTTGCTGGGTGGTTTAAATAAAAAATCATGTAACTGACAATAAATTATATGTTAACAATTTGTGTAAGCTCTAACAGAAAAACAGCGATATTATAAATATAAATCAAAAGGATGTTTGTGTCCAATTCCAAGCAATCTAATTACCTACTTGATTTTGCACTTTTGCTAAAGATAAACAACAAATAAAATATTTCTTACTACAAAGCATTTGCAATTTTTTTAAGCACGTATTAAATAATACTAATTAAAATATAACGTGTAAAGATATATATGTAAAGCAACTAATGTACATTCATAATTATGGAAATAAATCTTACCTTGTGCTGCAATCGTTTCGATAGATACAAGCTGTTGCGGTTCAGGTATGTATGTATGTTTGCAGGGTTTCTGTTTCACATAACAAATATTTCCGTTAGATAAAGACAGAGAGGGGGGTGAGAGAAAGAGAGGGAAAATTATATAAATATGCATATGTAAGTATGTATTAATAATTCTTTTAGGGCCATTATTACAACTTGGCAGTAAAGCAGAAGATAGTTAAAGGCACCATAAGCGAAAGTGAGTGATAAACTGGCATTTAACAATTTTTCGTTATTACAACTTGACTGTAAAATAAAAGTTATCTTTTTCAAAGTGTGAATATACCAGAGCATTTACCGACTATTGCGAATGGTTGAAGAGCTCGGTGGCAACGTCATACATATGTATTTATTTGAAAAATTTTAATGTTTGGCTGTCTATGACAATATGGCAACTTCAAATGGCTAAACTTGCGGATAAAAGTTATAGGTAGAACGAACTTGCCTGTAACTAATAGCTCACTTTTAGGTAAAAGTACAGTTGTAATAATGAAAAATTGTTTATCCGTCCGCTAAAATCCCAACTTGAAATAAACCCATGTTGTAATGATGGCCATTAATTAGTACATATCACAATCTGACAAACATTTAAAATGAAACCAACGACAAAATGTTAATAAATCATTTTAGAGATTTATAGCAAAATAGGAACTAATAAACTATTTAAATCAGTGATTGAATACTTAACTAAAACTTAATGAAATTGTGTTAATGAAGTGAATCCAAAGGCATTTTGCTTATTAGTAAAACATTTAATGTGTATATAAGTAAGTAAGTATTTTAAAAAATCGTTAGTTTTAAGAATATCTGCAGGTGTTAGTAGAAATTTAAAAATTAACAGTAAATAAAATAGACTGGAGTACGAGACTGATAACAAATGAGTTTTCTGGCTAGCTTACATAATCGATAAAGTTCTACGATTTTTTCATTCGCTTTTGTTATGTTATGTTTTATTTTGTAATTAATATAATTTTTTTTTAAGGTTTGATTAAATGTATGATAAATTGTTTGGTTTCGAGTTGTGGGCTAACTGCAGTTGAAATTATTTGTTGACTCTACATATCCAATGTCAGTGTGAGATTCGCGTAGCACACCCTTAATATGTAGTTTCTCAGCATCGACACTGAAACTATTGCCACATTTTTCGTGTACGGTTGTATAGCTTTCGCCAAGCATTTCGTTTAGTTCTTGGCAAACACAATCAACTGTTGGTACGTTGATATTCATGCATTCTTCTGAATCGGATGGCAATTGTATATCTTCGATGTCAGTCTGCTGTTGCTGAAAATTTTGATTTGTAGTAAGGTAAACTGCCTGAAGTTCGGAATGGGATGTTTTTTTGAGAGTTTTGTTTTTGTCCCTAGTTTCCAATGTTATTGTGGTAACATTTTTGCTACTGGCTAAATAGTCATTCAAGTTAGAATTATTCGTGTCTATAGGAGGCAATTCTGCTTCAGATACGGATGATACATCATCAGCACTTATATCCTCTATATCTGTTACTTTTTCAGAATTAGAATGAATTGAGTGACGACTTGTTTCAGCTTTGTTAACACACTTAACCGGTGCCAACTGTGCACTTTCACTAAAATCCATATCTTCAATATCAGTTCCAGCACTATCTCCTATGGTACTTGATTTAGGAGTTTCTAAGAATTTGGATTTATTTTTGGTTACGGAGCGAGATTTAACTTTTTTCTTTCGGCTGTTTGTGCCTGCCACATAAATCTCTTCGACATCGGTGATCGACTAGGCATTAGAAATAATTTCTAAACGTTTGCTTTGTTGGGGCTTTAGCAATTCGTTGGCTATAGTAATATCAGACTCGACTAGTACATTATGTGATGAAGGTGATGGTGAACTCGAATACAGATCGGCTATAAGTATTTTCATATCCATATCATCGGTAGAGCAAAATTCTTCAGTATCTGTTAAGCATTCATCTTTTTGTGTCGCATAAATGCCAAACTGGTATTCTTTATCCATAGGCATAACGCTTGCAATAGTGTCACCAAATTTATCTTCTTGAAGCATTATTACCTCTCGCTGGGGTAGCGGTAAGGCAGTAATATCGACAGAATGTGCTGAGATATGACCTGATACAGCTTCTTCGGAGAAATCGTCACAAAACAAGTCTTCGCAGTCTGTAATACACCCGCCATCATCACCTCCAGTAAAAATAACGGCTTGAGGTATGGGTTGTTGCTTGTCATCATCAGCATCAAAACTGTCATCGTCACCGATTTCTGCTACAGAATCATCGAAGCGTTCCGTTTCGGTTAAAACTTCCTCTTTTTGTTTTCCTTCCACTTCCAGAAACATATTCTCGTGTAATCTACATTTTGATGAAGCACTCTGCAGAAATGAATCATTGTCTAATGTAAGCTTATTTGTGGCATAGATGAACGTGACATCTATTGGGGGTATACTCGCACTACTTAGTAAATCTTCCTCTGATATATTCCCAGGATTTGACATTGAATTAGAGTCCGAACAATATATTTGAAAAGTTTCCGCATTACTAGATAGATCAAGGAATTCGTCTTCCGACATGCCCTGCACTTCCTTGCCCATGACACCGGATAAAGCTGAGTCCGCACCACTTAGGTCACTTATAACGGAAACATCGTCGATATCAAAGTCGAATTCTTCGTAATGTTTATTTTTTTCTGCTGAATCTGCGATATTTATATTACCCAGTTCCACAATGACCTCCTTCAAATCAACGCATGCTGATTTTTCGAAATTGTTTTCTATTTCTGAATCTCTATTGAATTCCTCACAGTCCGTCAAATAATCGTTTAGTGTATTCAAGTTTTGGGCTTGCAAAAAATTCCCAGATTTATGCTGAACTATCTCCTTTACGCCATTGCTGGTCGACAAGTGTTCTTGGAAATCATGTTGCAAAAATTCCTGAAATGACAACTTAAAATCTGGATAGACATTACTCTTATCATCCTCTTCTTCTGCCTCACTATCATTATAATCTTCAACATCAGTTACATCCCCATGACTGTTGGTTAAATTCTTCGGTATAACCAAACTATTTTTCGAAGATCTTCTAGAACGGGATTTTTCTACATCTGCATAGCTATCAAAGTCTTCTAGGTCGGTTAGACCTCCAATGTTTTGATTATAGTCCATGTCATTACTAGAATTATCATCTGAATCGGATGATGTTGAGGAAGAATGATGCTCGTAACCATCGGTACGTTGAGAATCAGCTGTAACTGATATTACTGGTACATTTGTGGACATATTGATATCGTTAATATATTGTTTACTGTTTTACTTTATGTACTAACTGCATGTGCTGCGTTTTCAAAAGAACGTTTCGAAGTGTTGTGTAGTGTACTTTCAATGATTTTCTATGTACATATTCGGGGAAAAATAAATAAATAAATAAATGATTACAGAGTGCAGAAAGAAAATTTTAGAGTTGTTTTCTATGCCGAAGGAAATTTTGCATAAAGCCGTACCATGGTAGATCAATAAGGTATGGTCATCGACGGATAATACAACAAAGCAACTTTTTTGTTCAAGCAATTGTCAAAACAAATTAACAATTTTACATTTAAATTTTTCAATTTATTTATATAATAAATTTACAAAGGAAACTTTCTTTGCAGCTGCTTAAACAGTCAGTTGCTCTGATAACGCCAATTCGCCTTGAGCCGTACAAAGAATATAATTTTAATACAAAAAGTCTTCGAATCTATCATAAAAAAATAACTAAAGGGTCACTATGATTTTAATATGTTGTATTAAATTAATAAGGAAGTTCACAAGAGCATCATTTTATAATCACCCCTATCATGAATATTTTTTCCCTCAAAATATTTTCCCTTTCCCGTCTTTTGCAATCATAAATAAAAAATCCAAAAATTTTCCCTTATCATGAATGATTTTTTTACGTGGAATTTTTCCTTTTCCCCTGTTTTGGTTCACTTTATTTTAGCAGGCGAACTGGATACATCATGTAATTGCTATTTTATCCTTCCAATTAATTACACTGTGCAACAATTTTCAAAAAATTAGAAATCCCGTAAGTTATTTTTTTCAGGTCACGTCAGGTTTTTGTGCTACAGAGGGGCAAGTCCTAATCCACCACTGTCGGACAGGGTTAGTATATATGACCAACCCCCATTATTTTTTCGAGAGGAACATTTTTTCCGTTGGAACCTACCCCAGGGACCCTCCTAAATACAAATTTTATGATTTTTGTGTAACTTTATTAGTTTAGTTAAATTATTTTAGTTAAATAGAATATTTTTTTATATTTCTATTATATTTTTATTTAGAAAACTTACACAAAAATGATCAATGTTATATGGGAGCACCCCTAAGGAGGGTCTGAGGGATAGGTCCCAAAGGAAAAAATTATAAGAATAAGTAATGGGGTTGGTCATGTATATTGTGGTGGATTAGGACTTGCCCCTCTGTAGCACAAAAACCTGACGTGACCCGAAAAACACAACTTCGGATTCAGCGACCTCGAAAACATAAAAAAACGCCATGAAACCCCACGGGATTTTCTGACAGTGTTATTAAAGTCTATAAATAATTATTTTTAGGAACAAATCAGTAAATTGTGTTTATTTATCATAACATTAACTAATTTATCTTAATACTAACTCCTTGTAACACCTTTCTATCACACATGAACTAAGTTTTGAGGTAATGGAATAGGAAATGATTTTTTCGAGTCTGTACACGCAAAGAAAAAAACATGGTTGAGGCAACCATAACCTAAGAGCAACATACTATGATTGAATTATATGCTTGGAGGCAAATCATACTATTATGAAAATAAATCTGTTCTAAATATAATATTGTTGTCTTATATAACACTAATACGATTTATACAACCTAATGTTTAATTGAATGTAAATATACCATGATTTAAATTAATCATATTATACTTGTATATAAAAATATCATGTTTATTAAATTTATAATCGCGCTATTTCCCAAAATTAATATTAGCTAATACCCCTTAGTAATCAATGTCAATGTGTTTTTATAAACAATTAATATTCTACTGAATAAGTAAAATATTAATTTTGAAAAATAGTGCGATTATAAACTTAAAAAACATAAATTTTAGCAATTCCCAAAAAAACACGAATTTAAAACATGGCAGCACCCGGCCAAAAAACACTTGTTTGACATCACACTATATTAAATGTATAGTTTTTGTTATTACATTTCATTTATTTATTTACAATATTTAAAAACATAATAAATTATGAAATTAAATTTTTAAAGAAAGGTACTAACGACTAAGGTTTTAGACCTTATTACATTTCTTTTTCTACATACCGTCTTACATCTGCAATCACAGCAGGAAAAAAGCCTTTCTGTGTAGTATATGGTACAGTAAGAAAATACAAAAAAAATCATTGATTACTTTGTTCAAGTTTAAGCTTTGATATTGTTTAAGCTTCTTATTGATTTAAATAAAAGTTTGCTACAATATCTTTAGCTTTTCTATGAGATTTTTGGGTAAAGGTTCCCTGATGATCTGCATTTAGCCCCAGTGAAATGCGCATAGGAACTAGCTAATACCACTTAGTAATCAATATCAATGTGTTTTTATAAACAATTAATATTCTACTGATTAAGTAAAATATTAATTTTGGGAAATAGTGCGATTAGAAATCTAAAAAACATAAATTTTAGCGATTCCCAAAAAAATCACGAATTTAAAAATAGCATGGTTCTTAATAACCATATTAAGGTTGTTTTCTTAATCATATGTTGGTTAAAAATTGACAGCAGCTAAAAACATATGTATACATTTTTGAAATTAAATATAAAATAAAATATTTTGAAGCTGAAATAAAAAGTAATATCTATTTTCACATAGATACATGCAAAGTATATTAATACAAGTACGCTCACATCTTAAACAGCAAAAACAACAGGCATTTTGTTTTTGTATTTTCTATTGAATTGTCAAGAACTATATAAAGAAGAAAATAAACCCTATTTATTAGCCCGTTCACTACCCCAGTACAACATAGTATACACATGTTAATATACCAACGAAAATACAAATTTTAGAAAGACATTCACCCGTATTATGAAGGTATGTCGAGGTCGAATTTGTGACTACGACAAATTGTCGTAGGATAAAGAAAACTTGCCAAACTTTTCTTTATTGTAGGACAATTTGTCGTAGTAACAAATTTAACTTCGATATACATAGGTACATAATCCGCACTATTATATTTTATATAATTACAATAAATTGCCAATACGTACTTAAGGGTGTCTAAAGAAGTGAAAGATACAACTTAAATTTAATTTCTATCAACATTATGTATAATGAAAAACTGACATGAACTTAGCATAAGTGGCAAAATTGAAAATGGTGTTAACGAGTTTTGTCATATAAATTTACAGTAAAAATAGCGCTAGAATGTAATCGTGAGTCAAAACTACATTATGCGCCGATTTTTAATGCCAAATTGTATGAAGGAACTCGTTAAGACCAAGTTCAATTTCGTCAGTTATGCTAACTTCATGCTGATTTTTCATTTTACATGATGCCGTATGTTTGTTACCATATAATATGAATGGCTGACCAAAATAATGCTAATATATAATCATATGTATGTATATTTGCGATGATGCTAAAATAGATTTCTTGCTGTTGAAGATGGTAGAGGCAAATGTTGAAATTAAAATATTTCCCCCATATTCATAAAAAAACAAAATGTATTTGAAATCTATTTTAAGAAAATTTTCTAGGGAAATTTTGAAATAAAATACATTTCAAACTCTTTTTAAATTTTAAGAATATGGGGGTTTGTATTTAACGAGTAGTTGGTATAAAAGGGTTAACAAATGCAAACAAAAGGAAATAAATAAATTGTTTACATTTGTAAATTTTATATTAATATTTAAGTACAATTTTTGTAAATTTTGTACGCGCAAAATATGTTGAAGATTTTCACTGAAGGTATACCGTTGGATAGTATTAAATCATAGAACTGGACTACGCAAGAACTAGAAAAATCCGCTGAATATCTCAGGAGTTATAAGCAATTTAAATTGCTAAAAACACACACACATTTAAGCACCATATACCCAACAAACATGCAGGTTTCATATTTAGAATAGAATAATTTAAGAGGATGACTTGCGAATTGTGTTCAAATATACCTTTCTGAAGAAGAATAGCTAATGGTTTCTCAAATGGGGTATATATATATGGGTAATTCCAGAAAAAGTCAACTTTTGTCACGTCCGCCGCCAAGCACTAAAGGTTGTTTTTTTTTTTTTTGTCACAGAAAAACTAAAGTTTTGTTTCCCTTTTCTTTTACTTAATTTAGAGCTAATTATGTTCTACGCAAAAATATAAATAAGTAAACAAACATTAACCCCCATATGCAAAAAAAGTGTGTTTGAAATGTATGTTAAAACCGGGTTTTCTATGGAAATTTTGTTTTAACATACATTTCAAAGACACTTTATTTTTTGCATATGGGGGTAAGTTTTTCATTTGAAAAAAACCAGCTTAAGTGAATGGCGACGGAGGCGGAAAAAGTTTAATTTTTCTGGAAATCCCCATATATTTATTTATAAAAATTTTAAACATTTTTCAAATATGGAACAAAAAAGTATAAGTACTTCTTAAAGAACAACACATGCACTTCTTTCAAAGCAGTTCAAAAACGAATTAAAACACCAGAAAAATCCATTTCCTAACATTCTAAATATAGTTTCAGATTCAATAAAGGGGTACATATTGTCACCTTATATGCAAACGGACGTTCACGCAAAAATTTAGATTCCTGCGATCAAAAGTGCCGACTTTATTAAAGAAATTCAAACAGAGGTAACCGCAAGTTCATGTATTTTTTATTGCAAAACGACGTAAAAAACATACAAACGCATGTATTCCCTGAGATTATAAGCAACGGTGTTAACGGTGCTTTTGAAATAAAATATAATTTTTATTTTTTACTTCTGTTGTAAAAAATAAAAGTGTAGTTACGTCCGTTTGCATTTAATTTTACGATATATAATGAGAACAATTACCAAATGGCGAGGATATTATAAATTAATTATATATTATCCGAATTAATACTCAAATAAAATAAAAATTTATTTTAAGAAACTATTTGTTTCGAACAATGTATTTAATGTTTGCTGGGTATAAAGTGGAAAAAGAAATTAAAAATAATTTGACAATTTAGTAGAAATCAGCTGATATTAACCAGACGAAGTGAGCGTACTTGTATTAATATACTTTGGATACATGCATACATATTTGTTGACACATGCTCTGAAAATCATTTTGTTTTGAAATCGGCAACTTTCAGAAAAGAATTCAAACAAAGCGCTCACTTATTGCAGCTTTTCAGCCAGTCCTACACCTACTTTGTATGTGTGGTATTTTAATGATAAGGCCACTTGATATTAATTCGCTTTGATTCCGCCCAAAGACATTTAGTGTTTTTCCCAGACAAGCAAAAAGTCGCTTCAAGGATTGTGATTGTATTAAAAAAAATATTGTTAATACAACAATTATGATAGTTAAAATTTGTTCGGAAAATCAACAATTCACATTGTTGATATAGGTTAGGTTAGGTTGGGAAGGGTAGTGCTATGCCGCACATCCACTCGGAGACCCAGTTGGATCCATTGTGATTCCCTTCTATTCATAACCCCTATTAAACCCAGAAAAGGAGCATCCTGCTATCAGCCATTCAACCACCTTATTCCCATAATGAAGCCCCTGATATCCTCAAGTTCACACTTCGCGATATCACTAATGCTTTCATGGAAACGTCTGCCAAGCCACCTAAGCCTGTGTCGTTGCAGCCTCGGGCAATGGCAGATAACATGCTCAATAGTTTCTGGTTCCTCCTCATCATCGCACATCCTACAAAAATCTGGAGTGCCAATCTCCCAAATGCTGGTCCTCGCCCTGACCGAGCAGTGACCAGTCAATGCGCCTATTAAGACTATTGTTGATATAACAATAACCCTAATTAAAATAAATTTGAAATCAACAAAAAAAATTTTTTAATTTTTTTCTGATTTTCCTTTAATTTTCAATTTCGTAATTGTATTTACAAAAATCGTTGAAGGTTCAAAATCAATTAATCATTTAATTGATATAACAAAAAAATTAATTGTATTTACAAATTTTTTTTTGTGTGGTGAAGTTTTACATGAGTATATAGTGACAAAAGTATGTGAGCGGTCTGAAGATAAATCTAAGGAAGCATATACTTGGATCACTTCGCTGGGCACAACTTATACTACTCAAAAATCAATACCATCAGGTATTTTTCGCCGATCTGTTGTTCACTTGAAACATTATTCAAACCCATTTTGGAAATTGTGTCAAACAAGACACGACTCTTCGGTGTGATGAGACGAGATCCCCAGAACGTATGCTTAGCATTCTAGTCGCCAGCCGCCGAAATTAAAAATCTTGGAGGAGAATAAATCGATGAAATCACCAGCTTTTGATCTTCGCAAAGTTCAATTAATACGTAGTATATCGGCGGATTTTAAAGGAGCTTCTGGACGTCAGATGAGTCTCAGATATAAGCATTATTCATACATAACCACAAATTATAACCACTTTAAGAAAATTATATACATGCGTACTTATTTCATTAATCATTATGATGTAACTTTATAAATAAATACCACTCATTACTTTGCAACTCATTAAAAAAGTACTACCGATTACAAAAATCCCATATGTATTTGCCGGACATAGCTGTTAAATTTTGATTACATTTTAAAAAGAATCGTAATGGTTATAACTATAATATACTAGTAAAAACTTTTTAATTACTAATTGATTGAGTAGGCGGATAATTTTGAGATCACTCTTAATTTTTACTTTTTTCATTATTATTTAAAAGTAATCCCAAGTAAACTTGATTATTTGTTATCGTAGTCAATTAGGAATAGTGCGAAATTGAAAATAGTCGTAATATAATTAATTATTTCAACTTTGAATGAAAGTAATCTAATTAAAAATCACTATTTAACAGCTATGAACTAAACTAAAGATATACATATCGTCAAATGAAACAAAAAAACATCTAACTGACAAAAAATTTAATCAGCGTTTTTTTTAATAATATTATTGTGTATTATATCAAAAACCATATGCCTACAATTTCTTTAACTTTTGTTATAAAAATCACCGATATTGTAGTAAAGACCAAAAAACATAATTACTTTACTATTTTTAAACGTTTTTCCCTTCTTCTGTAAAATTTATGAACACATCGTTGTTGCTCTGACGTAATCAGTTATGCGACAATTAAAAAAAAATTATTGCACCACTCCAAACATTTGGCTCACGAAATAGTTTAAGGATATATACCCAGCAAACACAGAAATACACTACATGTATTGCCAAACGTATTGCCTGGATGAAAAATATTATTGCGGCAATAATCGATTTCGTATTGCGGAAGACACTTCCTTCGGGAAGAAACGTGTCTCGATGGCAATACTCCTACGCAATACGAAAGCGATCCTTCTAGATGATAAACTTCCAATATCGCCAGATAACCACTTATAAGAAAATAAGGAGATATCGCTAAAACATTATTAAGAAGATAAAAAAAATATTTTGCATTTTAAAAAATATTTATTGATAAACAGAGATTTTTTGGATTCCATCTTCCTCCGTTTCTGTAAAAATAGCATTCATATATTTTGCAGCTAAAATTCATTTGTCGTGGAGATTAAGCCCTTTTTGTATATTTTTTAAAAATAAAATTAATTAATATAAAATTTTTCTGTTTATGCTGCATAATTATGTCAATTATTATAAAATGAAGAAAATAAAAATATTACTTCGATTATATTATTTTATTATTGCCTAAGGAGATATCTTCCAATTGTTTGCAGGGATATATTCATTACATCCGCCGAAATAATATAGTTGTACTCAGAAAACTTTCAAAAATATCGCACGATTACGGCGTAAAACAGTCATTGTTCGCTTCTGAAAACCTAGTAAACAACACATAGCTGATTTTGTCTGTGCAACGACGATTTGTACGTGTTGGACATCCTGGTATTCATTCATTCGTCTTCGGGTCGTATCGTGCTGGAAAGTTTCCTTGACCTCTGAATATTGCAAAATAAAATTGAAACACATAATATATAATCTACATAATTTTGTGAAGTCAGTTTAGTAGATTTTTGATGAATTTTCCCATTTTAAAGTAGCGATTTGCGAAATGAAGCAAAATCGTGAGCTAAGATTTTGCACTAATAGTATTTTTACCAGAGGCATCATTCGTCCTAAATTTTATTGAAATCGAAAGGGGTAAGGAGAACTGGCTAGTTGGTTTTATGTATATGATTTAACCCTATGATTTTTTTTTTGCTTGATTTAATTCAAGAATTGTTATATTTGTTAAGTTATTGTTTTTTTACAAATAAACTCAAAATAATAAATAACACAACGGAGCAGTGGTTTTGTTGTTTTAATAAAAAACGACTGGAAGACCAATCGTGAAATATTATTTCTTGTTAACATGGATGTGAGCTTCGGTGTTGAAGGTAACAAAACGTCGGATTGTGTGGAGCCAGAAACGCCAAACCCAAAGAAGATAAAAGCTGGTGATGAGATCGGCGACATCAAAAATGTTAAGAAAAATAATAAATTTGACGATGAAACAGAGGAGACAAAATATCTAAGCAACCAAGAGCTTCAGAGACTGGTTCTGTTAAGACAGCTAAAAGTTTTGAGTTTGGATATAAGTGACCGGGAAGAAAGGAAGAAAGAACAACAAAAGAAGGAAGAAGAAAGAAAAGAAAAATATGAAAGTATGATAAAAGGAGAATTTGAGGTTGAAATATTAGACGAAGAAAGGATCTAGTTTTTTTTTAAATATTAATAATGGAATCATAAGGCTTTATTTTATGAGTGAAAACTTTTTATTTTTTAATTTATAGATATATGTATGTACCTAGAAGAGACTGAATTTATAATATATAATACAAATGCATTTGAAATGTTTAATAAAAACGAATTTATGTAATCTATGATAACGAACTGAGTACATTTACAATTTTTTGCCTTCTCCTTTTGCCTAATTCTGTGCAGTTATCTGACGGGTCTGTAACAATTTCTTCCTCTTCCTCATCCTCTTGAAAATCTTCGGAGTCATTTTCGAAATCGTCTCCAACAAATTTTGCTATGTTATGCAATATTGCACAGCTTATAATTACTGCTGCAACTTTTTCTATAGCAACATGGACTTTGTATTGCAAATCGCCTTTTTAACTGCCCAAAGCAACGCTCTATTATAACACGATTTGTCGCGTGTGTTTTGTTGTACTTTTTTCCCTGCTGATTCCTTGGGGTTTTAAATGGTGTTAATAGCCATGGTCGAATGCCATAGCCGATATCGCCTAAAATGATTGCATCGCTGCGCTGGCTATTCATATAAGTGAAAATACGAGATCGCTTCAAAATTCGACTATCGTCCACTGATCCTGGCCAATTGCAATCAATTGAAGTGAACTCCTCGTTAGCATTACAGGTGGCTTGAACGTTGACGCTGCAAAACCCCTTCCGGTTAATGTACTCATTGCCATGATTTGGTGGTTTTTGTATTGCAACATGCGTGCAATCTATTGCTCCAATAGCGCAAGGAAAGAAAAATCGCAATGCCCACTGTTCTTGAGCCAGTTTGATTTTTTCGCTATTATTCGGAAACTTTATCCACAAATGCGCTTTATTCGTGACCTTCTTTAAAACCATTTTCACTGTTTTACAAACGGTTGTGCGATGTATTCCTTCTTCTTTTGCAATTCGAATTTTGAAACCCGGATCGCTTAGAAATCGCAGAAATATTTCCATCCTTTTGATTTTTGACAAAGACGCTCCCCTGTTTTCATCCCTTTCCTCCAAAAAATGTTGCGTTAGTCATTTTACACTTTCTTTTTTAAATCTGTATAAATTAAAATAGTCTGCTGGATGGGAATGCGACCGCACACGATATTGTTTCTTTTGGCGAATGTTTATAAATGCAGCCATCATATTTAAATAAAACAAACGATAATGCACTTTTTGACGAATAACCATCAATAAACTTATTTCCAGCACCTCAATAACATTCCTACAAAAATTTTTTATTAAAACTAGTATTTTTAAGTACTTACTAGTTTTTATTAACACATATTTTCAGCAAACGTTGGAAAAACTAGTTTGTGTTAGACTGCAAAAAGCACTAGCTTTATCTGAAAATTTTATTCACCTCAAAACTGGTTTAAACTTAAGATTTGCTAGTTTTAGCTAGAACTACATTTTTATTCACACGGCCCAATGCAGCACATCTAGCGTTTTTTAATAATTAAAATTCTTTTATATCGGGTGTTTTTTATTGAGGTATAGAACTTTAAGTTGGCATCACTTTTTTCACTGGTGGCCATTTTGTCAGCTGTCAAGTGATTAATATTTAGTTTGGTTTGCCATTTCATCATGAACAGGTTGACAAAAGAACAACGCTTGCAAATCGTGCAAATTTATTTCGAAAATAATGGTTTAGTTCGCGAAGTTTACCGCAAGCTCCGTCCATTTTATGGTCGACATAATCGTCCATCAGAGCAATTAATTCGGTTAACCATGGATCGTTTTCGCACTACGTTGACACCATTGGATTATTTTCTTTGGGGATATGTGAAGTCGCTCGTCTACGCCAACAAACCAGAAACGTTAGGGGACTTGGAAGCCAACATTCGTGGCGTTATTGCCAACATACGGCCCCATATGCTCGAAAAAGTGGTTGAAAATTGGACCTGTAGAATTGGCTTTATTCGAGCCAGCCGCGGCGGCCACATGCCCGAAATCATATTTAAACATTAATGGCATAAAATTATCCTTCCAATAAAGCCAAATTGATGGACATTAAGACGATTTTCTTGTGTTTTATTTCAATTCGAAGTTCTATACCTCTAAAAAAACACCCTGTATTAATAAAAACACATTTTTATAAATACGTTAGCCATTTAAACCTACAAATCTTCTGAAATATTCGCATTCAGAAAAGTGTTACGTTTATAAAAAGAAAAATCTTCAATGAGCGTAATAATGACTAATGGCAATGACCGTAATAATGACTAATGGCAATCGATAGAGGACAAAAATACAATTTGTCGGCGGGGGTTGTCACATTCTGAAATATTTCCATTCAGAAGTTATACCCAGCAAACTTTTTGAAATTTTGCAAAAATCGCTGAAAAAGTTTTCGCTTATAAAAAGAAAAATCTTCGGTGAGCGCAATAACGGCTAATGGCAATCGATAGAGGACAAAAACACAATTTGTCAATGGGGGTTTGCTGGGTATAACTTCTGAATGCAAGTATTTCAGAAAGTGATAACCCCCATTTCTGAATTGTATTGATGCCCTCTATTGATCGCCATTAGCCGTTATCGCGCTCACCGAAGATTTTTCTTTTTGTAAGCGAAAAATTTTTTCAGCAATTTTTGCAAATTTTCAAAAAGTTTGCTAGGTATAACTTCTGAATGCAAGTATTTCAGAATGTGACAGCCCCCGTTGACAAGATGTATTTTTATCCTCTATCGATTTTCATTAGTCATTATGGCGCTCACCGAAGATTTTTCTTTTTATAAACGTAACACTTTTTGGTTATTTTTGCCTATTTTCAAAAGTTTTCTGGGTATAACTTCTGAATGCAAGTATTTCAGAAAGTGACAACCCCCATTTCTGAATTGTATTGATGCCCTCTATCGGTCGCCATTAGCCGTTTTTACGCTCACCGAAGATTTTTCTTTTTATAAGCAAAAACTTTTTCAGCGATTTTTGCAAATTTTCAAAAAGTTTGCTGGGTATAACTTCTGAATGCAAGTATTTCAGAATGTGACAACCCCCGTTGACAAATTTTATTTTTGTCCTCTATCGATTGCCATTACTCATTATTACCCTCATTGCCATTAGTCATTATTACGCTCATTGAAGATTTTTCTTTTTATAAACGTAACACTTTTCTGAATGCGAATATTTCAGAAGATATGTAGGTTTAAATGGCTAACATATTTATAAAAATGCGTTTTTATTAATATAAAAAAAATTTTAATTATTAAAAAACGCTAGATGTGCTACATTGTGTGTGTATTCGCAAGAGCGTGCTTACAAGTATACAGAAATAGTACGTTTTATGCAACTCTGAAAAAAGTTTGCCAATGCTGACTTTAGACGACATGTTTTTTACGTATGGCTTGTTAGGTGTGTGAGACATATGTAACTTCGCATGTTTGTCAAAATTGTCAATTTACAGACGGTTTATAATATTTGCTTTCACACGTACATGTGCAATTATATCTGACATAACCTCAGAGTGTTCACAACAGCTGAGTTTTTGCACGATTTTCGTAAATATATAAAGCGCTCTTTGCTTTTTAATGTTTTTTCAGCCAAACCACACTTTTGATAATTTAATACAGCTGATGTCAGATGCCTTGTCAGATGAAAATAGAACACGCTCTAATTGAAAAGTTTTCATCTGACTTTGCTTCTGTAAATGTCATCTGACAATGTTTCATATGTTTCACACGGCATGTATCACTTTTGCAGTGGGAAATTTGACAAGTCAGATGTAAAATACATGTCGTCTAAAGTCAGCATAAGTGAGTAAAAAAGTTTGCCAAGTGACAAAAAATTATCTAAAAAGTTTGATTTCTTCACGGTGATAAAAAAAGAAGAAGATCAAGTATTCACAATAATTTAAGTGATTTTACACAGCGTCTTCACGAGACATTAACTTTGAGATAACATGAGAAAAAACGTCGGCAGAATACTAAAATCAAAATTCGAATTTTCTCTTACCCCCGGTTTTGACTTGATAATTAAGTTGTAATTATTTTTAAGTTATAATTAAATACGAAATTGTCTTTTTGACTGCATATTTAAATAATAATTAATTGCCCAACCTTGTGTAATTAAATAATAATTAAGTTTTACAAATTACCATATGATTTAGACTGCTTCTTGTTCTTGTGGAAACAAAAAATTGTGGCCGCTAACAATTAAACTTTTGTTGTCCAGAAATTTTGGCTTTCGTTGTCTATTTGTGATTTTGTAAGCTGGTTTTAGTATTTTAAAACATTGCAGAAACTCTTCATTATTCTTATTTCCTGAATGAAGAAAAATAAATTTTTTGGAATTTTTCTTTGTTTATGTTGAGCAGCTGCTTTTTTTTGGGAAATTTAGGGGAAATTTGTGGTATTTTATGGTGCTACCATATTTTGGTCACAAAATATGGTAGCACCACTGGTATTTAAATTTAGGGCGAGCACGAAATTAGTGCTGCCAGATAATTAAAGATAATTTCTAGCGATATTCGGTATATTTCTTGTAAGAACCTTATATTAATTTGAATTAATGTAAAAATTATAATTAATATAAAAATAGAAAATTATAATTTAAGTGTCTAAACTTGGTTTGGACATGGTGCCGGCCTTGGCGGTAGGCAAAGTTGACTCTTTCAAATGGAATGATGATATGGTGTTGGTATTGCCGGTGGAGTAGGCTGATGGTTTATTCATAGTAGATTACTGCTTTCCGTGATCTTTCGATGAGACGGTGATGTATGATGGAGTGACTGTTGTGTTTTTTTCCTAAATTTAAGCAATTAAGTAAAGTTTTCGGTTTTTTATTACTAAACCAAAAGAAATCTATAAGTATGAATAGATAAGAATGATTAGTATATGAGTAAATTTTGGGAGTTAAATATTTCGATGTGGGTTTTATTAAATAAAGACTTGAGATAAGTTGTAGTAGGTTTATTGCGGTGAAAACAAATCTTTCTTCATATATTAGCTTTATTTGGTTTAAATGATAATTAAAATATTTAATGTATGGTACGTGTTGCGGAATATTATATTGAGGTTTTATTGCCAATATCAATAATCTTTTGGCACTTAAAGCGTTAATTTTACTTTGAAATATTGCCCTTTGGGGTCGCCCCCGTCTCCAGATGAGGTGAGTGGATGTAATTCGAGCAGTACGGCAACAATTATATGTGTATCGCTTGTTTCATGGAAGCGAATAAGATTCAAATTATTTATATCTTTTTTCGGAATGGGCGAGGTCAGTTTGGGATAGACTGTAGTAATTATTTTCGGCTGCAGATCAATAGTCTTTGCTGCCTTTGAACACATTGGCGTAGATAGGCCATTCTGGGGAGTTATTTGTTCTGCTGTTTCTTCTTTAGCTTCCTTTTTGCTGCGAGTATTGAACAAATTTAGACACGTTGAGAACTTTGGGAACTGTTCAGAGTTATCTTTACCGATTTTAGTGGCACAAAGAGAATCGTGCGCATGACTGCTGTTGATATTTGACTCGATGTTTTGAGCCAGAGTTTGTTGTGATGGGGTAAATAAGTTTGCTGTTCTATCTTTGCTACAGGTAATAATTCTGCAACTAGCTGGAGTTTTTGGAGAGTTTTGCATATGGGCAAGAGTTGGGAGAGAGCGTTGGAGCGTTGCTTCGAGTACTGGAATATTTGGTGGCTCAAATCTTTTTATGCTTATCAAATCAAGAATTTGAGAAGAACAACGGTTATACGTATCTTCAAAATCATAAATTTTACTTTTTGCTTGCTCTCTTACTGCATTTTTTGGGTATAAAATAACTCTTTCGTAAGAAGATATTATTTTGGCCCATCTTGTATGCAGAACCCTCAGCTTGACTTCAAGAAGTGAGACAGAATGATAGTCAGATAGTGAGCTATTAAACCTTTGGGCAAATCTGTTCAAATGGTCACAAGAAAATGAAAAATGTTCATGTGGGGATATTTCATGTTCTTTAGCTTCTGTGCGAGCCATATTTTTCTGGTAAACTTGACCAGATTGTAGTGTGCTATTTCCATAGAACATTGTGTTATAATTATTTGGGAACAAACTTTTGTTTTCCACCAAGTAATCGTAAAAGGGGCTATAAGACTATAGCACTAGATACCGATTGTCTAGTTTAAAGTGACAACAGATTTGTTTGTTCCAAAAGAAACTTTTTCATATTACCTTTGCAGAGATAGGGGCTAATGGGTTATAGCTTTAGATACTTGGTATCTAGTTCAAAACACAAAGGCATATGTAAAAGTAGAGTTGGGTTTGTGTAATAGGGGCTATGAGATATAGCACTAGATATAATATCTAGTTCAATAAGATAGAGTAAGGGGCTATAGAGTATACCTAGTTTCAATTAGCAAACTTATAGTATTTGTGTAGTGGGATTTGGGGCTATAGATATATAGCACTAAATATGTGATCTAGTTTCAAAGTCAAATTCACGCTGCTCAATTTGTTATATTGGGATTAGGGGCTATAGAGATATAGCACTAGATGGGCTATCTAGTTTCCAAATGAGAGCGGAAAATTCACTTTTTTCCAGCTATGGCTTTATGGGATAAGGGGCTATGGGTTATAGCACTAGATACGTGGTACCTAGTATTAAAAAACAAGCCATATGGAAAACAGTGAATTGAATTTATCAGTTACTTTACGATATCAGTAAAGCCGTCTACAATATGTAGGAGATTTGTAGAGTTTAGTTGGGTGTTAAATGCCTTAAAATTATGTATGCATGTATATAGAGATAATCAGGATAAAAAGTTTAATTTTTACTTTAGGATTCCAAAAAGTACATACATATGTGGGTGTTAATATTAGTTGATTAATTTTTCTTTTGATAAGAAATTTTAAAATTTCGTCTCCAATATTTTGTGCAATAAAAAAGAAAATAGTAATGTATTGTTGAAATTTAGTTCAACGAAAAAAATATATATCTTATTTTCCCGAGAAATTTAAAAGCTCAACGGTAACACTCATGAGAAAAGTTCGTTCGATGATAAAAATTACGTTCAGATTTTTTTTGGTTCTTTTTTTATAATTTGATTATTGTTTTCTTTAACACTTTTTTTTGTATATATTAGTTAGGAGTTCAACGCTTTTCTTACTGTGTAGAAAACAAACTGAGTTTTATTTTGTTTTGTTTCTTTATGTGTATAATAGCATTGGACTGTAATTTTAATTTTCTTCAGATGGAAAGTAAATTTATTTTCTTTTCATTCAACGCAATAGTTTTTTTAAGTGATTTCTTATGCTGACTTTAGACGGCATGTATTTTACATCTGACTTGTCAAATTTCCCACTGCAAAAGTGATACATGCCGTGTGAAACATATGAAACATTGTCAGATGACATTTACAGAAGCAAAGTCAGATGAAAACTTTTCAATTAGAGCGTGTTCTATTTTCATCTGACAAGGCATCTGACATCAGCTGTATTAAACTATCAAAAGTGTGGTTTGGCTGAAAAAACATTAAAAAGCAAAGAGCGCTTTATATATTTACGAAAATCGTGCAAAAACTCAGCTGTTGTGATCACTCAGAGGCTATGTCAGATGTAATTGCACATGTACGTGTGAAAGCAAATATTATAAACCGTCTGTAAATTGACAATTTTGACAAACATGCGAAGTTACATATGTCTCACACACCTAGCAAGCCATATGTAAAAAACATGTCGTCTAAAGTCGGCATTAAATATTTCATGTCTTCATGTGGAAGAAAAAAATTGTGCACGACACTAATATGTAATTGCATGCATATGTACATATGTGTGTATGTCCGTAAGAATTGAATAAGAGCACTTCTGTAATTTCTATCCAAATTATTAATTTAAGAGCAGAGATTTATGTAATCGATCAAACGTATAGAGATAGTGTTATGGCAATTTCGGTGGTTGACAATCGTTATACATATTTATACATGTATGTAAGTATGTATGCATGTTACGAATCTTTCTGTTTTAATTCCAGACATAGCATAGACAGTGATTATTTAAACCAACAGTGAACGTTATAACTTCCTAACAATTATTCAAAACTTTTATTCTGAGGACTTCAAATTTCCTTGGGATTAATAAGATATTTTTGTGTAAATTCAACACCACATTATCAATTTTTGTTTTTTATTTTTTTTTTAGGAAAAATTGTTTTTGTTTTAGGAAAAATAATTATATATATATATATATATATATATATATATAAATGTATGTTATGTCATTGTGTTCACTGTGGATAGGAGAAAAATATTGGTTTTTAAGAATTTGTTTTAGGCAACATTTTTGGGTTTTACGTTATTTTGTGTCATTCTTCGTATGCAGACTTTCGTATGGAGCATGTTAGAGGTTGTTGCACTTTGGCTCTTTTCACTTATTTTTCACAATATATATTATGTACATAGATTAGCGCATATGTACATGCATACATACTTTATGTAGATACACTTTAAATATTTATTCTCTCTTCTTTTCCACTTTTTCTTTATATAATACATACATTAAATTTTTCCAAAAATTTTTTATTATTTTTCAAAAATATTTTCTTTAGTTAAATTTTACACTTTTTACTATTGTTGTATAATATGAAGCATGCATTTGTTTGTTGAAATTTGTTTTGGATTTCTACTTACAGGTTTTGAAGTTTTGTGATTAATTTATGTCTCTTGTGTTGTGGTGATTTACGTCAATAATTTTTGATCTCATTTATTTTCGCATCAAGATATTTCTGCTTGTAGACTCCACTGGTTCAGTTCACGGGGAGAGGGACTGTAAATCCATAGCTCACTGGTTCAAATCCGGTTCGAAGGACCATGAATACAATTGGGGTTAATTGTATTTTAAATCTCTATAGATCGTAGAGAGGTTCACTGATCATCAGGAAGCGAACCGATCTATATGAGATGGCAATTATAATTGCTCGCAAAGGAACAATTATTGTTGTTGGGTTTGGGAGTAAAAGAAAAATGGGTTTATTTTCTTTTATTTGTTTGCTTTGAGATCTGCATTATGCTCACCTTTGGACCACCAGAGAAAATAATAGGACAAATTTGGTTTCCTTTTATAAAATGTGTATAAATAATTCACTTTTGATTTATTTTCCTTTTAGGTTTTGAGTAAGTACATTTTAGATCAATATAAATTTTATGATTATTTGTATAATTTATATGTTAGTAAGTTTAATTTAGGTTAAGTACAAACTAGTTAAATTATGTTGAGTGTAATAATAAACTTCTCAGAGGTTGGATGACGAGTAATCTAAAAGTCACATTAATCATTAAAGCGTCGGAAAATACTGGTATTTAAATTTAGGGTGAGCACGAAATTAGTGCTGCCAGATAATTAAAAATAATTTCTAGCGATATTCGGTATATTTCTTGTAAGAACCTTATATTAATTTGATAATTAATATAAAAATTAAAATTAATATAAAAATAGAAAATTATAATTTAAGTATCCAAACTTAGTTTGGACAAATTATTAAAAAACGCTAGATGTGCTGCATTGTGTGTGTACTCGCAAGGGCTTGCTTACACGTATAGAGAAATAGTACGTTTTATGCAACTCTGAAAAAAGTTTGCTAAGTGAGTGAAAAAGATTGCCAAGTGACAAAAAAGTTTGCTATAAAGTTTGATTTCTTCACGGTGATGTAGGTTTAAATGGCTAAAGTATTTATAGATATGTGTTTTTATTAATATAAAAAAAATTTTAATTATTAAAAATCGCTAGATGTGCTGCATTGTGTATGTATTCGCAAGGGCGTGCTTACACGTATACAGAAATAGTACGTTTTATGCAACTCTGAAAAAAGTTTGCTAAGTGAGTGAAAAAGTTTGCCAAGTGACAAAAAACCTTGCTAAAAAGTTTGATTTCTTCACAGTGATCACTTAGCAAACTTTTTTCAGAGTTGCATTAAACGTACTATTTCTGTATAAGTGTAAGCACGCCCTTGCGAATACACACACAATGGGTAGAGTGAATAAAAAAGTAGTATATACTACATAGTACTAAGTACTAGCACTAGCGTTAACTATTCAGTACAAGCTATGCTGAAAAGTATAAACTACAAAAAGTGTGAATATTTCTTTGCTAGTGCTACATAGCTAGTGCTGAAAAGTGGTAGCAAAAGCTGGAAAATGCCGCGGTTAAATCAGCTAGCAGAAATAATTCATGAAGTTACCACTTTTTTCACTTTTAAATACATACCGGTATTGACTTCTGCCGGAATTCTACGGTTGGAGCTTTACATTTATTTGTAGATGAAAAACAAAAATGCAGTACAAAAACGGAAACTAAGGAATTCGGAAAAAAAACTTTTGTGCAGAATGTTCGTCGTTGAGCTCTGTCAGTATGAGTCAGATGATGATCTGACAACAGGAGAAGCTATCGATAGTAGTATATAGAAGAAATATTTTAACATAATTAACCGAAACAATTAGATTTAGACGCTGAGTGTTGTATATGTTTGTTCAGTCTTGAGTTTTTTTTATAGGTGAAGGGTAGGGATGGGTAAGTGAAAAAAATATATCGATATATACCGATATCGATATATTTTTAAATATCGATCGGCCTCGATATATATTGAATAAAATATATCGAAATATCGATATTTTTCAACAATGATAATTCATACGTAGTCCCCAATTTTTTTTTAAATAAAACAAAATTGCTTATATGTAAATAATTTAATTGAAAAGAGTTAATTTCCAAGATTCTTACTATTCGACCAATATTTCATGGAACATACATCAACAGAATTACACTCATAGAATGATAATTTTTCGAATAGACAAAATATTATAAATAAAGCAAAAGGTTTTGTTAGTAATATTCGATTTGATGAAGACTGTGTCGAAATGTTTTTCAAAATTGCACGAAAAACAAAATCAAAGCTAAAAAATATGGAATTTGATACTGTCAATATATTTGAAAAAATACCGATATATCGATATATCAAAATTAAAAATATCGACGATATAGTGAAGGGTGTAGAAAAGCAAACGGGGTAGGAAAAAAATTTTGATTTGTTGTCATATTTGCTTTTAAAATTTTTTATTTTTAAACTCATTTGTATTTTTATTTCTTTCATGCTAAAAGTTAGAATTTATTTCAGTTCAAAGAAAATTTAACAAATAAACTTTAAAAAAATCAAGGTAGAAAATCATCGTGTAAATGTTTATAGTTTTCAGTAGCAACTTTAAAAGGAAATTTTAAAAAAGTCTTGTCTGAAAACTCAGGGCCTAAATCCCCTATTTGAATATAATTTTTTTTTTCATGCGTGTTGTGTTGTGTTTTGAAAATGTTTGTCGTGCGTGTTTTGTACGTGTTGGACATACTGGTATTCATTCATTCGTCTTCGGGTCGTATCGTGCTGGAAAATTTCCTTGACCTCTGAATATTGCAAAATAAAATTGAAACACATAATATATAATCTACATAATTTTGTGAAGTCAGTTTAGTAGATTTTTGATGAATTTTCCCATGTTAAAGTAGCGATTTGCGAAATGAAGCAAAATAGTGAGCTAAGATTTTGCACTAATAGTATTTTTACCAGAGGCATCATTCGTCCTAAATTTTATTGAAATCGAAAGGGGTAAGGAGAACTGGCTAGTTGGTTTTATGTATATGATTTAACCCTATGATTTTTTTTGCTTGATTTAATTCAAGAATTGTTATATTTGTTATGTTATTGTTTTTTTACAAATAAACTCAAAATAATAAATAACACAACGGAGCAGTGGTTTTGTTGTTTTAATAAAAAACGACTGGAAGACCAGTCGTGAAATATTATTTCTTGTTAACATGGATGTGAGCTTCGGTGTTGAAGGTAACAAAACGTCGGATTGTGTGGAGCCAGAAACGCCAAACCCAAAGAAGAGAAAAGCTGGTGATGAGATCGGCGACATCAAAAATGTTAAGAAAAATAATAAATTTGACGATGAAACAGAGGAGACAAAATATCTAAGCAACCAAGAGCTTCAGAGACTGGTTCTGTTAAGACAGCTAAAAGTTTTGAGTTTGGATATAAGTGACCGGGAAGAAAGGAAGAAAGAACAACAAAAGAAGGAAGAAGAAAGAAAAGAAAAATATGAAAGTATGATAAAAGGAGAATTTGAGGTTGAAATATTAGACGAAGAAAGGATCTAGTTTTTTTTAAATATTAATAATGGAATCATAAGGCTTTATTTTATGAGTGAAAACTTTTTATTTTTTAATTTATAGATATATGTATGTACCTAGAAGAGACTGAATTTATAATATATAATACAAATGCATTTGAAATGTTTAATAAAAACGAATTTATGTAATCTATGATAACGAACTGAGTACATTTACAATTTTTTGCCTTCTCCTTTTGCCTAATTCTGTGCAGTTATCTGACGGGTCTGTAACAATTTCTTCCTCTTCCTCATCCTCTTAAAAATCTTCGGAGTCATTTTCGAAATCGTCTCCAACAAATTTTGCTATGTTATGCAATATTGCACAGCTAATAATTACTGCTGCAACTTTTTCTAGAGCAACATGGACTTTGTATTGCAAAATAGGGAATCGCCTTTTTAACTGTCCAAAGCAACGCTCTATTATAACACGATTTTTCGCGTGTGTTTTGTTGTACTTTTTTTCCTGCTGATTCCTTGGGGTTTTAAATCGGTGGATAGCTCACCGAAGATTTTTCTTTTTATAAACGTAACACTTTTCGGTGATTTTTGCCTATTTTAAAAAGTTTGCTGGGTATACCTTCTGAATGCAAATATTTCAGAAGATATGTAGGTTTAAATGGCTAACATATTTATAAAAATGCGTTTTTATTAATATAAAAAAAATTTTAATTATTAAAAAACGCTAGATGTGCTGCATTGTATGTGTATTCGCAAGGGCGTGCTTACAAGTATACAGAAATAGTACGTTTTATGCAACTCTGAAAAAAGTTTGCTAAGTGAGTAAAAAAGTTTGCCAAATGACAAAAATTGATCTAAAAAGTTTGATTTCTTCACGGTGATAAAAAAGAAGAAGATCAAGTATTCACAATAATTTAAGTGATTTTACACAGCGTCTTCACGAGACATTAACATTGAGATAACATGAGAAAAAGCGTCGGCAGAATACTAAAATCAAAATTCGAATTTTCTCTTACCCCCGGTTTTGACTTCATAATTAAGTTGTAATTATTTTTAAGTTATAATTAAATACGAAATTGTCTTTTTGACTGCATATTTAAATAATAATTAATCGCCCAACCTTGTGTAATTAAATAATAATTGAGTTTTACAAATTTCCATATGATTTAGACTGCTTCTTGTTCTTGTGGAAACAAAAAATTGTGGTCGCTAACAATTAAACTTTTGTTGTCCAGAAATTTTGGCTTTCGTTGTCTATTTGTGATTTTGTAAGCTGGTTTTAGTATTTTAAAACATTGCAGAAACTCTTCATTATTCTTATTTCCTGAATGAAGAAAAATAAATTTTTTGGAATTTTTCTTTGTTTATGTTGAGCAGCTGCTTTTTTTTGGGAAATTTAGGGAAAATTTGTGGTATTTTATGGTGCTGCCATATTTTGGTCACAATTAAATAGAACAACTAAATACAACTGAAAAACAGAAGTTGTATTTAATTACAATTTAAATTTATATGAAAAGTAACTAAATAAATATTTAATTACTGAGTCAAAAACTGGCGTTAATCTCACACTAGGGGAAGACGTAATTTAACTTTTCCGATAAGATTTCATTTTATGCAAATGCTCATCGAGTTAACATGTACTACTTTTGCATAATTAGCTATTATATTTTTAATCAACAGCATCGCTTTTCATTTATTTTAATAAACACTCACACGTGCACACTATTTTATTTTCATGTACATGTGTTTTTTGACAGTTCATCTCATAAGATTGTTGTTATAAGAATTCTTATAACAACGCTCTCATAAAAATTCCTATAACATTGAGATAACACTAATTTGAAGTCTACACATAGCATAATTCTCTCTGCGATTGAATTTGACAATCTCATCTTACACATTATGTTACGTGTAGAACTCAAGTTAGACGGATGCTGCCATATAAAATGAAAAATTCTGCATTTTAAAACTTGGTAGCACTAAAATTTAGTTCAGAAAACTGAAAAGAGAGAGCATATATTCCGCTCTCTTAAAAATTACAGAATCCGGTTTACTTTGTTATCTTCACGGAGATAATCGCCCTTATTGCGAATGTTAACGACGCCACAAGTGACGTCGACGGTACAATAATGGCATTGCCGTTGTCAATATTGACGGATTTCGATAACAATTGACAGCTGCTTCGCTATTTAAGGCGACTTTAAGACAACATTGTGTTAAATTGGCTGTTTTTGTCGACACAATTTTTGGCAACGACTCGATAGAAACTTTTAGCTGTCACGGTTATTTATTTGAAAAAGTATTTAAAATAAAAAAAAATTAAAATAAAAACCAACAAACAATTTGAGGAATTAATTCAACGGCTTGAAAGTAAACCAACCTTAGCAAAAGGATTTCATAGGAGCAGAGCTCCAAATAATTTTAAGAAAGGATTGGAATAAATTGCGACGAAATTAAATCAATTGGACCACTAATTAGACTTTGTGATGGTTGGCAAACGGTAAGCACAAGAAAATATATCGCCATATAAAATGCAAAAGCGGCGGCCAATCATAATTTTTAAAAATGTTTCAGGAAAGATAGGTAACTTAATAAAAAGGAAACTATTGGGAATATAAAAATAATTTTTTTCTGGGTAGTATCATTAATAAAGTCTGAATTAATAATACTATGTTGAAATAACATAATCACAATACTTTTTAATTAAGGTTTTTATCTTCTGAAAATTTTTAAAAATTGATGATAGGCACTTTTGCATTTTATATGACGATATGCATCTAGCAAACGCTCCAAAATCTTTGAGGATGACGGGGATGCCCGTTAACGTCCACATATGCTGTTCGAGTGGAAGAAGCCACTTTTAGAAACGCATTACATATTTGCGAAACACAATACCAACCAAAAGGATGTTTTTAATGCAGAAAATAAAATGATGGAAAATGAAGAAAAGAAAATGATGAAAAGATAACACCAAGGAGAAGAACTTTTCAAAAGAGAAGAAGTCTTTATTTGTTTTCTTCTTCACTAAAACTTTCACTTGAATACAACATTAAAAAATTTTAATAAACCAAGGCAATAATCAATTTGAATAAACGTCAAAATGATAAATGATATTTATTTCCTTCACATTATCGATAACAAGTCAACGTCAACACAATACTATTAGTAAATTAGCATTGAAGTGACAATGACGACATATCGAATTGACAGCGCCGAATGTAGTGTGTTGACGTCGACGTCGACATTCACAATAAGGGTGAATAATCTTTTAACACAAGCTGTCAAATTCAATTACCATTTGAACTTTTTTTTGTGTAGAGTGAAAAAATTAACAATAAAGCTAATTTTGAAAAGAACATTGCTGAAAAATGCAAAAAATTATTATTTATAAAATTATAAATTACATACACAAAAGTGCAAACAACGCACAACATTCTTCAGAAAAATTGTCAATTTAATGTTTTAAAATTTGTACGTGTTCGCTACCAAGAAATGCAAGCAAGAACATTGGCAATTGACGTTGCGGTTCTGCCGGCGTTATTACTTGTATTAAGACATATACAATTGCTCGTGTGATCGGTGTGTAACACAAGCTCTCAAATTCAATTGCCATTTAAGTTTTTTTTTGTGTAAAGTGAATAAAATTAACAATAAAGCTAATTTTGAAAAAAACATTGCTGAAACATTTTAAAAATTATTATTTATAAAATTATAAATTACATACACAAAAGAATACAGTGTAAATAACGCACAACCTTCTTCAGAAAAATTGTCAATTTAATGTTTTAAAATTTGTACGTGTTTGCTACCAAGAAATGCAAGCAAGAACATTGGCAATTGACGTTGCGGTTCTGCCGGCGTTATTGCTTGTATTAAGACATATACAATTGCTCGTGTGGTTGTTACGGTTTGCGAACTACTGTCTGACGAGGTTCCCAGCTTGCTCATTTTTATTCCCAGGACGGTTCCAACCCTTCTCGTCAGCTGTTAGACAGCAACACAAAAAAAAAGTAAACAAAACAAATCCTAACACAGCACACCACACACGAATTTTCCCAGAGACAGATGATGTTGCCTCTAGATGCCCTCCCAACCTTGTCGTAGTATGTACCTGTAAGAGAAGTTTAATCTACGACCCTATAATCCACTCGACCGTTTCCTTCCACTTACCAGTCTATCATTGCCTTGACTTCAATAACCTTAGACCATCATGATTTTCATTAAACACTTAAGGCATAATTTATTAAAACAAAAGAATTTGGATGGTATTAATGATAATAAAAATTAATATAAAGTAAGTACTAGATTTAAACACAAAAAAATAATAATTATCTTAAATTGACAATAATACACGTTAGTTAATCTACTATTCTTCCTATTTTCTCTATAATTTTTTTTTCCTTTTTTTTTTAAATCAGCTTTTTCTCTCAACTACAATTATTTTATTTATATTTATATCTCCTATTGTCTCAAAATTCTATTTCTTTCTAATTCTTTTACTTTTCTCTACACTTTAAAAATTACTTCCCTTTTAACACTCAAATTACTTCTAATTCCAAATCTCTGGAGGACGGAATACTACCTACTATTTATCTAAAGGAGCTCCCTGAGCATAAATATGTATTGGTAGAAAATCAAAGGGGGAAAACGTTATTTTTGACTACGCGCCTAATTTGAGCATTCAAACGGTTATTTTTTCTAATTTTTTTTATTTTTTCTTTTGCTCAATTTCTTTTTATATTTTCAAACAATTACGGAGATATAGATATGTATATGTTTTCCTTTTTTCTTATATTGGATTAAACTTACTTAAATTAGGCACAAAAAAAACTACCAAACACTCACTTTTCACACAATTTCTCACAATTACACAAGACTACGATTATTTGCTAGATTTTAAAAATTTGTCTTTTTTTTAATGTTTTTTCTGCTTAATACTAATTCTTTTATTAGGCTAAATACTACAGGGATTAGATTATTTTTTTAAGTGTTAGTTTTCTTATGTTTTCTTTTTTTTTGTTTATATTTATTATATTTATGGTTTTGTGGTGGTTTCAGTTCGGTAAGTACCCTTGGACGCCTTAAATCATTTACCCTTTTACAGACAGTTTCAGCTCGTTTAATTTTGTCTGCCTTTTTGTATTAATTGACAGGGATTTTCCAAAAAGGTTCTTTATTTGCACACCCGTATGTAAATTTAAATAAAAATGTATTACCTAGCTATTTCTTGTGGGAGTAGCTTCTAATTCCAAGCTTCAGTTCCCGCTTGCTTAGTCAATAGCCAGCTATAAGACAAAACACCACAAATCACTATTTTGTATAAAAAAAACTAGTATCTCTAAGAACTTACGTTTAAAAATTTTAATTTCGCACTTATAGTTGTTTTTGTCTACTGCAGTATGGAGCAGGAGTTTTATTAAATTTCTTCCTTCTTTAAAAAAAAACTAGTAACTCCACCAAAATTTCTTTGTAAATTTTTATTATTTTTACCAGAACTTTTTATTATTTTTAAAAGAACTGTTTATTATTTTTGAAAGAACTTTTTATTATTTTGCGTCACTTTTTATTTTCTACCGACCACTGAACAGTACTACTTTTTATTTTCTTCTGTTCTATTTCTGCAGATACAGGTTCTTAAGTAGTTCGGTCGGCTATATACTTAGCAGGGGAATTCCCGCGTTTATAGTTACTAAATATGTATTTCGGGATTTCCCGCATATCATTATATAAACCCCTTATACATATTTACTTATCAATTTGCCGCCGATCTTATAATATTTGCGTCAAACAAGGACAACATACTCTCTTTCTTGTCCCTAAGGAAAGATGCCATACTCATACGAAAGAAAGGACATTTTTTTTTTGGTGCTGCCATCTCACAAATTATAACCTGCCGTCTACACCTAACTCCAAATGTTCAACCCTAACATTAACTTTAACCTTAACTTTAAGTTAATGTTATATGTAGACCGCTCAATTAAATGCTTTTTCCGAGTTATAACATAACTGTTATAGTATTTGTTTTAACGATGCAATCATAACTTCAAGATACAACAGCAATTCAAGTGAGGCGGAGACGCAGGGTAAATAATGATACAAAGCACGACTCAGAATGACGTACACATAGAGCAAAAATCATGGGAAAAATCATCGTATGAATTGCTTGATACCGTCCTTACCGGCGGCTGATTTTACGCCGGCTTAACTCAATACACTTTTGGCGGCGGCAGTTGTAAAAATTTATCGACGGCTCAGTTCAGCCGGTTTAAGCCGTGGAGGCGCAGGTCTCTGCTCCGCCGTCATTCATTTACAGGCAGCCATGATGATGAAAAACCACCACGTGTAAGTATTTTACAATTATTTAATTTATTCTTATATTTTCAGGAATTAGGACAACTATCTAGGATCTGGAGCATATATGGGTAAGCATGTATCGTTCTAATTTATTATTTTATTGGTAAATAATGAATTTTTCTTACAGGAATACAATAGCTAACCACACAAATTTTTGCCTAGTGTCTGCAGGCGCAAGACACATAAAACACCGGGACATGGACAGGAGTAGGTGTCTCCACAACCGAACGTCCCTCCCCATTACCTGTTTTTATTGGAGTAGAGGCCGTTGGAATTATTTGCCTCCTCCAAACTACAAAAAGGATTAAAAGAACATCATATGCCATGAACAGTGGCGTGGTACATAAGGGGGGTATATTTTTATTTTGCCCCACCCGCAACAAAACTCCGGGCTTTCGAGCTATCGCAAGGAAGAACGGTGTGCGGGTACGGATATGGCTATGCACACAAGTTCAACGTGGGGAACTCCCACACCCTGAAACGAGTCTCCTCCGCTTAGCCGGGCAATTAACGTTTTTTTATACCAACGAGGCACCCTGAGAATCAACTTTGGTTACGTATCACTGGATTACGGGAAGTATTAATGACGTTTTAATAAAATAACTATTACTTTGTTACTTTTTTTTCTTTCTCCAGGCATACACAACATATCAACGTGGATATTATTTATTGCAGCTATTTTAAAGCAGACAACTAAAGTTATTACACAGGAAGATGTGCTGACTGGATGCATGGTCATTTATTATTAATGTATGTACAAATGCCTTTTTTTTATTAAATATTTTGACGTGAGATTAGCTATATACGGAAAAGACCTACAATTATTTAAGCGTACGGCCGCATAATTTTTTTAGCCTCTAGGGAATGTAATTTCAATTTTGCTACATCTTCCAGTTGTACACCCTACTATTGCACATATTTTACGTTTTTTTTTTCTTTTTTTAATATCACAGAGAATTCTAAATCTAAAAAAAATCAGGTACTTGGTGGTATATTAGGACAACACAAACATTTATAAAAAAAAATTAAAATATGGTTTTGGTCATGATTTGTGTTACTTATCCTAATATTGCACTTTTACGTAATTTATCACAGATTCAGAATTGCTATGTGTTCTTTTAGGCCTTTATGTCCTTTACGTGAAATATGCCTATAGTCTTTCCATTTAAATCCTCTAGTTGATACATGTTATTCCCTATTGGTTTAACTATTCTACATTTAATAAATTTACGGCAGAATTTAGCATTTCGATTTTTCCCAAAATCACTAAGTATAGTATTTCTTCGAAAAACTTCTTGACCAGGTACCAATTTTATCTTTCTCGCTCTCTTGTTATACCTCGTAGCGCTCTTTTCGTATGCTTCGTGCATATTTTCTTTAATTTTCTCCCTGATTAGTTCTAGCTTTTCATTAGACGCAATCTTTATGACTTCATGGTCTGAAAGTGACATCAGTTTCCGGGCCAGTCTATAGTCTACTCCACTAGAGAACATGTGAAAACCGAACAGTGCAAAGAACGGTGTAAAACCGGTGGCTGAATGGACTGAAGTCCTCAGGGCACATTCGATTTCGGGTAAATACATATCCCAATCCCTATGATCCTCTTTTAGGTAAGCTCTGATCGCCGCTAGTACTGACTGGTTAACCCTTTCAGCAGCGTTCGACTGCGGGGAATAAATCGCGGTCTTCATGTGCTTAACTTTAAATGTTTCTAGTAACTCTTGAAAACTTTTAGAAACAAATTGTGACCCATTATCGCTATGGATGATTTCGGGCACGCCAAATTTGTAAAATATTTCTTGAGTTAGAAATTTTATAACGTTTGCGGTAGTAGCCTCTCTCATAGCTTTTAAAAAAATAAATTTTGTGAAATGGTCCATCACTATAAATATGTAGCTGTTGCCACTTTTTGACCTGGGGTATTTACCTAAGAAGTCAATATATAATTTTTGGAAGGGTCTTTCAGTAACTACTTCTTCACCTATTTCTGGCATTAGATTTCTATTCGCGGGTTTTGTTTCTTTACAGACCTGGCAATTTTTTACGAATTCTTTTGTTTGTACTACCATTTTAGGCCAATAATAGAATCTTTTTACCCTTTCTATTGTTTTTGCTGTTCCGCCATGAGGTGATAAGGTTGTTGAGTGACATTTTTCTATGATAGCGTGTGTTAGGCTGGGTGGTATCCACAATTTCCAGGAGTATTGATCTCCCCAGACTTGTTCGCAACTGGTTCGCTTGAAAATTTTTCCCTCAACTACTTTAAGGTCCGGAAGTTTATCAGCGTTGTTTTGTATGTGTTTTATCAGATCGAGGTATTCCTCAGACTCGAACTCAGTGGTCTCAAAATCCAATAGGTCTTCGGTTTCAATTTCGCTAGTATTTTCCTGTGGTACACGCGAAAGCATATCAGCTACAATATTTTCGGATCCTTTGCGGTGCTCGATTTGAAAATCAAACGCCTGTAGTTGTAAGGACCACCTCGCCAGTCTTCCACTTAGATCTTTAAGGGTCATCAACCACTTTAAACTAGCATGATCGGTTATGATAGTAAAAGGCATCATCTCCACATAGGGCCTGAATTTTCGATCCGCCATCACTGCCGCCAAACATTCTTTTTCGGTTACTGTGTAATTTTTTTGACACGAGTTTAGTTTTTGGGAATAAAAAGCTATAGGGTGTTCTTCATTTTTATCATTTAGTTGGTAGAGTACGGCTCCAATTCCGTAGTCGGATGCATCACATTGGATATAGAACCGTTTAGAAAAATCTGCATGTCGCAATACCGGAGCGGAAGTTAGTGCTCTTTTGAGTTTGTCAAAAGCTTCTATCGCTGCGGCTGGCATTAGAAATTTCTCAGACTTTTTCAATGTATCGGTTAACGGCGAAGCTAACGTGGCGAAGTCTTTTATAAACCGCCTATACCACCCGGCCGTACCAAGAAAACTTCTGACCTCTCTCACTGTCTTAGGCAATCTTATATTTCGTATCGCTTGTACTTTATCAGGATCTGTCTTTAGCGAGCCACCTCCGATTATAAACCCTAAGTATTTCAATTCCTGAAAACAACACTGGGACTTTTTCAGACCTATTGTCAACTGGGCATCTTTCAGACACTTAGCTACTTCTTTCAATAATCTTATGTGTTCCTCAAATGTACTTGAGATGACCAGCAAATCATCCAAGTACGTAAAAACATTCTCTTTCAAACGATGCGGTATCACCTTATCCATAAGGCGGCAGAGTCTTTGCGCCGCGTTACAGAGGCCAAATGGCATGACCCTAAACTGGTATAGAGGTCTGCCTGCCACTGTAAACGCTGTATATGCTTTACTATCTTCATCCAACTCAATTTGCCAAAAGGCGTACTTCAGGTCGACACTACTGATATAATGAGTTTCGTCGATCCTGCTTAATATACCGTCTATATTTTGGAGCGGGTAGGCGTCTTTTACTGTAAGATTATTTAGCTTGCGCGCATCCAAACAAAAACGATTTTTACCTGGTTTTCTTACTATTGTTGTTCTGTTGGACCACGGGCTCTCACTTAATTCTATAACTCCCAGTTCTAACATATTATCTATCTCCTTGTACGTAATTTCCTGAACGGCAGGTGAAATTGGATAAAACCGATCTTTGATTGGCTCTGCGCCCTCTACTAATTTTATGGTGTGTTTTTCTAAGTGTGTAACTCCTAATCCATTATGCTCGAAAGTATTGAACTCGCTTATCACCTCATCTAGTTTTTGCATTTGCTCATTATTTAATTCATGTGGCTTTAATTTATAATTGTTAGTTTCTGTTTTAAAATCTTCTTTTATTTCTAACAAGTTCACTTCTTCTACACCAACTATCTCTGGAGCTAATTTGAACTGCCTCCAAAAATCTATACCTAAATATAGGGTCTGTTCCAAATCGGGACAAAGATACAAAAGCATTTTGTGCTCTTGATCTTTATACCTGATGGGTAAATTTACTTTGCCCAGTATTCTAAAATATTGACCACTTGCTGTTTTCACATCGGACAATATCGGTTGAATACCAAGGTCTAATTCATTTACCAATTCCCTACATCCTTTTCCTAGTATACTAACTGAGGCTCCAGTATCTAACAATCCCTTGAATACCTTCCCTTCTATCATTACATCAGCAAAAATTCTATTATCTAAGTGTTCTTGTTTTGCTCTTTTGATAGATTCGACTATAAGTCGCCTATTTCTTCTACGATCTGCAAATTTTGTTCTCACTTTGTTAATTCTATTTGAGATTCGCTTTGGTACGCTCTCACTAAATATTCGTGCCCTCACCTCTTCATAATTTTGCTGCCTAATGTCTTTCGGTACGTAATGCCTTATTTGCGCCATGCTCCCAGGTATATTTGGCACCGTGTAAATACTTTTATTTAATTTTTCTTCGGGGATTGGTTTCTGGATGAGCGTGGGTCCCCCGATGTTCCCAGGCTCCGCGACTGGTTTCCCGATTGACAATTTGGGCATCTTGGTGTTATGACATTTGGTCGCCCACATTTATAGCAAAATAGTGCTCTCTCTAATGAGGTGCATTCCATAAACACATGTCCCTGTTGCTTGCAGTTCCAACATGTTATGGGTTGTTTCCGCTGCTGCTGCATATTCACATTTAGGGCTGCTACATCTTCATAATCATCTGACGGGCTTACACACTCAATATCTTCATCTTGTTTTTCGAAATAAACTTCGTTGACATATTTCGCTTGGCGCATAACGGGCTGTATGTTTCTGATATCTCTACGAGGAAAATTTCTCTCAGCTTCGTTGCACTCTACCCTTAATTGCTCGACCGAAGACACCGATATCGGATACACGATTCTCCCTATGCTTTCTTTCACGTTTCGTTTAATTATTTTTATCAAATCATACTCAGGAATCGGCTGTATCAATCGTGATCTGATTTGACACATAGCCTGAAAATAACTGTCTACTGATTCGCCAATTTGCTGTTTACGCTCTACTAAATCCCTCATAATTTCAAAATTTGAGCGAGTTATTTGATATTGACCTAGCAAAGCGTGCTTTAAACTAGGCCAATCTACTACTCCATGAGTTTTGACGTATAGCCAGTACCATTCCCTGGCTGCGCCAGAGACTAGCAGATGAAAATCTCGCAAAACTTCAGGCCATGGTAGTTGGTAGTGAGCCTGAAGGTGTTCTAGCCTAAATACAAAATCGTCAATACTAATATGTGCTGGGTTGCCATCAAAATTAACACCTAACTTGTCAACCCGAATTCTTGGGATTTCAAAACTGTGCGCATTATGAATCGGTAGCGTAACGCTCCGATTGGGCAACATCATATTTTCCCGATTGAAAACAGAATCGCTACTAGAGTTGTTATCAGACGCAACTCTGATATTAAGCCTACCACCCGGTTGAGACGAATTATCGCTAATATTTGAATTGGGGAAATTTTGATTGGTAACTATCCTATTCTGATTTTGTGTTGTGACTTTGGAAAGCTCAACAACAGATTTGCTCAATTCTGCTATACTTTTTCTGACCTCTGACATTTCTGACTGTACCATTTCTTTTACTTTATCTTCAAGAGATCTCTGTATAATTGACACTTCATCAGTAACCAAATTTCTAAACTCAGGATCTATAATTTCTCCTTGACCAGGTACACTGCCCTGTGTATATTGAGCCTGATTTCTTGAGTTTGAAGCTATAGTCGGAATGTTTGGAGCTAGATTAGCCGCATTCGATACGCTCGGCGGTGGGTTTTGTACAATACTTCCGGAGCCTGATGCTCTAGGGTGCACGTTTTGTGTCATATTTCCTGCATTCGATACACTAGGCTGAGGGTTTCCCGCACCTATACTTCGCGACAAATCTATAAATTGATCTATATTTTTCTCTATCGGATTAGACATTTCCTTAGATTCAAAAGTGGTATTTCGAACTTTAGATATTGCTTGATGGTTAGTTTTTCTAATTTTAGGCAAGACTTGGGGATTGGATTGATTTAAATTTGTTGGAATAGTTCTTTTTCTACTTCGCGTTTGTGTGCGAGTTTCAATATTCATACTCACTCGCGGAAATTCTTACAAAAAAAATGTGTGCTTAATAAGAACGCAAAAATATAGGGGGTATTCCGTTCAGAACAAAAATTGGTAAAAATATTAATATTATGTGATATGTTGTTTTTTCGAGATAAATCGATTAATTAAATATATGTATGAGTAACTAACTACTTACTAAAAAAATAAAAGTATATAGATGACAGACGTATAAATATATAAATAGACGTACGTAAATAAATACACAGTTAAATACCAAAATAAATAAACCATTAGATAAGTAGATAAATAGCTAAAAACGATATGTAAATACTCTATGTATAACACTACTAAAATTGGTTTAATTAAAAGCAAATAAAAATTAAATTAGTAAAAAAAAAATATGTTAATTTATATATCAGTTTAGTGAATCTATAAGAAATAAAGGAAAAGTTTCAATTACTCTACAAAATTTACTTTGTTGTTATTTTCTAAAAATTCTTTTTTTCTCTACTTTTAGTCTGGCAATGATAGACGGACGTGGAGATCGCAGCGGTTCAAATATTTATTTTAAAATTCTGTGTGTGGCATGAAATCAAACTACTTTATTATTTACCGTCAAGGTCTGTGCTCAGTCATACATCGTTCTGATTTAAATAATCTAAAAAGTGAACGAGATTATGACATGCGGTGAACAACATTGAATACAATTATTCTATCGATTATAATCGCATAAAGTTATTAACGTTTTCACGTTCAACAAGACCCATATAGATATTTTACTTGATGTGAAATTTACATTTATGTAACAATTATAGAAACAAACACTGTACATTTAAAACAGCTCAAGCCACTGTCAAGTTACAGTCGATTGTCTCGTATTGTACAGGCTCAGATGAGAGCTTGCTCAATTGACATTTTCGTACAACTTCGCCTATATGTTTCTATTACGAAGGCTACGAAAAGTCTCTCCAGCATTAACTCATCTTACTGGACTATTTTCTCAAATTATTGGGCTATTGCAAAAACATGTCTAGATATTATCACATGCATCATGTATCACGACTTATGACACTTTCTTGTAAAACCAGAATGAGTCGTAAGTCGCTGCATTAAGTTGGGCGCCATTTTTATGTTACGGCCTGCGAACTACTGTCTGACGAGGTTCCCAGCTTGCTCATTTTTATTCCCAGGACGGTTCCAACCCTTCTCGTCAGCTGTTAGACAGCAACACAAAAAAAAAAGTAAACAAAACAAATCCTAACACAGCACACCACACACGAATTTGCCCAGAGACAGATGATGTTGCCTCTAGATGCCCTCCCAACCTTGTCGTAGTATGTACCTGTAAGAGAAGTTTAATCTACGACCCTATAATCCACTCGACCGTTTCCTTCCACTTACCAGTCTATCATTGCCTTGACTTCAATAACCTTAGACCATCATGATTTTCATTAAACACTTAAGGCATAATTTATTAAAACAAAAGAATTTGGATGGTATTAATGATAATAAAAATTAATATAAAGTAAGTACTCGATTTAAACACAAAAAAATAATAATTATCTTAAATTGACAATAATACACGTTAGTTAATCTACTATTCTTCCTATTTTCTCTATAACTTTTTTTTCCTTTTTTTTTTAAATCAGCTTTTTCTCTCAACTACAATTATTTTATTTATATTTATATCTCCTATTGTCTCAAAATTCTATTTCTTTCTAATTCTTTTACTTTTCTCTACACTTTAAAAATTACTTCCCTTTTAACACTCAAATTACTTCTAATTCCAAATCTCTGGAGGACGGAATACTACCTACTATTTATCTAAAGGAGCTCCCTGAGCATAAATATGTATTGGTAGAAAATGAAAGGGGGAAAACGTTATGTTTGACTACGCGCCTAATTTGAGCATTCAAACGGTTATTTTTTTCTAAATTTTTTTATTTTTTCTTTTGCTCAATTTCTTTTTATATTTTCAAACAATTACGGAGATATACATAGATATGTATATGTTTTCCTTTTTTCTTATATTGGATTAAACTTACTTAAATTAGGCACAAAAAAAACTACCAAACACTCACTTTTCACACAATTTCTCACAATTACACAAGACTACGATTATTTGCTAGATTTTAAAAATGTCTTTTTTTTTAATGTTTTTTCTGCTTAATACTAATTCTTTTATTAGGCTAAATACTACAGGGATTAGATTATTTTTTTAAGTGTTAGTTTTCTTATGTTTTCTTTTTTTTTTGTTTATATTTATTATATTTATGGTTTTGTGGTGGTTTTAGTTCGGTAAGTACCCTTGGACGCCTTAAATCATTTACCCTTTTACAGACAGTTTCAGCTCGTTTAATTTTGTCTGCCTTTTTGTATTAATTGACAGGGATTTTCCAAAAAGGTTCTTTATTTGCACACCCGTATGTAAATTTAAATAAAAATGTATTACCTGGCTATTTCTTGTGGGAGTAGCTTCTAATTCCAAGCTTCAGTTCCCGCTTGCTTAGTCAATAGCCAGCTATAAGGCAAAACACCACAAATCACTATTTTGTATAAAAAAAAACTAGTATCTCTAAGAACTTACGTTTAAAAATTTTAATTTCGCACTTATAGTTGTTTTTGTCTACTGCAGTATGGAGCAGGAGTTTTATTAAATTTCTTCCTTCTTTAAAAAAAAACTAGTAACTCCACCAAAATTTCTTTGTAAATTTTTATTATTTTTACCAGAACTTTTTATTATTTTTAAAAGAACTGTTTATTATTTTTGAAAGAACTTTTTATTATTTTTGCGTCACTTTTTATTTTCTACCGACCACTGAACAGTACCACTTTTTATTTTCTTCTGTTCTATTTCTGCAGATACAGGTTCTTAAGTAGTTCGGTCGGCTATATACTTAGCAGGGGAATTCCCGCGTTTATAGTTACTAAATATGTATTTCGGGATTTCCCGCATATCATTATATAAACCCCTTATACATATTTACTTATCAATTTGCCGCCGATCTTATAATATTTGCGTCAAACAAGGACAACATACTCTCTTTCTTGTCCCTAAGGAAAGATGCCATACTCATACGAAAGAAAGGACTTTTTTTTTTTTTTTGGTGCTGCCATCTCACAAATTATAACCTGCCGTCTACACCTAACTCCAAATGTTCAACCCTAACATTAACTTTAACCTTAACTTTAAGTTAATGTTATATGTAGACCGCTCAATTAAATGCTTTTTCCGAGTTATAACATAACTGTTATAGTATTTGTTTTGACGATGCAATCATAACTTCAAGATACAACAGCAATTCAAGTGAGGCGGAGACGCAGGGTAAAGAATGATACAAAGCACGACTCAGAATGACGTACACATAGAGCAAAAATCATGGGAAAAATCATCGTATGAATTGCTTGATACCGTCCTTACCGGCGGCTGATTTTACGCCGGCTTAACTCAATACACTTTTGGCGGCGGCAGTTGTAAAAATTTATCGACGGCTCAGTTCAGCCGGTTTAAGCCGTGGAGGCGCAGGTCTCTGCTCCGCCGTCATTCATTTACAGGCAGCCATGATGATGAAAAACCACCACGTGTAAGTATTTTACAATTATTTAATTTATTCTTATATTTTCAGGAATTAGGACAACTATCTAGGATCTGGAGCATATATGGGTAAGCATGTATCGTTCTAATTTATTATTTTATTGGTAAATAATGAATTTTTCTTACAGGAATACAATAGCTAACCACACAAATTTTTGCCTAGTGTCTGCAGGCGCAAGACACATAAAACACCGGGACATGGACAGGAGTAGGTGTCTCCACAACCGAACGTCCCTCCCCATTACCTGTTTTTATTGGAGTAGAGGCCGTTGGAATTATTTGCCTCCTCCAAACTACAAAAAGGATTAAAAGAACATCATATGCCATGAACAGTGGCGTGGTACATAAGGGGGGTATATTTTTATTTTGCCCCACCCGCAACATGGTCGGTGTATTACAATTTTGCTGAGGAAGGTTGTGCGTTATTTACACTATTATTTTATGTATGTAATTTTTAATTATATAAATAATAATTTTTACATTTTCCAGCGATGTTATTTTCAAAATTAGCTTTATTGTTAATTTTTTTCAATTTTCACAAAAAAAACTCAAATAGGAATTGAATTTGACAGCTTGTGTTAAAAGATTATTGCTCAGCAATGTATTTTAACATTTGTTGCTGAATATGTATTTGAACAAGGCGAATCCAGTACCAGGTAGCCTTACCATCACAGATGATCATCAGCTGATTACTCCCAATCAGTCAAACTCTATATAAAAAAGGAAAAAAAGTTTAACCTGAACTGTCAACGTACAAATAAAAACAGTCCTACACCTACTTTGTATGTGTGGTGTTTTAATGATGTCACTTGATATTAATTCGCTTTGTATTTGAACACATATTTATACGGTCCACACGCAAATATCTGGTGTCGGCAATCGAATTTGACGGTTGACACGGCAATAATTACCAAACTTATTGCTCGTGTGATCGGGGTGTAGCCAAACAAGGGACGGGTTATATTAATTAGTATCTGACCGAACGTTTGGAAGTCGGCAAAGAGATACTTGACGTTCGGTAAAATTAAGTTTAAATGCTTTGGTTGGTTTGGACCTTAATTTGGAGTTTTTGGAGTATTGAAGATAACCTCGCACAGTGGAGTACAAATCCACAAAATTATATAAAAAAGGGATATATAGCAGCTCGTAAACAGGCCGCCTATAGCCACATGTCTCCAAAAGAGTGTAGTTGAGGCTAAGTTTGAAATTTGAAGGGTAGGGCAACTCTTGTGTATCATATTACAGAATTTGTTTACAAATTTTAGTTACTGCGGTAACCAGAGCATACAAAATTGGCTTGAATCATTAAATAAAAATCCTGTTTCAGGGTCTTATTTGCAGTGAATTATTCAGTAAACATTTTTACACTGGACTTCAAGTATGGTAAATAGTCCCATTTAAGGATTTTTTAACCCATTTCTCGGAATTTGGGATTCCAAATATGTTTTTCTTGCTTCGTATTTAGTACATTCCTATGTAGAGCACAATTTCAATCGAAAGTATATTTAATGAAACTTTTTATAGATTTACCTTAAAAATTCTATAATTCAGCCGCATTTTATGCTATCACATTACACTTGGTCACGATTTACATACGTGGAATAAAACTTAACAGTACGACGAAGTGTAACTTGTACTGGTGTGTTGGTAACTGAAGTTCAATTTGCCTAAAACTTTCGTGCCAACAAAATATAAATAGAAGGTTTGTTGTAAACGTAATTTCCTACTAAAATGGTATATAGGTCAAATTGCTTAGATTAATAGGTTGAGTTCCAAGACATCAAAGTACATTGTAGTGATGCAAATTCTTAGTTGCTTTGCTTTTGTAAACAAAGTAAAGGCGCCTCCCTACAATGTATTTTGATGTGTTGGAACTCACCCATACTTCTTGAGATATTCGACTTTAAATCTATTTTTTATATTTTTGATTCAATGAACCGGAACAGCTTTATAATACTTATAAGTTAAATTCTAATATCTCAAGAAATACTAATCAAAGCAATTTGGTTTATATAACATTTTTGTTGGAAATTATATTTCCAACACATCTTTCATTAAAATTTTTTTTGGTACAGTTGGTTATTTCGGAGATAACAGCAAAAAAGCAAGAATTTTAGGTAAAAATCAAATTCAGTGACCCGTACCAACTTACCAGTAAAAGTCACACTTTCGTCGCTATTAGCACTTTTGAAGATTTTTTTTCATTCCGATTAAATCGAGACCAAGTACAATGTAATAAAATGCGGCTGAGTTATAGGATTTTTAAGAAAAACACATTATTTTTACGTTATTTGTTATGGAAAATCTTTCAAGACTTTGGGAAAGCACTTAAAATTAATAATAAAATAAAATAATTTAAAATAAGTTATTATGGTTAGTAAATTAGTTAAACTTTTTAACAATGTACATATGTAATCAGTTTTTAAAAATTTTTAAGACTTTTTGTAAAAAATAGTTTTTTGGACTTTCATGCAACTAAAAATTGGTTATAAGCGCTTTACAAATGCACCTAAAAATGAAAACTATGCGCAAATATATGCAGTTTCCTACGAACAAAGTACCAAAACTAAAATAATATGAACATATTTTTTTTTAGTTTTTTTATGATTATAAGAAAAAAAACATAAAGCAAACATAATTTGGTCTATTATTTAATGCAACCGAACTTTTGTTGCAAACCAGTCGGCAACTGAAAATTAATGGTTGCCAGAAAGGCACTAAATAGGAACTGAAATTGAAAGCTCTCAGTTGCCAGTACCCATCAGTGTATCATTTTCAGCAACTGGCAACCCAACTGAGACTCACTCAGTTGCCATCCATAATCGGCCTATAAATTGTTTATTCCAAAAATTGAGAAATATGCATTAAAAAATTTTTTTACTCTAAAAATATGATTTTATTTCCAAAATATGCAAAAATAAGCACTTACCACCAAAATATGCAAAAATATGCAACTACAAATCGATGCCGAACTACTTAAAATTTGATGATTCGCATAGATAATTAGTCAATACCTCTTTATCTATCACGACAAAAAACATGTATTGCATGCAAGTCCGAGCCCTGTTAATGGAACACTCAAAAGGAAGATCATGTAATCCGTAATTAAGTCCGTTTCTTAAACCAAGTACATAACGCTTGATTCAAGAAGGGATTTGAGCTTATAACAAATTATTGTGTCATCCCTTACAAAGGTAAATGTTTGCTTTAAAGGAATCCCAATATAGAGTCAATTATATACACTTACAAAATTTCTTTAAAATTTGTGAAGCGGTTTCGGATATCAGCCTGAAGCGACACAGCGAGACGAAACGTTCATATATGACGATATAGTCCAAGAGTGGCTTAAATATCATAAAAGTAAGTCCCGAAATATCTCAAAAACTGCGAATTTGGAGTTGACATGTTTAAATCTATTAGAAACGATGCATTTTGAAAGCATCTTATTAGTTCTTAAGAATTTTGTTTGATTTCATATACAAAATTGTAATACCGGTAGTACAGTTTCGGTACTGGTATATACCGATACCGATATAACTCAAATACCGCTACCGCTACCGAAATAAAAATAATTTAATACCGCTACCGATACCGTTATTCGTTACGGTTGCCAAAATTGGTGAAAAGTCATATTGTGCTTAATAAATTAATACTTTAAGTTTATTAAGAAAAACAACAACTTAATTGTTTGCGATTTAACATAACAAAAACAAAAATTAATGCAATGTTCTTAGTCAATAAAATATCGTGTTAAATAAATATTTATGTGTATAAATTTACATACATTTGTAAGTACATATGAAAATGGGTCACACCAGAGATGGGAAATTATATTTTATTTCTGTATCAAATTAATTTTTTAGACTACTTTTGCGACCCGAAGGGTAACAATATTTTGTTTTTTTTTTTTAGAATTTTGCTAAAATTTTGATTCGGCTAAAATTATGTATGTGGTCATACATACCCCCGCGAACGGGTAGTCATCCCCTACAAACGGGTAGTCATCTTGTCGTGATGCGGGGGCTTAAGTGTGATGACCCATCCAGGCCGTGCTGTTAGGTGCAACCTTGCCAGAGGGGCTCACGGCGAGCATGAACTAAGAACTACCCATCCCAGTATCTGAAGCGTCTGTTACTTTTAGAAGACCGTTTCCTGGTGGAGAGTTTCCCCTTTCATTGAGATTGGGCTCTTCACCAGAATACGTCCGCTGGATCCTCTCGGATGTACGTCCACCACACGTGTCCGTTAAAATCCACCAAGCGTCTGCCTGTTGACAGCTTTTCTTACTTGGCAGTAAGTATAAAATGACTTACGCCAACTGGGACATGGTACGAAAGAAGATGATGGGGGTGTTCTGGAAAGTCCTTAAGGACAATCCGGGGCCTACCCCTAAGGCCGAAGACGCCGGATGGGCTCGTGGGAAGCGAATAAAGCTCATGGCCTTCTCGGATGAGCGATCGATTCTGCTATACAAGCAGGTGTTGCTCTTCTTGAAGGTCTATGGGAAGGAGCTAGACTCGATGTGGTCCCTCTAGATGAGGTTCCACGTCGACGTAGAGCCACTGCTCGAATCCCCGATGAACCATCGAAACCAGAGGAAATACTGGCGCTTCTGCAGGCCTGCAACAGTGACATATCGACCAATAATTGGAAGGTTGTCTCTGTTTCAGAACCTGTAGGAGCATACAGACAGGTTGTCATCTTTCTGAACAACGAGTCTATTTTGCCGCTCGAGCAGAAACAAGGTAAGGTGTTCTATGGTTTTGAGGCCATCTTCCTTAGTATCTTCAAGGGCGACAAAAGGGACAAAATTGCTCAGGAAGGTGATCAACCGGATCCAGACGCAATGTCGGTCGATGATACTGCTAGTCTAGCTTCTCAGGAGGACACCAACTCTAACTCAGGTTGGGTTGGAGAATTCTTTGACCAGCTAGACGAGGCAGTTGATGAGGATGACCTTCTGGACTCTGACCAGTAGTTCGATTCACTAATTTTTAACGCTTTATATGAGCTTAAATTGACGCCTAGGATTGCGGTTTGCAATAAGGTTTATATTATTCACTATCTTCTTCTTAACACCTCTGTTTGTCAGTTTATTTAATTTGACATTATCTGGCAGCTTTTTAAAATTACGAAAAGCACAAAGAAGAATATAAAAAAAACAAATCAAATTTATTTTATTCTGCGCACACAAGGTAAGTCAAAACAATTTTAGTTTATTATTTAATGTTATTTAACTTATTATTTATTATTTTTATAGAATGTCGACCAACGCTGCTGCGAAAAGCAGCCGAGCAACTAATGAGCAGCTAAATCATATGGTTGATTTTATGCTCGATAACCAGGGGCTGGCAGGAGGGAAGTTTCAGAAGCTCCATGGCAAGCTGGAGTATGATAAAAAGTGGAGTGAATTGGAAGTCACTCTAAACTCTGTTGACGGATCAGTGAAGACTGTCGACCAATGGCACACGGTAAGTAGAAATTCGCATGTACTGACATACATATGTATCAAAAATGCGTTTGTTTTATATTAAAGGTGTGGAAGGATTTAAAAAGACGCACAAGTGCAAAGGTGCGAGACCGCAAAAAGCAGCAGGCATTAACGGGAAATAAGCCGATCTGTCAAGAAGCCATCACGGAGCTTGAAAAGCGTGTGGTTGCTATTATCGGTATCGACTACATCGAGGGCCACAGCATTGTGCGTGAAAATGTGCCGCTACAAGAAGTAAGTTATACATATATATATAATTAAATAAGCTTTGCAGTGTCTTAAAAATGTTTCTTTTATCAGGAACACCAACTTCTGCTTGAAGATGGAGAAGAGTTCATTTTAGAACTGCCTCCATCCCCACTACGACGGAAAAGGGATTTGAGTGCAATACTCCCAGTATTGCAAACAGAACGCCGCGTAGAAATCTAAAGAGGAAGCGTACGGAGGAGGACAGCGAAACTCAGAAGCGCTTTTTAGAAATTGCTAACAAGCAAGCAGATGGCTTGAAGGTAAATTTTGTCTTTATATGCAATTTTATAAAACCGTATACTTATAAGTATGTACATATGCCCATTTTTCTAAATTTTTTGATAGATGTTAGCTGAATCAAGTGCTGCTAATGTGGACGTGGCAAAAACGCATGCAGAAGCCTTAAAGGTATATATGTCTGTATTTTCTTAGGAAAGTAGAATATTTTATCTTTGTATGGAATTTTTGTCGTTATATGCAATTTTATAAAAGCATATACTTATAATTGTAAGTACATATTAAAATTTTTCGACATATTTGATAGATGCTAGCTGATTCAAGTACTGCAAATGTGGAAGTGGCAAAAACACAAGCAGAAGCTTTAAAGGTATGCACATATGTATTTTCTTAGGAAAGTAGAATATTTTTTATAATATCTTTTTGTATTTTTATTCAACAGGTGCTGGGAGAATGTACTGCTGCTAATGCACAAGCAACTAAATGATGGCAGAGGCAGTCTCAAAAATGGCTGGATCACTAATGGCAACCGCAGATGCATTTAATAATTTTGCAACTGCATTAAATAGATTGTAGGTAGACGCATATGTCGTATACACACAAGTGACTGACAATCAGATATGTATGTGATAGAAATTGATTTTGAAAACGAAGCGATTTTAAAAGCCGTTTTTAATACACTTTTCATTTAATTTTTGTGATAAAATTCATTCTAGTACCGAAATATTTTTATATGTATATCCAATAAAACTGATTTTAATAAAGAAATATGTATTATTAAAAAACCTTTTAAAATTGCATCGTTTTCAAAATCTATTTCCATCACATACATGAATATATAACTTTATTTTAAATGAATTTTATTATTTTTATTTTATTTTTTATATAAGACTGAAAGTAGGGAAGTGCAATTAATCGATTAATGAAAGTTTTTGATTAATCAAAATTGTGATTAATCAAGAATCCTGCATAATCAAAATACTGAATAATCAAATAATTTTAAATTTGATTATTGGTGATTTTAATTTTTGTCCTGTATTTTTTATGCTTTTGTTTTTTTCTTTCGTTTTTTATTTGTATGTATGTATGTGATAATTAATTTTGTTTGAAATATTGTTGTTTTGTTACTTTGACTAAAATTATTCAAATTTAATAATCAAAATTATTTGATTAATCAGAATTTTGATTAATCAGGATTCTTTATTAATCAATAATTTGATTAACAGAATTTCAATTAATCAAAAAATCTGATTAATCAATTAATCGTACTTCCCTAACTGAAACATATAAGAATGTATGTATGTGTATATAACTTTGTTTTGTTTTGTTATTTGAAAATAAAAGATTTTGATTTGAATATATTTTGAAATGTTTTATTTAAATACATCAGTATGTAGTATATAAAAAGATTAAACAATAAGGGCCCTATTTATAATAAATTATCAAATGTTTATGAAAAGTTTATGAAACATATTTCTATGCAAAATTTGTTTCATAAACCTTTAATATTTGAATAAGGGGGTAAATATTTAAATATTACACAGTTTACAAATTCGGGTTAACCTTTGGACTGGAGCAGGTGAAAATTGTTTTTATGTAATTTGGGGTGCTGAACTCGAATCTGCAGCCGGTTTATTTTTGATGCTTATTATTTTCGATTTCTGTATATATGTATGTATTTAAAAATGAAGTCTTTCAACTACAAATGTTAACATAACTGAAGAACGGTTTGCCCTATTCAATTAAAAAGAAAAAACCAAAATTCGACAACTATATTATCTGCTCAGTAGCTTGAGAGATATCATGGAAGTTTTTAGTATTTATGAATGTCTTAAAAACAAAATGTTTTATAATTTTTACATGTTCTACGACATTACATTAAAAAACAATGTTAGCACGGCTTACAGATAATATTGTTGTCGAGTTTTGGTTTTTCTTTTGAATTGAATAGTGCCAACAGTTCTCCAATTATGTTAACATTTGTAGTTCAAAAACTTCATTTTTAAATAAATACACATCTCGATAACTAGAAGCAACAAAAATAAACCAGCTGCAGATGCGAATTCAGCACCACAAATTACATTAAAAAAACCACTTTCAGCTGCTCCAGTCCAAAACCTTATAGACTGTACTATTATTAACATCATATGCACATACGCTTTACGTATACACATATGTAAGTATGCACTTGGTCACGTGAAAAAATTGGAAATTAACCTGTCTTGAATGCGTTTGGCTACTGACGAAGGCGTATTTTGGATTAACGGGTCGCTACCTGTTAGAGGTTCTAAGAACTCATCATACCTTTCATCTGTTCAATGAGTTAAATTAATATTATGCAAAACGGCGCATGCTTTGATAAGCATCGCCAAGTTCCTTTCAGGACCCCAAAAAGTCTTTCAACTATATTACGAGCTTTGCACAGTGCCTCGTCGTAGCGAAATTTAGGACTTCCTTCTGGGTGGTTTGATAGAGGAGTCATCAGCCACGGTTCTAATGGATATCCGGAATCACCTTAAATACATTTGTATGTAAATGTATATTTTAAGTAAAATTATTTTTAGTAATTTATTTTAAACTTACCAATTAAAAACATATTACTGTCTCCATTTTCGAAATTTCGCTGCATAACCCGACGTACTGCAGACGAACGCCAAATGTATGAATCGTGCCTAGCTCCCGGATATTTAGCATTTACATTCAAGATATTTAGATTTGGGTCACATATATGTAAATTAAACAATAGTACTTTTATTGTTAATTACACGATAAATAAATATATGTAAGTATGTATTTTTTTTACCATTTGTACATTGATGGAGTGGTAGCCATGGTGGTTGACATAAGCCTCCTCATGAGTTTTTGGCCCCAAAATCGAAACATGTGTGCAATCGATAGCCCCGATAGTGCCCCCTACGAAAGGAGAGGGGACTAAAGAAAAAATTGCTTTTGCAGCTTGATGCTCTATATTCGTCATTGGAAACTTCACCTTTGCAAAAAACATGGTTTCATTGATTGCTTTAGTTACACGATGCAAGCAGCAACTTATTAAAGGTTGACTCATGGATATTCCCAATTGTTCTCCTACAAGACGTTGGTAACATCCTGTCGCGTAGAATCGTAAAGCAGCGAGCACCTATGAAAGTAAGAGATTATTAATGCCTTACGGTGACTTACTTTACATGTTTTTCACTCGATTTTGCTGTTATTCTGGAACCCTTCAGCTGTGCTTCTAACTGAAAAATTAAATCTTCAGCCAAATTTGTCGTTAACCTATAGAGTTTCTGGAACTCTGTAGGAGTCATATCAAAAGGGTTGTCCAAGTCACGAAGAACACGCCGGTTGACTGTTGGAGCGGTAAAAATATCCTGATCCCTCGAAAAATCATACGCTAAATACTCGAAAGCCATTGCAAGACAATTTTAAAAGTTTGACTTGTTCCAATAAACACCACAAAAATGTTTGGCGTTTAGTTAACACTAATCTGTGCGACAGCAAAAACAGCTGACTTCAAACTGCTGCAAATAGTGTTTAAAAGTGTTACCGAATAGTAAAATCTATCATTTTGGTGTTAATTTCTTTAAACGCCATAATTGGCGTGCAAATGAGTTTGTGAATTGCACTACAGGAGGACATCAACGTCACCAACAAGCCGTTACACCATGGCGGTGAGGGTCACTCAAGTGAACCTTCACCACTCTAAAACAGCATCCGCCACAATGCTCCCCCGGCTCATAGAAAGAGGGGAGGAGATCGCATTAGTCCAAGAACCCTGGCTTCACAAACGCAGGGTTTGCGGACTAGGTACGAAAGGCTTCAGGCTATTGCATGCGAATGAGACAGGTAGGATCAGAGCATGCATAGTAGCCAGGGGTAACCTAAATATCTTTTTGTTATCTGATTTCAGTGACGACGATACCACCACAGCAGCCTGGGAGACGACTATGGGCACGATAATAGTCATCTCGAGCTACATGGCGCACGAATGCGAATCTCCGCCCGCAAAGGTTCGTGACGCAATTAAAATGGCAAACCAACGTAACTTGCCAGTCCTTCTCAGAGCAGACGCAAACGCACATCATGTCATATGGGGAAGCTCTGACACTAATACAAGGGGTGAGTTTTTATTTGATTTTATTCTTTGTAACAACTTAGACATATCAAATGTCGGGTCAGAACCCACTTTAGTCCTATCAAATAGGAAGGAGGTTCTTGATATCACGCTAGTTAGTTCTACGCATACTGATATGATTCGGGAATGGAAGGTATCAAATGCCTGTTCCTTCTCTGATCATCGCTATATTGAATTCACTATAGGGATTCTGACTGATCGGGCTACGCCCATAATAAATAGGAAGAAAACAAATTAGGAAGAGCAAAAGCTTATTCTCTCTGACTTTCTTACACAATCGCCAATCATAAACTATAGGCACGACATTGACATCGCGGTTGACAATCTAACAAATGCTTTCAACTTAGCGACGGCCGAATCATGCAAACCTAGTATACTGCGCGCGAAGAAAAATCCACCATAGTGGAGTCTTGAAATAGCGAACGCTCCCAAGCAGAGTCGCAGACTATTCAATGAGGCAAAAAGACTGGGTAACTGGTCAAAGCCTCTGTAAACAGGTTCAAGAACCTCGTCAGGGATTCGAAACGAACGTCACGGAGGTCCTTCTGCAGCAATGTTGAGGGAGCCTCTGAGACTAGTCGCCTTCGCAAAATCTTGGCTACTCTTCGAACTGTCTCCAGTTTCATTAAGAAATCAGGTGGCGGATGAACCACCAGTAGTCAGGGGACCTTAGAGGTACTAATGAACACACACTTTCCCGGTTGCACTCCCTACACGGGAGAAATTGCAGCCATACAATCAATATATTCTAACATGGCCACGATTACCCTAAATAGGGAAAAAATAATGTGGGCCATCAACAGCTTTGACCCGTTCAAATCACCGGGTACCGACGGCATTATTCCAGCTGACCTACAGCGTAATGCAGACGTGATCACTCCATGGCTCATTCGGATATACTCGGCCTGCCTAGCTTGGTCGTATATTCCGATAGCATGGACCAAATGTTCCGTGGTCTTTATTCCCAAAGGGAGTAAAACTACACACGTAAACCCGAAAGATTTTAGACCCACCCGCCTATCATCTTTTCTCCTTAAGACTCTGGAACGGATAATTGATCTACACCTTAGATCAACAATTTCTCCGAACCGCCTATCAACCTCCCAACATGCCTATACGAAGGGCAAATCAGTTGAGACGGCTTGTAGGATTCATTAAAAAATCCCTGGCAAACAAAAAATATACATTCGTGGCCTTTCTTGATATAGAGGGTGCCTTTAACAATGTACGACCTGAATCCATCATTATGGAACTAGAAAGACTGAACATTGATCGGTCAACAATTAGCTTCATACGAGAACTCTTAACAAATAGGGTAATTTCCTCCACGATGGGGCAAACGACTATTCAAAAAACGGTTAGGCGAGGTACTCCCCAGGGAGGTGTTCTGTCACCTATCCTATGGAATATCGCCATAAATTCGGTACGTGGATGACGTAGTAGTAGCAATATCTGGTAAATTTCTAGATACTCTATCTCAACGTATTCATTCGGCATTAGGTATCATAAGTAGATGGAGCGTTGAAAGTGGTCTTAATGCTAACCCTCAAAAGACAGACCTTGTTCTCTTTACGAGAAAATACAAGACACCGACTTTCACGTTATCCACTCTCAACGGAGTCACCCTTAGGTTATCAGACAGCGTGAAGTATCTCGGTATTATACTGGACTCTAAGCTTTCATGGTACCCCAACGTTCAAGCTAGTGTGCAGCCAAGGCTGCTATTGCTCTATACACCTGCAAAAGGGCGATCGGCAACAGGTGGGGCGTAAGTCCCAAAAACGTCAATTGACTTTTTGAAATGGTGGTAAAGCCCATACTAATGTATGGGTCTGTCGTCTGGTGGACTTCCGTAAATAAAGCCACATACTCTAAAATAATAGAAAAGGTTCTTCGAACATCTGCTTTGCTGATCACGGGTGCACCTCGCACTACTCCATCCAAAGCACTGTTCACCATACTGCATTGGCTTGCTGCTGAACTGATGATCAAACAACTGGCCATGAACTCGGCGGTTAGACTAAATGCCTCAGGTGCATGGAAGCGTGGTGACGTAGGCCATACGACGATATTAGGGCAAATCTTAGATCTTCCCGACCACACTGACTATTGCTCACCTACTCTGATGCCCGACAAGAGATTCGTGGTGGACTTCTCGGGCACATCCTCTGAGACAAACTATACACACTAACATGAGGATGTGCTCGAGATCTACACCGATGGGTCAAAGTCGGGCATCGGAGTAGGCGGGGGTTTCTACATCCCACAAATGCAACGTAGGATAAACTTTAGGCTACCAAAACAATGTAGCACCACTCAGGCTAAAATATCGGCAATCAAAAAAGCAGCCAACTGGTTAAGATACTACAGGATATTCGATCAGGACATCTGAATTTGTACCGACAGTAAGGCGGCACTACATGCTCTATCTGGTGTTTACACAACATCGGAATTGGTTAAAGAATGCCGGGCATCTCTGAATGAAATGGCGAGACATGCGAACCTAGGGCTCTTCTGGGTACCGGGCCACGCGGGGGTACCCGGTAAAACTATCGCGGACGGTCTAGCCAAGGCTGGTGCCCGCCTACATGAAAATGACATCGACTGGTTAGTAGGTGTCCCACTAAAAAGCTATAAAATACAAATTCAGCACCAACTATTTAGAGAAGCGCAAACCAGATGGACAAATGAAATCACTTGTTTCCAGATCCATCTGGCCCCAGTATAACTTCGCAAAATCTGCAACGATACTGTCGCTCCGTCGTCAACAGCTGCGTATACTCGTAGCGGTCATAACAGAGCACTGTCTCATTGGTGTCCATGCCAGAAGATTAAATCTTCCTTTTAACGATTTCTGTAGAAGTTGTCAGAACGAGGGGGAGGAAGAAACTGTCAAGCACCTCCTCTGTCGAGGAGGGCGTCATACTTGGGAAATTCGTCACTACCCGAACTAGCAGACCTGGGGGAATGCGACATTAGGGGAATAAATTCATTCATGCGATACTCGGGTTGGTTTAACACGGACCCAACCTCTGGGATAGGAGGGGCACCTCTCTGAATTTCCCTACTATCCATCCCAGGCTTCACAAAGGGACCAAAGGACCCAAGTGGGCCGGTTGTTAGAAAATGGCAGCCTGTTCAACCTAACCTAACCTAACCTACGTAATTTCCACCTAACGTATTTTAATGCAATTTGATGTAATGAACACAGGTTTCATATTAAGATAGATATGACCAATTTAAAAAAGTTTTGAACACCGTAACACCGAATTAAAGCGTTATAGTACGTTTCCATTATGAGAAAATTACGTAGATTTTGGATATTACTTCGAAGTGTTTCCACCAAGCTTGCGTGTGATTTGGTGTTCGAATTTTCGTAGTCAAATGATGTACTTTCTTTATAAGGTGTACGCAGCAGCTGCAATTGAATTTTTTCCATATATAGTTTGACATTTAAAATTATTGAAATATTCTTTAATGTCATTTTTTCGAAATCGTCAATCACAATTGATGGATGTTCTAGGGATGGAGTTTTTAATTTTAAAAGCACCGCAGAGTATTTTCGACATTAATCTGGAGCACATTAAGTCATTTGAGATAATTTGCCAATATGAAAAATATAGTATACGGGAAATCATGTCGCAAATTACCTCATTTGGGCAAATCAAATATTTTGGCCGAAATTACGTATATCGAAACGCACTATTAGATAAAAAATTACATACATATTTGTTAGTATTACTAGGAATTATGAACTCATGTGTATGTATATATTTTTTAATTTTTATCCGGGGGTTGGAGTGGTTCTAGGTGTATGCAAATGCGGTGTAGCCCTTTCAACAAAATATAACTGTATAAAAAATTTGTAGGAAATTGTATTCTGTATAGCTTTTATAAAAACCTGATTTTTGCGGCCATTGACTTCTGATATTTTGTAATCCGTACAAGAGAGTACGTGAGACTTTGGAGACATATTATACAAGGCCAAGATAAAATTATCTGACATGTGATGGAAACGACTGAAAAACAGAAATTGTATTTAAATACAATTTAAATTTATATGAAAATTAACTAAATAAATATTAATTACTAAGTAAAAAACTGGGGTTTAAAAGTCTCAAAGTGCGTTTTGAAAACGCAAGTGTTGCCTCAGTCTTAGTTGGTATACAAGATCAATACAAGATCATACGGGGTTGTTACAGATGGATTTAGTGCTGGCGCCGATGAAAATTGGTACACTGCGCCGATAGTAGGATCTTAGCTTTAGCCATTTTTTACCTTATTTGAGTGGGCTATATTGCATTTGAGGCATTCAGTAATGTTGTCCTGTTCAATTGTCTTAAACAATTAGAAAATATGGAATAAGCTAATGAATTTACAGCAATGATATTATTTGGAGATTAGTCAAGTGAGTCAGTGGAGTAACATGGTATTTTTTAGGTACATGCATCCATGGTAATAATTTCCGTGGACATTATTTTCACATAAAAACGGAAAAATTTACATGGGCATTACTTCCATGAGATATTGGTGGAACAGTAAGGATCATGGAAATTAACTCTTTTTAGCTTAATTATATATAAGAAATGTACTTTTTTTTGTTTTATATAAAAAAAATTGGGGACTACGTATGAATTGTTGAAAAAATATCGATATTTCGATATATTGATATTTTTTATTCGATATATATATATATATGCCGATCGATATTTAAAAATATATCGATATATTTTTTTTACTTGCCCATCCCTAGTACAAATATTATGGAAAGACATACACATCCATGATACAATTATACAGGTACATGCATTACGCTGGAATCATGGTAGAATAATATAACAGGTAGCCGCACAACTAATACAAATGTAAATTTTGGGATAGAAAATGTCAAACATTAATAGAGATGGTTGTGTGTGTTTGTATAACAGAAGCAGCAAACATACGTGTGGTATTGTGTGTGCAACGTAGTTATATCATATTACACAACATTTGACAGTTCGTACCATGAAATCATCACATAAAAATTATCAGCTGGCGTTCCAGGGCAACCTTGTATATAATTCTACCATGGCTGGAATTACACAAGCAAGTAGTGGAATGTCATTGCCATTGTCATGGTGAAATAAGTATATAGGTGGCAGCATAACGTCAGCTGATTATTTTTTGCTCTGCTAGTTTATTGCATAATCCACGTCCAGCACGTATATATTTTTGACAAGCCTCATCTATTTTTTGTTGTATTGTTGTATTTGTTTCCCCTATGCGGTCACCTGTATACTTATTTCACCATGGCCATGGTAGAATAATATAACTGGTAGCCGCATAACTAACACAAATGTACATATTGGGATAGAAAATGTCAAACATTAATAGAGAGGGTATGTGTGTGTTTGTATATCAGAAGTAGCAAACATACGTGTGGTATTGTGTGTGCAACGTACTTATTTCACATATACACAGCATTTGACAGTTCGTACCATGAAAAAAGCAAATAAAAAAATAATCAGCTGGCGTTCCAGGGCTACCTTGTATATTATTCTACCATGGTCATTGCTGTATACGTATTATCAACGAAAAATTATTCGAAATAGTCGAGCCTCATGCAATTTGCTTTTCTGTTTACACATGCCATTGCAATGTAGAGTTACCTGGTTCATTTTATAGGCGCATTTTTGGGGAAAAGGTTAATATTTATTATTATTACGGCCCTTTTCACAATGTATGATTAAAAGTTAACATGGACTTTAACGACAAGTTTTGTATGCCGAAGTTGCCGTTAAAGTCCATGTTAATGTTTAATCATACATTGTGAAAAGGGCCTGTTTAAGTCTTGGTTTATGATTTGCTCTCAGTGCTTAACATAATTATAAAGTACTTTTTCTTTCAACCTTGTTGGATGCTTTTTATGAGTTCTTTACTTGAGGTCTACACGTAACATAATATGTAAGATGAGATTGTCAAATTCAATCGCAGAGAGAATTATGTTACGTGTAGGCCTCAAATTAGTGTTATCTTAATGTTATAGGAATTTTTATGAGAGCGTTGTTATAAGAATTCTTATAACAACAATCTTATGAGATGAACTGTCAAAAAACACATGTACATATAAATAAAATAGTGTACATGTGTGAGTATTTATTAAAATAAATGAAAAGCGATGTTTTTGATAAAATGTCTGTGTTAAATAAATGAATAAATGTGTTTAGTGATTTATAAATTTAAATTTGTGTGAAAAACTAAAAATAAAACAACTAATTATGCAAAAGTGGTACATGTTAACTCGATGAGCATTTGCATAACATGAAATCTTATCGGAAAAGTACAATTACGTCTTCCCCTAGTATGAGATTAAGAGAAAATTCGACATTTTGTTTTTAGTATTCTGCCGACGTTTTCTCTCATGTTATCTCAAAGTTAATGTCTCGTGAAGACGCTGTGTTACATAGCGTCTTCACGAGACATAATATCAAATATTTTTCTGTTAGCAAGCGTCAAATTCAATCGCAGAGAGAATTATGTTACGTGTAGAAGTAGATAGGAACTATTCGTACGACCGCAATTAAAATTTTAAAATTTGGGTAATTAAAATTTGAAATTTTGAAATTTTAATTGTTAAATAAACAAAAGTGTAATTTGATACCCGTGGGGAAAAAATGAAAGTGCCCTGTAGGCAAAATGTGTAAAGGGAATATTGCGAAAAATTATAGTGTGGGTAATGCTTTTTGGTGTTATAGAAATTCAGGGTGTTATTCTAATGGGGTGATATTGAGACATTGGGTAGTGACTTTGGAGCTTGAAAGTGTTGGCTTACTATAGACTGTGTGGTTCTTATGGGGTCATATTGAGAGATTGGGTAGTGTTTTAGATTATATGTGGAAATAAAGAGTGTACACAAGTTTGGTGACAACGTCACCAAACTTGTAGATAAGAAAGTCGACTTGGGTTCCTACGGGGTTTATTGTGTCGCTATTATTATTTTTTTGTTCTTGATAATTTTTTGTGGTGCTTGTGTTTACATTTACTTTGCGCATGGCTGTGGGTGCGTGGATGTGTGGGGATGGGTGTGTGTGTGTTTCTTTTTTCTTATCTTTAGATTTGTGAAGAATGTGTGTATGTCGTTTCAAATGTCCGTCTTGTTTATTTCTTGGGATAATAATTTGAATATTTGTTCTACAGAATCATGTTTATTGCTTTGTTTATTCAGCTGCACATTTTTTGAGAACGAGTCATCATTTGATATGTCCGTCTGATTATTTGTTTTGCAGAATCATGTTTAAGACTTTGTTTATTTAGCTGCACATGTTTTGAGAATGAGTCATCATTTGAAATGTCCGCCTGATTATTTGTTTTGCAGAATCATGTTTATGGCTTTGTTTATTCAGCTGGATATGTTTTGAGAATGAGTCATCATTTGATAACAAAATTTTATTAGTCATCATTTATATAAAATAAAATATTACACAATGTTATGTTCTAGTTCTTGCTGTTGCTATGTATACATATGAATTTCATCAATCTCGTAATATCAATAAAAATTATACTTGATGCCTACTACGCGATTCTCATAGGATGTATATTAGTAGAAGAAATAATGAAGATTTTCATCGGTATATTCAGATATCTCAATAAGTGCGGTTGAAAGCAAAAAATTTATTAATAAACAATTTCATAGTGTTTTTACAATAGAACTAAATAAATTAAATAAAATAATTAAATAAAGTTAATTGTTGCTAATTAAATAAATAGTTTGAAAACAAAAAATTGATTAATAAAGAAGTTTATAGTGTTTTTGAAAAAAGGACTAAATAAATAAAATAAAATAATTAAATAAATTTGATTAAATAAATAAATAAATAAAAATGAATTCTTCAAGCTATGTTTGTTAAATATGTCAAAAGGAGTACAAATACCAAAAGTCGTATTTGGAGCATTGCAAAAGTCATGCTCAACTATAACATGTGCAGATGCCAGTGTCATGTGATGTACAGACTCCAATGCCTTTATATAGCCCTATTCCTTGGAACAATATGCAACAGCAATATCCGGCGTCCTTTCAAGAGCTTCCAAGGACTTCGTACTATCATACGGGGTTGAACAAGCAGTTTTCAGTACCCATACAAATTCCACATCATCTTCCTATTCCCTATCAATATACTTCACCAATGCAATGGCAGCAATATAACATAGCCAACTATTATCCTTCAGTTTCGAATAATCAATATGCCTTGTCGATGGACAGTTCCAGGCATCCTCAACACCAACAACAACAACAACAGCAGCAACATCATCAGCAACAACAGCAGCATCATCATCAACAACAACAGCAGCATCATCATCAACAACACAGCAACAACAACAGCAACAACTAGATAATATTGGGTTTGATGACATGGATACTTCAAATTCTCCCAGCGGTAAATATAATGATACTCCTTTGAATGTAGAACCAAAATATTATGAAATAAACAGTGGATTCAAAAAAAATATTGCAACGTACGGAACTCCCAACAAAAAAGATGATCTTCTCTTTGAAGACTTTGTTCTTGAAAATAAACCTATTTTCAAGGAAAGACTTGAAAAAAGTTTGGTTAAACATAATATTTTAAAATTCTGTGTAACTCTTATTGGAGAGTACATAAAAATTGTTGGGGAAGAAATTGACTTGTGTCAAATTTCTCACAGAACAAAAATGGACCGATTGTGCCTGGGAAGTTATGTAGATGAGCTAATTGAAAAACAATTCCAGAACATTCATAATAAAATGTCAGAATTCCCGGAAAGAGATTCTGGGTGGACTTTAATAAGAATTATTCGTGCTGAAATTAACATAAACAAAAGTTCACTAGTAAAAGGGTCTCATTGGATAAGCACACCATTAAAACTGACTAAAAAGCGGGCCTGTATCAACATTGAAAACAATGATGATTATTGTTTTAAATGGAGTTTAGTTGCCTCGTTGGATTCCACAATAATAAAGATGATGGACCGTTGCAGGTCATATAACATCGAGGACATTAGCGCTGATGTCATTTGCTTGCAAAATGGAATTGTGCTTGACTTCACAAATATAAAGCTCCCATTGGCATTAAAAAATATTCAAGCATTTGAGGATAGGAATGATGCAATAAGTGTGAATGTGTTTGGGTATGATAATGAGAAGGATGAAATCATTGGTCCATTCTACAATACACAAAAGGAAAAAACAAAGCATGTGAATTTATTGCTGTTGGAAGCTGGAGAAATTCACCATTATATTTTTATTAAAGATATATCAAGGTAAGTAAATACATATTAATGATTGAATAACTATATACATATATAGCTTTAACCCAATTGTCATGACAGACTTTTATTCTGTAATACCTGCCTACAATATACGCACAATGAAAACACTATGGAACAACAGAAAACGGAATGTGGGAAAATTGTTACTGCGTTACCTTCTCCCGCAAATAGTGTTTTAAAATTCAAAGATCACCAGCGGCAGATGGATGTGCCATTCGTTATATATGCAGATTTCGAATGCATACTAGAAGATATCCAAACTACTATAAGTGACAAAACTCAAGTTATAAAGAGGCACATTCCTTGTGCCTTTAGTTATTATATAAAATGTGTAGGGAATAATAGTTTAGATAAATTTAAGATATATACTGGTGAGGACGCATCTGTAAAATTTGTTGACTGGTTAACTGATGATTGTGAAGATATTTACAATCAGTTCCTCACCAGTAAGACAAAAATTAACAGCTTGACCCTTTCGGAAATATACAGTTTTCAAAATTCAATAAATTGTCACATATGTGACAAATTTCTCGGTAAAGATCGTGTAAGAGATCATTGTCATATAAGTGGTAAATATCGAGGTGCAGCTCACAATATTTGCAACTTAAAGTAACAAATTCCGAAGTTCATACCCATATATTTTCATAATTATTCATCTTATGACTCGCACCTCTTTGTTAAAGAATTAGGTAAAAAGCCTGACCACATAAAAGTCCTACCACTGAACAAAGAACTGTACATTTCACTATCTACATTTACAAAAATGACTGACAATTGCCATCTTGAACTCCGATTTTTAGATACTATTAGTTTTATGGCTGATAGCTTAGAATCCTTAGCTAATAGTCTAACTGACAATGATTTCCATACGGTTAGGGCACATTTTAACAGAAAGACAGAATTTGACCTTGTACGAAGAAAGGGTGTTTTCCCTTATGAATATCTTGATTCATTTGAAAAATTGGATGATGGTCAGCTTCCATCAAGAGAAGATTTTTTTAATAAATTAAATAACAAGGAATGCTCAATTGAAGATTATGAGCATGCAATAAAGATTTGGCATTCCTTTAATTGCAAAACCCTGCGAGATTATATGGAATTATATCTCAAAACAGATGTGCTTTTGTTAGCAGACATATTCGAAAATTTTCGAAAAGTCTGTAAGGGAATTTATAATCTAGATCCGTGTCAGTACTATACTGCTCCAGGACTATCATGGGATGCCATGTTAAAACACACACAAATAGAATTAGAGTTGTTAACAGACATTGACATGTATAACTTCTTTAAAAAGGGAATACGCGGTGGATGGTACAGTGCAGTAAGCGATATTCCAAAGCAAATAATAAATATTTAGATGATTTTGATGAAGACAAGCCTTCAGAATTTCTAATATATTTAGACGCAAATAATCTTTACGGTTGGGCGATCTTCCTTATGGAGGATTCCGATGGCTGACAAGTGATGAGCTGAATCTGGATGCAAAAAGCATAGATAATAACTCACAAGATGGTTATGTATATGAGGTCACTTTGGAATATCCTTCACATCTGCATGACTCTCACAATGACCTTCCCTTCTGTGTTGAAAACAAGAAAACTTTAGAATCAAACCATAAGAAATTAATTGCGGATTTTTCGCCAAAAAAATCTTATGTAATACATTACAGAGTTCTTAAGCACTGTTTGGAATATGGTTTGATTCTAAAGAAAACGCATCGTATTCTTGGATTTAAACAATCTCCATGGCTAAAAGACTATATAGATTTGAGTACTACACATAGAGCTTCTGCAAAAAATGCATTTGAAAAAAATTTTTTTGATTACTTAATAACGCGGTATACGGTAAGACCATGGATAACGTTGATAAAAGAAAAGATGTTAGAATTGTGACCAACTGGAATAAAACAAACTGTAACCATTTGGGGGCTCAAGATTGGATATCTAAATCCAATTTTCTTAGCATATCTTTATTTTCTGAAGATATGGTAGCAATTCAAATGAATAGAGTCAAAACATACTATAACAAGCCCATATACTTGGGATTTTGTGTGCTGGAGCTTTCTAAATGGAAAATGTATAATTTCCATTATGGATTCATGAAACCCAAGTTTAAATCAAATTTATCTTTAAATTACATGGACACCGACTCATTTATATATACAATAAAAGCTGACGACTTTTATGCCGACATAAAATCTGACATAGAACAAGAATTTGACACTTCCGATTACCCAAAAGATAACGTATATGGTATTCCTTTTTTAAACAAAAAGGGGCTGGGTATGATGAAGGATGAAAATTGTGGTAAAGTGATGAAAGAATTTGTGGGACTTCGGTCAAAAATGTATTCTTTTAGCGTGCAATATGAAAATGATGTAAAAAAATCGAAGGGGGTTAAGAAATGTGTTCTTGAAAAATATAGTTTAGGGGCGTATAGAAATTGTTTATTTAATAAGTCTATGGTTTGTGATGATATGTTAACATTTAAGTCAAAAGTTCATCAAATTTATACCAACCAACTAAATAAGGTTGTACTTAGTTATCAAGATGATATAAGAAAAATACAATGTGATGGTATGAATACATTAGCATGGTATAATTATCGAATTGAGGAAACAAATCCAGAATATGAACTGGATATGTTGCTAATGGAAATTGATAAGCTTCAAGAAGAATGATGAGTTTTTTACTTAAATATAATTTGTTTATGTTTATATGTAAATATTTAGTTATTAAAGTTTAGTTATTAAGAAAATTTGGTTTGTTATTAAAAAAAATTATAATAATAATGAAAAAAGAAAAAAATTAAATAATAATAAAAAAATCTTCTTAATATCAAAAAAATTAAACAATCTTTGTTTTATTTTCTTGTTCAGCCCTGATATCATCAAATTGAAAAAAAAAACGTTGGCGTTGACTGTGCATACACGTCTTGCTGCTAGCAGAGAAAAAAGAATTTTTGTTGGATCAAAACAATTCGTCTTGTTTTTTGCTTACTTGCAAATTTTTCTGTTTATAAGTTTAACTGTATTGTTAAATCCTGCATAATCTTGATTTGATTTGTTTATTTCTTGACAAGGGAATTTGAATTTCACAACATTATGAAATTGTATTAAATTTAATTATTTCAACATTTTACAGAGTCAAAAAAAGTTGGATAATCTCATAAGTTATTCATTAAATTTTTAACTCAAAAATTTCTTCAATTTTCCTAATTATTCTTTAGAAAAAATAATACAATACAGTGAATATTTTATTTTAATAATACTATTTTATTTATTAAATTTAATTATGATGGTTGAAACATTGTATAATAAGATTCCATTAAATTTTCTAATATAGCTTTCCGTAGAAAGTATATCGAGCACCTACATGTATAAGGTCCTTCCTCACAATTCGGATCATACCAGGGACAGCATTTGAAATGTCCTTCTGTGTTGTCTTCATCTTCCATAATATCAAATTCATCATTCTCGTCCAGCATATTTTGAAAAAATATGATCATTTCCCAATGATCGTATAGTCTAAAGTTATCAAAATCCGATATAAATTTATTAAGACTCTTTCTAATTTGACTCATTTTTGTTAATATTCCGTATTAATTTTGTTGCTGCTTACTTTTTCAAAGGATTCGTCGATACTGATAATTTTTTTTCCTGAATATTTAGCTACAAAGTGAATAAAATTCAATATAATTTTTTCCTCCTCTTATATCCTTCTCCATTTTCCTATAATCCTTCTAGAATAGAGGGTATAGAATATACATATTTCTCCTTCCAACTCATTTTCAAAGAGACTATTAAAAAATTAAAAGAAGGAACATTCATATTAATATTCCTATATATTTATCCCTATTACTCAAGCACTATTTCTCCACATATACATACATATTAACCTTCTCACAATAAATATTTTCGGTTAGGCTTATTGGACTCATCATCACTTCTTTCAAGATCAATTTTAATTAAAGATTTAAAGTGACAAGATCTATTTAAAAAATAAGCTCCTCAAAAAATTTAATATCAAAATTAATTCACTAAACAACAAAAGCTTAATTCATATAAAGGATCTAGATGTACATGCTAAATATCCTGTTCAAAATATTACACGGGTAAGAACAAAATATGGACAAACACTAAGAGTTGAGATGGAAAAAAATATAATGTTTCTACCTAAAAGATATAATACTCTGACAGATGATGAAATTAAGGATCTCTCGATTGGAATATTTCAAGTATGCAGAGATGGTGAACAAAGCTAAATCCTAGAGAGTGAGATGGACGAATTTTTGTATATATATATATATATATATATATATATATATATATATATATATATATATATATATATATATATATATATATATATATATATATATATATATATATATATATATATATATATATATATATATATATATATATATATATATATATATATATATATATATATATATATATATATATATATATATACAATTGTGTTTTTTATTTAATATTTTCAGTTATTTCATAAAGAAACTTAAGACATAAATGACCACAGGTAAATGTATTAAAATTCTGATGTTGATTATAGTTGTATTTTATATTTGTGCCCAGATATTTGAGTACTTCCGAAGGAGGTTGTAAGTTTCGAAAACTATCGAAATATTCTTTTTCATTGATGTTTTTATAATATGGTACCCAATGTGTACCAGGTCCTGTTGATATATCCAAATTAATTATGCCACATTCTTTTTTCTTTGGACGTTTTGGTAGTGAGTCCAACATGAAAACTCCTCTAAAATGTGGAATTTTGTTTGAAAAATTTCTCAAGTCGACTTCTGATAGTGGTCTATTAGGTAGCATTTTTAAGAGTTTTTTGTCTGCTCTTTATAAACTAAACCATAACCCTTTTTATATGGTTTTAGGTAAAGTCCTTTCCAAACAGCTATAGATTCCATCGCTTTATTATGTCGAATTGCTTCATCAAGCTTATTTTTTGCATCCTTTGGCGCATTTACAGCCTTAGCTATATCAGCACCTCCAGTCGTTAGACTACCAATTACACCCAGTGCAGTTAAAGTCGGTATTAGAGGTAAAAAACCACCAATTTTCGGTACATTTATTATGCGAGGTATTATAACTTGAGATTTTCTGCCTTTTAATGTTTTGTTGATCGTTTCACGTGCTATTCTAATAGCATTGTTAATGTCTAAAGGTTTTTTCTCCTTTAGTATTTTTGTTGCAGCTCTAATTGATGAACTGAACAATTTTTACTATTTAATTTAGGTTTCTTAACATTTTTCTTTTTCTCCACACCCATACCAAATTTTGTTTTGGCTTTCATAGCGTTAGTAACAATATATGCAAATGATTTTTCTGCAAGACTGATATCTTTTGATAAAACTCGATCCCAAGCTGAATTTTCAAGAATTTTATCAGCTTGATGTCTAATATTTAAATCTTTATTTTTAGAATAAGCTATGTCGTGCTTTTTGCAGGCAGAGTCCAATAAATTGATTCCTTTATAACCTCGATTTAAACGTTTTTGTAGTTTAGTTCCAGGTCCACAGTATTGATATCCAGGAAGATGGAGTTCAACAGGAAGAGAGTTTATTATTTTATCTAGTAAACCTGCTCCAAGGATTGTGTTTTTTTATGACTAAATGACTTTTGATAATGTATAACCATCTTATTTATTTATTTTTGCTATAATAAAAGGTAACAAACATGAATTGCATTTAGTTATAAAAATGCGTTTGTAAAACAACATAAAAATATTTTAGTTCGAAACATTGATGATTCATCGAACATCAGTTCAAAAATAAAACATAGTTCACTCTTACCAAATTCTATTCGTGCTCTAATAGTAGGACCATCAAATTGTGAAAGACTAATGTTATGATTGGCTTACTAGAAAGTCCTAATGGACTAAAGTTTGAAAACATCTATTTATACTCAAAATCTCTATATCAGCCGAAATATGAATACTTGAAGAGATTAATTACACCTATTAAAGGAATGGGATATTACACATTCACCGAAAATAAATCAGTTATTCTCCCTGACAAAGCTAAAACTAGTTCAATTATGATATTTGATGATGTTGCATGTGAGAAGTAGAATAATATACGAGCTTATTTTTGTATGGGACGACATAGGGATGTTGATTCATTCTATGTACTTGTGCCAAACTTATACCAGAATTCCCAAGCATTTAATAAGAGACAATGCGAATATGATTATAATGTTTAAACAAGATGAGACAAAATTGAAACATGTTTATAGGGATCATGTTGCCAGCGATATGAGTTATGCAAAGTTTCATAAAATTTTTCGATTGTGCTGGAAGGATAAATATGGATTTTTGATGATAAGCAAAGACAATGAATTAAACAATGGGCGCTACAGAAAATTATTCGATTATTTCATAACAATATAAATTGCCCTACATAAAAGAAAAACTTTAGTATATAATCTGGCTTTAACCATAATACATCTACATAGCTCTTGAAATATCAACTATACCTGATCTTATTATCTACATAATAAGCTGATCTGATACCTAATAAGCAGATCTGATACCTAATAAGCTGATCTGATACCTAATAACCTGATCTGATAATATGATCAGGTACCTAATAAGCTGATCTGATAACCTGATCAGATACCTAATAAGCTGATCTGATACCTAATAACCTGATCTGATAACCTGATCAGGTGCGTAATAAGCTGATCTGATAACCTGATCAGACTATTAGGTATCTGATGAGGTTATCAGAGCAGGTTATTAGGTAACAGATCAGATAGAAAATTTTCGTTGTAATATCATTAAAGATTGATTCAATGACTTTCAAAAAGGAGATTTCTGAATACATATATATAAATATATATATATATATATATATATATATATATATATATATATATATATATATATATATATATATATATATATATATATATATATATATATATATATATATATATATATATATATATATATATATATATATATATATATATATATATATATATATATATATATATATATATATATATATATATATATATATATATATATATATATATATATATATATATATATATATATATATATATATATATATATATATATATATATATATATGTATATGCACTTCAAAGGGTTCTTAAAACTAAAGGAGCTGGGATTGTCTAATCAACAGAATTCTTGCATAAGCATACATAGATGAAATATTGTAGTTGAAACAGAAACAATAAAAAATCATATTTAGTACATAATCTAATAATATAATTTTATAATAAGAAGAATAGAAAATAAATACATAACTTTTGGAGAATATTGTAATAACAATTACTGATTTCTAATTAGACAGCTATAATGGCAATTAGACTTACCATTAGACTTACCATCTCTATTAACTCGTTTAGTATTAGGAATGAAGATAATCATTGAAATGATTTTCTGTCTGAAGAACAGATATAGCATTCAGATAAACTTTGTTTGTAGTTGTTGGACTGAAGTGTATATTGATGGTAGTGGTTTTACTTATTAAAGTGTGTTTTAAAGGTATTTACATATATTTCGGATACAAAAGGATAAAGAATTTTGTTCAATACTGATTAATTTCAATAATTTTACTCTACAAATAAATCTTATTAAATCTGTTCATATCTTTTCGTTCATTTACTTATATATTTTATATACCACATACAGCAAGATAATAATATCTTAATTAGAATGTGTGATCTTATAGTCCTATAAGCACATAAATCAAATATTATAGATACTCGTACATATTAGCTATTAGCGCCTATTTACATATATAAGCACATAATTCAGTTAAATTTGAGGCTCATCATGATCTACAATGTATCCCGAACCACTGTTTATATGAGTATTTTTGATACAATAGCGCTTCGCACGCTTTTGCAAACGAGTGGAAGCTGCTAATTGTTGTTGCATGTACTTTTTTTTACCAGATATGCTACTCGAGCAATCTAGCTTGACTCAACTAGACATCGAAGAGGAACCAACTGTGTAGGATCAGATTGTGTTTAATCCCTCCATATAGTTATATTTCGTTAGACTTTACTGTACAGTCTGGATACTTTAACTAACATTAGACACATATATCAGCTTTCAGGTCCCTCGACTGTTAGATAATGGATCTAGTTATATCAATTAAATATGCTTTGCTTTTCTGGGAAATTAGTCGAAAGATCATCATCGATCTCAAATGAACTTCTATCCAGATCTATTCTAAGTTGTTCTGCTCTATGAGTGGATACTCAAGTTAAAGAATATTTATATATATTTCTGAAAGAAGGGCTAACGTATAAGATGTCAGAAGAACTGATGCCCACGACAATAGTTGCGTACATACATACATATATATACAATTATATATTGCTCTTATATACTAACATACATATATATATATTAACTTTATCAGAATATTAGAATAATACACGCTTTCAAAATAACAGATATAGCCTAATTATGTTCCTTTCTATCACTTTTAAACCAATGTTACTTCTTCACCTTATAATATATTTACTTGAAATTGTCAATAAAATGAAAGTTTAACGTATATTATTAAAAAGGTGAACAACAAAGGCAATTATTAAAACTCTGTAAATGAAGTAGGCACGTGAGTAGGTATCAATCTAATAATTTAACCAGCAAACATAGATCGAGTACTGCATACATAATAATCCTGATATGCTTCAAGACAATAAAAAACGATCTGTAAGACAAGGGCTAAAGCATACAACCTCTTAGCTATATTTATTTTAAAATCCTTTTTCCGACGGCATTCTTTGAAAAAAAAATTTTTGCTAAAATAAATTTTTATCTAATAATCGATGGTGGATATTGAAACTAATTTTTTTTCGGTTATATGTATTTATTTATAGTATCTTCAATAAAATTGAACTAACAATAAGTAATCAAATCTTAATTCTAAAATTTTAATTTTTAAGTCCAGCCAGTGCCAGACAAAAATATTTGTTTCAGCGGTTGGTTGTTTGGTTATTTACGTCTCTCGTGTTCGGCTGAGAGCAAGAGTGTCCCTCCTTCTCAGCCGAGTGTGGCCTCTAAAGTTAATGATGTTTCGGGCTAGGGGATTTGGGTGCAACTCAAGTCTTTTTATGTAGCTTGTCACGTGTTTAGAAAACACTGTCTTAGCCGGCGGCACATCTAGGTCTTTATGAATTCGCTTGTTTCTGACATACCATGGGGCTGCTGTAATCGTACGGAGTATTTTATTTTGTTGCCTTTGAATTTTTTCTACATTTGATGCCGAGGCAGTGCCCCATAACTGGATTCCGTAGGAGCATATTGGTTTTAGAATGGAGTTGTATAGAAGAAGTTTACAATCTAGGCTTAGAGTAGAGTTCCTTCCAATGAGCCAATTCATTTGAGCTGCTTTTAGTTTCATTTGGGTCACCTTTGAATTTATGTGTGACTTCCATGTTAGACGACGATCAAGATGAACACCGAGATATTTTAATTCAGTGTGTTGAGGTATAGTTTGGTTATTTATTTGTATAGGTGGACAGGGTTCTTTGCACAATGTAAAAGTAATGTGTAGACATTTTTGTTCGTTAATTTTTATCCGCCATTGTTTTAGCCATTGATCCAACTGGGGTATATAATCTAGCAAATTGTGGGTGGCTTCTTGATGGCTTTTGTGAACACTTAGAAAAGCTGTATCATCAGCGAATGTTGATATAAGTATGTTACTGCTTACCGGCAAGTCAGAGGCATATATCAGATATAATACAGGACCGAGGATGCTGCCTTGAGGAGCTCTGGCTTCAATGGGTTGCGGAGGGCTTTGAAAATTACATTCTTTAACAACAAATTTTCGCTCAGTTAAGTAGCTTTCTAAAAGTTTAAGGATGTTTTCGGGTAGGTTTTGCTTTAGTTTCTGTATTAAACCTGCGTGCCATACTTTATCAAATGCCTGAGAAACATCGATGAAGAGCGCAGAACAATATTTCTTTTCTTCGAAGGTTTTTCTAACCACGTTCACGAGTCTGTGTGTTTGTTCAATCGTACTATGTTGTCTCCTAAAACCGAATTGGTGGTCTGGCGAATATTTTTCTTTTTTTATAAATATTGTATGTATATTTTTATATTGTTTATTTTGTTCACCGACGGCAAATTAATGCTTGTTTCTATTTCGAGAGTAAGCTGCGAACTGATATTGAAACTAATATTCTTCATTAACATATTCAATTACCCTAGAGAGAGAGAAAAGAACCTGTCACAAGACAGGTCACGTGACTGGTTCCCCAAGGGGTCAATTGACATAATTAAGATACCCAGTGATAGATTCTAAACCCAAACTTAAGCTACTTGTCATGTGATGGGGTCTTAATACTAGTTAAATTACTGTACTATAAACAAATGATTTTAATTTGGAACAAAATCTGCTGTATAATGAAGGAATTTTCCAATCATTTTTGTTCTAGTTTTGTGATGTGATTGATGTGATTATTTTCACCGGTTACAACTCAGAAAGATTTTGTACCATTCCCATTTTCACTAGTCATACAACATGTACATTCAAAACAAATGGTATAACATTTCCCTCAGAGCACTTAAACTTAAGAGTTCTATGTGTTTTATTTGAAATTAATCCTTGTTGAATACATTGTTAGATATTTCTAAAGTTAGTGAGCTACATCTTATATATAAATAGACTACACAATTTTGTCGTACACTTTTAAGTATCTTATTGTCCACAAATATTAATGAAACATACATATGTATATGGTTAAAAAGATATTTGTGTATAAATGTGCGTAATATACTTTTTTACCGAAAATCCTCAAAATTCCAGAAGTTCCCTAGAAATATCCCCGTTTGAATTTCGGTCACCCGACGATCCTAGTATTTGTTTTATTACTTAAATGCGTTATTAATTTCATTTGTTTCATGCTCTGAATTTTCTTGTTTTCTACACAAAATGATAAAGCATTTTGACAATTGTGTTATCTTGATGGTATTTTAAGTCTAATCTAACAACAATTAAGTTATTAAATTTCTATGGGTCTAATCTAATACGAATCCAAATGTTTGTAAATGATGTAAGCTTCCCTTACATCATCTAAATTAAAATTTTATGAATCTTCAACCAATGAAGAATGGAATATGGTAGGTAATAACATATACCATAGTCATACAAGTTGTTTACAACTAAATAACTTAGATAATTTGATTTATTTGTAAAGTCCTGTGTTACATCATAGTACTACATTTGAACGTAGTACATACTTTTCCAACATATTCATAATCAACCTTACTATATAACTAATTAGTAATCATTTTTTCGAAACTAATTCAGATGTTTACACGAGGAGATGATACCTGTACATACAATTAAGTAGAATTCATTGACAATTCAGTTATTTTGTTAGCAACGTCATCATATCAACCATCATCGTATAAAAAACCATCTAGTGTGTTCGAACTTGATGACTTGATAATATAAATCGAAATTAGTCTATAAAATATAGTTTAGTAATGCGTTTTTTTCGTTTACTATAATTTTCTTTAATATGAATATGCATAGATACATTATTATTTAAAAATTCTCTTATAAATATTCTAAATATGCATGTATATATAGTACATATGTCTAATGTTTAATTAAAGGAATACTTAATATGATAACTGTAAGCAAATGGAATATGCTTTTACAGTTATCTAGCAATATTTGAGTTTGGTATATTCACTGATTCCTAAATACAATCGCAATCTGTACATGTATACTATAAAAGGCCTATATAGTTATTTGCTTTTTTAAGTTCTCCCCTTACGTTTTTATTAAGACTATCCCATTATGGTATTGAATTAAGCAGATGAATCTAATGGGAATATTTTGGTAGTTGACTTCTTATCAACCTGTAATTTAATAATATTCAAAACGATATCGAGTAATAATATTCCGAAATATATCTACAATTAAATTGAATTTTCAAGGATATGTGTAGTAATATAATTTTTAAAAATAGTACGTATTTCTATATTCAGTTTCGGTATGGAATTAGTCAACAAATATTACAGAATCTCATACAATTTGAATTTACATTAATTCAAATAATTAAACTAGAAAGTCTAAATAATTACTTTCATCTTAGATTTTGCATTTATTGGTATCAAAATTTTTCAAACATGTAATCATCACAATCTCTATAATAAACACTTGCTTCTTTCATATTTTGAAAATGTTTTGTTAAACGCTGGTGTTTTAAAACAACCAGCTTTACTCTGCGCATCAAAAATAAAAAAAAATTAAAATAAACTAACCTTGTTTAGCAAATCAGTATAAGACAATGTATGTATTATTAAGTAATATACATACATATGTACGTTCAATGACACGCTTCGGAAAAAAAACTCAAACAATAGAACACATCAATACAAAGATTATCTATCGATCACAGCATACTAATACCATCTACCACTTTCCAGCGGTCAAGAGAAAAGTTAACTTATAAAATCCCTACTTGATAAAATATTTAATGTGAAGAAATATCTTTATATATCAAATAAACTCATTAAAATTATTAAAAATATCGGATGTAAAAGTGATAGAAATAATTAATGTTCCTGTCTTCCATGTATAGGTATTAGCCTTCAAATTAAAGAACAACAACCATGTAATAACTATATTGATAGACCTTTCACCCTCAAAAATATAACCGCCGAATACTAAAATAAATTTCCTGAGTCATGAAAACCTTCCATGACTTCCTCACAAAAAAATTAGTCTTCTGGTCCTCGTGTAGAGCTCGTTGCAAAACAATCACACAAAGTGATAAAAAATAATGATGTACATGCACAACAACTACCACTATAAGCTCAAAACTATACAATCTTTATCTGTAAAGTTCAAATAATAAACAAAAATATCCAAGTCAGCAGAATTAAGAATACATAAAAAAAATTTAAAAGAAAAATTAATATGTACAACCTCAAAAAGAAATTTATATACATACATAAAGAAGAACCTACAAAACAGGAAACAATTTATATAGATACTAGATCGATCACAACAGACATATATCGTATACACACACTCAGCCCAACACACACCTACAAAAAAGTGATGACGTAATACTCATACACAAACATAACATATAATAAAATTTCATACTATGTATTGTGCAATTCAAATTCCTTTGTCTAGCAATACGAAACACTGTTTCTTAAATAAATAAACGAAGGTGCCATAACGACACCTTCGTCTCACCAACGAAGCAATAGTCGGACATACAAAACCCCATGAAATAATAATGTCACCATAACATCTATTTACAACTGTTACATTAAAATAAAGAAATCAAAATATCCATCACAAGTTCATTAACCCTATTCAAAAGCTCTGGTTATCAATACTATTGTCCAAAATATTGAACAACTGAAATGCACTTGTACATAAAAAATGCTCTGCAAACAAAATACATATTTCAAATAATATATATCAGCATATTCATTAGCTACACACAACTACAAATCCAAACGATCATGCGAATAATTTGCAACAAAAAAACAAAAGTTCTCACTTGAAAAAAATGAATACAAACATAGAGCAAACACTTATTTGTATGTATTTACATGCATACATCAAATAAATTTGTAGATATGTACATAAGTATGTACACTTATTGGCAAATTTTATACCCATGCGATTGCGTACTCAGAACATTTAGTAGAACTTAACACAGCTCCTCCTCCCCTCTCACACTTCCATAACCACATAATGAAAATATACAAACCGTTCACCAACCGACTGACGTTAAGTCAAAAATGGACGGACACGCTTAAATAAATAGAAACAAAACATTTTAAAACTTTAAATATAAACAAATTGAATTTAACACACATAGAACAAAGATAAGCTTGACAAAATAAAAAAAATTCATGGTCCACAGTATTATAAAACACTGATCTAAACAAACGGATTTTAGCATAAACATACAAAAAATATGGAAGGTCACATACTTGAGAACATTTTATTCTACATATGTACATCAAATATCGCCCACAAAAACAATTCAAACTATTTTAACAACATACCTCCAAATCATGGAGAGACTCAAATTCCTACATTCAGACATATAGAAATTCCCACAGAGAGACAGAAACTCTCACGCCCCCTCATACTTACACTGACAAATTGAAAAAACATCAAGCTATGAACATCTCACATAACAAATATATATTCTCACGGACAGACATCAATCCACATGTAGAAATGTAATGAAATTCATATACATAGCAACAGCAAGAATTCGCACGATCAGCACAAAATCAAGGACAACACATTGTAAAATTCAAATTGCGTAATATTGTGAAATTCAAATTTGACCTATCAAACATAAAAATAATAAAAGAGAATTGTAATATGTACATACATCCAGACATAAAAACAACCTCACATATACCTATATATATAAACAACAACTCACAAACAACAAAATTTATACAGATACTAGATCGATCACAACCTACATACATCACATAGGCACACTCACACAACACAGACACAGCCATACACATTTGTTTATTTAACAATTAAAATTTAAAATTTTAATTACCCAAATTTTAAAACTTCGGCAAAACTTCAAAGGAATATTTTGAGTGAATTTTGTGCAATGTCGCCCTACTGTGGGGTATAATGTTCAAAGAAATATACAAGATGGGTAGACATCAATCCACATGTACAGACTCTTAATGTAAACACAACCTCTAACCAATCCCCACCAACAAACAAAAAATTAGGATGATGACTCATTGTCCAACACATCCACCTGAATAAACAAAAACACCAACAAGATTAAGCATGCATATTTAACGTAAACAAACATTTCAGACCATCTGTCATACTAAGAAACACAACTGCAAATCCAAACGATCATGCGATTATTTGATGCAAAAGAAAAAAAATTCACAAAAAAAATATTATAAACAAAACGCAAACGCTTATTGTATGTACGTATGTATATGCATACATATTAATTGGAACTTAACACCCCCCCTCTAACACTTCCATAACCACATTCTGGAAATATACAAACCCTCCACCAGTCAATTAGTGGACGGACATGCTTAAATAAACACAACTACATTTTAAATGTAAACACAAGCACCACAAAAAATTATCAAGAATAAAAAAATAATAATAGCAACACAATAAACCCCGTAGGAATCCAAGTCGAATTTTTTATCTACAAGTTTGGTGACGTTGTCACATTCTTTATTTCCACATATAATATAAAACACTACCCAATCTCTCAATATGACCCCATAAGAACCACATTGTCTATAGTAAGCCAATACTTCCAAGCTCCAAACTCACTACCCAAAGTCTCAATATCACCCCATTGTATAAACTAAGCCAATACTTTCAAGCTCCAAACTCACTACCCAATGTCTCAATATCACCCCATTAGAACAACACTATAAATTTCTATAACACCAAAAAGCATTACCCACACTATAATTTTTCACAATCTTCATTATACACATTTTGCCTACAGCGCACTTTAATTTTTTTTCCCCACGGGTATCAAATTACACTTTTGTTTATTTAACAATTAAAATTTTAAAATTTCAAATTTTAATTACCCAAACTTTAAAATTTCGGCAAAACTTCAAAGGAATATTTTGAGTGAATTTTGTGCAATGTCGGCCTACTGTGGGGCAGAACGAATTGTTCCGTACTACTGCACAAATCAAAAGTGAACACTGAAATTTGGGAACACTTCAAAACTCATCGTTGCGGAATCTGGCCCCAGGAGTAGTTACAAAGTGGTCCAAATGTATGAATAAACATGGTCCATTTAACATTGCGATGTCCTAGAACTGGACCATGTAGCACAGCTTTGCATTACATCGGGCTATCCCAAAAACTACCCATATGTCACTACTCCATGGACCACTTATATAAGGCTACTTTTGAAACTAGTCCATGCCACTATTTGATGCAGCACTAAAGTGTTCATGTTTTCACGATTGAATACATATGATATTTGCAATCGTTAAAACGCGAACACTTGTCGCTTAACTACAAACTCTTGTTTGCAAATGACATGGTCCTTGACTGCATTGCATAGGACCATGTTGTAACTAGTCCATCTCAACTAAGGGGTAACACAACTCTAATTAGTTTTTTCCTTTTTAATTTGTGCGTGTGATTTCTTAATGCTCGACGTCTTGTCACAAGTTAATGGGGATGTGCGCGCATAATTACAAGAAATTTAAGATTTTCAATTTAATTTTATATTATTGGAAAAGAATATTCAAAGCATGCAATAATTGAAAAGTCAAAGATAATTTTTACCGAAACAAAGGTCGAGCTTAACATGAGGATGTTTTCGAGATCAACTACGATCTCATCATCAAAGTTCTTTTGTTTCAAATAGACTTGCATAGTCTACGAACGAACTAGTTCAATTGAACTATTTCATCAATTGAACTAAGGAAACTAGTTAAAGTTTTCACTATTCACTAGTTCAATTAAACTATGAAACAAAATGAAATATACCTTTCCCTGTGAGCAAATGTACGTATGAAATCAGTCATGTGTGTATGTATGTATAGGATGAAATAACATATGCATGGACGTACATACATAAATAGCTATGTGGCATCGCTTTCACAGAATATGTTTACTACATGGAATTATTTTTTTAATTTTTTCGAAATTAGTATTTATTCTTATTATTCTCTCTCTAGATACTGTTCTACAATCAAAGAATTCATAAATATATTGAAGATATTTTTATGCAAACCGCTAATTCTACAACAATACCAACACATGGTCCAACAATATACACAACAAACGAACAAAAGAATGATAGAATGAAAAGCACATAGAATGTTTCCTCCTATCATTCTTATAATTCACCATTCATTCATATTTCAAAAAGAGAGAGATATTTCACCATTCATTCATAGTTCAAAAGGAGCGGTTGAACTAGAATGACCGAACATTCAAATAAACTATTTGGCACAAGTCTAGTTTCAAACCTTTTTTATCTCTTACTACATTTATACGCACGCGTTATTTGCAATTAAAAACGTAGTGCTACCAAATATTGTATTTTTTATTGCAACTTACTAACTCACGAAAACAATTACTAATTAACGCGCTATTTGCAAATAAGAACTTTGGGTTGCCACCTTTACATATGTTTGTCAATAAATATTAATAAATAGATAAATATATTCACAAATAGATGAATAATCAATGATTTAAAAAGTTACGTCAAAAATTATATACTGAGCAACAACAAAATTCGTTGCACACCCAACCAAGGTGTATACAAGACGAATACATTACCAGGTCGTTATTCTGCCACCTGGTAATGTATTCGTCTTGGATACACCTTGGTTGGGTGTGCAACGAATTTTGTTGGTGCTCAGTATGTAATTTTTGACAAGTCACATAAACATTTGACAAGATAACCATTTTTTGCTCTACTCGTATTTTAACCAAGAAATGTCAAAACACATTGTCGATGTGTTCTTCTTACTTTGTGTGAGTGTTTTTTTCTTACTTTGTGTGTGTATATTCTTGTTTTTCTTCTTTATATTTTTGCTATTCTACTTTGCGTTTTTTGACATTTCTTGGCGATTTACACAAACAAAACTGCACGTTGTTTTTGTATTGTTGCCCTAGTACTGCCACCTAGTATTAATTCGCCTTGGGTGTATCTAACAGGTGGTATCACTACGTCAGCACACTCGCCTGATTAAACGTCAAACTTAGTAGTGCTAATGATATGCTCATGATATCACCAATACATTCCAACTATCAACACCATATACAGTCTTCCTTCTGTGTGGTGTTTGACATTTATTTCAAGAGATATCTGCGCTGGGAATACCATCTGTTTTGCGACATCTGTTAGGTAATTTTACAACAAATTTTCTCTTGTTTTAGTAATGCCCGTATCTGTTCAATATGCCTTGCAGCCAACCAAACACGTACACACAAAACACAGCTGACGAGAATTTTAGCTAACTTAAGGCCATGTCTGATAAAACTTTTGCTTCGCGTTGCGTTACAGATTCGCTTTGACATCTAAGATGAAATGTACATACTTATACGAAACATGCTACATAAAGCACTTTTAACGTAGCGTGAAGCGAAAAGTTCGGTAACTCTCATCTTTTTGCTTGCTTTGACAATCAGCTGGAATAATTTTCTTTTATTATATTGCCAAACGAAACATATCGTGCGTTTGAATCTGTTTTAATAAGAGGTAAATATGTATGTGCCATTTATTTATTTATAATAAATCGTAAAATAACATAACTGACTTTTATTTTTATAACAAAAATAAATAAATAGCAAAATTATCAACTACTTTTTTTGGTAAACGAGCAATGCGCGAGTGTTGTCAAAGTTTTCATTGTGTCATACACCTTTTGCTTTACACTTTTCTATCAAAGTTAGAAACGTCACGCAAAGCGACAAAGTTGTATCTGACATGGCCTTTAGCGTTTACACATGCCACTGGGAGTTCGAAAAACTCAATACATTCACGATTTTTTACTAATACATCAAAATTTTTTCTAGTGACATCTCCAGTGGCAGCTAATTTTGCATGCGAGTAGAATTTGGCACTTGCATGCCACTAAATATCAAAACGATAAAAAATGTTACCCTGCCAAAAACTTAATGCAAATTTACTGGATTAAAGTAAAATTGTAATTAAAGTTTTAGCTTCTTTAATGTATTATTATGACGTATTTCTTGAAATGAGTATAAAAAATAGCAAGTTTGTTAATTAAAGAGCATTGATATTATTAAAATAATATTAACTGCCCTGTTTCGGCGTATATCCGATGAGGAACAAATATATAAATAATAAAAACAAGAATTAATATTTTGAATTAAAATTGAGAATAAATCTCTTTATTTACACAAAACTTTACCTTGTAAAAGGATGTTAAAAGTTGCACGTAGTGCTTCATTGACTTCTAAATGACGAGTAATATTTAATATATAAACACAAGTACAGCTAGTGAAATGTGGCAAAACAATGCTTAAATACCGTTAACGGTTTACTCGTTAACATACCGTCTACAACTGCGATTAACTTCGATATAATATGTGAGAGAACGCCGGCAGAATAACTAAACTGATATCTTTAAAAAAATATTACTGTCAAGAAAGGTGAACACGTACTCATATTAATCTCATATTATTTCATAATATCGAGACAATCGTGCAGTAAACTTATTTGTATTTATTTTCTGTGACATATTCGAATTTTGAAATTTGTTTTGATTTTATAAAAAACTGTTTAATAAATAATATAATTGTTGATTTGAAGTATTTGTGTATTTTGTTCACGTAAGAAAAATATAACTTGTCATATATTATAGAAATTTGTGGTTTTACTTTATTGTGAAATACGTAATATCCGTGTTCGACAAAATGAGCATCAAAAGAAGTTTCGGTCTGTTAAGTGCAATAAAGGGCCTTAAATATCTTATGGATGTTTTTGATGATGAAGAAAATCGCATGCAACGGAGACACTGGGTTAATCCCTTTCTTGAAAAGAGACAGCTTCACTGCTTGGAAGCATGCATTTTGAAAGATATTGTTTGGGACACCAACGATTACAAAAACTTCTGCCGTTTAAAGGTGGATGATTTCGAACATCTGCTATCCATGGTAAGTAAAATAAACTTTTGTGAAATTTGTCGTCATTGTTTTAAATATGTATTTTCTAGGTTGATCCCAAAATAAAAAGCAAAATACCGTAATGAGATACGCTATACCATCAAGAAGTCGTCTAGCAATAACATTACGACTCCACTGGCGACTCCTATAGGTCATTGGAGTTTCTAACTCGTGTATCACGGAAAACCATTAGTAGATTTATACCTGAAGTTTTAAACGCAGTTTGTTTTGACAAGGGTTTTTGTCCAATATTAAATAAGAACTTCCACTAGCCTTTCGTTTGAATAAATTCTGTATTGTTTGTTACAAATTAAATGATAATAGTTTTCAAAATTCAGGATAAATTTATGTAATTGAAGTATTTAATTGCAAAGAATGTTTAGTGCAAGGGCTATTTATCAGAGATTAAATTGAGCGACTTTTCTGTTCGATAGTTGAATCAAAACTGAACTGCAATTTGGTGTGTATTCATTGCTGCATTAATGCATTGTTACTGCATTTGTTATTGCAATTTTGACAATGACTACATACCAAATAAAAGATGGCTAATTCAGCAAAAATGACCGCGATAAACGAATTTTTCGTATTTACACTATTTACACTACCCTACACGACCTGTTCTGCAATTAAATATGTACATTGAAATTGATAAACAAAAATATAAATAGCAATATGTATTCTCACTTAACACAGTTATTAATGCTCTTTCTGAAAAATACTTAAAGGTAACAGCAAAACAAAATAATTTTAAAACGAACGTCGTTATAATGATACATATAACCTGACTAGTCATTCCGTTTTTACAAGACTATCTCAGTTGTTAGAGGTCGTTTCCCTTAAAAATATCCCGTTTTTAATATACATATCCCGCATTTTTGCAATAAAAATAAAAAGCCACTTTAAAAAGCGGGCTAGAATTTTCAAGTGGGATTGAGCTTAAAAAACTGGAATAATACCGCCGAAAGCGATATGTCTGGTCAGGTTAGTTATAGATACATATTAGACATGTCTGTTTTTAATTTTTTTTTAATTTTCAAACCAATATCCCTTCAATACCCCCCATATGCAAAAATAAAAATAAAGTGTGTTCCAAATGTACGTTAAAACAAAATTTCCATAGAAACCCCGGTTTTAGCGCACATTTCAAACACACTTTATTTTTTTGCATATGGGGGTAAGAGTTCTTAAAATTATAATTTATTTCGCCTGTTTGACTCTTGGAGTCTTAAATCTCTCGCCTCTGGGGATATGTGCTGAAACCAAGAGAGAAAAAACGACCGAAATGTATATTTTCAATTCACTTTATAATTTATTTCAGATAGCAGTATAATTCAGAATGGCCGCCTCATTCGATTTTACTAACGAATGGTAGCCGAACTTAACTACATTAAATCAAGAGGGTAAAAAATTACCATGGTACCTACTTAGGATTCTATTACAATATAAAGTAAAAAGGTCTTAAAATATGCATAAATAATTTCATAATTCACAATATTCCAGTACTATAGACAAAAAAAAGGTTTCAAGCTTTCGCTTTAACATGGCGCCCCGGTTGCTATGTCGCAATTTAAAAAGCCTTTTCAAAAACCTCTAATGCCCGTACTGCGGCTTTAAGTTTGCCTAGCGTGTCCTTGGTATTAGCTTTTATATACTTCCTCTCACCTTTCGATACTCTCTTTCCCTTTTCAATTTTCTTAAGGTATACAGTTCTATATAGTTGCTTGGCTACTCGGTCTCTATGTTTTTGATCCCTTTGCCTGTGCTCTATTTGGATGCGGGGATGTTTATACACAAGGAATGATGTTTTTCTTTACAAATTTTGCAACAATTCTTGGATTTGCACCATCTGACATTATGCGACAGGGCTAAGCAGTTGAAACAGTATCCATGTTCCTTGGTAGTATCGATCCTAGTCCTTAAAGACATGTTAAGAAATTTATCACAAAAACGAATGGAGTGGTGCTTTCGACACAAACGGCACTGGCGCCAATTCTCTGAACTGAAAGTAAATTTATGTAGAGTAACGAAGATAGATGGAAGCTTCTACTTCAAAAAGTGAAATATTTGGACATATACAGACATTTCTGAGGATAATATAGATTGTGCGAATTTCTTATTTATTATTTTTTTTTAGTATTTTCATTTATTTATTTATTTTTTGGTTTTATAAATTTTCATTGGGTAAAAGTACAATCTTTGAAATTGGTCGTGTGATAAGACCGTTTTTAGTTTTCAATTCAACTACCCGGATATTTTTATCCTTTCCGCTATGCAAGCGAGCTATTATACCAAGACGCCATTCGGCGGGAGGTAGACTTTCGTCAATGATTACCACTAAATCATCAAGTTCAATATTTCTTTGAGGGTATTTCCACTTGACCTTCTTTTGGAGTTCTCTTAAGTAGTCTGCTTTCCAGCGGCGACTAAAGTGATGATGAATTATTTTTACTTTCTCCCATCGGTTGATTAAGGGGAGGTTTGCTTTATATGGCTCTGGAACTTCTAGTAATAAACTTCCACGAAGGAAATGGCCTGGGCTAATGGCAGAAGCTGTAATGGGTCATCACTTATTGGGGAGAGAGGCCGCGAATTTAAAACTGCTTCAATTCGAGTTAGTAAGGTGGTAAATTCTTCAAATGTAAAAATATGGTTTTGGGCTACCTTTTTCAGATGATGCTTAAAACTCTTTACCGCCGCCTCCCATAACCCACCAAAATGAGGAGCGCTTGGCGGTATAAAGTGCCATTCCATTCCGTGATTTTGATATTTATGTATTAAGTCTGGAGAGGCAGTTTGAATAAATGTTTTATATTCTCTAAACAAACTGTTTTTGAGCGCCTGTAAAATTTCGTCCATTATCCGAAAATACTGTTTTCGGAAAGCCTCTGCGGCAAACGAATCTCGTAAATGCTGCCAGAAAACAGTCTTATGAAAGGTCGGAACAGATTTCAAAGTGTATAGCCTTCGTTGTGAAACATACAAAGACACAAACGTAACCCTTATATGTGGGACATTTCCGGAGAGGTGAACTTTTGACATGAAAAGGCCCCGCAAAATCTACACCTGTGTGAGTAAAGGATGGAGCGAATGTTACTCTTTCTCTGGGAAGGTCGCCCATTATATGCCGTTGAGCTTTTTTCTTGTATATAGTGCATATTTTGCAGCGTGATATACAAGATTTTATTTTGTTTTTACAGAAGGTATGAAAAATAATCGCCTGATATAAAAAGCATGAGTTGATGTTCCGCATGCAACAGAAGGGTATGAATATATAAAATAAGTAACTTACATAATTGAGAATTCGGATGAATTATCTTAGGGTGTCGTTCATCGAATGTGAGATCATCCGAGTTTCCTAGCCTACCTTTAACTCTCATTATCTGTGCACTATCTAAGAAAGGTGCAACTGATAGCAGCTGGCTTTTTTGTGGTAATTTTTTTTTTCATTCAAGTTACGATATTCAATGGGATAATAGATTACTTGTGACACTATTATAAGACGATTCTTTACGAAATCAATTTCCTGAGCATTGATATTTCCTTTAGATATGTTCATGGTAGTGCGGTATTTAAGTAATCCGTAATGCAGAAAGCGAAATACATAAGCTATAACTCGTAAAGCTCTGTCCATTGACAAAAAATTTTTTAATAAATCGTCTTCAATAGTTTTGCATAAACATTTAGCAATTTTTGGTTTTTCGTGTATATTTCTCATCATTATCGTTAATGGGCATTGGTCTTTTGTATATGTTGTAAAACATGCAATGTTTTTGTATTCTGGTGCCGCAATTTGTCCAATATGGTTGGCAGGCCATTTGGGCTCTTCCTGTATTAACCATACAGGACCATCCCACCACAGGGAATTAGCTTCTAGTTCTTAAGTGAGCAACCTCGAGTACCTAAATCAGCAGGGATGCTAGCTGATGGGACATAACGCCAAGTAGCTTTACTAATATTAGTTCTTATTTCTGATACTCTGTTTGCTGCATACATTTTCCAAACATGGGGAGGTTTATCTAGCCACGCGAGCACTATTAATGAGTCTGACCACAAGATTACGTCATTGGGCTTAAAGGGGACGTTTTTGAGAATACATTTCATGAGCTTCGATAGTAAAACTGCGCCAGCGAGCTCAAGTCGGGGTAGACTCGTCTTTTGCAGGGGAGCGATTTTAGTTTAGCTCAGTTGTATTTTCTGGCTGAAATTCTAACCATCTAGATATTTTAATGTGCGTTAAATCGGGTAGGTCTTTAATAAATTGGCTCCAAATGCTGAGGGAGTTGGGCTTTACAACAGAATCCCAGTCCTGCCCTTCAAGCCATAGTTGTTGAAGCAAAATTTTTGCTTTTACTATTATTGGGGATAACCAACCTGCTGAGTCAAACAAAGTGGCTATTTTTGATAATATTTGACGCTTTGTGCCACTGCTTGGGGGTAATAGAATATGAGATTTCATCGGTCAACGCATTCCATCTTATTCCTAAGGTTTTTGTGGAACTTGAATCGTAAAATTTCAAGAAATTTGAATCAATTTTGTTTTCTTCGGGAATTTTCTTGATTAATTCAGCGTGGTTTGAGACCCACTTTTTAAGAGTTATTCCCGCAGATTTAAGTAATTCTATAAGTTGAGTCTGTGCTTCTTGTGCCTCTGCTATGCTATGACCACCTGATAGTACGTCGTCTACATATGTCTCTGTTTTTAGTATTTTTTACGCTAAGGGGTATAAAGATGTGGAGTCATATGCTAATTTATGGAGAGTTTTTATGGCACAGTTGAGTCCAAATGTAACTGTTTTTAAAGCGAAATCTTCAATTGGGTCTTGACTAGATTTACGAAAAAGTATTTTATGAAATGGGCGATCATCGGGATGTATCCAAATTTGACGATACATTTTCTCCATGTCACTGTTAAAAACGAAACGATAAAGACGCCACACAGAAACAAATAGACAAGAATGATATTCAATAAAACCATGTTGTTAAAAAAATATGAATTTCAATAACATTTATCTTTAACATAATAAAATATTTCGTTGTAAGTATTTCTTTTCCATGCCGGTTATTTCTTTTCTTTTTATACATAAGTACTTAAAACAAGTTGTATCCCATAAAAAAATAAATGGGATATGGCTCAGCTATAGAGAGTATGCTTTACGTCCGGAAAGCCCGGGTTCGTATTCCAGCCATGTCAAAATTTTTTTAATTTATATATATTTTTTTATTTTGAAATAATTTTGTTATCAATATAGGGGAATTCTTTATCACAGGAAATTTGAAAAAAAAATTATTGAATACCGGGATTTTTGTTATCAAAAACGAAACTTATTTTTTTTGTGCAGTTGTGGTCAGATCTGCTTGCAGAGTAGGTCCGATATGTAAGATATCGTTAAGCGATAGGCCTGTTCTAGATTTGCAGTCAGGTCTCACTACGGCATGATGTGATAAATAAAAGGAAAAGTATGAGCCGTTACAAGGAATTTCTAAATTAGCTGTTTGTTCCATATGGTTTAACTTGAGATACTCTAGCAACACTTCATAATATTTAGTTTCTAGAGCAGTATTATTTTGCAAAGTTTTTTCCATTCTTTTGTATTGAGCTAACGCTACCAATCGGGAAGTACCCAGGTTAAGTTTTGAAGGAAATTCCCTTTTAAAAGGTAGTCGCACCATAAACCTTCCCGTGGGTAATCGAATTGTGCTTTTTTCGTATAAGTCGTTGCAATATTTATCGTCATCAGAAATGGTTTTTTCTTTTGACACCTCTTCTATTTCCTAAAACATTTTGACTAAATCATTTATAGATTCTTTGTTTTCTTGCGATATACACGTTGAGTAGGTATTTACCGACATCACTGGGGCACTTAATATCCTACCAAATACAGTGTTAAATGCTGTTAGAGACCCAATACTTTTAACTCTACTTTCAGAAATCATAGGATCTTTGATTATTTCTCCACCCAGTACAATATCAACTTCCGCTGGCCTAAAACAATTTGGGTCAGCTAAATTTAAATCCGAAAGGCCGTTTATATTCGAACTATCAATAGGGTATGATGGAATTAACTTTGCTAGTCTTTTTAGGATTGCTGCCTCTACGACTACTTTGCACTTATGTAACTTTTCCGTTATTTTAAAGGTACATATTTTCTCGGAACTACTAGCTACATTTCCGCCCATTCCCGAAATATTAGTTCACAAGTGCGCACACGGTAAGTTTAAATGCTTTTGCAATCTTTCTGTTATAAATGAACCTGAGGAACAAAAATCTAATAAGGCTCGAGCAATGAATAATTCTCCCTCATTTTCAACCTGAATAAGAGCTGTAGGAAAAATTACATTTGATCTATTGGCCGTTACATATATTTGAACTTGGGAAGCTTCCTCATCTTCTGAATTTTCGGCTGAGTTGTTGCTTTGGGTTTCATTAGATTGTGTAAAATGGACTTGTGTTTTCCTGTTCACGTTCGAGTAACTTGGACCTTGAGTGTAACTACTGCCATCATTATGAAGTAATGTATTGTGTTTTCGTTTGCAGATCAAACATACGTATATGCTAGGACATTTTGAGCTTGAGCTATCATGGTTTGTTGACAAGCAGTTTTCGCAGATGTTGTTTTTTGATACGAAATCTATTCTTCTGTTTACTGAAAATACTTTAAATTGAGGGCAAGTGCGTAAGAAATGTGGCTTTGCACACAATTCGCACTCTTTTTGTTCTACCTGATTTTTGCTGTCTGTTATATAGGACTGTGATTTAAAAAATTGATTAGAAGTAAGCTTTGTTCTGTTTTGTTGATTCTGGTGCATTTCGAACCTTAGGACACCTAATACTATTGACCCTTTCTAATACTTCATAGCGAGAAGTGAGAAATATATTCATATCTTTCCATTTTGGAAGATCCTTACTGGTTGAAATAGTTTGTTCCCATAATTCTAATGTCTCTCCTGGTAGCTTTGTTGAGCAAATATATATGCAAGTATTGGATCTCAGTTATCTATTTTTATTTCTTGTGCAGTAAGCAAAGAAAGTGAATCACTTATTATTGATTGAATTCTTTGAATCTCATCACACGATTCTATTGTAGCAGGTTTAATATTTAACAAAACTTTTATTTGTTTATCTACATAAACGCGTTTATTTTCGAATCTACTTCTAAGTGCTTCCCATGCCAGTTTAAAACTGTCATCTGTTAACGCGTACCTTTTAACAATCCCCCTATTGTGAAAGGCGACGTCGACGTCACATCAACACGACATCAAACAATTGACACTTGTCTACTCTTTTTCGACAACAATTGATTAATATTAACATGCTGGACTAATTTCATAAGCTTCAGAAAATAGTAAGAGACTGTCAATAGCAGTCAATTGTTGTCGACAATGAGTAGACAAGTGACAATTTTTTGATGTCGTATTGATGTGACGTCGACGTCGCCTTTCACAATAGGGGAGAATAATTCCCGCTTGACTTTGTGTTTTGTTCCTTAAATGATATAATTTTTCCGCTTCTGTTATATGGTGTTCATACATGCGTTTTTAATTGAAACAATATTCAGTTAATTGACAATTTATTTTTAGTGTTCATACACACTCAATATTGCTATGACAATTAGCATTTGACAACTGAAAAAAAATATTGTTTACATTTTTACTTTGTATGTTTTTGGTATTTATCACACAAAATGGAAAGACATTTTGTTTTAAAAAAATCTTTTCTTTTATACAATAGAAAGATAGAACTTTTTCAAACAGTGCGTTCCAGTTTTGATTCCAAATTAAATATTCTTAAAAAAAAAAGAAGAAAAATTTGGAAATCCTGCAGAGTTTGAGGAAGCAGCAGCTCTTGCTTTTTTTAATATTAGAGGAATGTTGATGTCGAAAGACTTTATGGAAATTGGTAAGTAAAACTAGAGAATTTTGTTTAAATCCGTTATTGCATTTCCGATTTACAGAATCGCCAATCGTCATTCTGGGAGTTCAATTGTAACCACAATGACGACCAGTTTTTTAAGAGGCATTTTCGGATGACCCGTGCAAGCTTTGATATCCTCTGTGACTTACTGCAAAGTCTGAACAAAGTGGATACAAAATGGCAAAAAGCGATAACGCTACAAAAGCGTGTAGCCATCGCTTTATTTACCCTAAGTTCATCTGGGGAGTACCGAGTGGTTGGTGAGCTATTTGGCGTTGGAAAATCAACTGTGTGCACTATTCTGCTCGCATTTTGTGAAGAAGTATGGCGAGTGTTGTCCACCCAGTACATCAAGAAATTGCCTCCGACACAAGAGCTTGTGGATGAATGCGTCAATGGATTTGAAAGCCTTGGTTTCCCTCAATACCTGGGTGCCATTGGTAAGTTTCTGAATAATTCTACCAAAAGAAAAACCGACCTCCGTAAAGTGGTTTTTTAGATGGGTGTCACATAGAAATTAAGCCAAATCAAAGCGATGCCACTGATTACTATAATTACAAGGGATGGTACTCTATGGTTCTTTTGGCTCTTGTGGATTACTGGTGCGTATTGTTTATTTTTTGTTTGTTTTTATGTGAATATTTTAAACATAACGCACAGATACCGCTTTTTATATATAAATATTGGTGCTCCGGGACGTTGCAATGACTCCCAAATCTTTAATTCTTCCCTTTTGAAAAAAGTGCTGAATGAGAGCGAAATATTGGAAGCCAGCAAGAAAGAAATTAATGGCATCCAAATGCCAGTATGCATTTTGGGCGACTCAGCGTTCAAATTTTCGCAAAACCTTATGAAACCGTATGCTTTTTCTACGGAGCTGTCAGATGAAAAAAAATTATTTAATTATCGATTATCGAAGTGCCGCAGAGTAGTGGAGAATGCATTTGGCCATTTAAAAGCGCGCTTTCGGCGCATCGGAAAAGGACTAGACAATCGGGTAGGCAACGCTCCCAACATTGTTCGGGCTTGCTGTGTTTTGCACAATTTCCTAAATGAAAGAAATGACCATATTAACCAACTTTGGATGGAAAATCTTCAGAAACAAGAAAGAAATAGAGAAAGTCCTACAGCCAATGTAACTATTGGTGATAACGAGCCAACCGCTGAAGCTATAAGGGAAAACTTATGTAACTATTTTAGTAAGTACCTACACAAATTTTCATTACGATTCTTCATTTTAAATTTTTATTAAACTATGTTTGTATATTGATTGCCACACGAGATCATTAAAAAATTAAATAAAAATATTTCAAAGATAATTACTATTTTTTATAAAAAATATTAATTTTTGTTCAAAAATGACATAAATGCATTATTTAATTCCTTGTTGTCATTGGCTATTCTGTCCAGGGTTTCTGCCTTCTTTCTCTCAATTTCGATAAGTTCCCTTTCATTTTCATCACTGTGTTTTATATGTTCAGTTATTTCTTTCGAAATGCTGTCGAACTTATTTAAAACCACTTCTCTAAAATCAATTCTTTTTTTCTTTCTTGTAGCTTCTCTGACTGTAGACGATGAAGAAGGACTCGGGGATAGTGGCGATGATGGCGCAGACAATGGTGTAGAGGGCGATGGCAATGTTGAAGTACTGGAAGTATCTATATAAATGAAAATAAAAAATCATTGTAAAATCAGAAACAAAATGCGCTTCAATTGCGGTTTATTTATTTGTAAAAGTAAACCATAAAACATATTTTCATACACAAGTTCGTAGGTATTAATATTATTGCAAACATTCATACAATATTGAAATGTTTATTTCTACCCAACAAACAATAACATTTGATTTCAAATTGGAAGTGATTTGATATAAAGGCTTTTCTAAACGACAAATGTTTTTAGCTTTCGCTTAATAAATTCGTATTATTTTTTTTTAATTTGTTTTCATATAATTTTGAATTTTTCAAAAACAAATAGGCATTATTTTTTCTTTAATTTAAAACTTTTCTTTAATTTAATTGATATCAAATGATAAAAAAGTAATTTTATATCAAAGGTTTGTTGGGTATTGCTTACGAAAAAAGTATATGTAAAAATGTTCATTTGTATGTTTGCAAAAAAATTAATATACACTCCCATACATACTACCAATATATACATCAACATTTAACATTTACAAAACTACAAAATGAATGAAAAATTTACAAATTTACATTTACAATTTATGGAAATTCTTAAAAATTTAAGATAATAAAGATTTTAATTATTAAGCAAAAAAAAGAAGAAATGATATTTATTATGTTATGAGCGGACAGGTAGGTACTGGTGTTCAAATCAACCTATTTTGTATGGTTATTTTGTAGCAGCCCTTAAGATTCAAAACGTTAATACCTACTCGAAAATACAAATCTTTTTACATGTGTATGCTCATGTATAAACGTTTATTCCATTCATTGAATCACTGCCAATGAATTTGTGGTGTTTCGAGTAAAATTATGGAAAAACAACTACATACATATATGCATATGCATTCTTGTGTATAAACGTTTGTAGAATATGCCACTGAATTTATCGTGTTTAATTGGAAAAATTTTGTTAATATTAAAAAACACTTACCGTCAATGCTTTCCAGCGTCAACTCCGTGTATATATTGGCCTTGAACCCTCCAATGATCTGGTGCACAGTGGTATAGTGTGCCCATTGAGATGGTGATCCGCCTGATACACCCATTGCTGCCTTTTCTTTTCTGCAAAAATTTAGAGATTTAAAAAGTTTCTACATAATTCTGACGACCACTATTTTGGCTAATAGCTGTAGAAGAACAAATTATTCAGTGAGCATCATTATATCATTGAGTAACATAAATTTTTTATGCTTGGTACTCACTTTTGTTTCTTTTCATACAGCGGCAAAACAGTAACACCCAGAGTACTGTGTATTTAAGCTAAATTTATGTGTACTCACCTGTAGCGCTGTGTAAAATTTTGCAATTTTACCTGGATATCTCGTGGGCTACAGAAATACCCCAGCTGGTTGAGCTCATCAGCCATTTCAGCATAAACGTGTGCGTTTTTCCTTTGCCCACGAAGACCATCCAATTTGCTGGGCCATATATCCAACAGTGCTGCTTCGCTGGCCTCATTCCACAGAATCCTCTTCTTCTTTGATTTCACACCTGTTGATGAAAAAAAAGTTATTAACAATAAATAATTTGCTAATAAATTTTATATTAATAAATTTCTCACCCTCAATTTGTTTCTCCATTTTTTTGTTTGTATTTTTTTTTTTGACGTTTGATGAGTCAAATTTCAACAAAGTGTGTTCAAAAAGTACTGTTGTTGTAAAAGCATGTTCAGTTAGTATTGCTTTTTTTACTAAACACACTTTTGACAGTGTTGCATTATAAATTTTACTCATTATTAAAGCAATTATCTCTTAATTGGCAATAAGTAAATTGTAATTTTTGTATGAAAATTTTGTCTCAATAATGGACTTAATTGTTATAATTTGAATATTGCTACATGTATGAACACCATATTAGTCTGGAATGATTAATATAAACGGCAGTAAAAATGTCTGTAAATGTGGGTCAATCTTCGTAATTACCATAAAAATTTTCTATATCGCATGGTGGCACTTTTATACAAGGGATATTCATTGTCTGCTCAGATGGGGCTACAGCAGGCTGAAAGTCTGATTGTTCTTTTTTTAATTCCATTAAATCTAATATTTTTGATTTCCACGTGTAATATGAACTTGCACAATTCTCGTACTTTTTATTTGCTAATACTCTAAATTCTTTCGTTACACCAACGTCATCTGAGACCATGGCTGCACGATATGCTACAACTAACTGGTACCACCTATCATTAAGATCCTCCAGTTTTATCTCCAACCAATGAATAGTCTTCCCTTCTATTGAAGATGTTTCACAAATAGTGCAAAATGACACAAAATGGTCTGAAGCAAAAACATACTCAACAGTGACACTCATAGCGGAGTATAATCTTTAATTGAAAAATAGCTTAAGAAAAAGCTTTGGCTAACTATTACTAGAATAAATAGGTTCGGTGTTTCTTATATATATCCCAAGGACTTTCTAATGTTATATAGTATTAATGAGAACTAATCAGCAGCACACATATATGTATATATGCTTTGATATATGTATGTAAATATGCATTAATAAAGATTAGTTATTTTAGGTGCTCCAATTATCCTACCTTCTATTTAAATGTTGACGCAGCAAATTTTTTATGAGGCCGCTTCCAAATTCCACGCGCAATATTTTGGATGCGTGTTGAACTTTTATGTTTTTATTTTTTTGGCATATAATCCACACTATACAATTTTAATTGAATTTAATTTTTATTGTTCACATGTATAGTCAATTCTCCATTTATTTTTAAATTATGTGAAATTTCATTTATATATAATTAAAGCTTTAAAATTATTCTTCTTTCTTTTTTATCTTTTCATTTGTTCTTTCCAAAATAAATGTATGTAGGTATATTGATTTTATCGATAACTTGTTCATTTGCTACTCTAGAAATTAAGAGATATCATCAAACATGTAAAGGGAAAACCATTCGCTGCTTGTGAACAACGTACTAAAAAATGTAAGTTTCGTTAACTTGGAATAAATGAGTACGTTGAATTCAATCAATATCACTGAAACAGCAACGGCAAACTAAAAAGTATTTTCTGTTGTTACTTAATGTCTTTTAAATTGAAATTTCTGTATTGATCTTGTGTATGTAATTAATATCCCTCTGTGCATATGAACATATCTATGGAAGTATGTATGTATGTATGTACTTCTCTTTTTTTTTTGTTTTAATAAGTTCTACAGACACACACTTTACATTATTTTTTTCTTTGAGACTTACTTACGATGGTGGCTCATCTCTAAAAACAAGCTCTGTTTAGAATTTTTTATAAAATTTTACAGAGCTGCAATATTTTGGGAATGACTTGGGTACTTATGTATACTTAAACCTTGAATTCCATGTATTGAAGGTTCCTTTCTGATTTCATCTGCGTAGGACTGTATGAATCCGAAGAACAGTTCAGGAAGAATCGAAGGACCAATGTTTGACTCTTGGAGTCTTAAATCTCTCGCCTCTGGGGATTATGTGGTGAAACCAAGAGAAAAAACGACCGAAATGTATATTTTCAATTCACTTTATAATTTATTCCAGCTAGGGTTTATAAAGCACGACGTGCGTTGGTTCTGCTTAACAGTATAATTCAGAATGGCCGCCTCATTCGATTTTACTAACGAATGGTAGCCGAACTTAACTACATTAAATCAAAAGGGTAAAAAATTACCCTGGTACCTACTTAGGATTCTATTACCATATAAAGTAAAGAGGTCTTAAAATATGCATAAATAATTTCATAATTCACAATATTCCAGTACTATAGACAAAAAAAAAGTTTGAAGCTTTCGCTTTAACACGCCAATACCCATGTTTATGGGATATCACAACGAAATCCTTGGTAAAAAAATGAATGAAAGGAGGTAAAAAGAAATTGAAAATTTTGCGTTAGGTTTATACTACCATGTAATTAAAATTTGTACTATAAATTAACAATACCAGGTGCACCTCCTTGGGTGCACAAAACTACCAATACCTACCTAAACCTAGGCTTGCCAGACGGACTTGCCACTCGCGCACATTGTGATTGCAACGCGTTCTGTCAACATGCTGTTACTTCAACACAAAGTTATCACTCACTTGAAAGACAAGTTCGTCCTACCTGTTAGGTTAAAGTAAAGTTGCAATAATAATAAACTGTTTATCCGTCCGACAAAATGCTACCTTTAATGAACATCAAGTTTCAATAATAGCTCTTATTAATACAAAATTTGTTTAAAAATCTTTTCTGTACATTTTGGTATCTTCGTGCATGTAAAGAGACAGACCTGACGTTAATGTATAAAAAAGAAAACATTATATAATATCAGCTTCATATAAAGCTTTTTCTAAAATGTCACTCTCCGGATCTTTTCGGAGTTTTTTTTTGTCAAAATATTCTGAATTTCTGACATAGCTGCAGCAGCTAAAGGTAATCCGAGTTGAGAAAGTTGCAACGAAATAGATTTCCCAAATGCTGTATACATACTTTCTCCTTTACTTTGTGTAGACATCATCGAACAAGATATGTCTGCCTGCCGCACAAATGCATCAACGGCACAATTAAATTTTTCGTCTCTTTCATTTTTTTCCTCTTCAACGATTTCTTGCAGACTCTGTTGGCTTGTCGGTATTGTTTTCTGTTATAAGCTTTCTTGGCTTTCGTCGACATCAAATATGCTACCATCGAAATTGCCGCTATCTTCCAAAACACAATCCTCCTTACCAAAATGCACTGTATCTTTTTCAGATTCCTCCTGCTTTAATAGAGAAAAACAAGATATGTATGCCTGCCGCACAAATGCATCAACGGCACAATTAAATTTTTCGTCTCTTTCATTTTTTTTCCTCTTCAACGATTTCTTGCAGACTCTGTTGGCTTGTCGGTATTGTTTTCTGTTATAAGCTTTCTTGGCTTTCGTCGACATCAAATATGCTACCATCGAAATTGCCGCTATCTTCCAAAACACAATCCTCCTTACCAAAATGCACTGTATCTTTTTCAGATTCCTCCTGCTTTAATATTTCAGTTATAATACTTTGAAATATTTGACTTACTTTAATTACTTTTTCCAGATTACTAGTAGTTGTCCGAAACATTACCGTACTGCTTAAAAAGTTGAACTTATAATAAAAAAGGTGAGGGTGATATACATCTTCCGCAGAAGATCCCTATCTTTTAGAAGATTCAACCCTTTTCTTCTCGGATACGTATGCTGAACGCAAAACTTTAATTTTCTTTTTTACCTCCTCTTCATCCTTCTCCATGTGTTTAGCAATTTGTTGGCACACATTTCTTTTGAAATCTGTTCTCTTATATTGCGAGCTTTTGATGTCCCCAAGACATTGGAATTGGCGGTATAAATTAATAATTTTAAATACTTCTTCAACATTCCATTCCATTTTGCAATGTATTGCACAAAATATATAAAAAACGATTCACAATTTGTTTGTTTTATAAATTTTTCTTTACTTACATATATATAATGAATAGAGCAGATTTCCAACACCGCACAGTGTCAGATTATGCCATTTTAGGGGAACTAAAGTCTGTATTTTGAAAACTATCAAAGGTAAACCTACGAATTTTTGAACTAGGTGTTATCATAAAACTACGCATCTTTTTGCAAAAATTGGACGAAATTGGAGAACTAGTACGTCCACCCCCATATAACATTAATAATAATTTATTAAATTTATTATTTATTACAAATTTTTATTTACTATTTTTTTTAAATTTATTTATTTAATTTATTTGTCCAACTAAAGATGCGAAATGGTCGCCAGGGTATTCCTTGCGCCAAAACAATAATGTAAAGTTAATCGGACGTTACTACACTGAGAAAAAATTTTACACCTGTTCAAAAATATATATATTTTTTAAATTGTTATTAATTCAATATTTTTTACAGAATTATATAATACATGATAGATACGTATATTAAAATTTTAAAGTTATATTTACATTATTTATTCCAAATCAGAGTCATTATTATAAATGTCTGGCTCTTTTAGCATTGCCAAAACTTCAGGAGTTAAAACATGTTTTTTTAGTTTTCGTATTTTTGCGCAAACAGCATTTAACGGATCTGATGATATCAAAACTCTATGCAATAAATCAGTATTGGAATCAACTCTTGATGTTATTCTGGTGAAATATAGACGATATCTTCTGTTGTCTTTATTCCTAGCTTCCTGTGCTTCTTCCGATAATTGGCCTATTGGAAGTATACAGTTATCTATAATTTCTTTTGCATGGTATAGGACTTTGTGTACTGTCACTGACTGTCATGAAGTACCATGCATATTTCTCTAAATAAATATTTCTTGTAATTACTGCGAAATTTTCAAAAGCTGTGTAATTTATTGGATATCCTGGTGCTAAACATTCTAGGATAATGTGAAAACATTTTATCAGTTCCAAATCAATGCCAATTATCTCTGCTGTCTTCTCGGCGTTCCTAAAAAGTCTTCTTGCCGTGTTTCCATCGTTGGAATTTCCGGATTTTTGTTTTGGCATGTCGACCAATAATCCCATCATTTAATTTTTAAATCGTCTTTGGATATGTTTTTTTCGTTCCAATAATTTTGCTTTATTTTCATCTCCTCTAACTTGCCATTTTTTAATGTCTGTTCTGTATGCAATGTGTAATAGACATTCCATGAAACGGATCCAGGCGTGCAGAGGAGAAATGTTTAAACACAGCATATGCTGATCCACTGTTTTATTTAAAATCGCAACTGGACTATTCATTGCTGTTGGCGTGGCTCCACATAGATAGCATGCTTGTGACGATGAATAATTGGAAAGAGCACTGACCACTTTTCCATCAATCATACACAAAATTAATTTGGAAGTAACATTGACAGTAACATTGCGTATTATGATCATGGTTGGTAAAAGTGATGAAATTTGTTCTTCAATTAACTTCACTTCATTTAAAATAAAATCTTTAGTTTCTTTCAGGGATGGTAAAGTTGGTACAATTGTACTTTTTTGGTACTATTCCAACCTAAAAAGTACGATGGTACTCCCGTGACTCATTTGGTACTATTTAAAAATGTTCCCAATTTATTGTTTTTAGTTGATATAACATGGCAACTCTCTTTTATTGTCAAATACATACATTCATATTGTGAATGGATTTTTCGCATTTGTTTAGTTTTTTTTAAACTACATCTATGGTGTAATAAGTGCACAGGTGGCAGCATAACGTCAGATGATTATTTTTGCTCTTGTTTGTTTGTGCATAACTCACGTCCAGAATGTGTATTTTTATGACAAGAATTATCTAGTTTTTTGTTCTATTTGTTGTCCCTATGCGGCCACCTGTATACTTATTACACCATGACTACAACTAACTTCACTTTTCTTTTCAATATGATAGCGTCGTTTTAATTGTATGTCTGTGATGTTAACGAAAAAGCCAAAATAAATAAAATACCTGCAATATTTACAAAATATTTAACTGCATCGAAAACTATTATTTAAGTGATGGAATCCAATGAAGCTGGGTATGTTTATTTAAACAATGAAGATCGATCTTATAATAAATTTTAACATTTTGTAGAACAAGTAAGGACAAGCCATATAATGTACCATTTAGAGAAGAATGGGCTAAGTTGTTTCCGTGGCTGGTTAAGGATGCTAAGCAAAAAAGGTGCAAATTATGCAATACTGGCATAGCCGGTAGTATTGTTCACATAAAGCGCCATGCGTCCACTGATAACCATATCAAAAAAACAACGGCTGCAAAAATTACACCGAAAATAGATAATTTTTTGAAAAACATTCTGTGTCCTGTAGTAGAGTCGGCAAAAAAATTTGAAATAATGTTGAGTTTGTTTGTTGCAGAACATAACTTACCCTTTTCAGTGTTAGATCACCTAAACAGCGTCATAAAGGAAGGAATTACCAACTCCCAAATCGCTAAAAAATTTTAATAAACAGGTTGAGGGGTCAAAAAATAATTAAAAATGTTACAGGCCCGGAAAACATCACCAGCATAAGTAATTTTTTTACGTAATTTTTATTTTATTTGAACTAATAGGTAAAGTCTGAAAAATTTTTTTATTATTTCGGCTTTCTAGTTCAATAATTGAATTAATGTAAATTCAAATTATTTTTATTAAGAGTGGAGTGCTGGAATATTCAAATCAGATTAGCAGAACGGATCAGTACTACTGATTTCGACGGCCGCTACGCTCGTCATCATCAGCGTTCTTGTTCGCTTTTACCACTTATGAAGGTGGATGCTTTTTTCAATGAAACATCAGCTATTTAACTAATTTTTGCCAGTAAATAGAATACAAGACTTATTTTCCATGGTAAATTCTTGCATTTTTATTTCAACTAAATTTAGTCAGCTTTGAAATTTCACCTATCTGATTAATATCCAACACTACCACACTTATTGTTTTTCGCTTTTGATGAGTATTCTTTTTTAATACATTCACTCAAAGCTGTTTGTTTGGTTTTTGTTATTATACATGCCTTTAACAGTCTTCAGTTGCTTGTCTTGATTTTTAGTTCTAGGCAGCCAACCGAGAAGTAAACACATGCATATAACTTATTGCAACGGGCCGATTGCATAGTAATTATTTTACGTAATTTTTATTTTATTTGAACTAATAGGTAAAGTCTGAAAAATTTTTTTATTATTTCGGCTTTCTAGTTCAATAATTGAATTAATGTAAATTCAAATTATTTTTATTAAGAGTGGAGTGCTGGAATATTCAAATCAGATTAGCAGAACGGATCAGTACTACTGATTTCGACGGCCGCTACGCTCGTCATCATCAGCGTTCTTGTTCGCTTTTACCACTTATGAAGGTGGATGCTTTTTTCAATGAAACATCAGCTATTTAACTAATTTTTGCCAGTAAATAGAATACAAGACTTATTTTCCATGGTAAATTCTTGCATTTTTATTTCAACTAAATTTAGTCAGCTTTGAAATTTCACCTATCTGATTAATTAATAATAATAAGTAATTTTTGTAAAGATAATTACTATTCTTTAGCAATTGATGAAAGTACTGATCGCAGTATATCAAAATATTTGGCTATAATCGTTAGAATTTTTGATGGTAAATGTCGTGATCGCTTTTTAGGAATGGTCCATATAGAGGACTGCACCGCAAATGGCATATTTGATGCAACAACAAAAATTTTAAAAGAATATAATATTCCCATTGATAAAAGTATTGGCATAACAACTGGTAATTGCCCTGTAATGACTGGTAAAGTGAATGGTGTTCAGACCAAATTTCAGGCTTTAGTACCACATATATTCAAAAACGGTTGTATATGCCACATTTTGAATTTAGTATCAGCGGCAGCATCCAAGAGTGGATTTTCTGATGATATTGACAAATTTAAAAAAAAAATAGGTAACCACTTTTGCAATAGTTCTAGCAGAAGAGACGATTTTCTCTCATTTCAAGCTTATTTTGGGATGGATACTCATAATATTCTGAAATATTCAACAACAAGGTGGCTATCACGCCAGGAAGTCATCAACATGATTTTGAAACAGTGGGAGCCACTACATTATTATTTCACATTGAACGATTTTGAAGCTGATTTTACAAGTGCAAGATTAAATTTTATTATATCTGGATTTTCTAATCCACTTTATAAAATTTCTTTCCTATTTCTGCAGTATATATTAAAAATTGTAAATACAATAAATTTGGAATTGCAGGCAGAAGACGCTCGTATGCATATATTTTTAGAACGCTTACAATTTTTATTTCGTCAAATGGGACGCAATTTTCTTAAAAAGGAATTTTTAGACAAGTATGAATTGTCAAAGTTAAACCTGCATGAAAATCATCTTCCTCTCAACGACATATAGTATTGTGGAACAGAAGTAGATATTTATATATCTACAAATAACATTGACAGCGATATAGTAATGCATTTAAAAAAATGCTAAGCAATTCTATATAACCTTTTGCGAAACTTTAAGAAATAAAGTTAACTTTGACAACGAAATTTTAACATGGCTAACAAAATTTACACCAGCAAATGTTGTTTCTGGAAAAACCAGCAGTATAGTACCACTTTTATTAAAAATGTTCCCAAATGAAAGTGAAAATTATGAGACTATTAATAACCAGTTTCGAGCTTTGGCCGATGTGGATACATTACAAATGTTTAAAAATGAAAGTATTTCTATTTTTTGGGACAAAGTGTCAGCAATGAAAAATGAATTGAATGAGTTAATGTTTCCAGAGCTTTCCAGGGTTGCAAGAGGAATATTATCAATTCCACACTCATCAGCGAATGTGGAAAGAATATTTTCGTACCAAAATATTATTAAAACAAAGGAACGGAATAGGCTGTATATTCTAGTCTAATCCAAACAAAAGACTTATTAAAAACAAATAATTCTTGTTGCTATGATTTTAAAATAACAACTGATTTGTTATCAAAAAATTTATGATTTTGATCTCATTTACTTTTTATGTACATTATTTTATACATGAATATGTATTTATTTTATTTATTATCTGTCAAACTTTACAAGTGCAAATGAATTTTAAATACATTTTGTTGTTGTTTAAGCTATTAAATGTATAAATAAAAATGAAAAAACCAAAATGGAAAAAAAAAGATTTTAGTACTATTGGGGTCGAAAAAGTACAATTTTAAATGGTGAATGGTACGAAATGGGTTTTCTCATTTATCATCCCTGGTTTCTTTAGCAAATATAAATTTTATTGGACGACAATACCGCGTTGAGGATGGTGCCAAGTTTTTCCAAATACATAATATTTTTAAGTCCATGGTTTGTATTTACATACATTTCAATTGACACCATGGAAATACTAAACAAATTTTCGTCCGAAATATCTTCTTGATCGAATTTTTGCTTGTATTGACTATGTTCAGCTCTATCACATCCCCATTTAATAATGATAATTACATCACTGAACATGCTCGGCATCGATAGAAAAACTTCTTCGTAAGCGAAACATAGCCTAACAACTGTATGATTAATTAATAATTGATGATTAATAACCGCATATGATTCAGTGACAACTATACCATCCGGGTAGCATGAACATTTCGATTTCCATACTAAATCGTAGCATGGATATATCTTGGGATCTACAGCCTTTGTATGTTGTCTAAGTAATTGATATTTATGCGTCGTTAAATCGGTATCAATTATCATTGCCAGGGCCTGGTCAGGAGAAAGAGTCGTTGCCCTTTCACTACACATTCTAGCCATTTTTATTGTGGCACCTCTTTTTGGCGATGCATTTGAAAGCTCAGTTACAATTGCCGCTGAAGATCGCTTACCAGATGAATGGAGTTGTACAGCAGCTGCCATTAACAACTCATTCGGATTGGTCACTTTCAGAAGCTCCTTCGCTTTTCTTGCTTTTGTTCTTTGACAACAGTCATCGAAATGTTTTTTGGTCCACCACCACTGGGCTCTGAAACAGAAGTTTTACATAAGTATAACGAGAAATCAATTTTATGTGCGAGCCAATCGCTGTTGCATTTTAAAAACTTCAATTTTGATCTTTGAGACTTTCTCCACTTTTCCAGTATTTGACAAAGTTTACTAACAAAAGCTTTTAATTTGTTAAGATCAATAGTTTGATTGGATCCATTGCTAATATTTCCTAAAATAAAATCCAAGACGCGCTCATATTTATTATTTGACACAGCTGAACACCAAACATCAAAAATTTGTTAATGCGACATATGCGAGTTCATGCTGAACTTTTGAAGAAATGTATATGCTGTATGCAAGAAGGTGCAAAAAATATTTTGTAATCCCAATATGTTATATCTCAATTTATCATGTGGTGCCAAAAAAAACCCTGAAATGAAATGGTATTCTATGTTTTTGAGTCCATGAAAGATTTCTCACTTTTCAGATATACTTAAAACAAAACGATTTATCTAAAACGGCACGGAACATTTTTCATCACCTATTTATTAAGAAGCTTTATTAATCTTATTAAAAAGAATAAAAGCTGAAAAGAAAACTAAAAAAAAATTAAAAAAAAATTAAAAAACAAAAGTTATAATGGATCGAATTTAGTGCACATGCAGCAGGTAGAAGTTACATTCTTATTGTCTGTAATAAACACGACATTCGGAGCACCGTTACTTTGTTTTGTTTCACATTTCTTAACTTTGATATGCATTTATTTATTATTTGGATAATTGCCTTTTATACTGAATTCAAACTTAAGCAAAAAAAAAAATTAAGTTTAGTCCCCCTAAATTTGTAAAATCTTACACTGTGCACCGCTCTCTTTTATTATTAAAAAATTTATAAAATTTTATTATATTTTTAAAAATTTTCACTGTTTTAGCACTTTTTAAAATATGTCGACTTTTAAGGGTTTCTTTTTGTAATTGTGTGTGTTTATTTGACACTTCATATCATAATATTGTTGTGATGAGATTTGTTATAACAACCCTGCCATAATAAATTTTCTAACACTGCAATAACACTAATTTGAAGTCTACAAGTAGATAGGAACTATTCGTACGACCGCAATTAAAATTTTAAAATTTGGGTAATTAAAATTTGAAATTTTGAAATTTTAATTGTTAAATAAACAAAAGTGTAATTTGATACCCGTGGCAAAAAAGAAAGTGCCCTGTAGGCAAAATGTGTAAAATGAAGATTGTGAAAAATTATAGTGTGGGTAATGCTTTTTGGTCATATAGAAATTTAGGGTGTTGTTCTAATGGGGTGATATTGAGACATTGGGTAGTGAGTTTGGAGCTTGAAAGTATTGGCTTACTATAGACTGTGTGGTTCTTATGGGGACATATTGAGAGATTCGGTAGTGTTTTAGACTATATGTGGAAATAAAGAGTGTAGACAAGTTTGGTGACAACGTCACCAAATTTGTAGATGAAAAAGTCGACTTGGGTTCCTACGGGGTTTATTGTGTCGCTATTATTATTTTTTTGTTCTTGATAATTGTTTGTGGTGCTTGTGCTGACATTTACTTTGTGCATGGCTGTGGGTGCGTGGATGTGTGGGGGATGAGGGTGTGTGTGTGTGTTTCTTTTTTCTTATCTTTAGATTTGTGAAGAATGTGTGTATGTCGTTTCAAATGTCCGTCTTGTTTATTTCTTAGGATAATAATTTGAATATTTGTTCTACAGAATCATGTTTTTGCTTTGTTTATTCAGCTGCACATTTTTTGAGAATGAGTCATCATTTGAAATGTCCGTCTGATTATTTGTTTTGCAGAATCATGTTTATTGCTTTGTTTATTCAGCTGCACATGTTTTGAGAATGAGTCATCATTTTAAATGTCAGTCTAATTATTTGTTTTGCACAATCATGTTTATGGCTTTGTTTATTCAGCTGCACATGTTTTGAGAATGAGTCATCATTTGATAACAACATTTTATTAGTCATCATTTATTTCTGTTGTATTTGAAATAAAAAAAAAGTTGTTTTAATTTTTTTTTCTATGCATTTAATTTTTATTAAATATATTTAAGTGATTAAAAAGTTTTAAAATTGTTAATTTTAAGATAATAATAATAATAATAATAATTTGTATACATAAATTATTTTAAACAAGATATTTCTTTTGTTAGTAAAAGAGCATTTCTTAGTGCGCAAACACCATATGTATGATAATTACAATAGAAATACTCGCGATATTTAATTTCCATTTGTTTTAAATTGATGCATCCAAAGTGTTCGATGTTAAAAACTCTTTTTTTAAGTATTTTTTCTAGCCATTGTCTCTTTTCTTCTCCTTTAACATATATTTTAGAATAGCGTACATTAGCTTTTAAAAACTTGCAGACGCTTTGAAATGTGACTGATCCATCGTTCCACTTTAGGTGATGATAGTTCTTTGTTAACCAGTTTACTTCTTTTTGCTTCTTTGGCGATAGACATTTAAAATCAAAGGGGGGTTCTATAATGAAATTTATGGCTTCATTGTTGTTGTTGTTGAAAACGATCGCTACTTCTTTTGCGATGAAATCATTTGAATCGCTTTTGAATCTTTGCATATCTATACATACTATATTATCTTCCATATTGTTTAATTTATAAGAGTTTTCGGACTTGTCCTTTTATGGGTACATATTCAATTATGCGATCATGAATAAGAATGCAGTAAGCTGATGTCTTTGATGCAATATTTGTAGCTATTTCAAAAACAATTTTTATATCAATTGGTCCGTTATTGAGCGATTCGTTTTGATGGCTGACATCTACTACAATAATCGGTGCACTATTTTTAAATTCTTGAGCAGTTAGAAGCGGTTGAGATTCTGTCATGTAATAGCTCTGTTGAAATCTTAGATACATATCATATAGAATTTCATAGCGTTCATTCTTAAATTTGATATTTAGGTCATCATATGGATATGATACTGAATTTAAATGTACTTTTAAATTTGTCAGGTCACAATGAACAAACTTATTTTCTTGTTGAAATGCAATACAAAACGGGGTCCTTCTCTACTTGCACCTAATTTAACATTCCAAATATGACTTGTTCCTGTATTAAGTTGTGGATTACCATGACAATCCCAACTACGGAATGCCATCGGTATAGAAGCACCATTGTTAATAATTGTTATCATATTCAACTTGCTAAAATCAGATAATTGTACATGTGGAATTCTCCATGAGATGAGTGAAATTGAAAGATTTGCTTTTTCCGTGGAAACGCTCGAGTGCACAAGATCTTCATCGTTCTTATTACGCAAGAGTATCAATTCATGTTTTCCATTTAGTAGGACTTTGTTGTAGTCTTCAGCGAAACCCAAAAGCATTTTTAAGGGTACATAAAAGTTAAAATATCCATTAACAAGTTTTAAATCATCAATTTTATTCCAGCCAGCATTCTGCATTCCAGTGATTTCCGTTGGTGATAAAGAAACCAAATTTTTTATGGTACTTGTGCCTCCTAAATATCTTGTATGATCAATTTCAATACCATTAAGTTCATAACGAATTTCATCAAAGAGATATGCAACAAAGTTGTTTTTTAATTTAAAGTTGTCTGTAGATGTGGAGGTTTTCTCATCTACAACAGATCCCTCAACATATATGTAACTTTCACTAGGTAACACATACAAATCTTGATTTTGAATTGAAATGCGAATTTCATCATTATTGTTGTAGGATTGTAGGTATGGCACATAAGTATGTATGATAGTCCTTTTTGATTATATTTTCATCAGATAAGGGTTTATCTAAGACATTTATTATTGGACTCATTTTGCCTTCAATTTAAAATTCAATGACTTGAGAAAATTTGTATTTGCTGTCGTTAGTTTTTTGATGAATTGACCTCTTTAATTGTGGTTTAGGTCGTGATAATATTTTAGGTTCGTATGCTGATGGTGTTGTTGTTGCTATATTCTGTGACATACTCGAGTTGAATATTAGCATTATTTAGTTGGTCTTAAATGAATTCGTATTGTTATTTCCTCTCCTCGGAAATTAGTTAAATCACCTTGCTGATCAACTACTCGTATAGCTAGTGAACTTATCTCTCTGGAGTTCACCGGTAAATAGAAGAGATTTCGAGGTATCTCATCTATTTTATAGCCTGGAGGCACATTAATCGGAATTCATGTAGTGTATGCGCCTTGGAATTATTCATATATGTATTAACAGCGATACTACTTTCAATTCGCAACAGAATCACCTTGAAAATATTAACTGGAAGATCAGAATAATTATCTACGTTTGGAGTTAGTATTTTACTATTGAATCCCAAGAGTTTTCCAATTGTATTTTATTTATTAAAATATATTGCATCCTTAGAGCTGTTGATTTTAACTTGCATTGTATTGTTATTGGCTTCTATAAAAATTCTATTTTCTGGATTGTAGCGTTTATATTGTTCCTCTATATAATCAACAATATCATTCAATTTATAAGATCCAATTGGTATTTCAATCACATTTTCATCTATATGAAAAAAATTGTTGTAGACATCAACATTTGGGATGCTATTATATGAATGAAAATCAGTTAGAGCACACTCATATGCCCCATTTAAATCAATAGGTGGGAAGTAATTAGCAGATAACTCTGATGAGTTGGAGCTTAGAGTAAGTGTTATTGACATTATGACTGTCTGATTACGAATAAATAAGTTCAACACAAAATTGTTTATAAAAAGGATTTACATATTTATTTCATCTTTTTTATTTTAAATTTACATTATAATCTTAAGTACTAAGTATGTATGTATAATAATTGCTGATAATGTTTCAACTATAATATTTCATCTTTACTTATCCATGAATTGTGATCGTTACTAAATCCTAACCATTTAACAAATGCTTTGGCTCCTCTGGTTTTAATAACCTTTTCAACTAGATATGTATTAGGAAATCTTGTTTTTAAAACTTTTTCATCATAAAATCCACGATAATTCCACGATTTCCACGATAATCTTCTAATATGTATGTTGTGGGATATGTATTTTGAATAGATTTAATTGTGAAAATTTCTGTTGTCCAGTTTGGAGTGTAGCCTTTTTCAAAAATATGCTTATATTTGCTTATGCGCACATGATCACCAACATTAAATTTCGATATTTTATACATTTTCAAATGACTGTATGCTGAATTCAATAATTTTTTCTCATTTGAAGAGTTGACTTTAATTGGAGCCATTTTAATGGTACGATGAACTTTTCTGTTATATGATTCTAACAGATCTTTGTAGATATCAAGCCAATTGTATGTACCATTAAAACTAAATTCTTTTCACATCATCCCTTTTAATGTTCTATTAAATCGTTCTACTATTGATGCTTTCATTCTGCTATACGTTGAATAGTGATTAATGTTGTACTTATCCATCAATTTTCCAAAGTGTTTATTGAAAAATTCTTTACCATCATCTGTTTGTAGGTTTTGGTACTCGTCCCAATCGAAAAATATCTGACATGGCTTGGGTTGTTTCAAGCGCAGTTTTTGTTTTAAGTGGTACTGCCCATGCAAATTTGGAGAATGTGTCAATTACAAAAATCTGTAATTTTTATTGTTCATAGAATAATTTCCCATTTCAAATAAATCAGCTTGCCAAAGATCATCTATTCCTTTCATCACAACTCTACGACGTAAAAAAGATTTTCGAGCTTGTTTATGGAGTTCATTTACTAAAATTCTTTTTGAAGTCATTTTTTAGTATTAAGAATTATTTTCGATGTGTTGTGATCTATTTGATACACTTTTAGCTATTGACACAAACATGTAATTTTCAAATCTATAAATCTTCTCATTAACTTTTCTTTTGTATACTTTCAACAAATTTTTGTAAATATCCGTCTTCCAAAAATTGTTTGATTTTGAAAATAGTTTCTTGCATTTTCTTATTCTCTTCCCACTGTAATATTATTGCATGTTGTAGCATTTCGATTTGAGTTCTTAGAGTATCATGAATATTGTTGTTATCTTCCGTAAAGTATTTTAATAGCTTGTGTTCTATTTCTTCGATTTGAGTTTGCAGAAACAATTTATTGATAACATCGTTTTCTTCCACAGCTTTTGCCACATTTTTGATTCTTTTGTTTTGGACATCGATGTTGTTGTTCGCATCCATAAAGAACCCCAACATTTTAGGGGCATTTTTCAATGAAATTATATTGCTTGTATCGTTTAGATAATGTCCAAACTTATCAACAGACATACTTTATATAGATTATTCTATTATATTAGCTTCGCGAAGTTCTTCAATAATTGATACAATTTCGTTATTATGATTAGTATGACCTGCAGCTTGTGATGATACCAGTAGTCGAAGTCGATCTACCATCTCATTTGGATCATCCCAGTATATATAGTTTGGCTTATGAGGGTTAAACTGCATCAATCCATCAGCTTTATAATTAGATATTGCCTTATTTTTTGATAAAGTCTGTTGGTTTTTCTCTTTAAACATCTTTTTAATAATATGTTTATATTTATAGGCTTTCGTTCCCTTGATTTGTCCATCTGGTTTATAGTCTCTTCTGTACGCATTTGTATTAATTAAAATTTTTTGTAGAGTTCTAGTTCATATTTATCATAGCTTTTTGGTATTTTATGAAACATTAGAGAAAATAGTCCTGGTGTTAGAGCCCATATTTGACTACCAACATGTATTTTGTTTTCATTTAATTTGAGCTTACTATCACCAAATTTGCATTCATTATTGAAATCTTTATGCGGACTATAGTTAGTATCTAATTCATTTCTTCCTTCCAAAACAGATAAGTCAGTGTAACTCTCTTCAGCATTTGAATTTTGAGAGTAAAAATCGTCATCATCATTATCAATAATACTTTCACCATTAGGATCAGCAAGTGAATTGCTGGTATCAAATATTGATTCTTCAACAAGTTTCTTTGGTGTACTTGTCTCCAACTTAATTGATGGTTTCTTAAGATGATTAGAACTATTATTATATTCAATTTCTGTTTTCATCTCATTCTTTTCTTTTTTATAATTCCATTGGTATTATTAGAATTATTTATAAATTTGTTTAAAGGATCTGTTATAGGTTTAAATGTATCTTTTAGTTGTTCACGTGTGTCTATTTCGCCCGTTTTTATACTACGAAGCTTTTACTTCAAGACATTTCTTGTCGCAACCAGCTCTTTTAAAATTTTTTCATCCATTTTCCAGCTATCAGCTTATTAGGAATCTGATCAGGCTATCAGATCAGGTTATTAGGTATGAGATCAGCTTATTAGGTATCTGATCAGGTTATCAGATCACCTTATTAGGTACCTGATCAGGTTATCAGATCAGGCTATTAGGTATCAGATCAGCTTATTAGGTACCTGATCAGGTTATCAGATCAGGTTATTAGGTATCAGAACAGCTTATTAGGTATCAGATCAGGTTATCAGATCAGATTAGGTATCTGATGAGGTTATCAGATCAGCTTATTAGGTACCTGATCAGGTTATCAGATCAGGTTATTAGGTATCAGATCAGCTTATTAGGTACCTGATCAGGTTATCAGATCAGGTTATTAGGTATCAGAACAGCTTATTAGGTATCAGATCAGGTTATCAGATCAGCTTATTAGGTACCTGATCAGGTTATCAGATCAGGTTATTAGGTATCTGATCAGGTTATCAGATCAGCTTATTAGGTACCTGATCAGCTTATTAGGTATCTGATCAGGTTATCAGATCAGCTTATTAGGTATCAGATCAGGTTATTAGGTATCAGATCAGCTTATTAGGTATCTGATCAGGTTATCAGATCAGCTTATTCGGTATCAGATCAGCTTATTAGGTATCAGATCAGCTTATTAGGTATCAGATCAGAGTAGATCAGCGTATTAGGTAGATAATTAGATCAGGTATAGTTGATATTTCAAGAGCTATGTAGATGTATTATGGTTAAAGCCAGATTATATACTAAAGTTTTTCTTTTATGTAGAGCAATTTATATTGCTATGAAATAATCGAATAATTTTCTGTAGCGCCCATTGTTTAATTCATTATCTTTGCTTATCATCAAAAATCCATATTTATCCTTTCAGCACAATCGACAAATTTCATGAAACTTTGCATAACTCATATCGCTGGCAACATGATCCCTATAAACATGTTTCGTATTTGTCTCATCTTGTTTAAACATTATAATCATATTCGCATTGTCTCTTATTAAATGCTTGGGAATTCTGGTATAAGTTTGGCACAAGTAGAATGAATCAACATCCCTATGTCGTGCCATACAAAAATAAGCTCGTATATTATTCTGCTTCTCACATGCAACATCATCAAATATCCTAATTGAGTTAGTTTTAGCTTTGTCAGGGGGAATAACTGATTCATTTTCGGTGAATGTGTAATATCCCATTCATTTAATAGGTGTAATTAATCTCTTCAAGTATTCATATTTCGGCTGATATAGAGATTTTGAGTATAAATAGATGTTTTCAAACTTTAGTCCATTAGGACTTTCTAGTAAGCCAATCATAACATTAGTCTTTCCACAATTTGATGGTCCCACTAATAGAGCACGAATAGAATTTGGTAAGAGTGAACTATGTTTTATTTTTGAACTGATGTTCGATGAATCACCAATGTTTCGAACTAAAATATTTTTATGTTGTTTTACTAACTGCATTTTTATAACTAAATGCAATTCATGTTTGTTATCTTTTATTATAGAAAAAATAAATAAATAAGATGGTTATACATTGTCAAAAGTCATTTAGTCATAAAAACACCTTCGTTGGAGCAGGTTTACTAGATAAAATAATAAACTCTCTTCCTGTTGAACTTCATCTTCCTGGATATCAATACTGTGGACCTGGAACTAAACTACAAAAACGTTTAAATCGAGGTTATAAAGGAATCAATTTATTGGACTCTGCCTGCAAAAAGCACGACATAGCTTATTCTAAAAATAAAGATTTAAATATTAGACATCAAGCTGATAAAATTCTTGAAAATTCAGCTTGGGATGGAGTTTTATCAAAAGATATCAGTCTTGCAGAAAAATCATTTGCATATATTGTTACTAACGCTATGAAAGCCAAAACAAAATTTGGCATGGGTGTGGAGAAAAATAAAAATGTTAAGAAACCTAAATTAAATGGTAAAAAATTGTCATTTCATTAATTAGAGCTGCAACAAAAATACTAAAGGAGAAAAAACCTTTAGACATTAACAATGCTATTAGAATAGCACGTAAAACGATCAACAAAACATTAAAAGGCAGAAAATATCAAGTTATAATACCTCGCATAATAAATGTACCGAAAATTGGTGGTTTTTTACCTCTAATACCGATTTTAACTGCACTGGGTGTAATTGGTAGTCTAACGACTGGAGGTGCTGATATAGCTAAGGCTGTAAATGCGCCAAAGGATCCAAAAATCAGCTTGATGAAGCAATTCGTCATAATAGAGCGATGGAATCTATAGCTGTTTGGAAAGGACTTTACCTAAAACCATATAAAAAGGGTTATGGTTTAGTTTATAAAGAGCAGTCAAAAAAACTCTTAAAAATGCTACCTAATAGACCACTATCAGAAGTCGACTTGAGAAATTTTTCAAACAAAATTCCACATTTTAGAAGAGTTTTCATGTTGGACTCACTACCGAAACGACCAAAGAAAAAATAATGTGGCATAATCAATTTGGATATATCAACAGGACCTGGTACACATTGGGTAGCATATTATAAAAACATCAATGAAAAAGAATATTTCGATAGTTTTGGAAACTTACAACCTCCTTCGGAAGTATTCAAATATCTGGGCACAAATATAAAATACAACTATAATCAACATCAGAATTTTAATACATTTACCTGTGGTCATTTATGTCTTAAGTTTCCTTATGAAATAACTGAAAATATTAAATAAAAAACAATTATATATATATATATATATATATATATATATATATATATATATATATATATATATATATATATATATATATATATATATATATATATATATATATATATATATATATATATATATATATATATATATATATATATATATATATATATATATATATATATATATATATATATATATATATATATATATATATATATATATATATATATATATATATATATATATATATATATATATATATATATATATATATATATATATATATATATATATATATATATATATATATATATATATATATATATATATATATATATATATATATATATATATATATATATATATATATATATATATATATATATATATATATATATATATATATATATATATATATATATATATATATATATATATATATATATATATATATATATATATATATATATATATATATATATATATATATATATATATATATATATATATATATATATATATATATATATATATATATATATATATATATATATATATATATATATATATATATATATATATATATATATATATATATATATATATATATATATATATATATATATATATATATATATATATATATATATATATATATATATATATTTCACAAAACTCTTTAATGCATTTTTATTTATTTATTTATAATTTACTATACAGAATTAATTTTTTATTTTTTTATTCCCAAATGGGATATTGAGCATTTTGAATCAAAAATTCGTCCATCTCACTCTCAAGGATTAAGCTTTGTTCACCATCGGGAGATCCATAATTTCATCATCTGTCAGAGTATTATATCTTTTAGGTAGAAACATTATATTTTTTTCCATCTCAACTCTTAGTGTTGGTCCATATTTTGTTGTTACCCGTGTAATATTTTGAACAGGATATTTAGCAGCTACATCTAGATCCTTTATATGCATTAAGCTTTTGTTGTTTAGTGAATTAAATTTTGATATTAAATATTTTGAGGAGCTCATTTTTTAAATAGATCTTGTCACTTTGAATCTTTAATTGAAATTGATCTTGAAAGTAGTGATGATGAGTCCAATAAGCCTACCCGAAAATATTTATTGTGAGAAGGTCAATATGTATGTATATGTCGAGAAATAGTGCTAGAGAGATAGGGATAGATATATAGGAATATTAATATGAATGTTCCTTCTTTTAATTTTTTAATAGTCTCTTTGAAAATGAGTTGGAAAAAGAAATATGTATATTCTATACCCTCTATTCTGGAAGGATTATAGGAAAATGGAGAAGGATATAAGAGGAGGAAAAAATAATATTGAATTTTATTCACTTTGTAGCTAAATATTTAGGAAAAAATTTTCAGTATCGACGAATCCTTTGAAAAAGTAAGTAGCAACAAAATTAATACGGAATATTAACAAAAATGAGTCAAATAAGAAGGAGTCTTAATAAATTTATATCGGATTTTGATAACTTTAGACTATACGATCATTGGGAAATGATCATATTTTTTCAAAATATGTTGGACGAGAATGATCAATTTAATGTTATGGAAGATGAAGACAACCCAGAGGGACATTTTAAATGCTGTCCCTGGTATGATCCGAATCGTGAGGAAGGACCTGATACATGTTGGTGCTCGATATACTTTCTACGGAAAGCTATATTAGAAAATTTAAAGGAATCTTATTATACAATGTTTCAACCATCATAATTAAATTTAATAAATAAAATAGTATTATTAAAATCAAATATTCACTGTATTGTATTATTTTTTCTAAAGGATTAAAGAAATTTTTAAGTTAAAAATTCAATGAATAACTTATGAGATTATCCATTTTTTTTGACTCTGTAAAATGTTGAAATAATTAAATTTAATACAATTTCATAATGTTGTGAAATTCAAATTTCCTTGTCAAGAAATAAACAAATCAAATCAAGACTATGCAGGATTTAACAGTATAGTTAAACTTATAAACAGAAAAATTTGCAAGTAAGCAAAAAACAAGACAAGAATTGTTTTGATCCAACAAAAATTGTTTTCTCTGCTAGCAGCAAGACGTGTATGCACAGTCAACGTCAACGTTTTTTCAATTTGATGATATCAGGGCTGGACAAGAAAATGAAACAAAGATTGTTTAATTTTTTTGATATTAATAAGATTTTTTATTATTATTTAATTTTTTTCTTTTTTCATTATTATTATAATTTTTTTTAATAACAAACAAAATTTTCTTAATAACTAAACATTAATAACTAACAGCCATATTTATAAATATTTAAAACAGGGCAATAAACTACTTTTAAGCAAAATTTCATAAAATTGCATTAATAAATCTTTGTTACATGAAAATTGTAAAATAGGTTTAAAGATGGTATGCACCTTCTATAAACCTTCAATATATTCATATTATCGACATATCAATTTTAACTTCAAATATCTTTGCAAATTTAGCACACAGGAATACATGATATTCTTTAAATTAAAGCTTGAAGTCTTGGCTATAAGCATTTAAGTATATTTTTTAAAATTTAATAGAATATGCCACTAAATTATTTAAGTTAAACAAAATTCGCAACAAAATGAGCAAAAATACACCATCAAAACACATAAAAGCAAAAAGAAATGTTAGTGATGTAGAAACAATCAACACAAATGCAAATAGGCTCGTTATTCGAGTACCTTTTCCATACTTGATTTAAAGAGTCGTGTGAATTATTTTGTAATCATTTCTCTTTTTTGCTCTTAGTTCATAGAAAACTTCTATTAAATAAGTTGAGAAATATATTATAAAGAGAGTTAAAAAAAACTTAACTTACACGAAAACAATAAAAAGCTATTCATTTATTTCAATATCCGAATGAAATCATATTCTTTTTATTGCAACACTAACTACAAAACATGGTGGTGTTGCCAGTATCGAAATCTAAAATTCCTTAAAACACACAATGTCTATTGTAGTGTTTATGAATGCAATTTTATATTAAAGAGTTTTTAGCGTAAAACTGTTCAATAACAAATGTGAGTCTTAAACCTAAAATAAGAATTTTTTATGAATAACGCTGTGAGTATTTAATGACAAAATGTTTTTTAAGAAGGCAATGAAGCTTTAAATGTTATTAAATGTTTAAAAAAAAGTTAACAAATGCATATTTTATTAATTTTAAATACATATTTTGTATTTTTAATGCATATTTTATGTACATAAAACGCGGTTTTAAGTGTATGAAAATCCTAGCCTTATTAACCCTAGATTGGTATACTTAAATTAACCCCTTTATCGGTAAACTTCGTCGAATCGACGAATACCAGTTTTCTATTCCTATATTAAAGTAGCTATGCATATTTTTTCAATGGAGACAAATTTATATTGTTCTTTTAGATGTTTTAATTTTTTAATAATAAAAATAATAATAATAATTAAAAATATTTTCATAAATTTTTGCTTTATTAAGTTAATTTTTTTAATATAAAAACTAACATAAAATTTGCTTCAACTTCTTTTTAAAATTAAAAAGTTCTTTTTTTGGGAATTATTAGATTACATTAATTTTAATTTTTAACGTGCTTTTTCCCAAATTAATATTTTACTTTTTAAGTAAAATATTAATTTTTATTAAAATACATTGAAATTGATTATGGTGGGGTATTAGCTAGTTCCTATGGCCATTTCATTGGGGCTAATGCAAATCGTTAGGGAACCTTTACCCAAAAATCTCATAGAAAAACTAAAGATATGATATGAAACTCCTAATCATAAGAAGTTTATAATATCAAAGTTTAAAATGTTTCTTTTAAAACACATATTGTCTTTAAACAAGTACGTTGAACAACTTAACAATAAATAAGGTAATTCGCTTTGCATTAAATTTGCACATGAAATGCAAGCTTCAATTTAAAGTTCGGCTCAAAAATCGCGAATAAAAAAACTTACATAAATGGTATACTTCGTCGAAGCGACGAAGTGAGTTTCAAGAATTTGCTAAAAACTTACTTTTCATCGTACAGTAATGCATGATCTGTAGCGTAATCTAGCAAACAAAATAACAAAACGGCTAACTTGTATTGTAATGGGCTAGAAATCCTCACAAAATCACTACCAAAAGCATACATATCGAATAGTTTGTCATGCGAATTGGCAAATAAATATTCCACGCAAACCGCGGTAAAAGCACTTACCAAAAACTGCACCATTGATAAAGTTAAACTTATCATGGAACCAGGCCAATTTAATAGCATGAATGATGCTATCAGCAAATTTGTTAATAGTTGTACCGATACCACAGGTCAACAAAATGCCATATTGTACTATGGGCAAAGATATAAGACTAATAACAGCTACCGTGGTAATAATACACGATTCCGTGGAAGAAATAATTTCCCACGCAACAACAACAAAACCTACAAAAACAATAATAATAACTATAATAATAATAACAATTATAACAGAAACAGATAAGGGTTTAATAACAACCGTAGAAATGGAAGCCACATTAGAGCAACAGAAATACAAGAATATGATTCGGAAAACTCCGAACTTCCCCTAAGATCAATTCAATAAACAGAAAAGTGTATAATTTAAATCGTTACTTATGTTTCTGCATTCAAACGCGAATAAATGAAACAAATACTCCAATAACCTAACTAGTAGACTCCGGGGCAGATATTTCAATAATAAAAATAGCATATTTCAATCTAAATAACATAAATACTAATAAAACAACAACCTTAAGCGGAATAGGACAAGGTAAAATACAATCAATTGGAAGCATATTTTTCGATTTAAGACACAAAAATTTTTTATACTACATAAATTTCAAGTAGTACAAAATGATTTTCCAATACCATGCGACGGAATCATCGGCATGGATTTTATTAAAAAGTATAACTGTATATTAGATTTCAATAATGATTACGATTACCTTATTCTACGTCCATACTACATAACACATCCAATAGAAATACCACTTACTAATAATGGTGATGACATAATTCTCCCTCCGTGATCCGAAGTCATACGCCAAGTGAAATTATCATCTACAAATAAAGAAGTACTAATTCCTAACCAAGAAATAGAACCAGGTATTTTCATTGCAAATACATTAGTTACAACAAACAAAGCTTTCATTCGTATCCTTAATACTAATTACTAAAATTAATCTAAACAAAATTAAAACCGAAAACCTTTCAGACTACAATGTATTAAAACACAATCCTATCAAAAATAAAACGAGAAATACAGAAGTATTGCAAATTTTAAAGAAAAATTTTCCTGAACAATTCAAACACACTTTAACAAAGCTATGCGCTTCATATTGTGATATTTTCGGTTTGGAAACAGAAACAATAAATACTAATAATTTCTATGAACAAAAGTTAAGAGTAAAAGATACGCAACCGGTATACATTAAGAATTACCGAATACCACAGTCACACAAAGAGGAAATTGATAAACAAGTTAAGAAATTAATAGAAGACGAAATAGTCGAACCGTCACAATCAGAATACAACAGTCCAATTCTGTTAGTACCAAAGAAATCACTTCCTAATTCGGAAAATAAAAGATGGAGACTTGTAATAGATTATAGACAAATAAATAAGAAATTAATTGCAGATAAATTTCCTTTACCAAGAATAGATGACATTTTGGATCAACTAGGAAGAGCGAAATATTTCTCTTGCTTAGATCTAATGTCAGGCTTTCACCAAATTGGTTTAGATAAAAATTCAAGAGACTTAACGTCATTTTCAACAAATAATGGATCTTACAAGTTTACAAGATTACCATATGGCTTAAAAATAGCTCCTAACTCTTTTCAAAGAATGATGACACTTGCTTTTAGTGGACTAAATCCAAGTCAAGCTTTCCTTTACATGGATGACTTAGTTGTCCTAGGATGTTCCGAAAAGCATATGCTGTCAAATTTGAAGAATGTTTTTGATTTATGCCGTGAGCACAATCTGAAACTACATCCAGAAAAATTTTCATTTTTTATGAGAGAAGTATCCTATCTTGGTCATAAATGCACTGACAAAGGAATATTACCAGATGATAGTAAGTATTCAATAATTGAAAATTATCCGACGCCAAAAGACGCTGATAGTGCAAAAAGATTTGTCGCTTTTTGTAACTATTACCGAAGATTCGTCAAGAATTTTTCTGAATACTCCAGACCAGGGATGATAAATGGAAAAATCCATATCGTACCAATAGGCTTCTAAAATAGTATTTTTTCGGCTCAAATAGTACTAAAATATTTTTGAACAGCTGTAAGCAAGTAAGCCACACGATTTTGATTGATTTTATGAGCTCATTGTGTCAAAGGTCAAATATGGCTTTGTTTTCTAAAAATATTTTTGATAAATTCTTTTTCAAATAATGGTGCTACAAATCAAACAATTTATATTTCAACTTATCTTAATGAAACTTCACTTCTGCCATATAACAAGGAACCTATTTACTAATTTCTTTATTTTTATAAACTTGAAGTTTGCTAAAAAAATTTTAAATTCGTTCACAATGGATAAACAAGCCATAGCACAAGATATTTTTCAATGAAAAATTTGAATTCCGACAATTCTGTGGTTTTGTGGAATAAATGCGTGAGTCGACTTACGAAGATTTTGAGTTATTAAAGCGATATAGCTCTATTTTAAGCGCTCTTTCCATGATATTTGTTCATGCACAATAACCTGATTCTATTTTGATTTAATAAATTTGCAGCAATAACAACTGAAGCATTCCTGTGTGATATAATTTTTTTTTAGTTTGTTCTATTTGAAATTTTTACACAAATTTATATTGGCAAATATATGCCGAAAGTGTTAAAAAAATCAAAGATGTTCATACCGTGGACACAATTTCACGGACTGACATCAATCCAGATGTAGAAATATGATTAAATTTATATACATAGCACCAGCAAGAATTCACACGATCAGCACAAAATCAAGGGCAACACATACATATGTATGCATATGCAACTATATGCACACACACACACACACACTACAATTTCATAATGTTGTGAAATTCAAATTCCATTGTCAAAAATTAAACAAGTAAAATCAAGATTATGCAGAAGAGTTTAACTTATTAACAAAAATGTGCAAGTTAGCTGAAGCAAGATTTTAATATGAACAGACATCAATCCACATGTACAGACTCTTATTGTAAACACAACCTCTAACCAACCCCCACCAACAAACAAAAATTAGGATGATGACTCAGTCTCCAACACATCCACCTGAATAAACAAAAACACCGACAAGATTAAGCATGCATATTTAGCGTAAACAAACATTTCAGACCATTTGTCATACTAAGCAACACAGCTACAAATCCAAACGATCATGCGATTATTTGATGCAAAAAAAAATACCCCCACTTGACATAAAAAAAATATTATAAACAAAAAGCAAACGCTTATTGTATGTACGTATGTATATGCATACATATTAATTGGAACTTAACACCCCCCTCTAACACTTCCATAACCACATTCTTAACACCCTCCCCCCCTCTAATACTTCCATAACCACATTCTGAAAATATACAAACCCGCCACCAGTCAATTGGTGGACGGACATGCTTAAATAAACACAACTACATTTGAAATGTAAACACAAGCACCACAAAAAATTATCAAGAACAAAAAACTAATAATAGCCACACAATAAACCCCGTAGGAACCCAATTCGACTTTTTTATCCACAAGTTTGGTGACAACGTCACCACATATAATTTTATTTTATTTCCACACATAATCTAAAACACTACCCAATCTCTCAATATCACCCCATAAGAACCACACCCTAAATGTATGTAACACCAAAAAGCATTACCCACAGTATAATTTTTCACAATCTCCACTATACACATTTTGCCTACAGGGCACTTTCATCTTTTTTCCCCACGCATATCAAATTACACATTTGTTTATTTAACAATTAAAATTTCAAATTTTAATTACCCAAATTTTAAAATTTTAATTGCCCCCAACAACCCAGTTCCCTACTACTGATGCAGATGCGCCAAATGATCGTGAGCGACAAAAATAATATTTTCAGAAGAAGGGTTTTTTATTATATTTAAACATGATTTACATAAACTGTCGCTTACGATCAAATGTTATAGCCTGTATTTCAAAAGTTATCAACAAATTTGACATTTTAATGATTTTAAACCATGGGTAGGCTCAGTAAATTTTGATTTCAATAAAAAAAATTTTCCTAACATAATTACGCTTATGGTCATTTGGCGCTAAGGGGTCGATATTTCTATTTACAAACTTAAAGAAATTTTAAAGTCAAAAAATTTAAGCACTGAATTGGTTTTGTGCATACAAATTATGTCTTTTTTTGTTGACAAAATAGCCCGATTAGAAGGTTTTAATTCATTAACAGCTCAGGTTGAATTAATTGAAGATGGGGAAAAAGTTTGTGCTCCGAAATGCAGAATAAGTGAAGAAATTAAAAACGAATTAGATAAATTCGTGATAATTTTGGGAATTGATAAATTAGTGTTTTAAATTTATAATCGCACTATTTCCCAAAATTAATATTTTACTTATTCAGTAGAATATTAATTGTTTATAAAAACACATTGACATTGATTACTAACGGGTATTAGCTAATACCCCTTAGTAATCAATGTCAATGTGTTTTTATAAACAATTAATAATTTTGGGAAATAGTGCGATTATAAATTTAAAAAACATATATTAGATAAAGTTTTACAAAAAAGTTACGGGTTTAAAAAAATTCAACAAATGGCATCAGTATTTTCTAGTTCTTAGAACGAAAATTTAGAAACTGAATATTCCACAAACGAACTAGCAGTATTTAAATATGCACCAATAACTTCTGTTGACGTGGAACGGTCATTTTCAGTATTTAAAAGTTTTTTCAGGCAAAATCGTCAAGCTTTTATCTTTGACAATTTAAAAAACACTTATCATTCATATAAATAAAAGTTTCGACTAATTTAATTTTGTATTCCATACTAGATGCGCCCGCCCGCTTCGCGCGCTTAAAGATCGCTTTATGACTATAAGGTGTCTCTAAAATATAATAATAACATAACGTTTTTTACGTATTTTTCAAAATTCCCGTTATACAAAATAAGCAGTGCTACCAACATTGAAAAAACAAAAACATCTTTCTAATTTCCAACAACATTTATATTAGTAAAAGTGGGTATATTTTCGTTTTTTTCTATTTTAAGTTAGAAATAAGACATTTTATCGCGGTGAAAAGAAGTACCCTATGTTTGATTCAGGACTCTAAAGTACATCTATACCAAATTTCATGAAAATTACTTCAGTGGTTTTTGCGTGAAGCGTGCTCGGACAGACAGACAGACAAAAATTCCAAAATTTGGTTTTTTGTTCTCTACATCGGTTACTGTTTACGCCACAATAAAAATTTTCGAAAAATATTTCATGTACAGACACACCCTTTTTACAGTTTTATTATACATATGTATGTATAGATGATCTGACAAAATGTTTAGAAATCAATGAATTTGAATTTTTATATTTTTTAACAGCCATATTCATAAATATTTAAAACAGGACAATAAACTACTTTTAAGCAAAATTTCATAAAATTGCATTCATAAATGTATATTACATGAAAATTTTAAAATAGGTTTAAAGATGGTATGCACCTACTATGTATAAACCTACAATAAATTCATATCATCGATATATCAATTTTAACTTCAAATATCTTTGCAAATTTAGCACACAGGTATACATGATATGCTTTAAATTAAAGCTTGAAGTCTTGGCTATAAGCGTTTAAGTATGTTTTTTTAAATTTAATAGAACATGCCACTAAATTATTTAAGTTAAACAAAATTCGCAACAAAATTAGCAAAAAAGCACTATCAAAACACATAAAAGCAAAAAGAAATGTTAGTGATGCAGAAACAATCAACACAAATGCAAATAGGCTCGTTATTCGAGTACCGTTTGCATACATGATTTACAGAGTCGTGTGAATTCTTTTGTGATCATTTCTCTTTTTTGCTTTTACTTCATAGAAAACTTGTGTCAAATAAGTTGAGAAATATATTATTAAGAGAGTTAAAAAATCTTAACTTACATGAAAACAATAAAAAGCTATTCGTTTATTTCAATATCCGGATGAAATCATATTGTTTTTATTGCAACACTAACTACAAAACATGGTAGTGTTGCCAGTATCGAAATCTAAGATTCCTTAAAACACACAATATCTATTGTAGTGTTTATGAATGCAATTTTATATTAAACAGTTTTTAGCGTGAAACTGTTCAATAACAATTGTGAGTCTTAAACCTAAACTAAGAACTTTTTATGAATGTAGCTGTAAATATTTACATATAAACATAAACAAATTACATTTAAGTAAAAAACTCATCATTCTTTTTGAAGCTTATCAATTTCCATTAGCAACATATCCAGTTCACATTCTGGCTTTGTTTCCTCAATTCGATAATTATACCATGCTAATGTATTTATACCATCACATTGTATTTTTCTTTTATCATCTTGATAACTAAGTACAACCTTATTTAGTTGGTTAGTATAAATTTGATGAACTTTTGACTTAAATGTTAACATGTCATCATAAACAATAGACTTATTAAATAAACAATTTCTATACGCTTCTAAACTATATTTATCAAGAACACATTTCTTAACCCCCTTCGATTTTTTTACATCAGTTTCATATTGCACGCTAAAAGAATACATTTTTGACCGAAGTCCCACAAATTCTTTCATCACTTTACCACAATTTTCATCCTTCATCATACCCAGCCCCTTTTTGTTTAAAAAAGGAATACCATATACGTTATCTTTTGGGTAATCGGAAGTGTCAAATTCTTGTTCTATGTCAGATTTTATGTCGGCATAAAAGTCGTCAGCTTTTATTGTATATATAAATGAGTCGGTGTCCATGTAATTTAAAGATAAATTTGATTTAAACTTGGGTTTCATGAATCCATAATGGAAATTATACATTTTCCATTTAGAAAGCTCCAGCACACAAAATCCCAAGTATATGGGCTTGTTATAGTATGTTTTGACTCTATTCATTTGAATTGCTACCATATCTTCAGAAAATAAAGATATGCTAAGAAAATTGGATTTAGATATCCAATCTTGAGCCCCCAAATGGTTACAGTTTGTTTTATTCCAGTTGGTCACAATTCTAACATCTTTTCTTTTATCAACGTTATCCATGGTCTTACCGTATACCGCGTTATTAAGTAATCAAAAAAAATTTTCAAATGCATTTTTTGCAGAAGCTCTATGTGTAGTACTCAAATCTATATAGTCTTTTAGCCATGGAGATTGTTTAAATCCAAGAATACGATGCGTTTTCTTTAGAATCAAACCATATTCCAAACAGTGCTTAAGAACTCTGTAATGTATTACATAAGATTTTTTTGGCGAAAAATCCGCAATTAATTTCTTATGGTTTGATTCTAAAGTTTTCTTGTTTTCAACACAGAAGGGAAGGTCATTGTGAGAGTCATGCAGATGTGAAGGATATTCCAAAGTGACCTCATATACATAACCATCTTGTGAGTTATTATCTATGCTTTTTGCATCCAGATTCAGCTCATCACTTGTCAGCCATCGGAATCCTCCATAAGGAAGATACTCAGACATCGCCCAACCGTAAAGATTATTTGCGTCTAAATATATTAGAAATTCTGAAGGCTTGTCTTCATCAAAATCATCTAAATATTTATTATTTGCTTTGGAATATCGCTTACTGCACTGTACCATCCACCGCGTATTCCCTTTTTAAAGAAGTTATACATGTCAATGTCTGTTAACAACTCTAATTCTATTTGTGTGTGTTTTAACATGGCATCCCATGATAGTCCTGGAGCAGTATAGTACTGACACGGATCTAGATTATAAATTCCCTTACAGACTTTTCGAAATTTTTCGAATATGTCTGCTAACAAAAGCACATCTGTTTTGAGATATAATTCCATATAATCTCGCAGGGTTTTGCAATTAAAGGAATGCCAAATCTTTATTGCATGCTCATAATCTTCAATTGAGCATTCCTTGTTATTTAATTTATTAAAGAAATCTTCTCTTGAAGCTGACCATCATCCAATTTTTCAAATGAATCAAGATATTCATAAGGGAAAACACCCTTTCTTCGTACAAGGTCAAATTCTGTCTTTCTGTTAAAATGTGCCCTAACCGTATGGAAATCATTGTCAGTTAGACTATTAGCTAAGGATTCTAAGCTATCAGCCATAAAACTAATAGTATCTCAAAATCGGAGTTCAAGATGGCAATTGTCAGTCATTTTTGTAAATGTAGATAGTGAAATGTACAGTTCTTTGTTCAGTGGTAGGACTTTTATGTTGTCAGGCTTTTTACCTAATTCTTTAACAAAGAGGTGCGAGTCATAAGATGAATAATTATGAAAATATATGGGTATGAACTTCGGAATTTGGTACTTTAAGCTGCAAATATTGTGAGCTGCACCTCGATATTTACCACTTATAGGACAATGATCTCTTACACGATCTTTACCGAGAAATTTGTCACATATGTGACAATTTATTGAATTTTGAAAACTGTATATTTCCGAAAGGGTCAAGCTGTTCATTTTTATCTAACTGGTGAGGAACTGATTGTAAATATCTTTACAATCGTCAATTAACCTGTCAACAAATTTTACAGATGCGTCCTCACCAGTATATATCTTAAATTTATCTAAACTAATATTACCTGTACATTTTATATAATAACTAAAGGCACAAGGAATGTGCCTCTTTATAACTTGAGTTTTGTCACTTACAGTAGTTTGGATATCTTCTAGTATGCATTCGAAGTCTGCATATATAACGAATGGCACATCCATCTGCCGCTGGTGATCTTTGAATTTTAAAACACTATTTCCGGGAGAAGGTAACGCAGCAACAATTTTCCCACATTCCGTTTTCTGTTGGTCCATAGTCCATTCATTGTGTGTATATTGTAGGCAGGTATTACAGAATAAAAGTTTGTCATGGCGCTTGGTCGTCTGAGCTTTCAAAAGTCCGTAAAAGGAATAAATTTATATATGTATATAGTTATTCAATCATAAATATGTATTTACTTACCTTGATATATCTTTAATAAAAATGTAATGGTGAATGTCTCCAGCTTCCAACAGCAATAAATTCACATGCTTTGTTTTTTCCTTTTGTGTATTGTAGAATGGTCCAATGATTTCATCCTTCTCATTATCATACCCAAACACATTCACGCTTATTCCATCATTCCTATCCTCAAATACTTTGATGTTTTTTAATGACAATGGGAACTTTAAATTTGTAAAATCAACCACAATTCCATTTTGTAGGCAAATGACATCAGCACTAATGTCCTCGATGTTATATGAGCTGCAACGTTGCTTATCCTCTATTGCTGTGGTATCCAACGCGGCAACTAAACTCCATTTAAAACAATAATCATCATTGTTTTCAATGTTGATACAGGCCTGCTTTTCAGCTAGTTTCAATGGGGTGCTTATCCAACGAGATCCTTTTACTAGGGAACTTTTGTTTATGCTAATTTCAGCGCGAATAATTCTTATTAAAGTACACCCAGAATCTCTTTCCTGGAATTCTGACATTTTATTATGAATGTCTAATGCCAATGGGAACTTTAAATTTGTAAAATCAACCACAATTCCATTTTGTAGGCAAATGACATCAGCACTAATGTCCTCGATGTTATATGAGCTGCAACGTTGCTTATCCTCTATTACTGTGGTATCCAACGCGGCAACTAAACTCCATTTAAAACAATAATCATCATTGTTTTCAATGTTGATACAGGCCTGCTTTTTAGCTAGTTTCAATGGGGTGCTTATCCAATGGGAACTTTTGTTTATGCTAATTTCAGCGCGAATAATTCTTATTAAAGTACACCCAGAATCTCTTTCCTGGAATTCTGACATTTTATTATGAATGTCCTGGAATTGTCTTTCAATTAGCTCATCTACATTACTTCCCAGACACAATAGATCCATTTTTGATCTGTGAGAAATTTGACACAAGTCAATTTCTTCCCCAACAATGTTTATGTACTCTCCCATAAGAGTTACATAGAATTTTAAAATATTATGTTTAACCAAACTTTTTTCAAGTCTTTCCTTGAAAATAGGTTTATTTTCTAGAACAGTCTTCAAATAGAAGATCATCTTTTTTGTTGGGAATTCCATATGTTGCAATATTTTTTTTGCACTGTTTATTTCATAATATTTTGGCTCTACATTCAAAGGAGTATTATCATATTTGCCGCTGGGAGAATTTGAACTATCCATGTCATCAAACGCAATATTATCTAGTTGTTACTGTTGTTGTTGTTGTTGTTGTTGTTGATGATGATGCTGGTGTTGTTGTTGATGATGATGCTGCTGTTGTTGCGGATGATGTTGCTGCTGTTGTTGTTGATGATGATGCTGCTGTTGTTGGTGATGATGATGCTGTTGTTGTTGTTGTTGTTGTTGGTGTTGAGGATACCTGGAACTGTCCATCGACAAGGCATATTGATTATTCGAAACTGAAGGATAATAGTTGGGTATGTTATATTGCTGCCATTGCATTGGTGAAGTATATTGATAGGGAATAGGAAGATGATGTGGAATTTGTATGGGTACTGAAAACTGATTATTCCATGACATTGGTATCGGATAGCTGGTAGACATACAGTATTGCTCATAATTCATTGGTAGTGGATATGGTTGGTACCGTAGAGAAGCTTGGTGCAGATGTTGTTGTTCTCCATTTGAGTCCTGATTGATGATCACTTGACCTGGTTGACCATGATTTCGGACGTGATCCAAGAACGCTTTTTGGTATTTGTATACCTTATTACACAAATTATATTGATATACAGAAGAACTCATTTTTTTTATTTATTTATTTAATGAAATTTATTTAATTATTTTATTTTATTTATTTAGTCCTTTTTTAAAAAACATTATAAACTTCTTTATTAATCAATTTTTTATTTTCAAACTAATAATTTAATTAGTAACAATTAACTTTACATAATTATTTTATTTAATTTATTTAGTTCTATTGTAAAAACACTAACAAATTGTTTATTAATAAATTTTTTGCTTTCAACCGCACTTATTGAGTTATCAGAATATACCGATGAAAATCTTCATTATTTCTTCTACTTATATACATCCTATGAGAATCGCGTAGTAGGCATCAAGTCTAATTTTTTATTGATATTACGAGATTGATGAAATTCATATGTATACATAGCAACAGCAAGAACTAGAACATAACATTGTGTAATATTTTATTTTATATAAATGATGACTAATAAAATTTTGTTATCAAATGATGACTCATTCTCAAAAAATGTGCACCTGAATAAACAAAGCAATAAACATGATTCTGCAAAACAAATAATCAGACGGACATTTCAAATGATGACTCATTCTCAAAAAATGTGCAGCTGAATAAACAAAGCAATAAACATGATTCTGTAGAACAAATATTCAAATTATTATCCCAAGAAATAAACAAGACGGACATTTGAAGCGACATACACACATTCTTCACAAATCTAAAGATAAGAAAAAAGAAACACACACCCATCCCCACACATCCACGCACCCTCAGCCATGCACAAAGTAAATCTAAACACAGGCACCACAAAAAATTATCAAGAACAAAAAAATAATAATAGCGACACAATAAACCCCGTAAGAACCCAAGTCGACTTTTTTATCTACACTCTTTATTTCCACATATAATCTAAAATACTACCCAATGTCTCAATATCACCCCATAAGAACCACATTGTCTATACTCAATCAATTGTTCCTAGGTCACTATCTCAACACAACCACAACCCACGAAGCAACGGAAAACATCCAGGGTCTATGGTAGGTATCGAACCCCACTCACCCACAGATACACCCATATCCGAAATTCATATAACACAAAACATTATCTATAATATAATTTCACACTAACACTTTAACTCAATAATAATTCATCACAATTTTTTACCAACATTTTGCCCACAGGGTACTTTCATTTTTTCCCCCAATGGTATCAAATTACACTTTTGTTTATTTAACAATTAAAATTTCAAAATTTCAAATTTTAATTACCCAAATTTTAAAATTTTAACTGCTCCCGCACGAATTGTTCCCTACTACTCAATGACACGCTTCGGTAAAATAAAACAAAACTCCTTTCTGAACCAATTTTTGGGTTTTACTCGGTATACGCAATAACTTTGCTATAATTTTAATGTCTACTTACAGACATCCATGCCGTATCAGTTCAATCTCAATGGAAATCAGCGTCGACACTATTTCACACACACCCGTTCTACGTTCGCGTTCGATTATTGTCCACCATAGCAAACACAACTTATATAATAACTTTAAATCGTCAATGAAAAACAAAAAACAAGGAACGGGCACTAAAACAGCACTTATAGTAAAAGTCCGGCACTGTGCGGGACGTATGCAAGCACCTCCGTCTGGAACTAACGAGACGATATTTTAATTTACATTGAACTGACACGGACCGGCACGAATGTCTGTAAAGACCTTTTAATACAACAAATTCCAATTGGCTATCTTTTTGCCAATTGGAAGTAAAGCCGGAAATAGTTACATATGCTAAAACGAATAGTCTCAGTTCAATAACCAACTTTCCGGCTTTATAAACTTTATTTTCATCACACACAATAATTTTAGGAACTAACCTTGACTGATCATTCGGAAAGCGATGAAGACGGTCCATTTGTGGGCAACCCATTATACGTCTGCGACTCCTGAAAACTAAAGAAATATTTATAAAATATATTTTACAATTTACAAAATAGTACTTACATTTTCCTTGGATTTGTTTCAGCTTTTTTCCTCTTCTGTAAATGTTTCTTCTTTTCTCGTCAAACAGGTATTCACTAATGAACTATTAGCTAAAAATTGGCGCAAAAATATGAGGAAATTCTGCCAAAAGGTCCGCCAAAACAGAATTTTCCTATATTTTTCCGCCAATTTGTAGAAATTTTTTTTCAATAAAAAGGTAAACAAAAAAATATCAAATTTAACCCAGAATGAAAGAGACAGACATATACAAGACAAGAATTTTCTGTCCTTTAACAATTATGGGGTTAAGTTAATGATGCCACTATGAGTAAAATTTTGCCATTTTTAGTTATAAATATTACCGCAGGATGGCCGTGTCCTATCTGTGTATAATCTGCGGTCTCATGTACCAGAGAAAGAAACCGAAGCAAAATTATCGGCGGCGGCTGGGCACATTTTGGGTCGGTGGCGGCGCTCGATAGGTGAAAAGGCAACCGCCGGTGGCGCGCCGTCGGGTCGAAATCGACTGGCTTGTTTCTCTGGTACCGGTATGTTTTACTGTGCAGACTAAGCTGACGCCGGCGGCGTGTCGCCGATGATTCCATATAACTTCTCATGATAACTTCAAGTTTTTATAATATTGGTGATGTTAACAAACAAAACCCAATAAAGACAGTTGTAATTTGTTTGACTTCCTTTTTATCTTATTGGAGTGTTATGGGAGCATTGGGAATATGTTTATTCCGATATCTGATGGCATAACCATCGTTTTCAAAGCGATTTCAATGCGGTTGTTTGAACAGGTGTGATGAGCTCACTACACCAAGTATAAACAATGTAGTGTAAATGTGAAGCGAAGTTTATCAGAAATGATAAAAACAAATTTAAAACTTAAAGAAAACGAATTAAGCTACCGCATCACGTGTTTTTTTCTTTTTAAATAGATTTTGTGTCTAAATGAGCCTATTTACAAGGGAATAATCATGATGGCGTAACATGGCAGCCTGTGTGTAGGTTCGGTAACGAGGATGGTTCTTAGTTGGCTTAATTTATCAACCAGCACAAAGCTAATACATGCGCACTTTGCAAAAAACAAATAAATGCAAAAGAGACTAATATACACGAGGCTATGTATATGGCTCAATCGTCTCTCAACACCACTGCACGAATCCGATCGGCTGTGCGTCGGCTAACATTCGCCGCCGCCGACAAATCAGCATCATTAATGGCATTACCACTTTGTTACCAATGCTTATTTATTAAAGCTAAGCACAAAACGATACGTTCCATCTGTACGGAGAAAAGCTTTGCGAGCGACTCATAGGTGCCGGTGATATTTAGTTTATTGCCTTTGCTTTACATTGCACCTCAAATATAATATCACCTACATATTTGACGGCTGTAGCCATTCTTGACACTGCCGTAGTGTACAGAGTAAATTCTATAATCAGACTGCTTTTCCCTATATTGGATTAATTTGTTTCTAATTACTGGGTAAATAGTTTACTTTTTTTACAATTATTGTGGTTTCGTGGTCGTTCTTATGTTTTGTTTTTATTTTAGTTAATTCGTCGTAGTAATACTATTATTGTTTTCACTTATTCTGGTTCTTAATATTGTTGTTGTCAATATTCACATTCTTGAGCTTATTTTATCATTACTGTCGTTACTCTTCCACACGTTTGCAGCGATGTATGTAAGCTTTTGCTAAATATTTTACCGTCTTTTATTTATAAAACGAACGCAAGCCAATCTTTACTACATTTAATTTGGTTATACTGCCAGCGGCTGCTGTTTCATATTAATCACAATATTAATTTTAATATTTTTTAATGAAACAGTGGCCCATGTATAGTACAACCAATAAATCTTTAATTGTAATAAAGAATTATGGTTGCTTAAATTTTCTCTTCATGTACTATATTCATGAGTTATATATCCTTCATAATTTCATTTTCCCCTATTTCGGGAAACGACAATTATTGACGCCCTGATTGATGGTATTACGGGAAATTTTTCTATATATTTATTTGCCGAATACGGTACTTTGTTTCAAATTCTTTCCCTTTTCTTTTCTTTCAGGTACCATTGGCTCGGGCAAGAAGCTCACTTATCACAGATGTACTTAGAACTAATAAATAAATCATCAAGAGGAATCGTCAGCAACTAAAAGAATAAACTGGACAGCACTACAGAAAAAAGGTAAAAGAAATAATCCGTAAAATAATCAAGTTAAAACGGGACAACACAATACAAAAAAAAATTAACACTAATATTGCACTTATATTGTTTTGTCCATAAAAATCGAATTATCACAGATTATTGCTTCATGTCCTTGGCATGAAAAACACCAAGACTTTTTCCCTGTAGGTTTTCCAATTCGTAAGAGCTGTTTCCTATCACTTTAAGTACTCTGCACTTCTTGAATTTTGGTGCAAACTTGGCATTAAAATTTTTTTTGAAGTCACTTTGCACAAAATTCTTTACATATACTTCTTGGCCCACCCTGAATCGTACCTCTCTACTTCTCTTGTCATATTGCTTCTTGTTTTTTTCGTAGGCCTTGTGTAGGTTTTCGGATAGTCTATCCCTGATGATTTTTAATTCGTCTTTTCTCTCAAGAATTTCAAATTCATTATCGCCCAGAGCTTTTAATTTTCTTGCCAAACCATATTCTGTACCGGAAGTGTACATTTGGTGACCGAACAACGCCATATATGGACTTGTTCCTATGGCCTCGTGTATAGCTGTCCTAATCGCGCACTCTATCTCACTTATGTGTGCATCCCATTCCCGATGATCTTTATCCAAGTATGCTCTAATACTTGCTAAAACTGTTTGATTCACCCTTTCAGATGCGTTGGATTGTGGTGAATAGGCTGGAGTTCGGATGTGAGTTATATTATAGCTTTTAACTAGGTCTTGGAATTGTTGGGATATAAATGGCTTTCCATTATCGGAATGGATGATTTCAGGCGTACCAAAAGTATGGAATATTTTACGTACGAGATAATCTACTACTAGCTTTGCCGTTGCCTTTTTCATGGGTTTTAAAAACACATACTTCGAAAAGTGATCTACAACGATAAAAATATATGCGTTACCCCTTTTTGAGCGCGGGTACTTACCCAAGAAATCTATGTAGATTTTCTGAAAAGGACGATACGTTCTTACCTCTTCACCCATTCTCGGTCGCGTTTCATAATTTACCGGTTTAACTTTTTTACAAGTTTGGCAATTTCTAATATAATTTTTTACATGGCATACCATTTTTGGCCAGTAGTAAAACCGCCTTAACTGATGCAGCGTTTTTGCAATCCCACCATGGGAAACTGTATCATGAGCCTTTGTAATCAATGTCGTGGCCAAGTTCTCAGGAACCCATAGCTTCCATTCAACGCCACTGTCATCCCTTGCAAACTGAGTTTTCTTGAACACCATTCCATCATCTGTTTTCAAGTCAGGTAGACTTTCTTTATTTTGCTCAATGGTTTGTACCAGCTGTATATATTCAGGGGATTCAAATTCCGTTGTTTCGAATTCTAATAATTCCACTTCCTCCGCGTTGCACTCATCCAATGACCTCGATAGCATGTCTGCCACAACGTTTTCCGATCCTTTACGGTGTTCAATTTTAAAGTTGAATGCTTGTAGCTGCAGTGACCAGCGGGCTAACCGACCACTTAAGTCCTTAAAGCTCATGAGCCATTTCAGGCTAGAGTGGTCTGTTATTATGGTGAACTCCATCAATTCTATATATGGCCTGAATCTTTTCACCGCTAGTACTGCAGCCAAACACTCTTTCTCAGTAACCGTATAATTACACTGTGCTTCGTTTAGCTTTTGTGAGAAAAATGCTATCGGCCTATCATTGTTATCGTCATCCCTTTGAAATAGTACTGCACCAACACCCACGTGTGATGCGTCGCACTGAATACAAAAAGGCCTCTTAAAATCAGGATAGACTAGCACTGGTGCAGTTATTAATGCATTTTTCAATTTATCAAAGGCTTTTATCGCTATTTCCGGCATTGTGAACTTGGAACTCTTTTTTAAAGTATCGCTTAGAGGTGCTGCAATTATGGCAAATTCTTTGATAAAACGCCGATACCAACCGGCGGTGCCTAAAAAGCTCCTTACCTGCCTTGGAGTTTTTGGTATCGGTATTTGTTCAATTGCTATTATTTTATCAGGATCTGTACGTAATTTACCCCCACCAATGATAAAGCCTAAATATTTCAATTCTTTAAAACAGAATACACTCTTACTCATCCCTATCGTTGAGTTTGCGTCTGACAGATGCTTGGCTACCTTTGCCAACAGTTCCATATGCGTTCTGAAATCTTTTGAGATTATGAGCAGGTCGTCCAGATAGATAAAGACATTATTTTTTAATGCTTGTGGGATAACTTTATCCATCAGACGACACAGGCGTTGAGCCGCATTACAGAGGCCAAAAGGCATCACTTTATATTGATAGTGCGGTCTACCTGGAACTGTAAAAGCTGTGTATTCTCGACATTTCGGTTCCAAACTAATCTGCCAGAACGCAAATTTAAGATCAACGCTACTAATGTAAACTGTTTCGTCTATCCTACTGAGTATACCTTCTATATTCTGAAGAGGATAAGCGTCTTTAACGGTTAAACTATTCAGCTTTCTCGCATCTAGACATAGACGATTTTTGCCTGGCTTACGCACTAAAGTAACCCGATTATTATAAGGGCTTTCACTCTCCTCGATGACCCCTAACTCCAACATTTTGTCTACCTCCTGATACAACAGTTCCTGGACTTTTGGTGACACCGGGTAGTGACGTTCCTTAAAAGGTACGGAATCTGGGAGTAATTGTATGCTATGTTGTTCGAGGAGAGTTTTACCTAGACCATCATTTTCAAACGTTTTGAACAATTCTTTTACCCTTTCTAGTTCTCGTGATTGTTGTGTTGTTAATTTGTGCTGCTCTGGGCACTGTTTATGAGCGGGCTCTAAATTCTGTTTGAGTTTCTCGATATCAATTTCGTCTGCATTCAATACTTCTGGCGCTAAGTTAAACATTCGCCAGAAATCAATGCCGAGGTAAAGCTTCTGTTCCAGCGAAGGGCACAAATAGAATTTAATTAGCTCTACCTCATCTTTGTAAGTGACCGGTAGTATTACTTTATCACATACTTGGTGAGCTTGACCAGAAGCTGCCCTGATATTCGAATTATATCGAGAAACACTAACACCTAATTCTTTTAAAAATTCCTGACAATCCTTACCTAGTATACTCACGGATGCTCCCGTGTCTAACAAACCTCAAACTAACACATCACCTATGTAGATGTCGGCAAAAACTCGGGGATCTTTATTCGATATCGCTGCGACAGATAAATTGATTTTATTTCTTATTGCTTTTCTATTTTTGTACCGTTTTCTGGCGTTTTCTACCTTTCTTGATATTAGCGACGGTGATTCAATATCATCGTCGAATATCCTTTTTCGCACTGTAATATAGTTTTGTAATCTCTCTGCATACGATCGACTGTTTCGACTACTAAGTTTTAATGGTGTATGTGAATAATTGTGGCTGGCATTTGTTTTAATATTTTGTTTATTTTTTTGATTAGTTTTGATTATAAATTTTCTTAGTAGTTTGCGGACGTTTGAGTTGAGCGTGACTCGCCCGCTTGAGTCATGCTCCTCCGTCGGTTTCCCTGCCTATTACAGTTTGGGCACTTTGGCGTTATCGTTCGCTCGTAACCACACTTGTAGCAAAATATGTTTCGTACATCTGATTCGCATTCCATGTAGGTATGCCCATTACCCCTACAATTCCAACACACTAGTTTTGTTTTATCTTTATAGTTTATTTCTTCCACCTCCAATGTATTCTGATGTTCCTCATATAGTTGTATCTGCTCGGCCTCATCGTAGTCTATTTCGTTTATTCTATGACGCGACGGATAACGTATCGGGTTGTTATTCGGAGTATTGAATTTTCCCTCGCGCATTGGGAATCTCTTCTCGATCTCTTTACACTCTTCCCTCAACTGTTCTATATTATATATAGCCATAGCCAATTTTGCTATATGCTCTTTAACATTTCTTTTCAAAACCTTTATCATTTCGTACTCAGGGATTGGGGATCGCAGCCTAGACCTTAGCGTTAACATTGAATGAAAATAATCCTCCAATGATTCTTTATTATGTTGACGTCTTTCTACCATTTCTTGCATTATTTCAAAATCGCTACGAATTGGTTTAAAAGACTATACCTTAGCGTCGGCCAGTCCACTACCCCATTTTGTGTTTTTAGATATAACCAAAACCACTCTTTAGCCTGCCCTTTCATAAGCCGGTGGAAATCCCTGAGCACTTCTTCCCAAGGTATCGAATAACTTGCTTGCAATAGTTCTACACGAAAAACAAAATCATCAATTGATATGCCACTGCCGCCTCCTTCGAAAACAATATCCCATTTGTCAATTCTTATTTGCCCTTCTACTGGGCGTACATTTAAATTTCTTTCATAAGTGTAGAAATTGAACAAGATGTTGAAAAACCTAGGACCTCGAGCATGAGTTTTATTAATTTCATGTTGCACTGTATGTCCGTTATATTGCCTATTATTACCACTATTATTATTCTCATTATTTATATTTTCAGATTTGTTTTGTGTTACCGGAATATTATCTTGACTTTCATTTGCCCTAGAAGTTAATATTCTATCTACAGTTTTCTTTATTGCGCCTTGTGATTTCCTTTGACCTGCTATGCTACTACGGCTAGAAATGGAATGAGACGGATTCACGGTATTTTCTACGGAATTCGTAAGGGGTTTGAGTGCCTTATCGACTTCCTTCATAATGCCTTTGAGGCCTTCCCGTAAAGATTCTTGAATCATTTTGGTCATTTCTGACCGTAATGTGTTCATAAAATACTTTTCTTTGGTGTTTATGATTGAAGTTGCGCCCTGACTATCTAATTCGGATAACACTCTATCAACTTTTTCAACCGAGGATTCTTCAGGTAAGTCTATCAGTATCTCCTTAGACCTATTACCCTTTTCTGTTCTTATAGTGTCCGACAGATCCCTGAATTTTTTACCCAAAAAACTGTAAGCAATTTGTTTTCTATTGGTCTAAGCTTTATTTTGGCTTTTGTTTTAATGTTGCACAAGAATTATTTTCGATTTTACAGCAAAAATCCTTTTTTGGTGTTTTTGAGCATTTTTCGGAATGAAAAAGATTGTTGGTGATTACCACCCCATAGTTTTATTTTTACCAAAAAAGCTGTACGCTCTTTGTTTTCTATTGCTCTAAGCTTAATTTTGGCTTTTGTTTTAATTTTGCACAAGAATTATTTTAGATTTTACAGCAAAAATACTTTTTGGGTGTTTTTGAGCAGTTTTTGCGGAATGTAAAAGATTGTAGGTGATTATCACCCCATAGTTTTATTTTTTACCAAAAAGGCTGTACGCTGTTTGTTTTCTATTGCTCTAAGCTTAATTTTGGTTTTTGTTTTAATTTTGCATAAGAATTATTTTAGATTTTACAGCAAAAATACTTTTTGGGTGTTTTTTTTACCATTTTTGCGGAATGTAAAAGTTTGATGCTAATTATCACCCCATAGTTTTATTTTTTTACCAAAAAAACTGTACGCAGTTTGTTTTCTTTTGCTCTGAGCTTAATTTTGGCTTTTCTGTTTTAATCTTGCGCAAGAATTAGTTGAGATCTTACAGCAAAAATACTCTTTGGGTGTTTTTGAGCATTTTTTCGGAATGTAAAAGTTTGTTGGTGATTATCACCCCATAGTTTTATTTTTTACCAAAAAGGCTGTACGCTGTTTGTTTTCTATTGCTCTAAGCTTATTTTTGGCTTTTGTTTCAATTTTGCACAAGAATTATTTTAGATTTTACAGCAAAAATACTTTTTGGGTGTTTTTGAGCAGTTTTTGCGGAATGTAAAAGTTCGTTGGTGATTATCACCCCATAGTTTTATTTTTTACCCAAAAAACTGTACGCAGTTTGTCTTCTATTGATCTAAGCTTAATTTTGGCTTTTGGTTCAATATTGCACAAAAATTGTTTTAGATTTTACAGCAAAAATACTTTTTGGGTGTTTTTGAGCATTTTTGCGGAATGTAAAAGTTTGATGGTAATTATCACCCCATAGTTTTATTTTTTACCAAAAAAACTGTACGCAGTTTGTGTTCTTTTGCTCTGAGCTTAATTTTGGCTTTTCTTTTTTAATCTTGCACAAGAATTAGTTTAGATCTTACAGCAAAAATACTTTTTGGGTGTTTTTGAGCATTTTTTCGGAATGTAAAAGTTTGTTGGTGATTATCACCCCATAGTTTTATTTTTTACCAAAAAAGCTGTACGTAGTTTAGATCTTACAACAAAAATACTTTTTGGGTGTTTTTGAGCATTTTTTCGAAATGTAAAAGTTTTGTTTCAATCTTGCAGAAGAACTATTTTAGATTTTACAGCAAAAATACTTTTTGGGTGTTTTTGAGCAGTTTTTGCGGAATGTAAAAGTTCGTTGGTGATTATCACCCCATAGTTTTATTTTTTTACCCAAAAAACTGTACGCAGTTTGTCTTCTATTGATCTAAGCTTAATTTTGGCTTTTGTTTCAATCTTGCACAAGAATTATTTTAGATTTTACAGCAAAAATACTTTTTGGGTGTTTTTGAGCATTTTTGCGGAATGTAAAAGTTTGATGGTAAATATTACCCCATAGTTTTATTTTTTTTACCAAAAAAACTGTACGCAGTTTGTTTTCTTTTGCTCTGAGCTTAATTTTGGCTTTTTTTTAATCTTGCGCAAGAATTAGTTTAGATCTTACAGCAAAAATACTTTTTGGGTGTTTTTGAGCATTTTTTCGGAATGTAAAAGTTTGTTGGTGATTATCACCCCATAGTTTTATTTTTACCCAAAAAACTGTACGCAGTTTGCTTTCCATTGGTCTAGGCTTGACTTTGGCTTTTGTTTCAATCTTGAACAAGAATTATTTTAGATTTTACTGCAAAAATACTTTTTGGGTGTTTTTGTGCATTTTTTGCGGAATCGAAAAGTTTGTTGGTGATTATCACCCCATAGTTTTATTTTTTTACCCAAAAAGCTGTATGCAGTTTGTTTTTTTATTGATCTAAGCTTAATTTTGGCTTTTGTTTCAATCTTGCACAAGAATTATTTTAGATTTTACAACAAAAATACTTTTTGGGTGTTTTTGAGCATTTTTTCGGAATGTAAAAGTTTGCTGGTAATTATCACCCCATAGTTTTATATTTTACCCAAAAAGCCGTACGCAGTTTGTTTTCTATTGTTCTAAGCTTAATTTTTACTTTTGTTTCAATCTTGCACAAGAATTATTTTAGATTTTACAGCAAAAATACTTTTTGGGTGTTTTTGAGAATTTTTTCCGGAATGTAAAAGTTTGTTTGTGATTATCACCCTATAGTTTTATTTTTTACCCAAAAAACTGTACGCAGTTTGTTTTCTATTGGTCTAAGCTTTATTTTGGCTTTTGTTTCAATCTTGCGCAGGAATTATTTTAGATTTTACAGCAAAAATACTCTTTGGGTCTTTGTGAGCCTTTTTGTTCAAATGAAATTTAAAAGACTTTTACATTCCCCAAAAAAGTATTTTTGTTGTTAAATCTAAACTAATTCTTGTGTACGAAATAAAGGAATGTTTTAATATATCTAAGAGCTTTTTCAATTATTTATTTTATTATATTCATTGCTTACTGTATCTTTTCTCAGTTAAAATAATTCACCACTTATCAAATAATACAATTGCATCAACAGTTAGTTCTACGGACAGCTGTTACGGTTTGTTGTGGCGAGTTTGATTTGTTCACGCCAATAATAAAGTAAAAATCTGAGACACGTTGATACTTGAATATTAGTAATAATGTGTGGAATATTTGCAATTTTTTCTAAAGATGGTGAGCCCATCAAACCGAAAATTTATTACGAAAGCAAACACAGTTTGCGTGAAATTGCTTATAGACAGAGTGGCAAGCAGCGGCATCGCGGTCCCGACGATACAGGTGTATGTCATATTCCTGAGCATGGGGTAGTTATGATACACGAGCGTTTGGCAATTGTGGGTGTTCATACGGGGCATCAGCCCCTATATTCTGAAAATGAAAAAGTTTTCTTAATTGCCAACGGGGAGATTTATAATTATTTGGAGCAGTCATCAGAAATTGCGAAAATTCGCGGCCACTACAAGCCTAAAAGCGATTGCAATGTTATCATCGAGTTATATGAAGAATATGGAGAACGATTGTTTGAATATATAACAGGCATGTTTGCTTTTGTATTGTATGATAAAAGTTCTAAGACAATTCTTTTGGCGCGAGATCCTTTCGGCATAATTCCTATGTACATCGGAGAGGATATGGACGGCAACATATGGGTGGCATCTGAATTGAAGTGCATTGTAGAATTTTGCCCGAAAGTTGAAGCATTTACTCCCGGTGAACTACGTTTTGGTAAGGCCTATAATTTATTACGAAGGACATTCTTTCAGGAGAAATGGCAAAAAGATATTCCAAGTTTAAACACTGATTTAACATTGTTGAAGACCAATTTGGAGAATGCAGTACGATCTCACTTACACTGCGATGTGCCTTTCGGCGCATTGTTATCCGGTGGTGTAGACAGTAGCTTGATAGCTTCGATTGCTACAAAAGTACGTCGCGAACGTGATCCAAACTTTAGACTGAAAACGTTTTCTGTAGGTTTACGCAACGCTCCTGATTTTAAAGCTGCCCGCCTGGTTGCCGACTACATAAATAGCAATCATACCGAAGTTGTCTTTGAAATTACGGACGCTTTAGACAGTATTCGAGATATTATTTTTCATTTGGAGACGTACGACGTAACCACAGTCCGTTGTAGTTTGCCCATGCTACTGTTAGCGCGTTACATCAAGAGCACTGGCATCAAAATGATCTTATCTGGCGAGGGTGCTGACGAGATTTTCGGTGGATATCTATACTTTTACAAAGCTCCTAATTATAAAGAATTTCATAAAGAATTAGTGAAACGTGTTGGACAACTTTGTGACTCTGACTGCCTACGTGCCAACAAAGTAACAATGGCTAAGGGAATTGAACTGCGTGTTCCATTTTTGGACACAGCATTTGTAAATTATGTGATGTCTATTAGACCGGAAGATAAAATTCCTGGTGATCTCAATTCTTTTGGTGGCCAACAAAAGTATCGCATAGAAAAGCATATTTTGCGAGCGGCATTTGCCAGCCAGTACCTCCCTAATGAAGTTCTCTGGCGTCAAAAGGAACAATTTTCCGATGGCGTAGGTTACGATTGGATCGACAATATCCGTCGAGTAGCAACAGATCACATTACTGATGACGAGTTCGCCAAAGCTGCGGAAAAGTTCCCAATAAATACACCAACTACCAAAGAAGCGTTCTACTACAGATGCATTTTTTCTGAAATATTTCCAGGAAATAATGCTGCGAAAACAGTTAAGCGATGGGTTCCACGTCTTGACTGGGGATGTCCAGAAGATCCATCCGGACGTGCTCAAGCCATGCATCAAGCACACCAATAAGTTAATGCTTACATCCATTATAGACTGAATTAGCTAATATGTATGTAATATAAAATTTTCGTAATGTATAAATACATACATATGCCCATATGTACATATCGCTATATGTATGAAACGAAAACCATGTAACTTCAATTTTATCATTTAGCGTGAGAAGGAAAAGCTCCATGAAATGTAAAAAGCAGTGGTGCCAGAAATTTTCGGGGAAAAATCTTCATTTTAGAAAAAATGTCTTCAAAAAATTTTTATGTGTAATATAAGGTCCGTTCGTTTACTTTTGCAGTAAAATGCAGTAAATGAGTAATTACTGAGTAATGCATTAAACACATTCGCCACAGCAGGCTACCGACTACAACCTGTCAAAAATAGAATACATGTGTGTATATAAGAATGATTATTTTCACTGCTACACGACCGTAGGTTGTCCATGCTACTTCTGTCGTGTAGTCAAATTAAACTAATTTCTATTTTTGTTGGCTACAAACCAAAAACAGTGTTGACAGTACAACAAAATATGTAAAGCAAATTAGTGATAAGAAATATTTTTTATTGAAAAATAAAAAAGAAAATTACAAAATTTATATGTTATAAATTTAAATGTTATATATGCATCAAGAATTTTTAAATAAATAAATCTATTTGTTTTGTTATATAGAATATTGACTCAAGTCAAAAATACCAACTGGATTGAAAATTAAAAAAAAATCACAGGGTAATAGCACTTTTTAACCTAAAAATTTTAGTGTAATTTATTTCGGTGCTCTCTCCTGATTCCGGAGTTACGGGGCTCAAAACTAATATATTATTGATCATAAGTCCTACAATATAGAACGGATTTAAACGATATATACTACGTTTATACGCACGGGTTATATGCAAATAAAACTGTAAATTGTTGCCATATTATTGTTTTATTGCGACTTATTAACTTACGAAAACTGTTCACGATTAACGCACTATTTGCAAATAAAATGATTGGTGCTGGCTGCCACGCTTTGTTAATAAAAAGCAATAAATAGAAAAATATTTCGCGAAAAATATTGATAGAAGAAAATAATGACAATTAAAACAAATAATTGTTTGTTCCTTTATACATTTCAACAATTTTTTTTTTGTAAAATACAAACGCCTTCTATAAAAGTGCTACCAAGTTTTTGTATTTTGATATGCCATATAAACAGTGAATTAGCTTATTTGCAAATATTTTTATTTGAGAATAGTACGCGTATGAAATTTCAAAATGCTTTAAAATAGCTTTCTACTGGTATATACAATTTTTAAATCCATTAACACATTGCGAGCAAAATGGAATTTAAAACATTTTTTATATGACTTCTCACGTAAAAGCACCATTATCTTAAAAACTGGCCGATACAATCGTACTTAAATATGTATTTAGTTTAATAGAAAGCATTCCAAGCTTTCATTTGATGTATACTTTAAAGCTATCATCGATGAAATTCATCAGTTATGGCACTTTGAAAATAAATTAACTCATTTAACTCTTAAACTCATCTTTAAAGTACCATAACCTACGTATTTCATTGGTGACAGCTTTCAACTATACAACAATAACAGCATGAAAAGTTCTCTATTAGTACGTTTATACGCACGAGTTATTTGCAAATAAAAACGTAGTGCTACCAACTATGTATTTTTATTGTAAATTAATAACTCACGAAAACAATACCTGATTAACGCGCTATTTGCAAATAAGAAGTTTGGGTTGCCTCCTTTACATATGTTTGTTTAAAAAAATAATAAATAGATAAATATATTCACAAATAGATGAATAATCAGTGATTTAATAAGTTACACTAAAAAAGGATTTGGCAGCATTTTACGTTTTTATTTGCAAATAAGCTCTGCGTATAAACTAGGTATATAAAACTATACACATGCATATGTAAGTTTCATTCCCAAGGGATATTTTAAATTATATTAAAATTTATCCTTAAGAGATTTACAAAAATATTAAATGAAACTATAACTTCATTCTTTGAAGTATAAAATAAGTCTGATTTTATTGAATTAAAGTTTCTTACAATCTACTTAAAGATATTTTGTGTTTTATTACTAATACATACTTATTTTCTATAAAGATGCCGATTCTGCAATTTAGAACAAAGGCATATTTAATGAGTGGCTCAGTGACAAATCATACGATAAAACCAACCAATGGCCTCAAACGTTTTGTTTACATTAACCATTTGGTGATTTCAAACAACAATTTTTTGTTGGATACAAAACCAAACAAAAACAAAGGAATTTGTTTACAAATTTCTTATAGACATTGGCTGGTTTATTTCGTCATCTGTAGGGTTTGCACATATAACTCTCCCTCCGTTAAGATTCGAGTCCCTTCGAATAAAGTTACAATTTTTTATTTTACTTAATATGTAATATAATATAGATATAAAAAACAATGCATAAAGTATATAAAAATTATGATTATTTTGCATTTTTACAAATGTTTGTTCGATTTCATTTATATTAGTGAAATTGATTTCGGGCAACTTTTCCGTTATATTACTAGGCAAAACATTAAAATTTGGAATGATCATATTTAATTTACTTTCGAATCTTTTTATCTTAAATCCATCTATATCAATTTCACAATCTTTAAAGTTTACAATATAATTTCAATTCAAAGGATATGAGAAATTAGTACATGCATCAAACAGAGTAGCGTTTACATTTGTTAACAATAAATTTCCGATTTCAAATTCAATTACCGATTTTTCGGTCTTCTTAATTTTACTACACTCTCTATAATTGTTCTTCAAAACGTTCGACAAACAAGGATCCACCACCTTCATCTTATGCAACACGTTTTCCTCCTCTATCAAATATGTTATATTTTCAATAGTAACAGTCTTTGTCATTTCAATATCCAATTGCATATAATTTTGTGCGGGTATGGGTACGACTATTTCCGTTCTATATTCCTTCTCAACGAACTCGGGTATCATTAGGACAAAAACTATCAATCTGTCACCCATGGATCCCATACTACTTCTCATATATTTTAGCTTTAGATTATCGATATCAAAGTGGTCAATCTCATCATTTGTCAAAAAGAATCTACTGGCAATACCATATTTAGACATTACAATATTTTCCTGTACTTGTTCAATTTTATTTCTTATTTCACTAATCAACAAGACGAAATTATTATATTTTGTTATTCTCAAATTTTCTTCGATCGCCCCCGTGTACGTTTTATTAAACCAATTTTTATTTTGTTCTACCACCAATCTTATATTCTGTAAATAACTCTGCATTTCATTATTTATCTTCACTTGCTTGTTCATATTATCAATAATATTTTTCTGATTAAAATCCACCGTTTTAAAATGGCTTTCAATTCTTAACCTATCTTCATCATCCATGCCACCAAAAAGCCAATTTATAACTCTACCTCCGACATTAATCAACGCTCTTTTATATCTAACCTTTGTATGAATTTGCAATGTTTGTAGGGAATGTTCCAACTCTTTAATCTTTTTATCAAGATTCAAAATTAACCAGCCCTCCTTTACAATAAAACTGTGGGATACGCTTGTCTTTAATTTGTGGATGGTATCTCCAATATCCTGTATGTCAATGACATGAATCAACTCCGAGAAACCACTGATGAGGTCAACAGGTTCACCCCGCAAAACGGCATATCCTGCCTGTGTCTCGATGTTTTTTACTTCGACTGCCGACTCAGCGCATGAAATTAATCGGAGCACCAGAACTAGTACGATTTCCGGCCTCATGATTACCTGGAAAGGTTTTTAAAGGCCTTTTAATATTTGCCAAGTCTATTTTATTAGGATTGTTAGTATTATATTTAACAAATCTCTTAGCGGTTTTCTGTCTCTGAGCTTGTGGATTTCTCATGTACAAGTCTCGATTATCATATTCGGGAACTTCCCCTTTTCGCATTTATCCGAATAATGGCTTTCTTTTTCTTGTTGCTCATGTACTGAGCAATCTTCCGATAATCTATGTCGGAACGATTCAGAAAATCAATGGGCTTAACATTTGTTGTGGAACGAATAGTAGCATTATAAAAACCCACTGCCCTAATAACCAATTCCTCTATATCAATGTCTTCGTTATTTCGTTTCAAAATTCTGATGTGCTCCAAAAGAGACAAATGCATTCTCTCTACATCGGAGTTGCCTGTGTGAGAATTTGCAGTTGTAAAGTGCGTTTGAATATTTTTATCAGCACAAAACAATCTTATTAAAGCATTATTAAACTCGTTGTCCATTATCAACAACTCTGGTTTGCCAAGTAATGCAAGCCTTTCCTGCATCTTGACTCTAATAGTACACATATTCTTATCCGTTATCCTATGCACGGAGCCCATTTTCGTAAATCTGTCAATCGTGGTAAGAAAAGAAGTTCTATGAACTTGAAATATATCCATATAGACGATCATGTTCGGTCTATCAGGGGTTACAGTATGACCAAAATGCTTACGATATGGATTTCTATCGTACTTATTCTCGTTGCAGATTCTACACGAATTTATGAATTTATTTATATATTTAATTAAATTGGGATAGAAATAAGAAAACTTAACTTCTTCAAAATTCTCCAGTATTCCTCTATGGTTTGTATTAGTATGAACTCTTTCAATTTCTCTGTACATTTCCTCTTCATTAAGCAAATCTGTTGCTAATTTTGTACATCTTACAAATTTCAAATCACAGCTACCTCCAAACAACGATATTAATTTCTCTTGGAGCACGTTGTATAAATTGTCTGGAAGTTCGGAATATACGCCGACCTTTCCTTTATTCAAAGTTCTTCGAAACAGATCATTCAAGTAATGATCATTTCGTATATCATTTTCGCATACATATATAATTTTATATTTTCTGTATAAAATTTCTTGTTCCATTCTTTTAGTCCTTAGAATTCTTATTTGAATTCTATATTTATTAACGATCGAATCGCTTATACAGAAGTTGGTACTACCATCATCTTCCTGTTGGCTATGTACCGTTGTGATCTCATCGGATATTTCAAACAATGATTTCATATCATAGTTTTCGGGGCTATTATCAGTTTCCATTCTACTAAGAAAATCCGCCACTTTATTATCCCTTCCTTTTACGTAATCAATATCAAATTCGTATTCACCTAATGTGATCTTCCACCTAATCAATCTGGAATTTGGCTCCTTTAATGAAGCCAACCACTTTAGAGGCTGGTGGTCAGTACGCACCAAGAACCTCGTACCAAAAAGGTAGGGACGAAAATATTTCGTCGCCCATACTATAGCCAAGAGTTCTTTCTCTATGGTACTATAGTTTTTTTCGTGATCGTTCAAAGTTCTACTTGCAAAACAAATCGGTCTATTATCTTGACTTAATATTGCTCCCAGTGCTATATTACTGGCATCTGTGGTGAGCACAAACTTCTTGTTAAAGTCTGGATAAGACAATATTGGTGGACTAGTAATGATCCGTTTTAATTTTTCGAAAGCCTCAGTGTAAGCGATATCACCAATATTAATCTTGGTACCTTTCTTGAGGTATTTAATCATGGGTCATGCAACTGAAGAATAGTTTTTTATAAACTTTCTGTAATAGCCGGTTAGGCCCAGAAATGATTTTATTTTCTTTACTGTGTCTGGAATCTTTATTTTACCAATTGCCTCAACCTTCGATGGGCAAGGTTTTAGGCCATCTGCCGTAACTATATGACCCAAAAACTGAGTCTGTCTAGCGAGAAAATTACATTTATTCATTTGTACCTTCAAATTATGTCTATCCAGAGCAGAAAATATTTTGGATAGGCTGTCCAAATGTTCCTCCAAAGAAGTCGAGAAGACCAATATATCATCCATATAGATGACACAGTTCTTATCGATATGATCTCTTAACACGCAGTTCATCATACGTTGAAAAGTCGCGGGCGCATTTTTCAATCCAAATGGCATTCGGACGTATTCAAAATGTCCCATGGGAGTGGAGAAGGCTGTCTTCTCAATGTCCCTGTCTTCCATCCGGATTTGATGGAACCCTTTCGCAAGATCAATAGTCGAGAAATATTGCGCTCGACCTAATTTATCGAATAAAGCGTCGATGTTTGGCATAGGGAATTTATCATCCACAGTTATATTATTAAGTGCCCTATAATCTATTACTATACGCCATTTCTGTTTACCCTCATTATCCATTTTCTTAGGTACTATCCATAAGGGTGAGTTATAAGGCGATTTACTCGGTCTTATAATTCCCTGGTCTAACATATCCTTTACTTGAGTTTCAATTTCTTTTTCATGTGTCTTTGGGTATCTATATATTCTAGAATACACCGGTTTATCCGATGTTGTAATTATACTATGCTTTACCGCACTAGTAGTGGTCAAAGTTTGACCCATCTGATAAAAGGTATCTTTGTTTCTGCACAAAAACCTCTCCAATTTACTTCTTTATTCAAATGCTTTGACATTTCAATGTTACCAAAATCTATATTCTGTATTTCCAACATTGGAATCCTATCATAACTTACATCGACTGCCCTTGGATAAAGGAATACCTCGACATTGTTAACCAAAAGTCTCATATTCCTAAAATCAATTAAGACACCCATAGGTATCAAAACATTATTGCCAATAATGCAATCAAAAGCCCTATCTCTCAGATCGATCAGCTTAACAGACATTGTTTCATTTGCGGCATTAAATTCGAAAGGAACATCAACTATTACCTCTTCATCAACTAATCTCTTGCCAGTTAGAGTCTTCAAGTGTATTACATTCTGCATTCTTCTTCTTGAAGACAACCCCCCAAACACCCCATAGTCGCCCATAGAATTAAGATTTGATTACTTATTGTTAGTTCAATTTCATTGAAGATACAATAAATAAATACATATAACCGAAAAAAAAAGTCGCCCAGAGTAGTAGCTGCACCACTATCTATTATTAATCGTGAGTATGGCTATTGGTAGTTGGGATCCTGAGGCGGCATGTGAAAATTTTGGCTTATACTCACATTGTCTACTTCCACAGGTTGGGGCTGTATATTATTGTTGTAATAATTGCTATTTCTAGCTTGATTAGAATTGTTCCTTTGAAAATTATTATATCGATTTGAATTGTTTCTATTATTGCCATAATAATTACTATTTCCAACTTGATTAGAATTATTCCTTTGAAAATTATTATGTTGATTTGAATTGTTTCTATTATTATCATAATAATTACTATTTCTGACTTGATTAGAATTATTCCTTTGGAAATTATTACGTTGATTTGAATTACTTCCCTGAACATTTCTATTATAATTGTCTCTACTAACAAATTTTTGTTTGTAACTATCATTTTGAAGGCTTTTATTCTTATAACGAGAACTTCCTCGAATATGAACATCCTTCATTAAGTTGTTTGCTATAAAATACGAATATGCACCACTTATGGTAGTGATATTGTTTTGGATCAATAAAGTTTTAATATTTAGGGTTAAAAAATTTAAATATATATCAAAAATAATACGCTGATTTATATCTGGAGAGAATATCGCGTTATTCTCTGGATTAAGGCTGTATTTTGTGTTCATGAGATTTAAAATTTCATCTAATTTACTGTGAAGCTCCTCAATAGTAAACGCATTCACGTTCATGGCATCGTTTCTAAGATTAAGAAACAACTCTCTAACTCCGAACTCTTCTCTTAGTTTTACTATAAATTGCTCCCATGTTGGAGCCAGCAGCGTCTCGACAGCCTTTAAAGCTTTTCCCTGTAGGCGATTTGCCAAAACAGATCTGATAGTGGGTTTGTGTTCATCGGAAACCAGAGATATTACGGTATTAACATCTCTCAAATAATTTGTCAGAGTGTACTCTGACGAACCACTAAATGAAGGCAAATTTCGGGCTTCGCGTAACCCGTCTGTTAGTGTCAGAGCCATATTTGTCGAACCAGTATTGAAAAACTTTACAACAAAAAATCTATTTCTCTTTCCCTTTTTTTTCTTTTCTTAGATGATATTCTCAAAAAAATCAATTAATTAACACAAAAAAAAATTCCTTTTCTTCTTTCCTTGTACATACATAGGTTAGGATTTAAATAATAAAAAAAAGTTTCACTCACACAAAGAAAAATTTATATGTATATATACATATATCCCTTCTATCTCCAAATCTTCTCTTTTTTCAAACCAAGTTGAAAATTATTTTCTTTAACACATTTTATTCAAACCTAATTTTATTTCTTTTCGATTACTTATATAGTTTTCGTAAACGATTAACTTTCACAAAACTAAATTCAAAGGGCTATACCTTATTCTCCCTGCTGTTGCTTTGTTTTTGATGAATTTGCTTATTTTGTTGATCTTGATGAATTTGTAGTTGTAGTCTTCTTGATGAAGTTGCATTTGCCGTTGTTCTCGATGAGGTTGTTGCTACTGTCTGGCGCATAAGCCGCACCAGCTTCTTCCTTCCTTCCAACGCTTTGGCCGCGTTGTTAAATGGCAGAAAAAAACTTCCTCTTTTTTCTTTTTTTTCCTTTATATGCAATGACAACGCTCTTTGGCTGCGTTGTTATTGGCAAAAAAGAAATATTTATCACAAAATTTTATTCAAAATCTTTTAAACACTTTATTTAAGTTCATAAAAAAGGATATTTTATTTAAAAAAAAAACAGATTCGTAATACGATAGTCCGTGATCCTATTTTTCACTTAGGATCCTACCGTTGACTGCGCCAGTTTCATTCCCAAGGGATATTTTAAATTATATTAAAATTTATCCTTAAGAGATTTACAAAAATATTAAATGAAACTATAACTTCATTCTTTGAAGTATAAAATAAGTCTGATTTTATTGAATTAAAGTTTCTTACAATCTACTTAAAGATATTTTGTGTTTTATTACTAATACATACTTATTTTCTATAAAGATGCCGATTCTGCAATTTTGAACAAAGGCATCTTTAATGAGTGGCTCAGTGACAAATCATACGATAAAACCAACCAATGGCCTGCAAACGTTTTGTTTACATTAACCATTTGGTGATTTCAAACAACAATTTTTTGTTGGATACAAAACCAAACAAAAACAAAGGAATTTGTTTACAAATTTCTTATAGACATTGGCTGGTTTATTTCGTCATCTGTAGGGTTTGCACATATAACTCTCCCTCCGTTAAGATTCGAGTCCCTTCGAATAAAGTTACAATTTTTTATTTTACTTAATATGTAATATAATATAGATATAAAAAACAATGCATAAAGTATATAAAAATTATGATTATTTTGCATTTTTACAAATGTTTGTTCGATTTCATTTATATTAGTGAAATTGATTTCGGGCAACTTTTCCGTTATATTACTAGGCAAAACATTAAAATTTGGAATGATCATATTTAATTTACTTTCGAATCTTTTTATCTTAAATCCATCTATATCAATTTCACAATCTTTAAAGTTTACAATATAATTTCAATTCAAAGGATATGAGAAATTAGTACATGCATCAAACAGAGTAGCGTTTACATTTGTTAACAATAAATTTCCGATTTCAAATTCAATTACCGATTTTTCGGTCTTCTTAATTTTACTACACTCTCTATAATTGTTCTTCAAAACGTTCGACAAACAAGGATCCACCACCTTCATCTTATGCAACACGTTTTCCTCCTCTATCAAATATGTTATATTTTCAATAGTAACAGTCTTTGTCATTTCAATATCCAATTGCATATAATTTTGTGCGGGTATGGGTACGACTATTTCCGTTCTATATTCCTTCTCAACGAACTCGGGTATCATTAGGACAAAAACTATCAATCTGTCACCCATGGATCCCATACTACTTCTCATATATTTTAGCTTTAGATTATCGATATCAAAGTGGTCAATCTCATCATTTGTCAAAAAGAATCTACTGGCAATACCATATTTAGACATTACAATATTTTCCTGTACTTGTTCAATTTTATTTCTTATTTCACTAATCAACAAGACGAAATTATTATATTTTGTTATTCTCAAATTTTCTTCGATCGCCCCCGTGTACGTTTTATTAAACCAATTTTTATTTTGTTCTACCACCAATCTTATATTCTGTAAATAACTCTGCATTTCATTATTTATCTTCACTTGCTTGTTCATATTATCAATAATATTTTTCTGATTAAAATCCACCGTTTTAAAATGGCTTTCAATTCTTAACCTATCTTCATCATCCATGCCACCAAAAAGCCAATTTATAACTCTACCTCCGACATTAATCAACGCTCTTTTATATCTAACCTTTGTATGAATTTGCAATGTTTGTAGGGAATGTTCCAACTCTTTAATCTTTTTATCAAGATTCAAAATTAACCAGCCCTCCTTTACAATAAAACTGTGGGATACGCTTGTCTTTAATTTGTGGATGGTATCTCCAATATCCTGTATGTCAATGACATGAATCAACTCCGAGAAACCACTGATGAGGTCAACAGGTTCACCCCGCAAAACGGCATATCCTGCCTGTGTCTCGATGTTTTTTACTTCGACTGCCGACTCAGCGCATGAAATTAATCGGAGCACCAGAACTAGTACGATTTCCGGCCTCATGATTACCTGGAAAGGTTTTTAAAGGCCTTTTAATATTTGCCAAGTCTATTTTATTAGGATTGTTAGTATTATATTTAACAAATCTCTTAGCGGTTTTCTGTCTCTGAGCTTGTGGATTTCTCATGTACAAGTCTCGATTATCATATTCGGGAACTTCCCCTTTTCGCATTTATCCGAATAATGGCTTTCTTTTTCTTGTTGCTCATGTACTGAGCAATCTTCCGATAATCTATGTCGGAACGATTCAGAAAATCAATGGGCTTAACATTTGTTGTGGAACGAATAGTAGCATTATAAAAACCCACTGCCCTAATAACCAATTCCTCTATATCAATGTCTTCGTTATTTCGTTTCAAAATTCTGATGTGCTCCAAAAGAGACAAATGCATTCTCTCTACATCGGAGTTGCCTGTGTGAGAATTTGCAGTTGTAAAGTGCGTTTGAATATTTTTATCAGCACAAAACAATCTTATTAAAGCATTATTAAACTCGTTGTCCATTATCAACAACTCTGGTTTGCCAAGTAATGCAAGCCTTTCCTGCATCTTGACTCTAATAGTACACATATTCTTATCCGTTATCCTATGCACGGAGCCCATTTTCGTAAATCTGTCAATCGTGGTAAGAAAAGAAGTTCTATGAACTTGAAATATATCCATATAGACGATCATGTTCGGTCTATCAGGGGTTACAGTATGACCAAAATGCTTACGATATGGATTTCTATCGTACTTATTCTCGTTGCAGATTCTACACGAATTTATGAATTTATTTATATATTTAATTAAATTGGGATAGAAATAAGAAAACTTAACTTCTTCAAAATTCTCCAGTATTCCTCTATGGTTTGTATTAGTATGAACTCTTTCAATTTCTCTGTACATTTCCTCTTCATTAAGCAAATCTGTTGCTAATTTTGTACATCTTACAAATTTCAAATCACAGCTACCTCCAAACAACGATATTAATTTCTCTTGGAGCACGTTGTATAAATTGTCTGGAAGTTCGGAATATACGCCGACCTTTCCTTTATTCAAAGTTCTTCGAAACAGATCATTCAAGTAATGATCATTTCGTATATCATTTTCGCATACATATATAATTTTATATTTTCTGTATAAAATTTCTTGTTCCATTCTTTTAGTCCTTAGAATTCTTATTTGAATTCTATATTTATTAACGATCGAATCGCTTATACAGAAGTTGGTACTACCATCATCTTCCTGTTGGCTATGTACCGTTGTGATCTCATCGGATATTTCAAACAATGATTTCATATCATAGTTTTCGGGGCTATTATCAGTTTCCATTCTACTAAGAAAATCCGCCACTTTATTATCCCTTCCTTTTACGTAATCAATATCAAATTCGTATTCACCTAATGTGATCTTCCACCTAATCAATCTGGAATTTGGCTCCTTTAATGAAGCCAACCACTTTAGAGGCTGGTGGTCAGTACGCACCAAGAACCTCGTACCAAAAAGGTAGGGACGAAAATATTTCGTCGCCCATACTATAGCCAAGAGTTCTTTCTCTATGGTACTATAGTTTTTTTCGTGATCGTTCAAAGTTCTACTTGCAAAACAAATCGGTCTATTATCTTGACTTAATATTGCTCCCAGTGCTATATTACTGGCATCTGTGGTGAGCACAAACTTCTTGTTAAAGTCTGGATAAGACAATATTGGTGGACTAGTAATGATCCGTTTTAATTTTTCGAAAGCCTCAGTGTAAGCGATATCACCAATATTAATCTTGGTACCTTTCTTGAGGTATTTAATCATGGGTCCTGCAACTGAAGAATAGTTTTTTATAAACTTTCTGTAATAGCCGGTTAGGCCCAGAAATGATTTTATTTTCTTTACTGTGTCTGGAATCTTTATTTTACCAATTGCCTCAACCTTCGATGGGCAAGGTTTTAGGCCATCTGCCGTAACTATATGACCCAAAAACTGAGTCTGTCTAGCGAGAAAATTACATTTATTCATTTGTACCTTCAAATTATGTCTATCCAGAGCAGAAAATATTTTGGATAGGCTGTCCAAATGTTCCTCCAAAGAAGTCGAGAAGACCAATATATCATCCATATAGATGACACAGTTCTTATCGATATGATCTCTTAACACGCAGTTCATCATACGTTGAAAAGTCGCGGGCGCATTTTTCAATCCAAATGGCATTCGGACGTATTCAAAATGTCCCATGGGAGTGGAGAAGGCTGTCTTCTCAATGTCCCTGTCTTCCATCCGGATTTGATGGAACCCTTTCGCAAGATCAATAGTCGAGAAATATTGCGCTCGACCTAATTTATCGAATAAAGCGTCGATGTTTGGCATAGGGAATTTATCATCCACAGTTATATTATTAAGTGCCCTATAATCTATTACTATACGCCATTTCTGTTTACCCTCATTATCCATTTTCTTAGGTACTATCCATAAGGGTGAGTTATAAGGCGATTTACTCGGTCTTATAATTCCCTGGTCTAACATATCCTTTACTTGAGTTTCAATTTCTTTTTCATGTGTCTTTGGGTATCTATATATTCTAGAATACACCGGTTTATCCGATGTTGTAATTATACTATGCTTTACCGCACTAGTAGTGGTCAAAGTTTGACCCATCTGATAAAAGGTATCTTTGTTTCTGCACAAAAACCTCTCCAATTTACTTCTTTATTCAAATGCTTTGACATTTCAATGTTACCAAAATCTATATTCTGTATTTCCAACATTGGAATCCTATCATAACTTACATCGACTGCCCTTGGATAAAGGAATACCTCGACATTGTTAACCAAAAGTCTCATATTCCTAAAATCAATTAAGACACCCATAGGTATCAAAACATTATTGCCAATAATGCAATCAAAAGCCCTATCTCTCAGATCGATCAGCTTAACAGACATTGTTTCATTTGCGGCATTAAATTCGAAAGGAACATCAACTATTACCTCTTCATCAACTAATCTCTTGCCAGTTAGAGTCTTCAAGTGTATTACATTCTGCATTCTTCTTCTTGAAGACAACCCCCCAAACACCCCATAGTCGCCCATAGAATTAAGATTTGATTACTTATTGTTAGTTCAATTTCATTGAAGATACAATAAATAAATACATATAACCGAAAAAAAAGTCGCCCAGAGTAGTAGCTGCACCACTATCTATTATTAATCGTGAGTATGGCTATTGGTAGTTGGGATCCTGAGGCGGCATGTGAAAATTTTGGCTTATACTCACATTGTCTACTTCCACAGGTTGGGGCTGTATATTATTGTTGTAATAATTGCTATTTCTAGCTTGATTAGAATTGTTCCTTTGAAAATTATTATATCGATTTGAATTGTTTCTATTATTGCCATAATAATTACTATTTCCAACTTGATTAGAATTATTCCTTTGAAAATTATTATGTTGATTTGAATTGTTTCTATTATTATCATAATAATTACTATTTCTGACTTGATTAGAATTATTCCTTTGGAAATTATTACGTTGATTTGAATTACTTCCCTGAACATTTCTATTATAATTGTCTCTACTAACAAATTTTTGTTTGTAACTATCATTTTGAAGGCTTTTATTCTTATAACGAGAACTTCCTCGAATATGAACATCCTTCATTAAGTTGTTTGCTATAAAATACGAATATGCACCACTTATGGTAGTGATATTGTTTTGGATCAATAAAGTTTTAATATTGAGGGTTAAAAAATTTAAATATATATCAAAAATAATACGCTGATTTATATCTGGAGAGAATATCGCGTTATTCTCTGGATTAAGGCTGTATTTTGTGTTCATGAGATTTAAAATTTCATCTAATTTACTGTGAAGCTCCTCAATAGTAAACGCATTCACGTTCATGGCATCGTTTCTAAGATTAAGAAACGACTCTCTAACTCCGAACTCTTCTCTTAGTTTTACTATAATTTGCTCCCATGTTGGAGCCAGCAGCGTCTCGACAGCCTTTAAAGCTTTTCCCTGTAGGCGATTTGCCAAAACAGATCTGATAGTGGGTTTGTGTTCATCGGAAACCAGAGATATTACGGTATTAACATCTCTCAAATAATTTGTCAGAGTGTACTCTGACGAACCACTAAATGAAGGCAAATTTCGGGCTTCGCGTAACCCGTCTGTTAGTGTCAGAGCCATATTTGTCGAACCAGTATTGAAAAACTTTACAACAAAAAATCTATTTCTCTTTCCCTTTTTTTTTTCTTTTCTTAGATGATATTCTCAAAAAAATCAATTAATTAACACAAAAAAAAAATTCCTTTTCTTCTTTCCTTGTACATACATAGGTTAGGATTTAAATAATAAAAAAAAGTTTCACTCACACAAAGAAAAATTTATATGTATATATACATATATCCCTTCTATCTCCAAATCTTCTCTTTTTTCAAACCAAGTTGAAAATTATTTTCTTTAACACATTTTATTCAAACCTAATTTTATTTCTTTTCGATTACTTATATAGTTTTCGTAAACGATTAACTTTCACAAAACTAAATTCAAAGGGCTATACCTTATTCTCCCTGCTGTTGCTTTGTTTTTGATGAATTTGCTTATTTTGTTGATCTTGATGAATTTGTAGTTGTAGTCTTCTTGATGAAGTTGCATTTGCCGTTGTTCTCGATGAGGTTGTTGCTACTGTCTGGCGCATAAGCCGCACCAGCTTCTTCCTTCCTTCCAACGCTTTGGCCGCGTTGTTAAATGGCAGAAAAAAACTTCCTCTTTTTTCTTTTTTTTCCTTTATATGCAATGACAACGCTCTTTGGCTGCGTTGTTATTGGCAAAAAAGAAATATTTATCACAAAATTTTATTCAAAATCTTTTAAACACTTTATTTAAGTTCATAAAAAAGGATATTTTATTTAAAAAAAAAAACAGATTCGTAATACGATAGTCCGTGATCCTATTTTTCACTTAGGATCCTACCGTTGACTGCGCCAGTTTCATTCCCAAGGGATATTTTAAATTATATTAAAATTTATCCTTAAGAGATTTACAAAAATATTAAATGAAACTATAACTTCATTCTTTGAAGTATAAAATAAGTCTGATTTTATTGAATTAAAGTTTCTTACAATCTACTTAAAGATATTTTGTGTTTTATTACTAATACATACTTATTTTCTATAAAGATGCCGATTCTGCAATTTTGAACAAAGGCATCTTTAATGAGTGGCTCAGTGACAAATCATACGATAAAACCAACCAATGGCCTGCAAACGTTTTGTTTACATTAACCATTTGGTGATTTCAAACAACAATTTTTTGTTGGATACAAAACCAAACAAAAACAAGAACAAAGGAATTTGTTTACAAATTCCTTATAGACATTGGCTGGTTTATTTCGTCATCTGTAGGGTTTGCACATATAACTTGTATCGACCAGTTTTTGTGATAACGGAGTTTCTGCGTGAAAAGTCAGGTAAAAAAATTTACTCTCAAAAAATGCTATTGTCCAAAAAAGTACGCGAACGGAAAAATAGCACAAAGTATGACAGGGGGGTCAATTTTGACGTTTCCAAAATGAAAAAATCAGCTTTTTTTGCTCATATAATTAATTGAAATGGGACAGATATAGTTCTACGAAGAAGTAGAAATAAACAAAACAAAAAAATTTAATGTGTATAAATTATGAAATTTTATGTTCAAATGTAGTTTGTGATTCAAATAAAAGAAATAAATAACATAATTGCATAAAAAAAGAAATAAATAAAAATTAACTGATTCAAGTGATGTGTTTGTCTTCGACTATATCCAAGCAAACCCGAGCCACAGACTACTCCATACTCTGTGGCAGCAAATTCAGTATTCCTCTATGGTTTGTATTAGTATGAACTCTTTCAATTTCTCTGTACATTTCCTCTTCATTAAGCAAATCTGTTGCTAATTTTGTACATCTTACAAATTTCAAATCACAGCTACCTCCAAACAACGATATTAATTTCTCTTGGAGCACGTTGTATAAATTGTCTGGAAGTTCGGAATATACGCCGACCTTTCCTTTATTCAAAGTTCTTCGAAACAGATCATTCAAGTAATGATCATTTCGTATATCATTTTCGCATACATATATAATTTTATATTTTCTGTATAAAATTTCTTGTTCCATTCTTTTAGTCCTTAGAATTCTTATTTGAATTCTATATTTATTAACGATCGAATCGCTTATACAGAAGTTGGTACTACCATCATCTTCCTGTTGGCTATGTACCGTTGTGATCTCATCGGATATTTCAAACAATGATTTCATATCATAGTTTTCGGGGCTATTATCAGTTTCCATTCTACTAAGAAAATCCGCCACTTTATTATCCCTTCCTTTTACGTAATCAATATCAAATTCGTATTCACCTAATGTGATCTTCCACCTAATCAATCTGGAATTTGGCTCCTTTAATGAAGCCAACCACTTTAGAGGCTGGTGGTCAGTACGCACCAAGAACCTCGTACCAAAAAGGTAGGGACGAAAATATTTCGTCGCCCATACTATAGCCAAGAGTTCTTTCTCTATGGTACTATAGTTTTTTTCGTGATCGTTCAAAGTTCTACTTGCAAAACAAATCGGTCTATTATCTTGACTTAATATTGCTCCCAGTGCTATATTACTGGCATCTGTGGTGAGCACAAACTTCTTGTTAAAGTCTGGATAAGACAATATTGGTGGACTAGTAATGATCCGTTTTAATTTTTCGAAAGCCTCAGTGTAAGCGATATCACCAATATTAATCTTGGTACCTTTCTTGAGGTATTTAATCATGGGTCCTGCAACTGAAGAATAGTTTTTTATAAACTTTCTGTAATAGCCGGTTAGGCCCAGAAATGATTTTATTTTCTTTACTGTGTCTGGAATCTTTATTTTACCAATTGCCTCAACCTTCGATGGGCAAGGTTTTAGGCCATCTGCCGTAACTATATGACCCAAAAACTGAGTCTGTCTAGCGAGAAAATTACATTTATTCATTTGTACCTTCAAATTATGTCTATCCAGAGCAGAAAATATTTTGGATAGGCTGTCCAAATGTTCCTCCAAAGAAGTCGAGAAGACCAATATATCATCCATATAGATGACACAGTTCTTATTGATATGATCTCTTAACACGCAGTTCATCATACGTTGAAAAGTCGCGGGCGCATTTTTCAATCCAAATGGCATTCGGACGTATTCAAAATGTCCCATGGGAGTGGAGAAGGCTGTCTTCTCAATGTCCCTGTCTTCCATCCGGATTTGATGGAACCCTTTCGCAAGATCAATAGTCGAGAACTATTGCGCTCGACCTAATTTATCGAATAAAGCGTCGATGTTTGGCATAGGGAATTTATCATCCACAGTTATATTATTAAGTGCCCTATAATCTATTACTATACGCCATTTCTGTTTACCCTCATTATCCATTTTCTTAGGTACTATCCATAAGGGTGAGTTATAAGGCGATTTACTCGGTCTTATAATTCCCTGGTCTAACATATCCTTTACTTGAGTTTCAATTTCTTTTTCATGTGTCTTTGGGTATCTATATATTCTAGAATACACCGGTTTATCCGATGTTGTAATTATACTATGCTTTACCGCACTAGTAGTGGTCAAAGTTTGACCCATCTGATAAAAGGTATCTTTGTTTCTGCACAAAAACCTCTCCAATTTACTTCTTTATTCAAATGCTTTGACATTTCAATGTTACCAAAATCTATATTCTGTATTTCCAACATTGGAATCCTATCATAACTTACATCGACTGCCCTTGGATAAAGGAATACCTCGACATTGTTAACCAAAAGTCTCATATTCCTAAAATCAATTAAGACACCCATAGGTATCAAAACATTATTGCCAATAATGCAATCAAAAGCCCTATCTCTCAGATCGATCAGCTTAACAGACATTGTTTCATTTGCGGCATTAAATTCGAAAGGAACATCAACTATTACCTCTTCATCAACTAATCTCTTGCCAGTTAGAGTCTTCAAGTGTATTACATTCTGCATTCTTCTTCTTGAAGACAACCCCCCAAACACCCCATAGTCGCCCATAGAATTAAGATTTGATTACTTATTGTTAGTTCAATTTCATTGAAGATACAATAAATAAATACATATAACCGAAAAAAAAAGTCGCCCAGAGTAGTAGCTGCACCACTATCTATTATTAATCGTGAGTATGGCTATTGGTAGTTGGGATCCTGAGGCGGCATGTGAAAATTTTGGCTTATACTCACATTGTCTACTTCCACAGGTTGGGGCTGTATATTATTGTTGTAATAATTGCTATTTCTAGCTTGATTAGAATTGTTCCTTTGAAAATTATTATATCGATTTGAATTGTTTCTATTATTGCCATAATAATTACTATTTCCAACTTGATTAGAATTATTCCTTTGAAAATTATTATGTTGATTTGAATTGTTTCTATTATTATCATAATAATTACTATTTCTGACTTGATTAGAATTATTCCTTTGGAAATTATTACGTTGATTTGAATTACTTCCCTGAACATTTCTATTATAATTGTCTCTACTAACAAATTTTTGTTTGTAACTATCATTTTGAAGGCTTTTATTCTTATAACGAGAACTTCCTCGAATATGAACATCCTTCATTAAGTTGTTTGCTATAAAATACGAATATGCACCACTTATGGTAGTGATATTGTTTTGGATCAATAAAGGGTTAAAAAATTTAAATATATATCAAAAATAATACGCTGATTTATATCTGGAGAGAATATCGCGTTATTCTCTGGATTAAGGCTGTATTTTGTGTTCATGAGATTTAAAATTTCATCTAATTTACTGTGAAGCTCCTCAATAGTAAAGGCATTCACGTTCATGGCATCGTTTCTAAGATTAAGAAACGACTCTCTAACTCCGAACTCTTCTCTTAGTTTTACTATAATTTGCTCCCATGTTGGAGCCAGCAGCGTCTCGACAGCCTTTAAAGCTTTTCCCTGTAGGCGATTTGCCAAAACAGATCTGATAGTGGGTTTGTGTTCATCGGAAACCAGAGATATTACGGTATTAACATCTCTCAAATAATTTGTCAGAGTGTACTCTGACGAACCACTAAATGAAGGCAAATTTCGGGCTTCGCGTAACCCGTCTGTTAGTGTCAGAGCCATATTTGTCGAACCAGTATTGATAAACTTTACAAAAAAAAATCTATTTCTCTTTCCCTTTTTTTTTCTTTTCTTAGATGATATTCTCAAAAAAATCAATTAATTAACACAAAAAAAATTCCTTTTCTTCTTTCCTTGTACATACATAGGTTAGGATTTAAATAATAAAAAAAAGTTTCACTCACACAAAGAAAAATTTATATGTATATATACATATATCCCTTCTATCTCCAAATCTTCTCTTTTTTCAAACCAAGTTGAAAATTATTTTCTTTAACACATTTTATTCAAACCTAATTTTATTTCTTTTCGATTACTTATATAGTTTTCGTAAACGATTAACTTTCACAAAACTAAATTCAAAGGGCTATACCTTATTCTCCCTGCTGTTGCTTTGTTTTTGATGAATTTGCTTATTTTGTTGATCTTGATGAATTTGTAGTTGTAGTCTTCTTGATGAAGTTGCATTTGCCGTTGTTCTCGATGAGGTTGTTGCTACTGTCTGGCGCATAAGCCGCACCAGCTTCTTCCTTCCTTCCAACGCTTTGGCCGCGTTGTTAAATGGCAGAAAAAACTTCCTCTTTTTTCTTTTTTTTCCTTTATATGCAATGACAACGCTCTTTGGCTGCGTTGTTATTGGCAAAAAAGAAATATTTATCACAAAATTTTATTCAAAATCTTTTAAACACTTTATTTAAGTTCATAAAAAAGGATATTTTATTTAAAAAAGAAAACAGATTCGTAATACGATAGTCCGTGATCCTATTTTTCACTTAGGATCCTACCGTTGATTGCGCCAGTTTCATTCCCAAGGGATATTTTAAATTATATTAAAATTTATCCTTAAGAGATTTACAAAAATATTAAATGAAACTATAACTTCATTCTTTGAAGTATAAAATAAGTCTGATTTTATTGAATTAAAGTTTCTTACAATCTACTTAAAGATATTTTGTGTTTTATTACTAATACATACTTATTTTCTATAAAGATGCCGATTCTGCAATTTTGAACAAAGGCATCTTTAATGAGTGGCTCAGTGACAAATCATACGATAAAACCAACCAATGGCCTACAAACGTTTTGTTTACATTAACCATTTGGTGATTTCAAACAACAATTTTTTGTTGGATACAAAACCAAACAAAAACAAGAACAAAGGAATTTGTTTACAAATTCCTTATAGACATTGGCTGGTTTATTTCGTCATCTGTAGGGTTTGCACATATAACTTGTATCGACCAGTTTTTGCGATAACGGAGTTTCTGCGTGAAAAGTCAGGTAAAAAAATTTACTCTCAAAAAATGCTATTGTCCAAAAAAGTACGCGAACGGAAAAATAGCACAAAGTATGACAGGGGGGTCAATTTTGACGTTTCCAAAATGAAAAAATCAGCTTTTTTTGCTCATATAATTAATTGAAATGGGACAGATATAGTTCTACGAAGAAGTAGAAATAAACAAAAAAAAAATTTAATGTGTATAAATTATGAAATTTTATGTTCAAATGTAGTTTGTGATTCAAATAAAAGAAATAAATAACATAATTGCATAAAAAAAGAAATAAATAAAAATTAACTGATTCAAGTGATGTGTTTGTCTTCGACTATATCCAAGCAAACCCGAGCCACAGACTACTCCATACTCTGTGGCAGCAAATTCAGTTCCGCGTGTTTTTCATAATTTATAACAATTGTTGAATATTAAAAATATTTTAAAAGAAAAGCTTAAAAAAAGAATTAAAATGAAATACGGTAGTGAAATGGGAATAGATAACCTGAAAGACACGTTCATTTCAAGTTTCCACATCAACCTATTTTCGTTTGCTTCATGTCAGCGGCCAATATCCGGATGAATCACCGCAGTGGCTACAGATCGTTTTCATATTTACACAGCTTGCAATAAATGCATTTATGCGTGGCGTGCTGGCAAGCATATAAGCCATATTTACAAGGGCTTCTTCTAGTACAAATGGTTATATTGCATTTTGGAATTTGGAGGAAAAAAAGGTAAGCTTTTATTTAGCGAATTTAGATATACATTCATATATTTATTTATAAAACCCTATAAAAATCTATAATACGTACATTATAGATTGCCAGCCAAGTGCAGGCTCATGAAAACTCAGTCACAACTGCCACATGCATGCCAACTTTAACACGTGCCTTTGTTCAGCTCAACGAGATTAATTTCAATTTACAAAAAGTCTCATTCTTTTATCGAATTCGGCACTGAGAAATCTGAGTTTAAACTCTTACTTTTTAGTGTAATAAAATAACTGTCTTATGTGTTGTTTCCACAGTGCAAACAAGTATTGCTTGTCGGAAATTTGTTTGAAAAGCACTTGGTTTTTAGAGCGGTTTCCATACAAATTTTTACTCAGGTCGCTTGTTTGCAGTGTGGAAACAGCACATTAATGTAGTAAAATAGCTGCGGTGTATAAACTGTAAAGATAATTTTGTATATATTTACGTTTTACACATACTTCATTGTTAAATTAGATATTTATACAATATAACTATAGGTATTTTTGTTATCTTAGTCTGTAAGGATTTTTTATCCAAGGACTGAAATAAATAAATAAATAAATTAAATTAAGAGCTTTTAGTTCTACATCGGAAACTTTGAGTAGAAGTTTGGGCAATGCTAGTTATAATAAAAAAAGGCTTCGAAAAAGAAAAGTGAGTATTTAAAAGGACAAAAAAAATCAAAATTTTACTAAAACGTTAAACATTTCAAAATAATTATTTTTTCTTTAGGTAATAAACTTTTTGCTCTAAAGCAGTTTCAAGATGGTATTTCAATAATAAGTTGTCATCGCAAAAAGTGTCTGGTGTATCGGTTTTTAGATGGCAAAGTCTTTTAGATTTGGAAATAATTAAGAAACGCAACAAACTGAAAGCACCGCCCAAGGTGCCAAACTAGCTCCATTCTTCCAACCTACACTGGCAGGTTTAGAAATAAAATTCGATGTGAAAGCAACGAAATCAGATGACGACTTAGATTCACGAGTTCTTCAAGCGAATTCCTTTAACAATCTGACAAATTTTGGAAAATTATTAGAAGTTTCAGCCGACACTCAAGACTATGAAAAAAGTGTGCAACATATTAAACTATTAGGACCTTCAATGATTGACTTTGAGGAAAATCTTTACATCTGATTGGTGGAGGGACTGTTAAGGCAATGGTAGCATTTTTGAAAACCCTGTAATTCATGTTTCTATCAAATCAAAATTTTGAACTTGCCCAATCATTTTTAAGTGTATTTCTCCGCGCGCATGGTTTAAATTTACTAGAAATGCAAGAAGTTATGGCTAGTTTGGAAGAATTGTCAGAAGTGCAAGAAACAATGTGGAAAAAACTGGAGGAAAAACTTATGTATGGCATGGGAGTGGTAGCAGCCTTGAGAAATTTTGTACAATAAATGAAAGAGTAGTTGGAATTGTAACAAAGTTTATCTAAGTAAATGTTAATAAATTCTTTTATAAAAATATGTTTTAAACTTGACAATTGATTTATTTAATGCTTTTTTCCAAATTTTTCTGTTTGAACGGTGTTGGCGAATTCTACTAGGGCTTGTTTCAGATTTTGCAACTTCTCGCGATTTTTTGCAAACTTCGCGATAGAAGCGACTTTTTGCAAGTTTTCAGCGTACTTACAGTTTTGCCGATTTAGTCAAATACAAAAATTTAGTCAAATGAAAAAATGTTTTTAAATTACTGTGGGCGTTAGCATTTATTTTCTCTAAAAAAAATTATATTTTGAGATACATAGCATTATTACGGAAATGTGTGTAAAAGTCGCAAAACTTAACTTTTTGCTCTGAAATTTTCACTAAACGTGGAGGACACGTTAGTACACCATTTGACGTTGCTGTAACTGAAATTGTTGTTGCTGATGCAATTGCTGTTGTATTTGCTGTTGCTGCAATTGCATTTGATGTAATTGTTGCTGATGTTGGCTGATGTTGTTTGTGGCTGCTGTTGTTGCTGCTGCTGCTACATTTGCTGTTGGTTGGCAGATTGTGCCTTAGATGCAGCACTAGTGGCTATATTTTGCATAGATTGTTGCTGCTGTTGATTCGTTAAATCATCATGATTTTGCAAAATCGAATGTACCACAGCCAAGGTTAGGTTAGGTTAGGTTATCAGGTCGCTGGGGAAAATTATAAAGAAAGGGTTCCAGCCCACTTGGGTCCAATAATAGTGGTCCCTTTGTGATACCTGTAAAGGAAAGGAAAGGGAAGAGAGAACAGGACAGTGTATCAAAAAGAGTGAAAGGAGAGGAGTTAATAGAGGTATTAGAAGTTAGTTAGAAGAGAAGAGAGAAAGAGGTAAGGCGTACGGAGTTCCGTGCAGGAAGGGTCGTTCGTGTTTCAAAAACGCCATTTGGGTAGTCAGCGAGTGAACCACCCGCTGCTCCTAATGAAGGAACTTATGTTCTTGAGTTCTATTTCTGAGAACTCGGAAAGGCTACCGAAGAGTCTTTTGCCCAGTAGGCGAAGGCGGTGGTCCTCCAGAACTGGACAAAGGCATAAAAGGTGCATTACATTCTCTTCTTCTACGTCATTACAGCTTGTGCAGTAGTCATTGTATGGGAGACCCATACGTCTAGCGTGGGTTCCAAAGGTGCAGTGCCCCGAGAAGTTGTTTAGTTCTGCTTGAATCAAGGCGAGGCCATATTGTTCTCGCAGTAGAGCAAGTTGGTTCATTGTACCATCTGGTTTGAGCCAACTGCAAGAAGGCAGCGTCAATTCGTCTCCAGCAAGATGAGAGTGGGAGCTCACAGAGATTGTCAATATCGACATCCCGAAGCAAGGTTCCCCTCTTAGCCAGATCATCCGCAATGATGTTGCCTGAAACGGACTCGTGCCCTCGTACCCATCTGAGGGTGATACCTAGATTGCTCGCCATGGTGTTAAGTGCTGTGCTGCATTCCAGGACTAGGCTGGATGTGGTGTACACACCAGTGAGTGCTTTAATCGCCGGTTGACTGTCGGTTATGATCTGAACATCGGCATTTGATATCCGGTAAAACCTTAGCCAGTATATTGCTCGTTTGATGGCAGATATTTCTGATTGTAGGATGCTACATTCGTCCGGGAGTCTGAAAGACATTTTGATCCCGAACTCAGCGATATAGACACCCCCGCCAACTCTCGTTCCCCATTTGGAGCCATCGGTATAAATGTGTATGGCCCCGTGTGGTGTTGGGGAAAAGTCCCCCGTCAAGGAGTATCGGAATTCTTTCCTGAAGGAGGGCTTCGGAGTGCAGTAGTAAATGAGATCCGGAATGGTATCAGTAGTCTCTAGAATGCTAGCATGACCCCACGGTAGATGGTTCCATGCGCCGATTGCGTTAAGCCTAATTGCTGTACGTAGTGCTTGCTTTCTGGCCAGCAGATCCACTGGTAGCCAGCACAACGCAGCGAAAAGAGCCTTTGTTGGTGTGGATCTTAGGGCACCAGTTATCATGATTGCCATTATGCGAAGAACCCTCTCTATGCGAGATCGATTTCTCGCCAAGTCCAGTGCTTTCCACCAGACGGATATGCCGTAAAAAAGTATAGGCTTGATCACTGTCTCTAATATCCAATTGACCCCTTTGGGATATATGCCCCAGGAGGGGCCAATGGCGTTTCTGCAAACATAAATTGCCGTTAAGGCTTTAGCTGCTCTTGCATGAAGATTGTCTCTCCATGTTAACTTGCTGTCAAGGACTACACCTAGATATTTGGCGTTGTCCGAAAGGGCTAGTGTGATGCCATTTAATTTTGGTAGCGTGAAAGCTGGAATTTTGTACCTTCTTGAGAAGAGTACTAATTCCGTTTTGGTTGGATTGACACTTAGGCCATTCTGTGAACACCAGTCACTGACCTCGTTAAGTGCCGTCTCCAGCCTTTGTGTTAACGTGTCTAGATAGAAGCCAGATATCGCCACCGCAACATCGTCTGCGTATGCAACGGTTTTGATATACATGGATTCCAATTTCTTAAGCAAAGCGTTTACCGTCACATTCCACAGGAGGGGTGATAGTACTCCACCTTGCGGCGTACCTTTACGTGCGTGCCTGGTGATGCGTGCTACACCCAAAGTGGATGTGATCGTTCTACTTTGAAGCATATTCTTTATGAGCTGATATATATATATATATCGGTCAATCCCTAGCTCCATGCGAGCCTGGATGATTGCCGCCGAGTTAATATTGTTGAAGGCGCCTTCAATATCCATGAAGGCTACCAGTGTGAAGTTTTTATGCTCGAGTGACTTTTCTATGTATCCTACGAGCGAGTGCAAGGCCGTCTCAACTGATTTCCCCTTGGTATTGGCGTGCTGAGAGGAGAGTGCTGTCGACAGTTGTTCTGATATGAACGTCGATCAGCCACTCCAGTGTCTTTAGAAGGAAGGAGGTAAGGCTGATGGGTCTAAAGTCCTTCGCCTTGGAGTGCGATGCTTTTCCCCCTTTCGGGATGAAGATAACATCGCAGTTTGTCCATTGGTTTTGAATATATGACCATGAAAGGCAGGCCCTGTATATGCTAATTAGCCAGGGGGTAGCAAGATCTAAGTTGTGTTGCAGATATGCAGGGATTATGCCATCCGGACCAGGTGATTTGCACGGATGGAAACTTTTAATAGCCCAGTGTAACTTGTCCACGGTGATTTCTATGGGTACAGGGGACTGGCTAATAGGAAAAGCCGCGTTTCGCGCTTCCGTGTAGTGTTGACAACCTGGAAAGTGGGTGTCAACCAGGACCTCTAGAGTCTCCACGGAGCTGTTGGTCCAGTTGCCGTCCGATTTCTGTATAAATCCAGGTATGGGTGGCTGTTTAGCTAGGATTTTACGCAGTCTGCTAGTCTCGGAGAAGGATTCTACATTGCTGCAGAATTCCTTCCAAGACTTGCGTTTAGCGTTCCTGACAAGGTTCTTAAATTTGTTCACGGAGGACTTATAGAGTGTCCAGTTACCTGTTCTCTTAGCCTCATTGAACAGCCTTCGGCAGTTCTTACGAGATTCTGCAATATTATCAGACCACCATGGTGGTCTGTGGTTAGGGCGTTGAATGGATGGTCTACAAGATAGGCTTGTGGCCTCCTTAAACGCATTGGTTAATTTGTCTACTACTTTATCAATGTCTGCTACTACCTCTATGTTTGGAGGGCGCGCAATTAGACTGGTAAGAATGTTGTTGTGTTCCTCTCAGTTCGTTCTACGTCTGTTTAAATAAGATCTTGTAACTGTTGGCTATGCTGATGGAAAATACCACATAGCGGTGATCAGAAAAGGAGCAGTCTGTTGAGACACTCCAACCCTGAATCAGATGTGCGTGTCTCGTGCTGGCAAGTGTTATGTCTAAGACCTCATGCCTGTTAGAGACCGCAAAGGTGGGTTCTGAACCCCGATTTAGAACTACTAGGTTGTTATCTAGAATGTTGCACTCACCTCTTGCGTTGGTATCTGAGCTGCCCCAGATATGGTGGTGCGCGTTTGCGTCGGCGCCCATTAGAATGGGTATGCCCCTCTCTTTAGCTGCTCTCGCCATCTTATGGACCAAGGTGTGTGGTGGTGGGTCCATGTGGTCGTGAGCCATATAGCAGGACAGAATCCATATGGTGGATTCCCCTGTCTCCCATGCTGCAGTAACCGTATCTTCATCACTGTAATTAGAGAGAATGAAGATGTTGAGGCTGGCTTTCGCTAAAATACAGGATCTAATGGTTTTGTCATTGTTACCTGAGTTTGCTGCGTACAGTAGTTTGTAGCCACTGGCGCTGAGTCCAAGAATCTTGCCGTTATTGGTCCACGGCTCCTGGACAAGCGCAATATCCTCCCCTTTCTCTGCTAGGCGGAGGGTTAGAGCAGCTGAGGCTGCCTTGGAGTGGTGAAGATCACTATCTTCGCCATTGTCAACATCGGGGTCATAGTTGACATCGACTTCGTCATCTCCTGGATTCAGGAGAGCGTCTTCGTCGTCCGCGAACACTAGTCCCTCGAGGAGCTCTCCAACCAGACATGAGTCTGATTGCGAGCACCCCGAAGTGACCGACTCCGCGGGTTCAACCATGGCCTCCGAGTTAACTGTGCCCTCAGAGCCTTCAATTTGCGGCCCTACCAGTTGGCCGCTGGTGGCTTCGGGATCGCGCTTGTCATCGCCTCGGTATAACCGAAGCCTGATACCCATGAACCCATAGTATACCAGGCCCTGCCTCTCCCGGAGCAACGCCAACGTCTCCTTATTACGGATCACTATCACCTTCCTGCGGGCACCTACCGAAGCGAAAACCCTGATTACCCTCCAGTCACTGGTTGGCAGATCAGGGTTAGCTCTCCGGAAGATGTCCAGGATCGCCGCTGGGTCGCGTGGTTCCGCCGGAATAATTGCAATTGCTCTCGGCCTGCGAGGTATTTCGCTGACCGAGACCAATTCCAGTCTCGCGCCGGGCCACATTTCCCCTAAAGCTTCTACTACGAGCTTAAGCTTGGATGCTGACCGTTCATCCATGCACGAAACTAGCTTCACGTGCCCCTGAAACCAGCCGGCGTCGTTAAATTGTGGCGAGGGTCCCTGGCTCTCGCTGAGATCCTGCAGGTAGGCATGTAGCAATTTCTGACAGATCAATCCCCACTTTTCGTGGTTGATTGCTCCGTCAGCGTTGCTGCGGTCAAGAACAGCCCTTATCAGCGGGTTTCTAGCAACCTCGCTGTAAGGTCTGTTTATGACCCTATTTGCCCCCTGCCTGGGACGCTTGCTAGTGGGCTGCGTGCGTTGCTGGAGCGATTCCTCCCCCGATCTTTGCCGTTTCGGCACAGATGTTGCGGCATCACCGTAGGAGGAGCCTTCCAGCGCAGCTAAGTGGGCCTTAGCCCAGGCTAGCGAAGATTTCTCTTCACCAGTCATGGTCTCGGCCGGTTTGTTGCCTAACTGCTCGATGTAGCGTCGAGCAGCCAGTAATACGGAGAAGGCCTTACGTGACAGGAAACTCCGATCACGTGGTTGAGTCCCTGTTGTTGTTGTGGCAGATGCATTTGGCACAGTTGATACAACCGGCGCATCCGCTATCATATTTTGTGTGGGTGCATGTGGCACAGCTGGAATTGGTCCAGCCGGCGCACCGGGTTGTTGTTTATTGGCAGGTGCATGTGGCACAACTGAACTTGGTTCAGCAGGCGCACCAGCAGTAGATTTTAAGGAGGGTGCATGTGGCACAGCTGAGATTTTCCCAGCCGGCGCACCCGGTTTCAAGGCCACTGATTTATCGTCAGCGCGGTTTTTGTGTGCAGCTGATGTACTTGGGCTTACGTCCAAGGACACGCTGCGCAGTAACCTTGCTTTTCCGAATGGAATCGCAAGGGGTTTGGGACAGTCAGCCGGTACGGTTTTGTCCGCTCGGCTGCTTGCCCCAGATGCTTTGTTGGTTTTTATTTTTGGATTGTTCAGAAAAATTCCCACGAGTAAGCGCGTAAGGGGTTGGACCATCCATGCATGGACGGCGTACATGGATTAGGCGACTGCCTATTACAACCGACCCGTGCCCTGGAGTCGGAGGGGAGCTGTTAGCGACTGAGTCTTCTTTAACACATTCGCGGACAGTTAATTTTTGCACTGAAACTTTATGGGTCACTGGCTATATCTCCGGATATACTGAAGATAATTAATCCACGATTGGAGCAAAATATATAGAATTACTAATTAAATTATAAATAGTAGTTTTTTAATAATTTTATTTGACCGTTATTGCCGCCATGCCCCGAAATTCCTAATTGATAACATAGGACACGGCGGTAAGTCCCGTCTTGATGGCTTTTACCTTTGTGTCCAACTCAATTATTCGAAATTTACCTTATGTGACAGAGCGGGAATTTCTGTCAAGGTTTAATACCATTGTAAGTGAAGATAATAAGCTATTAGAGCATAGACTGGATTCATATAAGTATATTCGTTGAGTTTACTAATTTTATATTTATTTCTGAAGTAAAAATCGCATCAAAAATACTCCTCGGAGTACAATCCATACCAACATCGATTTTTATTCTATAGTTTGTTGAATCGAAATTAAATTGAGGTATTTCTGTTGTATTTTCCAACCACTCTTCTTCAGACTCCATCTCCAGGCGAGGCTGGTGTTGTTCTTCAGAGTCTGAACTATTATCAGAGCCACCATTACAATCGGTAATATTTTCTACCACATCCTTCGATAGTATTTCGTTGTCAAAATTAACAGGCAAATTCGAAGCCAGAGATGTACTAGTAGTAGGATCTTCTTCATTATCGATACTTTCGTCACAATTATCGTCATCTGGCCCATAATTCGGATCGCTGCCATAGTCTTCCTCATCGCTGAACGGATCGCATACAGATTCATCGCCACAATCAGATTCTTGGAACAGTCTCAAAACTCTATCTCTCGCTTTGGTGTATTGGTCCATTTTTTTACTTTACAAATAGCAAATTTCCTTATCTATAAACGTTGAACTTTATTTAATTCAAAAAGGGCAGGACTTCGTATTTTTCACAATAAAAATTGTTCACTTTATTAGCTAATATATTTGTTTTTATTATTTGAAAAACAAGTGCAACTGGACACAAGCTAAAAAATGTACTGAAAACTAACGGGATATCCCGTTTTGCTTCTACCAGTGTATGGTTGATCACAACATATGTTTGCTGGTGTAAATGGTCGTTATGTTTCGTTATATGGCACATAGAACAAAATCTATTGGGACACTTATAAAAGCAAAACATAATTTAACATTAACTTTGCTGCGGGAGCTACCGTCTTGTCCCAATAAGTTAAAAGATTGGTGACGGAATATACCGTCCTGTCCCTACATTTTTCATTAAATTTGACGGTATATACCGTCTCGTCCGCGAATGTGTTAACCACTGACCAGCCATCCAGGACCTCGGCACAGCTGCGTACCACATTGCCTTACAAAGTGGGGTAGTTTTGGTCCGCGGGTCCTATACAGAAACAACACTACAAAGGGATGCGCGTCATTCCATTGGTTCCCAGTGGGCCCTGTGATCACCTGTAGGTGTATCACACGACTCGCAGGGTGCCAACAGGCAGACTCCCCATCGAGAGCTCGTTCATGGCGGAATGTCGGTCTCGAACGAGAGTACCTGTTTGGAGCACTCCCGAGTGCAGTGCGGGTACATTCCCTTGGCGTCAGGTGAGCCCTATGACCACCTAAAGGTGTATCATATGGCTCCCTTGATGCCGAAGGGCGATTCCCTTCCGAGAGCTCATTCATGGTGGAATGTCGATCGCGGTCGGGAGTCGCTTTAGGAATGACCCCTCTCGTATGGTTTCATCCGGACCAAACGGCAACCTAGTAGAGTTGCGCGCCTTTCCGGGGAGATACCATGTGTGAGATTGATTCATGAGTATAGGGCCTTGGCCAGGCCTAGCTCTGCGTGTTCCCCTGGTTTATTGAGACCACCCAGCCCTAGGACTGACCCGAGCCATGCCATCGGCACAGGTAACCGCTTGTGCAGCGCATTAAGTGGGCCGTTGACATGCCTCCCCCTATTCGCCACCTGGGGACGCGCCCGATGGGAGACTACCAACTCCTTGTGTATGTCGAAGTCGAACCCGCTGCCACGACAGACTGTCACAGAATAAGGAAAAACATATAAAAGTTTTCCCCCTTCTGGGACAACCCACCATAGCCGCAAACCCAGCCTCAACACACACAATCACGGGTACCACAGCCAAAATAACTGCAAATATTATAAAAATATTTCTTTATTAAAAAGAATTTTATCACAAAAATTATAAAAATTGGATGAAGCGTATTAAAAACGGCATTTAAAATTGCTTCGTTTTCAAACCCGATTTTATCACAAAAAATATAAAAATTGGATGAAGTGTATTAAAAAACGGCATTTAAAATTGCTTCAAAACCGATTTCCATCACATACCTGAAGTGGTTTGCAATTTTTTGTATTAATAGCTTTATTTTTTAATACACTTTTTTTAATTTAATAACTTTATTTATTAACAGAAGCCAAACAAATAAAGAAAAAGATTCAGGTATGTGATGGAAAACAATCTCTTTGAAAAGGTGTGATGGACAGTTTGTAGATTTTTTTTCGACCTTCTCTGGTCTAGATCCATCATGTTTTGCTAGAAACAGCATCACCTCAAGTAGGATGTGGCTCTTCACCACGCATGATGATCTTGGGCAAGGAGAAGCTTTTATATTCGATACACAAATTAATTATGTAAAAAAATAATTCAATTATGACAAAACCAATAATGCAGTAAGAAAACCAATAACTAATTAAAACAATAACAATAATAAAAAACAACAATAAAAACAATAACAAAAAAGTATAAATTAAGGCATAAAAACCATAATTATATGCATATTAAAAAAACAATAATTCAAACATAATCAAACAATAATTCATTATAAAAATAAAAAAATTCAATAAAATTCATTTAAAAATTAACTATTCAATAAAAATAAATTAACAATTCTTTGTTAAAATGGATGTAGAATAATTTACATTTTGTGTTAGTAAATAAGTTCTAACATGATTTGTTTCTGCGATTATGATCAAGCAACAATGGGGCAAAAGCTATCTGTTAAGTCCGTAAGTCAGCTATCCAAAACCTAAGTCAGCAGGGTAAAAAAATTATTGAAGATTAAAAACTAATTCTGATGCGGAACTTAATTTAAATAATAAGAATAACCGATGAGCTGAAGTTTTGTGAAATTAAATTTAAAACGCACCTAATATTATAAGCAACGCAGATATTTTAGGTTCTTTCAATTCAAAATCCAGTAAGATATTCCGAAACGCAGATCGAAGAAGTTAATACATTGAAGACAGCAGAGATATGTAAAGTCGAAGAGAACACCGATGACCATCAGATTAGTGACCTTTACTTGTGAGCAACGCAGAGATATTTTATTTTGAATTTTGGTTCTTTCAATTTAGCATTGAAAACCGAAGAAGAAAATAAATCCTTATACGAATAAACAAATTTAAGAGGTCTTCGTGTTTTAAATTATCGCAACATAGATATGGTGCAATTTTGACCAATTCGTCGAAAATAATTTGGCGAACACCAACTCGATGGCAATACTTATTAAATATGTCTTCAAAATCACTATCTAATTGGCGTAGATAATCTACAAATGGTTGCGGTGGTTGTACCAAGTTACATTTGCTGAATTGCTTTTCAAATGTGAAAAGAAATTCAGGTGAAATGGGTTTGCCGTCGAAATGGGGTATTGGTAACTTGCATTTATGCATATTATAAAGTTTCAAGTAAAAATACCCTGAAACATACACGAAGGCGCTTTTGTCCAAAAACTCCTTATCATTTAGGGGCACAACACTAATATATCTTGCTACAACATGAGAAGAAGGGTTGGGTAAAGAATGAAATTCTTCCCAAAGTGTATTCGTATTGCCGTCCAAAAATGCCTCCTCCACTACTGAAAAATCGATTATTAGATTATTTGGCGAAATATTTTCGCAATTGCCATTAACAACAGTGTTTATAAAGTGAAGTCCCCATCTCTTTTGAAGAGAGCTAGAAAAATTTCAAGCAGTAATAGAAACTGCGTTGCCAGATCCTTTACGAATTTGTCCAAAGAAATGCTCCAGGTGATCCTGCGTTAGTCTACGCGTTTGAAGAGAATGAAAACCTTCCTTTTCCATATACTTCCAAAGAGATTTTAAGGCCGAAATATTAATTTGCCACCCAGTAATGAATTTGAAGAAGCCTGTTATATCTAATCCCTTTTCATCTATTACTTGGAAAGTTTTGAGTTGTTTTGAGGCAATCCTTAACATCTGTAACTGTTCATCAGAACAGTTGAAAATAACGCAACCTCGAATATTAAAAATATCAAATAGATCATTAAAAAACTTTAAATACTATTGCTTCTAATTTTGAAATAGCCTCAAAAACGTATTTTTGTAAAACGGAACCCTGACAGCTACCATATACGAAGAAATATGAAACTGCTTGCGATCAACTTTCTCCACCTATTCCACTTGCCATGATAACCACTACGCTAGTTGCTAAAGAATTCGTACGATTTTCATCGCCGAAATCTTGAAGACCTATAATTTTATCTTTGTGAGCATCGTAGTCAAGGAAGATTTTCAACGCCATCTCGTCACAAGAAACACTTACGTATTTCTGTTCTTTTGTGAAGCTTTGAGAACGCGCTCTTAGCGCCTCAAAACTTCCGTCCAAGTTCCCAGGACTTTTTGGCCATCCTTCCACAAACCTTTGTAAAGTTCTTATTTGCGGCCAATCAAGTATTGGCGATAAGAACAAAACACCTAACGAAATTAATTTTGTTGCTTGATCATAACGCCGTGCTTTTGCGTCTATATTATGCTTTATTAAACCATTATTAAGGCACACCAACATACTTTTAGAAAGTTTAGAAGACAAATAATTTTTTTATATAACTCCGACTCCAAACGTTTGACCTTGGCCTGGCACTTTCCCAATTCGTTTGTTAGTCTTGCATTGGCAGCTTTTAAAGAATTCTTCATCCGTCTTTCAGCAATATATAACGAGCGAAAATGATCCATTGCCGCACGTACTGATTTTAGTTGCCTCTTTGTGGACCGGTTTGATCCCAAAATTTCGACGTCTTCCTCCATGGCCGAGACTTGACTGCACCGCGCGTCCACAATTTAAAAATTTCCTGATGATGCTTCTTTGATGTTCTCTTTGCCTACACCGATATCTTCTACCATATAATCCAATTCTTCTGAAAAACCGACATCATCCGGAATGGGATCCTGTTTACCTACGCCGACATTTTCTACTACATAATCCAATTCGTCAGCGAAATCGACATCCAAAGTGAGATTTTGTTTCTCTACGCCGACATTATCTACCACATCTACCAAATAATCTGATTCATCAACGAAATCGGCATCTAAAGTGGAATCCCGTTTCTCTACGCCGACATCTACCACATCTACTAAATAATCTAGTTCCTATGCGAAATCAACATATATATCAACAATAATTCTGTCAGAACACAACAATTCGTTTGGAGTAGGAGTTGAATTTTCTGTTAGAGACTTATTATCAGGAATAGGAACTGCAAATTTGCTGAGTCTCTTTCCAAAAATCATTTCAGGAGCGAAATGGCGACTACAAACATATATAAACTGCACTGATGTTTTCACGCCTAATAGATTCAACCATTGTTCTCGTCTAAAAAAGAAAAGTTTTGTAATGTAGAAAGCAAAAATTTTTTTTATCACCCTAGGTGATCAACTGAAACCTACAAATTGCTACAAATGAGCTACAAATTTTTGCATGCATTCGCTCCATACAGAAATATTGATTAAATTAAAGTTTGAATGAATTCATTGAGAGCTTAAATGAAAAGAATTGCAATTCAGTTTTCATTCGAAAAATTATTTTTTCCACCATATATATGAATGAATGAAGACATGAATTGAAATTTCTTCCCTTTGAATCCTTAATAATGAGTTCATTAAAATTTTTATTCAATTCATTTATTTGGACGAAATGAATGTATACAAGAATTTTTAGTTCATTATGAATTCATTCATATTTTAAATAAATTCATATTTTAGGCAATGCCAATGCATTTAAAATATAACAATCCTTTGCCTGAATGATTCATAGATTCACAGAAAAAATTATTCCTAAAATTATTATTTATAACAACAATGCTTTGATAATTCCGCAAATTTTAATTCCACATGAAATACAGAACTTAACCGATTATCACAGTTTGTTTTTCATTATTTTATTGCAACAATGTAGCTACATTGTTGCAATAAAATATTGAAAAACAAACTGATAATATTAAAAAAGAATTACGGGTTGCACTCCGGGACTGCCGACAGAAGTGAAAACTTATTTTGGCGTCTTAGACATTTTATAGATGGGTACTAGTTACAATAAAAAACATTCATTGTTTAGTTTCTTTAATTTCGTTGAATTAGGGTAGTCGTTAATAAATTTTGCTGATGTTGTATTTTACTCTTAAAGCAATACACGTTGAATTTTGAAACATTTAGTGTTATAGTTGCACAGATATATGAATATTAATATTTTATTTGTAAGGGGGTGCCCGTTCCCCTCGTCCTACCGTCCCAAAAATTTTCTGGAAGTTGTATCTTGTTCTTAAAATAACACACGCCTAATTTTAATACATTCCGTGCAGTAGTTTCTCAGATATGTTAATATTAATATATTATTTGTATGGGCAGCAATCTTAGCTGCAGTTTGGCTTAACTGCACAAAATATTTTGTTTTCTGTGATTATTAATTTTTTAAGTACACTTTGTTTACCTGCACAGTTAACATATTTTTGGCAGTTTAAAAAAATTTTCATATAAAAAAATCAAAGTTAGCACACGCTATATAATTGTGTTCAAATGCACATTAAGGTGGATAAGTTGTAGTCCAGCTCAGGAATTACCATCTCAAAAGTTTGGAAACAGCCTGACTTCATAAACGTATGCTTGCAATGTATCAATATATTATTGGAACCGTATTGGTACATTGCAAAGTTAGTTTGACTATCTAAGTACATATCGCTCCTTTATTGCAACGTAGTCACATCTCAAAAAAACTTAAACGTTGCAAAACGCGTTTAAGCTTTTAAAAGTATTAGCAAGTATATGGGTGGTTTTAGCTTTTTAGTGGTCATAGCTTCGGTTCAGATAGATGTTTCTGAAAATTTGTGTACATATAAAGAAGGTCTTAAGACTTTTTCTTAAGTAACTTAAAAATTTTGTTTTTTTGAGATACGACTACGTTGCAATAAAGGAGCGATATGTATACATATGCATGTTTCTTTGCAGTATTCAATGATGAAGGACTCTTATGTATGTATTATAAAAGTATGTGCTGTATAGATTCATATGTTCATATGTATTCATATGTAGCAAACATTCTACATTTAGGAAGAGTCATACTTTTATAATGCTCTTCCATGCCTATTAACATTTGGGAGCATTACATTACAATTTTAATCCTTACATTTAGGAATAAGTTGTAATGTATCAAAGAAACATTCATTTGAAAACTCTGCAACGCACTTTTTCACAAATCACAACATATACATATATGTATATACAAGCAAACTTACCTGATTGGGTTTTTCGGAAAGGAGCGAAGATCATCTCCAGGAGGACATCCCTTAATGCACTTCTTAAAAAAAGAAATGAGCAATTAAAATCTAAGTTTGCTTTTTAAAGTTACATGCATATGTATGAATATCAGAGCTTCCCCATACGTATGGGGAAGCTCTGACACAAATACAAGGGGTGAGTCTTTATTTGATTTCATTCTTTGTAACATCTTAGACATATCAAATGTCGGGTCAGAACCCACTTTCGTCATTTCAAATAGGAAGGAGGTTCTAGATATCACGCTAGTTAGTTCTACGCATACTGATATGATTAGGGAATGGAAGGTATCAAATGACTGTTCTTTCTCTGATCATCGCTATATTGAATTCACTATAGGGACTCTAACTGATCGGGCTACGCCCATAATAAATAGGAAGAAAACAAATTGGGAAGAGCAAAAGCTTATTCTCTCTGACTTTCTTACACAATCGCCAATCATAAACGATAGGCACGACATTGACATCGCGGTTGACAATTTAACAAATGCTTTCAACTTAGCGACGGCCGAATCATGCAGACCTAGTATACTGCGTGGGAAGAAAAAGCCACCATGGTGGAGTCTTGAAATAGCGAACGCTCGCAAGGAGAGTCGCAGACTATTCAATGAGGCAAAAAGACTAGGTAACTGGTCAGCCTACAAAGCCTCTGTAAACAGGTTCAAAAACCTCGTCAGGGATGTGAAACGAACGTCATGGAAGTCCTTCTGCAGCAATGTTGAGGGAGCCTCTGAGACTAGTCGCCTTCGCAAAATCCTGGCTACTCTTCCAACTGTCCCCAGTTTCATTAAGAAATCGGGTGGCGGATGGACCACCAGTAGTCAGGAGACCCTAGAGGTACTAATGAACACGCACTTTCCCGGTTGCACTCCCTACACGGGAGAGATTGCAGCCATGCATTCAATACATTCTAACATGGCCACGATCACCCTAAATAGGGAAAAAATAATGTGGGCCATCAACAGCTTTGACCCGTTCAAATCACCGGGTCCCGATGGCATTATTCCAGCTGACCTACAGCGTAATGCAGACGTTATCACTCCATGGCTCATTCGGATATACTCGGCCTGTCTAACTTGGTCCTATATTCCGATAGCATGGACCAAATGTTCCGTGGTCTTTATCCCCAAAGGGGGTAAAACTACACACGTAAACCCGAAAGATTTTAGACCCATCAGCCTATCATCTTTTCTCCTTAAAACTCTGGAACGGATAATTGATCTACACCTTAGATCAACAATTTCTCCGAACCTCCTATCAACCTCCCAACATGCCTATACGAAGGGCAAATCAGTTGAGACGGCACTTCACTCGCTTGTAGGATTCATTGAAAAATCCCTGGCAAACAAAGAATATACATTCGTGGCCTTTCTTGATATAGAGGGTGCCTTTAAGAATGTACGACCTGAATCCATCATTATGGAACTTGAAAGACTGAACATTGATCGGTCAACAATTAGCTTCATACGAGGACTCTTAACAAATAGGGTAATTTCCTCCACGATGGGGCAAACGACTATTCAAAAAACGGTTAGGCGAGGTACTCCCCAGGGAGGTGTTCTGTCACCTATCCTATGGAATATCGCCATAAACTCGGTACTGGTGGAACTAGACTCTATGAGGTTTAAATCAGTAGCCTACGCGGATGACGTAGCAGTAGCAATATCTGGTAAATTTCTAGATACTCTATCTCAACGTCTTCAATCGGCATTAGGTATCATAAGTAAATGGAGCGTTGAAAGTGGTCTTAATGCTAACCCTCAAAAGACGGATCTTGTTCTCTTTACGAGAAAATACAAGACTCCGACTTTCACGTTACCGACTCTCAACGGAGTCACCATTAGGTTATCAGACAGCGTGAAGTATCTCGGTATTATACTGGACTCTAAGCTTTCATGGTACCCCAACGTTCAAGCTAGGACAGCCAAGGCTGCTATTGCTCTACACACCTGCAAAAGGGCGATTGGCAACAGGTGGGGCATAAGTCCCAAAAACGTCAATTGGCTTTTTGAAATGGTGGTTAAGCCCATACTAATGTATGGGTCTGTCGTCTGGTGGACTTCCTTAAATAAAGCCACATACTCTAAAATAATAGAAAAGGTACTTCGAACATCTGCTTTGTTGATTACGGGTGCACCTCGCACTACTCCATCCAAAGCACTGTTCACCATGCTGCATTGGCTTCCTGCTGAACTCATGATCAAACAACTGGCCATGAACTCGGCGGTTAGACTCGATGCCTCAGGTGCGTGGAAGCGGGGTAACGTAGGCCATGCGACGATATTAGGGCAAATCTCAGATCTTCCCGACCACACTGACTACTGCTCGCCTACTCTGATGCCCGACAAAAGATTCCGGGTGGACTTGTCGGGCACATCTTCTGAGGCAAACCACATACACCAATATGAGGATGTGCTCCAGATCTACACTGATGGGTCAAAGTCGGGCATCGGAGTGGGCGGGGGTTTCTATATCCCACAAATGCAACGTAGGATAAACTTTAGGCTACCAAACCAATGTAGCATCACTCAGGCTGAAATATCAGCAATCAAAAGGGCAGCCAACTAGTTAAGGTACTACAGGATATTCGATCAGGACATTCGAATTTGTACCGACAGCAAGGCTGCACTACATGCTCTATCTGGTGTTTACACAACATCGGAATTGGTTAAAGAATGCCGGGCATCTCTGAATGAGATGGCGAGACATGCAAACCTAGGGCTCTTCTGGGTAGCGGGTCAGGCGGGGGTGCCCGGTAACACTATTGCGGACGGTCTAGCCAAGGCCGGTGCCCGCCTACATGAAAATGACATCGACTGGTTAGTAGGTGTCCCACTAAAAAGCTGTAAAATACAAATTCAGCGCCAACTATTTAGAGAGGCGCAAACCAGATGGACAAATGAAATCACTTGTGAGGTTTCCAAATCCATCTGGCCCCAGTATAACTTCGTAAGATCTGCAACCATACTGGGGCTCCCTCGTCAACAGCTGCGTATACTCGTAGCGGTCATAACAGGGCACTGTCTTATTGGTGTCCATGCCAGAAGATTAAATCTTCCTTTTAATGATTTCTGTAGAAGTTGTCAGAATGAGAAGGAGGAAGAAACTGTTAAACACCTCCTCTGTCGATGTCCAGCACTATATAGAAATAGGGCGTCATACTTGGGAAATCCGTCACTACCCGAACTAGCAGACCTGGGGGAATGCGACGTTAGGGGTATAAATTCTTTCATAAGATACTCGGGTTGGTTTAACACCGACCCAACCTCTGGGATAGGAGGGACACCTCTCTGAACTTCCCTACTATCCATCCCAGGCATCACAAAGGGACCAAAGGACCCAAGTGGGCCGGTTGTTAGAAACCGGCAGCCTGTTCAACCTAACCTAACCTAACCTATGTATGAATATACTCACATTTTGCTTGTCCAACCAAAAACTATGTCCAACGCTGCTGAAAAATATAAAAATATATATTAAGACTTTGAAAACTAGTTTCTGGTGATCACTTTCCGTTTTTTCTGAAATAAAATAGGAATAAATACATTTATTTAAGCAAAACTAAAATTTTTTCTATCTTTACGCTTACCTGTGAAAATTCGTTTTAATTTTATTGCGCTAGAAAATTAATATGTAAACAAACATGAAAAATTTGTATTTTCTTTTGGTCATATAGTTCGTATGAGGGAGATAGATATAGGTACATTATATCGGCCCTCTCGTGTATCGTCTGGTAGGCTGTGAAAATAGTAAAAATTCGTAAGATAAAGGAAACAGCTGATGGCAAATAAATCTAGTGCTTAAACACATTTACACTTTTGACTACCCAACTCTTTTTCTTATTGGTAGTCGATACAATACTTTTTATAACACGAAAATTTTAAGAAAAGATAAATAATTCGTTTTGTGTAATCTTTTCCATTTGTGTTTTTTTATACTTTAGTTGATTTTTCTATTTGTGTCTAGTTAAATTTATTCAGAAGTACATATCATTTGAGTTTGCTATTGATTACCTTAAAAACTAGTGCAGTACTAAGTAGGCAATTACTTAGCACTTTCACAACACAAGCAAATTAAAGTAATACCAAAGTATATTAATACTAGTACGCTCACTTCGTTTGGTTAACATCAGCTGATTTCTACTAAATTGTCAAATTATTTTTAATTTCTTTTTCCAGTTTTTACCCAGCAAACATAAAATACATTGTTTGAAACAGTTTTAAAATAAATTTTTATTTTATTTTTGTATAAATTAGGATAATATCGAATTAGTTTATAATAGCCTCACCATCTGGTAATTGTTCTCATTATATATCGTAAAATCAAATGCAAACGGACGTAACTACACTTTTATTTTTTTTTTTACAGCAGAAGCAAAAAAAATATATTTGCATCCTATTAGAATTTTGTAAATGAAGTAAAACAAAATGAAAAACTGCAAATTCAAAGCACCCTTAACACCGTTGTTTATAATCTCAGGCAATACATGCGTTTGTATATTATTTACGTCGTTTAGCATTAAAAAATATATGAACTTGCAGTTACGTCCGTTTAGATTTCTCTAATACAGTCGGCGTTTTTGATGGCAGGAATCTAAAATTTTGCGTGAACGTACATTTGCATATAAGGTGACGATATGTACCTCTTTATTGAATCTGAGACTATATTTGGAATGCTATGAAATGGATTTTTCTGATATTTTAATTCGTTCTAAAAGTGATTTGAAAGAAGTGAAAGTGTAGTTCTTTAAAAAGTACTTATACTTTTTTAACTCCACATTTGAAAAATGTAAAAAAAACATAAATAAATTTATTGGCATTTCCAGAAAAATTCAGCTTTTGTCGCGTTCGTCGTCAAACACTTAAGCTGGTTTTTTCAATAAAAAAATTAAATTTTTTTACTTTATACTTTTGTGTAGAACATAATTAGCTCTAAATTAAGTAAAAGAAAAGGGAAACAACACTTGAGTTTTTCTTTGATAAAAAAAAACAACAACCTTTAGTGCTTGGCGACGGACGCGACAAAAGTGACGTTTATCTGGAATTTCCCATATGTATACGTCCCCAATTTGAGAAACCATTTGCTATTCTTCTTCAGAAAGGTATATTTTAAATATAAAACTTACAGGTTTGTTGGGTATATGGTGCTCAAATATGTGTGTGTGTGTTTTTAGCAATTTAAATTGCTTATAACTCGCAAGATATTCAGCAGATATTCTTGAGTAGTCCAGTTCTTTGATTTAACGGTATCCAACGGTTTGCTGTCAGTGAAAATCTGCAGTATATTTTGCGCGTAAAAAATTAACAAAAATTTTACTTATATATTAATATTAAATTTACAAATGTAAACATTTTATTTATTTTCTTTTCTTTGCTTTTGTTAACCCTTTTATGCCGACTTCTTGTTAAATACAAACCCCCATATTCATAAAATTTAAAATGAGTTTGAAATGCATTTTATTTCAAAATTTTCATAGAAAGTTTTCTTTAAATGCATTTTATTTTTTATGAATATGGGGGAAATATTTTAATTTCAACATTTTCCCTCTACCATCTTCAACAGCAAAAATCTACATATGTTAACAGCTTCGCAAATATACATACATACATATGATTATATATTAGCATTATTTTGGTCACCCATTATATGGTAACAAACACACGGCATTATTTATAATGAAAAATTGGCATGAAGTTAGCATAAGCGACGAAATTGAACTTGGTCTTAATGAGTTCCTCCATACAATTTTGCACTAAAAATCGGCGCGTAATGTAGTTTTAACTCACGATTACATTCTGGCGTTATTTTTACTGTAAAATTGTATGACAAAACTCGTTAAGACCATTTTCAATTTTGCCACTTATGCTAACATCATGCAAATTTTTCATTATACATAATGCTGATAGAAATTAAATTTAAATTGTGTATTAAGTATTGGCAATTTTGGGTAGTTGTATAAAATGTGACTACGACAATTTGTCCTAGAATAAAGAAAAGTTTGGCAAGTTTTCTTTATTTTACGACAATTTGCCGAAGTCACAAATTCGACTTTAACATACATAATCCGACTTTAACATACATAATCGTGCTGTTTGATTTATTTGGCCAAGTATATATGTATATAATTTGAGTATATGAAGAATTATTCAAGCTATTCAGGCCTAACGTATTTAATGTTAATTAAACAAATTTATTACATTTTGTACCCAACGTTTCGTCAATTGTTTGTTGACTTCTTCAGGGGCTTTCGTCTATTTAAATTTCAAAAACATTACCTGCCTGGCTCACGATATCGACAAGTCGAGTTCGTTCTCATATTTATATTGAGAACAATAATAAAAAAATTAAATTTGTTTTTGTTTTCAATATAGATATGAGAACGAACTCGACTTGTCGACATCGTGAGCCAGGCAGTACATTATTACAAAGTTAGTCAGATTTTACAAAATTTTACTTACAATATAATGGTTTTAAGATACATAAATATTACAATAAATAATTGCATTTTAATATTAATTTATTTAAATTATTAAACCACTAAGATATTTTAAGCAAATTGTATTTTCGTTGGTATATTAAGATGTGTGTACTATGGTGTACTGGGGTGGTGAAAGGGTTAATCAATATTTTTCATTTTCTTCTTTATATAGTTTTTGACAATTCAGTAGAAAATACAAAAACAAAATGCCTGTTGTTTTTGTTGTTGTAGATGTGAGCGTACTTGTATTAATATACTTTGAGCAATACAAACAAAACAAACCAAATGGTTTCTACAGTCGTAAAGCAGCTCTGGACGAGCTAGCATCACGCGTCGTTGGCAATTACTTCGTAAATGCAACCAGGCCACTGTTCGTTTATTGGCCTTCGAGAGTTTTGCGTCTCACCCCCGCATGTGATTAGCAAGTTGGTGGCAGTTAACGGTGCCGAGTTGCTGTTTCGTGTCGTTGGTTGTTAACCGCATGCATAAACATTATTTTGATAACCTAACCTAGCTTTCTAAGAAAGCGTACTTTGAAATCGTGGTGGAGCACCAAACAAAACTCATTTGAACAGAACAGGAGAGGAATTTGAGGATTCCGGCTTTCTGTACAACGGTACAGGTCGGCGCGAGTTTCTTGGAGCAGGCTCCTTAGGCGAAATCCGTAATTAGTCATGGCGTTGTGGAAATTTCCGGGCCAGGAAATTCGATACAAATTGTAGCGTAACTTAAAAACTACCAAACAAAATGGTTTCTAAAACGTTTATTTCCTTTTTAATGAATGATATGTGCTTGAAGTAACAAGCGAAAAATCTCATAATAACTATTCACCTCTTATTTTTGTGCCAGATTTATTTTATTTTTTTCGCTAATGCTTTTACAAATTATATACTTTTTTCGACTTACTTTTGTTTGTTTACCATTTGAATCATATGTTTCTCATCTTACTAAATTTTACTGGCAAAAAGCTCTGTAGTAAAAATTTGTAAATACTCAGTCATGAACTGTCACTTTGCGCTCTCAATTTGTGTTCTCATTTACTGTATTTTGTGTAAACCATGATACAAAAATACAAGGTAATTTCATTTTAAAACTGTTTGACTTTTAAGCTGATTTTTGAACTTTGTTGTTTTAGAAATATTAAATGAAAACCTTGCCACATTTACGAAATGGGAACTAATAATTTGGAATTTTTTTTAAAAAATGTGTAGTTTTTGTAAATAATTTAATAATTTTAATAATTTAGTAACAAAGTACAATTATGTTACATTTCAAAATGTTTTAATAATGTGTCTAACTAACATAAGGAATTATCTGCAAATAATATAATTTTTCGTGAAGAAACTTAATACAAGTCAAGGAATTACGTTTACATGTAATTGAGGCATGAACAATTACAATTGCATGCAATTGGTATTTGATATACTAGCAATTACAAATTATTTTAATTGTAATTGAAGATTATCAACTACAATTAAATGTATTTGGGCAAAAGGCATAGTAATTGCCCACAAAGAGGTAATAATTACTTTAACAATAAAAATTACTATAACCTTTATGTCAACAGCAGAAATGCTTTACGCACGTCCACAGCAGCATACCTGGGTATGTACATACGTTTTGTATTGGGAATGGTACGTCGTTAGCATAAAAATGCTAATTACGTATCTACCTGGTTTGTTGGAATTTCCGAATTATTTTTTTAGTTTGTTAGCAATGGACAAAAGGCTAAAAAATTTTATGATAACCAATTTCATCCTCACAGTCATTGTTTGTGGAAAAAAGTGGTTGTATAGGTAGACGACATACGTATATAATAAATATATAATATAGGCAGGTAGAAACATTTATTGTTGCGGAAATTTCATTCTTTGTAGTATCGTCAGAAAATTTAGTTTACATTTATGATTCGAAGTGAAAAGACGTTTCTGTTTATTTTGTGGAAATAAAAAAATATTAAAAGTGAAATGGCTGATGGTGAATGGCTTACTCCGCGACAACTAAGCGCACTTTCGTACGAAGAACAACAAGCATATATTCGGCAAGCGCTTGAAGAGAGCCAAGAAGAAACAAGTGACCACGATTCAATAGTTGGTGACGAGGCTTTAGGTGATATTGGTGGAGATGACTCAGACGTTGAAGAACCCATGTTACCAGAATATGACCCAGAGGGCGACAGTGATTCTGATGAAGATCTTGAAGATGCACCAATTGAAACTGGCGATGTTTTTACTGCCAGAGATGGTAATGTTTGGTCCTCGATATAACCACAACCTGTAAGATTCCGTACGCACAACATTCTAAGAAGTGCAGAATCTGGACCAGTACGGGCAACGCAGGGTTTGACCATTGCAGAAACGTTCCAATTGATAATGTCAAACGAAATATGCGACATAATTATTCGTGAATCAAATCGAAAGGCAAGGCAATTTTATGATATTGACAACGCAAAACATCCAACAAGAGAACCGAGATCATGGATTCCCATAACAAAAAGTGAATTTGATGCATATTTGGGCCTACTTTTGCTAAGTGGCGTTACACATTCTGGTTACGTGCATATGAAAGATTTGTGGAAAACTACTTCACATCCACTATATCGTGCCGCAATGAGTGTACGACGATTTTGGGAAATAAGCCGCTTCATACGTTTTGATAATGGAAACACACGCCAGCAACGAAAACAAACTGACAAAGCAGCAGCAATATTACGTGGCTGGAGCCAACGTCACCGTAGATGAACAATTGTATGCTTATCGTGGTGGAACTGGCTTCACGCAATACATACCATCAAAACCTGCCAAATATGGAATAAAAGTGTGGTGGGTGTGCGACTCCATTTCTTCCTAACCATTGCAGGTACAATGAATATTGTTGAAAATCGTTGAAAATCTAAATAACTAAATTGAGTATAACTTTTCAATGCAGGGACAAATTATACAGGAATGGCACCGTCTGGTGAACGTGAAAGAAACGTTGGCGAAAGAGTAGTAAAGGATTTATGTGTCAACCTTTGGAAGAAATATTGTATGTGACAACTTTTTCACTAGCTACAACTTGGCAAAACTTTGATGTTAGACAACAATTTATCTATATTGGGTACTTGCAACAAAAGGCGTACATTCGTGCCAGCAGCATTTGCCAACCCGAAACGACGTGAGGCTGAATCATCAATGTTTGGGTTCTGTAATCACGTTACGATGTGCTCGTACGTTCCCAAGAAAAACAAGGCAGTTGTAATGTTGTCCACTACTTATTATACAACAGAAACGACCGGTCCTAAGAAGAAGCCATTGCTTATATTGGACTACAACAAAACCAAAGGTGGCGTTGATAACATGGACAAGTGCTTGTCCGAATTTAGTACGAAGCGGCGCACAAATAGATGGCCTCTGGCTTTCTTTTATAATATTGTGGACGTTGCTGCGTTTGCTGCATACGTAATATACATTGACAACAACACTCACCTGAAGACATCTACAAGCCGCCGTAGGATGTTTCTCCATCAGCTTAGCGAGCAATTGTGCAAGCCAGAAATGGAAAGAAGGGCGAATAACAGCAGAATATCCAGAGTTTTTTCAACGCGCAACGCCATCGAAGCCATGAAAGGTGGGCCCATCGGAGTTGTGGATGCTGAGGCACATGCATCGGAGGAACGTGATAGTACGGGCTGGCTAAAAGTAAAGGGGAATTGCTACATCTGCTCGAAACGACGCCCTACTCGTAAAGCATGCACATTATGCAACAAACCAGTGTGCGCAGAGCATTCCAAAGACTTACCTCAATGCGATAGATGTATTTGAATTTCAATAATTTTAAGCAAAAAAAATTAAAACTGACATTATATAATAAAAATAAAAAAATAATTACAAAACTTAGCTCAAAATAAACTATACTTTTATATTATATTATCATATTTGCATGCGTTTTACTATACATACCCAGGTATGTATTCTGTTGACTTAAGGGTGCAACTTTGTAAATGGGCTTTATCTTCCGAACGGATGATCTAATCCTAACTAAACTTGGAACTATTGCGTAAAACAGTTTTGACTAGAATATCAAGAAATTTCAAGTCGATCCGGTTATCCAGTTTAGAGCTACAGCGTTTTCAAAACTAAAAACATACCCAGGTATGTTGCCGTTGACATAAAGGTTAAAGAACAACAACCATGTAAGAAGTATATTGATAGACCATTCGCCTGAGTCAATGAAACCTCCCATGATTTCCTCCCAAAAAATTAATCTTCTGGTTCTCGTGTAGAGCTCATTGTAAAACAATCACACAAAGTGATAAAAAATAGAGATGTACATGCACAACAACTACCACTACAAGCTCAAGACTATACAATCTTTATCTGTACAATTCAAATGATAAACAAAAATATCCAAGTCAGCAGAATTAAGAATATGTACAAAAAATTTTAAAAGAAAAATTAATATGTACAACCTCAAAAAGAAATTTATATACATACATACATAAACAACAACCTAGATCGATTACAACAGACATATATCGTATACACACCCTCAACCCACACACACCTACAAAAAATTGATGACGTAATACTCATACACAAACATAACATATAATAAAATTTCATACTACGTATTGTGAAATTCAAATTCCTTTATCTAGCAATACGAAACACTGTTTCTTAAATAAATAAACGAAGGTGCCATAACGACACTTTCATCTAACCAACGAAGCAATATTCAGACTGACAAACCCCCATAAAATAATAATGTCACCTTAACATCTATCTACAATTGTTACATTAAAATAAAGAAATCAAAATATCCATTACAAGTTTATTAACACTATTCAAAAACTCTGATTATCAATACTATGGTCCCAAAATATTGAACAACTGAAAAGCACTTTTGCATAAAAAAACCTCTGCAAACAAAATACATATTTCAAATTTCAAATAAAATATATCAGCATATTTATTAGCTACACACAACTACAAATCCAAACGATCATGCGAATATTTTGCAACAAAAAAACAAAAGTTCTCACTTGAAAAAATTAATTCAAACATAGAGCAAACACTTATTTGTATGTATGTACATGCATACATCAAATAAATTTGCAGATATTTACAATAAGTATGTACACATATTGTCAAATTTCATACCCATGCGATTGCGTACTCAGAATATTTAGTAGAACTTTACACAGCTCCTCCTCCCCTCTCACACTTCCATAACCACATAATGAAAATATACACACCGTTCACCAACAGACTGACGTTGAGGCAAAAATGGACGGACATGCTTAAATAAATAGAAACAAAACATTTTAAAACTTTAAATATAAACAAATTGAATTTAACATACATAGAACAAAGATAAGATTAACAAAATAAAAAAATTTCATCGTCCACATTATTATAAAACACAGATGTAATCAAACGGATTTTAGCATAAACATATAAAAAATAGGAAAGGTCACTTACATGAGAACATTTTATACTACATATATACATCACATGTCGCCTACAAAAACAGTTCACACTATTTTAACAACATACCTCCAAATCATGGACAGACTCAAATTCGTACATTCAGACATATAGAAATTCCCACAGACAGACATAAATTCTCACGCCCCCGCATACTTACACTAACAAATTGAAAAAAACATCAAGCTATGAACATCTCACATACGCAAATATATATTCTCACGAACAGACATCAATCCACATGTAGAAATATGATGAAATTCATATACATAGCAACAGCAAGAATTCGCACGATCAGCACAAAATTAAGGGCAACACATACAAATGTATGTATGTAGATGTAGCCATACGCAACTGTATACACACACACATACATACACACACTACAATTTCATAATGTTGTGAAAATCAAATTCCATTGTCAAAAAATAAACAAGATTAAGCAAGATTTTAATATGGACAGACAGACAAACATCAATTCACATGTACAGACTCTATGTTAACACAATCTCTAACCAACCTCCCACCAACAAACAAACAAAAATTAGGATGGTGACTCTCCAACACATCCACACAAATAATCAGACGGACATTTCAAATAATGACTCATTCTCAAAACATGTGCAGCTGAATAAACAAAGCCATAAACATGATTCTACAAAATAAATAATCAAATTATTATCCCAAGAAATAAACAAGACGGACATTTGAAACGACTTACACACATTCTTAACAAATCTAAAGATAAGAAAAAAGAAACACACACACACACACATAAACAAACAGTCACGCATCCACAGCCGCACACATCCACACACCGCCACCCCCACACATCCACAGCCACGCACAAAGTAAATGTAAACACAAGCTCCACAAAAAATTATCAAGAATAAAAAAATAATAATAGCCACACAATAAACCCCGTAGGAACCCAAGTCGACTTTTTTATCTACAAGTTTGGTGACGTTGTCACCATACTTGTCTACACTCTTTATTTCCACATATAATCTAAAACACTACCCAATCTCTCAATATGACCCCATAAGAACCACATTGTCTATAGTAAGCCAATACTTTCAAGCTCCAAACTCACTACCCAATGTCTCAATATCACCCCATTAGAACCACATTGTCTATACTAAGCCAATACGTTCAAGCTCCAAACTCAACCCAGTGTCTCAATATCACCTAATTAGAACAACACCATAAATTTCTATAACACAAAATATTATCTATAATATAATTTCACACTAACTCTCATCATTAACTCAATAATAATTCATCAATATTTTTTTAACCACATTTTACCTACAGGGCACTACCATTTTTTCCCCACGGGTATCAAATTACACATTTGTTTATTTAACAATTTAAATTTCAAATTTTAATTACCCAAATTTTAAAATATTAATTGCTCCCGCACATACTGTTCCCTACTAATTTTGTGGCTTACCGAGTTACTGCACTGCACTTATATTATTTTTCTAAAAGCAAAATTCACTAAACATGTGATTATACTGTTTATTAAGCTAAAACAAAATTTGATCATTTTATTGATAAGAATTTTCCTGTGCCTCGTTTCTGTAATTTGTGAGAATTTCTTACATCGAGAAAAAATTTATAATTATACCTATCACCTTATACTATATTCACACTGCTGTAGTTTAACGTGTTTCGGCAAATATTTTAAGAAACTAAACAAAGTTGTTCAGACTACAATTTTATAAAGTTTCTGTTTACAGCATGACGAATTCATAAAAGGTGGTAGCAAACCGGCAGCAAAAAATTTTTTTCGTTTCCTATATATTAATAATTTTGCAAAGTTAATAACTAGCATTTTACATGTGTATGTACATTTTTCCATTTGAATTGAAAACTTGAAACAAAAACTAGGTTTTTAATACTTTTCAACCAACACAAATCATAGTTTTCAGAATACGCAGTTTGTTGCTATAGAAATGCTACAACCTTTTTTAATTTCGACTTTGTTCACATATTTTGCCATCATTACAAACCGTGTTGAATAAGCACTAAAATCAAATAATCAACTGAACATACATCAAGAACTATTTGGAACCCTGCCTTTTACTGGTTTTTGAATGAGTTTAATTTTGAAACACATAAATTTTTTGACAATTGATTATATGGGAAAACATCTAAAAATTAACTTGTTTAGCTCGTAAACACCTAAAATTGCCAAAAACAGGGTAGTGTGAATTGCCTAATAGTTGCATTTTGCTTTTAGAAAAATAATATGCATACAGTGCAGTAACTCGGTAAGCCACAAAAAATATTGAATAAATGTACGTTTAAGTTTAATCAAAATTTAACATTGTATGGTTTTTGGAATTTCTACTTAATATACACATCATAACTATGTGAATTATACTAGATAGGAACGATTCGCGCGGCCCCCATTAAAATTTTAAAATTTGGGTAATTAAAATTTGAATTTTAATTGTTAAATAAACAAATGTGTAATTTGATACCCGTGGGGAAAAAAATGAAAGTGCCCTGTAGGCAAAATGTGTATAGTGAAGATTGTGAAAAATTATAGTGTGGGTAATGCTTTTTGGTGTTATAGAAATTTAGGGTGTTGTTCTAATGGGGTGATATTGAGACATTGAGTAGTGAGTTTGTAGCTTGAAAGTATTGGTTTGGTATAGACAATGTGGTTCTTATGGGGTGATATTGAGACATTGGGTAGTGAGTTTGGAGCTTGAAAGTATTGGCTTAGTATAGACTGTGTGGTTCTTATGGAGTCATATTAAGAGATTGGGTAGTGTTTTAGATTATATGTGGAAATAAAGAGTGTAGACAAGTTTGGTGACAACGTCACCAAACTTGTAGATAAAAAAGTCGTCTTGGGTTCCTACGGGGTTTATTGTGTGGCTATTATTATTTTTTTGTTCTTGATAATTTTTTGTGGTGCTTGTGTTTACATTTACTTTGTGCGTGGCTGTGGGTGCGTGGATGAGTGGGGGGTGGGGGTGTGTGGATGTGCGCGGCTGTGGGTACGTGGCCGTTTTGTTTGTGTGTGTGTTTCTTTTTTCTTATCTTTAAGTATTAAAGTATTGGTTTGGCTTAGACAACGTGGTTCTTATGGGGTGATATTGAGACATTGGGTAGTGAGTTTGGAGCTTGAAAGTATTGGCTTACTATAGAGAATGTGGTTCTTATGGGGTGATATTGAGAGATTTGGTAGTGTAGACAAGTTTGGCGACAACGTCAACAAACTTGTAGATAAAAAAGTCGTCTTGGGTTTCTACGGGGTTTATTGTGTGGCTATTATTATTTTTTTGTTCTTGATAATTTTTTATGGTGCTTGTGTTTACATTTACTTTGTGCGTGGCTGTGGGTGCGTGGATGTGTGGGGGGTGGGGGTGTGTGGATGTGCGCGGCTGTGGCTGCGTGGCCGTTTTGTTTGTGTGTGTGTTTTCTTTTTTCTTATCTTTAGATTTGTTAAGAATGTGTGTATGTCGTTTAAAATGTCCGTCTTGTTTATTTCTTATGATAATAATTTGATTATTTGTTTTGCAGAATCAAATTTATTGTTTTGTTTATTCAGCTGCACATGTTTTGAGAATGAGTCATCATTTCATTAGTCATCATTTATGTGTGTTGTATTTGAAATAAAAAAACAGTTGTTTTAATTTTTTTTCTATGCATTTAATTTTTATTAAATATATTTAAGTGATTAAAAAGTTTTAAAATTGTTAATTTTAAGACAATAATAATTGTTTGAGTTCATGTAACATTTCCTATAGGGTCTATTGTGAACAACAAATACAACAAAAACTAACTTCATTGCAGTCAGCTCAAATTTAAAATAAAACAAGAATACAAAAGAATTAATGAATTATTTACAGCTTATTACTACACGTATTTAAAATCTATATAAAAATAGTGTAGCTTTGCGTACCTACAATTGTCTAATGTACGTACATCTGTACATACACATATGTACTTATATATGAACATGATTTGTAAACTCGATTGAACATTTTTTAAAAGAAGAAGTGGGACTTACATTGTTACCGTCGATAAGTGAAGTTGAATAAAATTTTATTGAAATTTAATCAATTGTTTTTTTTTTATTATTTCTTAGTTTTTTCTACATATGTAGGTAGAAAAAAGTTGCCTAACATTTTTTAGCTTTGTGCTAGGAAAAAGTTCCTGGCTCATACACGGTCCTTCGAGCCGGATCGTTGTGAAACATTTGTGATTCATAAGCCATGGAAGGGGATAAATCTATATCGAGTCCTCACACTTTGCCAGCGAGTACCTATAGTGGTACTGGTAATATTCGTACTAGATCGATGCAGCGAGAACAAATTATGGCCAGCTTTAATACAATGAAGCAAAAAATTAATGACTTGAATAAGATGTCAGCATTTCAGCTGGAAGTCAGGCTTGCATTATTAGAACGCCAATTAGAGGCGTTTGAGAAGATTCAGTCAGAGCTGGAAATGCTAGATGAATCGGAAATCAGACAACCCCATCGTACCACAGTTGAAGATGATAACTATGAAATAAAGTCAGTAATTTTGGAACGACTAGCATTTCATCGCGGCAACATCTCTGAGATGCCTCTGTCTAGCACACGTGTAACAAGTCAACCATGTCCTGTTTTGCCGACACTTCAATTGTCAAAGTTTAGCGGTAATTATAAAGACTGGTTGGAGTTTTACAATGTATTTTGCTCGCTTGTTCACGAAAACCAAGAGCTGTCCCCAGTCTCTAAGTTTCAATATTTAAAATCGTGTTTGACAGATAATGCAGCGCGCCTGATTCAATCGCTAGAAGTTACGGCAGAAAATTATGTAGTAGCATTCAATTTACTCAAAAGTCGATACAACAACAAAAGACAACTATTTCAATCTCATTGTCTTGAACTATTTAGTATTCAAAAGGTAAACAAACCAAGTGTGACAATGCTTCGTTCATTTATCGACAATGTAAACGCTAGCATGCGTGCTTTGGAATCAATTGCTACCACTGATCAAATTGCCGAGAACATTATCTTACACCTAGTAATCTCCAAACTCGATGTTGATCTACAAGCAAAATGGGAGGATAGTCAAATGTATTCGTTATCTGTAACCATAGCCTCCTCGTCAACACTGGAGTTGCTTAGCTGGGACGACTTAGCTGCTTTTTTAGAAAGACGATGTAAGTCATTAGAAATTTATGAAAAGGGTGTCACAACTTCAAATAGAGATCTACGTCATATTCGTCACTTACAACATAGAACCAATCGCACGTTTGCATCAAACCCTCAAACAGCATCATACATATCGTCAAACCAACCATCAAAATGTCCTATTTGCGACTCTGGTCCAAGCCACAGTGTATTTCGTTGCACAAAATTTGTTGATATGAACATCCTTGATCGTTTTAAAATTGTAAAGCGTTTAAAATTATGCTTAAACTGCCTTGGGCTAAGTCATATAGCAAGCTCTTGTCCTTCGTTAAACAGATGTCAGAAATGCATCGCAGGACATCACACGTTACTACACAAAGAGCATCGGTCCTCGGAAGAAGCCACCCAGACTGTTGCATCTAGCGATGTTTCAAACAACACTTCTTGTCTTCAAGTAGATGACGAAAAAAGTCCTGCAATTCTAGCCACAGCAATGATCGAATTATGGTCCCCGAGTTGCACTTCTATGAGGGTAAGAGCTTTACTTGACTCATGTTCTCAGTCTAACTTTATTACAGAACGAATGGCACAACGTTTACGGCTTCCACGTAGAAAGATTAATATCAACGTTTGCGGCATAGGTGGTACAAATTCTGTTTGTGCTAAATATGCATGCACTCTTACAGCACGATCATTAACATCTGGATATGCCCCTACACTGGATGCAGTAGTTATTTCATCAATTTCGTCTTGTCATCCGCGGCGCTACATAAATATTTCAGGATGGAATTTACCTAGCAATATAAAACTTGCTGATCAAAATTTCAATATACCAGGTCCGGTTGATTTACTTCTTGGTGTAGATTTGTTTTGGGATCTTCTTATGGCAGGAAAAATAAAGGGAAAAAATCAACCGAATTTTATAAAAACAAAGTTAGGCTGGATCGTATCAGGATCAACTAAGACAAATGATGGCCGCTACAACCCAATTTCAACACAAAATTCATCACAAACAACGATTGAACAGAGGTCAGAAGTTTTAATGACAGAAAACAGCCATAATGTCTGCTTGCCAGAAAATAAACCCATAACATATACTCAGCAAGCCTCGACATCAAATGAACCCCTATTGGAAACACTATTACAATCATTTTGGAATATTGAAATTTTTGAAACAAACAAAAAGGAAACAATCACATTAGAAGAAGCCGTATGTGAACAACTTTTTAAACAAACAACTAAACGGTGTCCCATAACAGGTAAATTTATTGTTCGTCTACCCTTTAAGGTCATCCCGCCAGACTTGGGCAAATCACGACAAATTGCACACCGAAGATTCACGTATTTAGAAGCAAGGTTTGCTCGTGATAAATATGTTCAAAGAGAATACATTGAGTTTTTGGATGAGTATCGCTCATTAGGTCACATGATACCAACAGCTACAGATAGTGCACGTTATTATATTCCTCACCAGTGTTTGTCAAACCAGACAGCAGTACAACGCGCCTTCTGGTAGTATTTGACGCATCGTGTACCCCAACAAATGGAAAATCGTTAAACGACCAACTTCATGTTGGCCCGACCCTTCAAGATGATGTTTTTACAATTTTAACTCGTTTTCGTTATCACAAATTTGTTTTGGTAGCAGATATTGCCAAAATGTACAGACAGATTTTGGTAGATGATGACGACAAAAAGTGGCAATGCATTTTGTGGAGAAAAAATATTAACGATCCACTGCTGACTTACGAACTACAAACTGTTACCTATGGCACAAGTTGCGCCCCGTACTTAGCCGTTAAGTGTCTTCAACAATTGGCAAAGGATGAAACAACCAATTACCCTTTTGGGGTAAACGCAACACTTAGAGATTTTTATGTCGATAATTTAATGACAGGTGGCAACACGGAAGGTGAAGAAATTTAGGGTGTTGTTCTAATGGGGTGATATTGAGACATTGGGTAGTGAGTTTGGAGCTTGAAAGTATTGGTTTAGTATAGACAATGTGGTTCTTATGGGGTGATATTGAGACATTGGGTAGTGAGTTTGGAGCTTGAAAGTATTGGCTTACTATAGAGAATGTGGTTCTTATGGGGTGATATTGAGAGATTGTGTAGTGTTTTAGATTATATGTGGAAATAAAGAGTGTAGACAAGTTTGGCGACAACGTCACCAAACTTGTAGATAAAAAAGTCGTCTTGGGTTTCTACGGGGTTTATTGTGTGGCTATTATTATTTTTTTGTTCTTGATAATTTTTTATGGTGCTTGTATTTACATTTACTTTGTGCGTGGCTGTGGGTGCGTGGATGTGTGGGGGTGTGTGGATGTGCGCGGCTGTGGGTGCGTGGCCGTTTTGTTTGTGTGTGTGTTTCTTTTTTCTTATCTTTAGATTTGTTAAGAATGTGTGTATGTCGTTTAAAATGTCCGTCTTGTTTATTTCTTATGATAATAATTTGATTATTTGTTTTGCAGAATGAAATTTATTGTTTTGTTTATTCAGCTGCACATGTTTTGAGAATGAGTCATCATTTGATAACAATATTTCATTAGTCATCATTTATTTGTGTTGTATTTGAAATAAAAAAACAGTTGTTTTAATTTTTTTTTCTATGCATTTAATTTTTATTAAATATATTTAAGTGATTAAAAAGTTTTAAAATTGTTAATTTTGAGACAATAATAATTGTTTGAGTTCATGTAACATTTCCTATAGGGTCTATTGTGAACAACAAATACAACAAAAACTAACTTCATTGCAGTCAGCTCATATTTAAAATAAAACAAGAATACAAAAGAATTTATTAATTATTTACAGCTTATTACTACACGTATTTAAAATCTATATAAAAATAGTGTAACTTTGCGTACCTACAATTGTCTAATGTACGTATATCTGTACATACACATATGTACTTATATATGAACATGATTTGTAAACTCGATTGAACATTTTTTAAAAGAAGAAGTGGGACTTATATTGTTACCGTCGATAAATGAAGTTGAATAAAATTTTATTGGAATTTAATCAATTGTTTTTTTTATTATTTCTTGGTTTTTTCTACATAGGTAGAAAAAAGTTGCCTAACATTTTTTAGCTTTGTGCTAGGAAAAAGTTCCTGGCTCAGACACGGGCCTTCGAGCCGGATCGTTGTGAAACCTTTGTGATTCATAAGCCATGGAAGGGGATAAATCTATATCGAGTCCTCACACTTTGCCAGCGAGTACCTATAGTGGTACTGGTAATATTCGTACTAGATCGATGCAGCGAGAACAAATTATGGCCAGCTTTAATACAATGAAGCAAAAAATTAATGACTTGAATAAGATGTCAGCATTTCAGCTGGAAGTCAGGCTTGCATTATTAGAACGCCAATTAGAGGCGTTTGAGAAGATTCAGTCAGAGCTGGATATGCGAGATGAATCGGAAATCAGACAACCCCATCGTACTACAGTTGAAGATGATTACTATGAAATAAAGTCAGTAATTTTGGAACGCCTAGCATTTCATCGCGGCAACATCTCTGAGATGCCTCTGTCTACCACACGTGTAACAAGTCAACCATGTAGTTCTCTGCGTCCTGTTTTGCCGACACTTCAATTGTCAAAGTTTAGCGGTAATTACAAAGACTGGTTGGAGTTTTACAATGTGTTTTGCTCGCTTGTTCACAAAAACCAAGAGCTGTCCCCAGTCTCTAAGTTTCAATATTTAAAATCGTGTTTGACAGATAATGCAGCGCGCCTGATTCAATCGCTAGAAGTTACGGCAGAAAATTATGTAGTAGCATTCAATTTACTCAAAAGTAGATACAACAACAAAAGACAACTATTTCAATCTCATTGTCTTGAACTATTTAGTATTCAAAAGGTAAACAAACCAAGTGTGACAATGCTTCGTTCATTTATCGACAATGTAAACGCTAGCATGCGTGCTTTGGAATCAATTGCTACCACTGATCAAATTGCCGAGAACATTATCTTACACCTAGTAATCTCCAAACTCGATATTGATCTACAAGCAAAATGGGAGGATAGTCAAATGTATTCGTTATCTGTAACCATAGCCTCCTCGTCAACACTGGAGTTGCTTAGCTGGGACGACTTAGCAGCTTTTTTAGAAAGACGATGTAAGTCATTAGAAATTTATGAAAAGGGTGTCACAACTTCAAATAGAGTTCTACGTCATATTCGTCACTTACAACATAGAACCAATCGCACGTTTGCATCAAACCCTCAAACAGCATCATACATATCGTCAAACCAACCATCAAAATGTCCTATTTGCGACTCTGGTCCAAGCCACAGTGTATTTCGTTGCACAAAATTTGTTGATATGAACATCCTTGATCGTTTTAAAATTGTAAAGCGTTTAAAATTATGCTTAAACTGCCTTGGGCTAAGTCATATAGCAAGCTCTTGTCCTTCGTTAAACATAAGTCAAAAATGCAACGCAGCACATCGCACGTTACTACACAAAGAGCATCGGTGCTTGGAAGAAGCCGCCCAGACTGTTGCATCTAGTGATGTTTCAAACAACACTTCTTGTCTTCAAGTAGCTGACGAAAAAAGTCCTGCAATTCTAGCCACAGCAATGATCGAATTATGGTCCCCGAGTTGCACTTCTATGAGGGTAAGAGCTTTACTTGACTCATGTTCTCAGTCTAACTTTATTACAGAACGAATGGCACAACGTTTACGGCTTCCACGTAGAAAGATTAATATCAACGTTTGCGGCATAGGTGGTACAAATTCTGTTTGTGCTAAATATGCATGCACTCTTACAGCACGATCATTAACATCTGGATATGCCCCTACACTGGATGCAGTAAATACTTCATCAATTTCGTCTTGTCATCCGCGGCGCTACATAAATATTTCAGGATGGAATTTACCTAGCAATATAAAATTTGCTGATCAAAATTTCAATATACCAGGTCTGGTTGATTTACTTCTTGGTGTAGATTTGTTTTGAGATCTTCTTATGGTAGGAAAAATAAAGGGAAAAAATCAACCGAATTTTATAAAAAAGTTAGGCTGGATCGTATCAGGATCAACTAAGACATATGATGGCCGCTACAACCCAATTTCAACACAAAATTCATCACAAACAACGATTGAACAGAGGTCAGAAGTTTTAATGACAGAAAACAGCCATAATGTCTGCTTGCCAGAAAATAAACCCATAACATATACTCAGCAAGCCTCGACATCAAATGAACCCCTATTGGAAACACTATTACAATCATTTTGGAATATTGAAAATTTTTAAACAAACAAAAAGGAAACAATCACATTAGAAGAAGCCGTATGTGAACAACTTTTTAAAGAAACAACTAAACAGTGTCCCATAACAGGTAAATTTATTGTTCGTCTACCCTTTAAGGTCATCCCGCCAGACTTGGGCAAATCGCGACAAATTGCACACCGAAGATTCACGTATTTAGAAGCAAGGTTTGCTCGTGATAAATATGTTCAAAGAGAATACATTGAGTTTTTGGATGAGTATCGCTCATTAGGTCACATGATACCAACAGCTCCAGATAGTGCACGTTATTATATTCCTCACCAGTGTTTGTCAAACCAGACAGCAGTACAACGCGCCTTCTGGTAGTATTTGACGCATCGTGTACCCCAACAAATGGAAAATCGTTAAACGACCAACTTCATGTTGGCCCGACCCTTCAAGATGATGTTTTTACATTTTTAACTCGTTTTCGTTATCACAAATTTGTTTTGGTAGCAGATATTGCCAAAATGTACAGACAGATTTTGGTAGATGATGACGACAAAAAGTGGCAATGCATTTTGTGGAGAAAAAATATTAACGATCCACTGCTGACTTACGAACTACAAACTGTTACCTATGACACAAGTTGCGCCCCGTACTTAGCCGTTAAGTGTCTTCAACAATTGGCAAAGGATGAAACAACCAATTACCCTTTTGGGGCAAACGCAACACTTAGAGATTTTTATGTCGATAATTTAATGACAGGTGGCAACATGGAAGGTGAAGTGATCCAGATAAAACGACAGGTAACAGCACTTTTGAAGAGTGGTGGCTTTCCCCTTAGAAAATTTGCTTCGAACAGCGAACTCATTTTATACGATGTACCACTATCTGAACGCGAAATTGTTGTTAGGGTAGACGACATGCAATACGTAAAAACTTTGGGCCTAAAATGGTCTCCATCGGAAGACATGTTTCATTTTTCGTATCCACCTCACCAGCAAAAACAAAACACAATGAAAAGATCAATTTTGTCCCATATGGCCAGTTTCTTTGATCCAGTAGGCTTCATCAATCCACTTATTGTACGATGTAAAATTTTGATGCAAGATCTTTGGAAATTAAAATTGCAATGGCATGAAAGCGTACCATATGATGTCTTTTCTGAATGGAAACAAATTTGCGATGAACTGAAATTAATTTGTCAAATTAAAATACCAAGGTACGTAAATTTTAATACAAAAAGTAACGTACATCTTTTTGTAGATGCAAGTCAAAAAGCATATGGTGCATGTATTTATGCAGTAACTAAAGATGGCAAGGATATAAGTTCCAACTTGATAGCCGCCAAATCAAGGGTAGCGCCCACTAAAGAAATAAGTTTACCACGATTGGAGCTGTGTGCGGCGTTACTAGGGAGTCAGTTGTTAGAATCTGTCAGAGAACAGTTTCCCGTGACACCTAACAAAATTGTTTGTTGGTCAGACTCCATGATAACGTTATCGTGGATTGCGGGAGTTACCGTAAGAGGAAATGAAACCTCGTTTGATGCCAGTTGATTAATAATAATTTTTATTTTCTTCCACTTCTTTTTATGTTCTTACAAAACGTTGTGTTTGCATTTTGCTGCATTTTAATTAATAAATTGAAAATTAAATGTGTTAATACAATTTAGGTAATTGAACTTATTTGATTTTACAAGCTAAGCTATTTGTTGTTGTTCTTAAAGTTTTTAAAATTCTTAAGAAATTGAAAATAGAATGTGTCGATACAATTTAGGTAGTTGAACTTATTTGATTTTGCAAGGTAAGTTATTTGTTGTTGTTCTTAAAGTTTTTAAAATTCTTAGGAAATTGAAAATAGAATGTGTCGATACAATTTAGGTAGTTGAACTTATTTGATTTTACAAGGTAAGTTATTTGTTGTTGTTCTTAAAGTTTTAAATTACAATTTATAAAATTCTTAGGAAATCTAATTGAACTTATTTAATTTTACACAGTGACCGTTGATGATTTGTTGTTATTGTTGTTGTTTTTGGATGGGTTGGTTGCCGTTGGTAACTCCTCCCCCCCTAGAGTAGAGCGAGGGCCACAAAGATTCTGCAGGGGCACGAACGAAACCACTAAAGAAATTTGTAGTCGGTATATATTGAATTTTCTTCTTTAGGCATAATGTTGTACCGATGATAATTAAGATGATTATGATAATAGCTCCGTATGTAGCATATTGGTGAGTAATTGTTGTTTTTTCAAGTGAAGACATCATTTTGTGGTCATTAAATTGGAATGACTTTAGTTTCTGCAAGTTGAATTCTTCTATGACCGTGTCTGGGATCACGTTAACAAATTTAGGTAATGTAATATTGATATACTTGTGGTAAGTTTTTGGTTTGTCTTCATATATTAATCCGTTGATGATAAGTGTGCAATTCTCATAAAATAGTAGTGCTGTGTTCGTTATGTTGACAATTTTCCCACAATCAGATTCAACAGAAATGAGCGGTGTATTTATGAAAAGCACAAAATTATTTTCAGGTTGGTATATTGTTTCGAATCTTCCTACGTCCTTTATGTTACATCTTGGCTGTTGGTTGCGGATGAGTTTACCCAAACATAATGATTGCTCGAACGGTTCACTTCTCATTGGATTTTTACAAATATATATATTTTCTAACTTAAAACATTTATCATTATAATAATTGATTGATTTATCATTGTAAACTATATAATCAGAGGTAATGATTTGTCGTGTTTCGTTTATAGGTAAGGGTATGATATGAGACATGACAAAGTTTTCTTTTTTTATTATTGGAATTTTTATATTAAATACAATATTTGAGTTATTATAATATGCTTGGAGTTCCCAAATTTCGTAAATTTGTTCTACAGAATTTATTTCAGGTATTTGGTTGTTAAGTGAGTTGTAAATTGTGTCAATTTCATTGTGACTTAGTATAAATTTGGATATTACATTTATTTTAGCTAATACAATACTTTCTGCTATATTGCTGATTTGATTAATTAATATGTCTATATTATAATTGATTCTGTTAATATATTGTATTTTGGAGATGATTAGATCCTCTTTGTATATTTTGTTGGATATATTTTCATATGTGTGTTTTAAGAATTTTGTGATACTATCTTGTTCGCTATTAATGTGTTTAGTTATATTGCTGAATCTCTCTATCATTTCTGTATTTAGAATAATTTGTTTTTTAATATCAGTACTTATTTTATTTTTACTTTCCATTAGTTCCTTAAACTGTAAGTTTATTTTCATTGCATCGTTATTATCCATATTACCCGTAATGTATTTGATTGCGGAACCTAATCCATCAAATAGACCTCTCTTTTTTCTTTTAAAAGGCAATAAGTTATTGAGTTTGTCATTTAATTGCAATAGTTTTAATTTCGTAATTTTTAACGAATCTTCAATAGATTTATCTTGTTCAAATATATTTAATGCTTCTGTAATTTTCTCAATATTGTTTATGTAATCGTTGAGGTCAATTAAATGGATTACATTTTGGTAATGGTCAATAATTTTGGCATCTCCCAGCCTTAATTCTACAATGGCCAATCCGTTATTAAGTTCTTGAATATCTATTTTTTGGGCTTGAATTGCCGTTAATCTAGAAATATATATATATATATATATATATATATATATATATATATATATATATATATATATATATATATATATATATATATATATATATATATATATATATATATATATATATATATATATATATATATATATATATATATATATATATATATATATATATATATATATATATATATATATATATATATATATATATATATATATATATATATATATATATATATATATATATATATATATATATATTTTATACAAGCATGTAATAGAATTGCTTAATTGTTATTTAAATAGCAAATTAAAGATATATTTAGTTTTTGTGTATAATAGGTTTTTTCTGAATAAGTACATATTTAACAGTAAAGATGTTTTTTAGTTTCTCTGTTTTGTTTAATTTAGAATGGAAATACCAAATGTTTTTGACATTATTAAAAATTAAAAATTATTAAAAAATTAAAAATCTTGTTTTTCTATTTTATTTTTTATTTCAACATTCTTTTCACAACCATTTTTATGAAATAATTGTTTTAAACTCGATATTGGGTATTCCCATTTTACAATATTTATCTAAAATAAATCTTATCTCTTCTATTATTGTGTTTCATTGTTTCTTTTTATTCTTCTTTTAATTTTAGATTTATGAATTTTTTGATTTTTCTCTGTTACAAATGCTATATTTTTATCGTTTTTTACAACATGTTTGGAGAATCTTGGAGTTATTTTATTTCTTCTGTTTTCTTTTCTGAACACTATGTCATTTGTTTTGAGGTTTTTTGGTTTTATTCTATTTTTATTTAATTTTTCTATTCTTTTTTTGACTGATGTTTGCATTTTTTCTTGAATTTTTGGATAAATAATTTGTTGGTACTCATTGAGTTTTTGTAAATATTCATGTTCTTTATTTCTTTACTGGAGACATGAGGTCTCCCAAAAAATAATTCGTAAGGTGTTAGTTTTGTCGTTGAGTGGATTGAGTTGTTATAAGTTATAAGAGCTTCTGAAAAAATTTCATGGTCGATTGAAAGTCGGCTCTCTTTTCTTTTGGCTGTTATTATTCTATATAATTCTGTCAGTGTAGAGTGTAATCTCTCAATAGGTGCATTGCTTGAGGATTGCTGGAAGGAGGTTATGTGTAAATCAATGTCAAATTGTTTACAAAAGTCTTGAAAAATCATTGCAGTAAATTCTTTTCCCTGATCGCAGACGATCTTTTTGGGAATACCGTAAGTGCTAATGAAACTTTTGAGAGATTTAATTATGTTTAGGCTGGTTCTGGCAATTATTGTAAATCCTGCTGCAAATTTTGAGAATTTATCTATAATGGTTAGTATTTGTTGATGATTTATGTGGTAAATGTCTATATGGATAATGTCCAAAGGTTTTGAGGGTGTTTCCGGTATTTGATAGACAATCTTTTGCGGGTGTCTATCATACTTAAGTGTGTGACAGACGTCACAGTTGTTGATTATTTGGGAGGTTTTGCATTTCAAGTTTGGGAAAAAATATTCTTTTTTGAGATGTAAGTATGTTTCATCTATTCCTCTGTGGTTACTATTTTGATGATACCTTCTTATTATTTCGTCTTGTTCGTCATTATCTTTTATGTCGTTGATTTTTTGAGTACATCGTACTAGACGGTACGTTTTATTATTTGAAAAATAGGTGCTAAAGACCTTTTGGATAATTCGGAATATGTTGTCTTCAGAATAGATTGCAATGAGTCTGTGTGGTTTAAAATGTTTAACAAAAATTTTAGTTATTGAATTTTCGTCGAAAGCTGGTGAGCTAATTATCTTTCTGATTTTGTTTTTAAAAGGTACCTCAGTTGTTACTTTTGATTCCGGGTGAACTTCAAATATTATTTGGATATTGAATTCGTTTAATGGTTTTTCCGAGATTGGAATGCCATCGTCTTGATTCTCCTCTGCAGAATGAATTGTACTATCTGTAGTATCTGCAGCTGGGGCTACCTCAAGGTTATTTACGTCTGTCTTTATTCTACTGAGAGCATCAGCGTTCGTATTTTGCGTACCTTTTTTATATACAATTTCATATTCAAATTCCTCTAACTTCAAACGCCAACGGACTAGCTTTGAATTAGGTTCCTTTAGACCCATTATCCAAGTTAATGGTCTATGATCGGTCACTATTTAAAATTTGCGACCAAAAAGGTACGGGCGAAAGTATCTTGTCGCCCACACTATGGCTAATAGCTCTTTTTCAATAGTAGAGTAATTTGTTTCCGAAGTATTTAGTGTTCTGCTAGCATAGCAAATTGGTTTATCGTTACCTATCTGTCCTTGGGACAACACGGCGCCCAATGCAAAATTGCTATCATCTGTTGTAAGGATAAAATCCTTAGAGAAGTCTGGGTGCTGTAAAATTGGATCGTTACAGAGCAGATTCTTACACATTTCGAATGTTTTTACATAACTTTCAGTTAACTTTATTTCCATACCTTTTTTTAGGCAAACCGTTAAAGGTTTTGTCAATTTGGCGAAGTTTGGGATAAATTTTCTATAATATCCTAATAACCCTAAGAATGATTTTAGGTTTTTTGCTGTCTTTGGAATCGGAAAATTTTTTACTGCGCTTATTTTGCTTGGATTTGGTTTTATACCTTCTGTTGACACAATATGCCCTAAAAATTCAATTTCTTTTCGTAGAAACTCCGACTTATCTAATTGAATTTTAAAATTTGAGTCTCTTAATTTTTCGAAAACCAAATCCAGATTCCTAATGTGTTCTTGTAAAGAGGTGCCGAAAATAATAATATCATCCAAATACACAAGACATACTTTTCCTATTAGTTCCCTCAAAATATTATCCATTACCCGTTGGAAGGTAGACGGGGCATTTTTTAGACCAAATGGCATCCTGATGAACTCATAATGGCCTCCTTCCACAGAAAAGGCAGTTTTCTGTATGTCTTTAGGGTCCATCTCAATTTGATGGAACCCACTTGCGAGATCCACAGTGGAGAAGTATACACATCTTCCCAACTTATCCAGAAGTTCGTTTATGTTTGGTATAGGGTATTTGTCTGTTACGGTTTTTTCATTGACTTTTCTAAAATCGATTACTAATCTCCACTTTTGTTTGCCACTCGCGTCCTTCTTTTTTGGGACGATCCACACGGGTGAACTCCACGGTGAATAACTAGGACGTATTATATTTTGATTTAGTAATTTAGAAATTTGATCCTGAACTTCCTTCTTGTGGACATAGGGATACCTGTATGATTTTGTGTATACTGGAATTTCATTACTTGTAGGGATACTATGTCTTATTTTATTGGAGAATGTTAGTTTTTGCCCTTCTCTATAAAAAATTTCTGAATATTTTTTACATGTTTTTAATAATAGCTTTCTTTCCTCGTTGTTAAGATGGTCAAGTCTGAGGAGATGTCTTATATCATCCACCTCTTCACTTCTTGGTGTTTCCATCTCTAAGGAATGAATTTCAAAGAAGCTACTAGAACAGTAATTGTGCACCTTAATAGGTTGTTCAAAATAAACTACTTCTATGTTATTGCTTATATTAGATATTTCAATTAAACTAAACCACTTGTTTGCTTTGTATATTCCACTCGATATAATAATGTTGTCGCCTATTTGAGTTTCTGGGATCCAGATGTCACCGAATTCGACATCCACTGGTAAATTAAAAAATTTTTTTGTATTTGGTTCTAATAAAAATCTTTCGGAACATATATTTGGTTTATGATGTAAAGGTATTATTACAGATTTTGTTTTTATTATATTTTTATCTAAGTCAATTTGAGCTCCAAGGTTTGATAAAAAATCAATTCCTAAGAGACCATCAAAATAATTATGGAATTTGAACACCAAAAATGAAAATTTACCTGTTTGGTTAAATTCGTTAAAGGTTGGAAGTATTGCTATTTCATTAATTTGGTGTTTTGCTAGTATAGTTTTAATGGTTGTAGGCTTACGTTTAACGAGTTGTTGTGGGTGAACATGCTCTGGAGAAATGAAGGACGTATATGCACCGGTATCTATTAAGAATTTAAAATTTTTCTGATCAAGTTTAATATTAATATATTTTAGCTCATTCCCATGATTATTCACATCTAAATAACCTGTGGGTTTTTCGAGGTAACGCCTAAAAAAATTTACTTCTTCTTCATTAGTTAGCTCATGTTGTGTTAGTTCTTCACAATTATTCAGTTCCATGTTAGGGTACCTTCTTATTTGTGAACTTGGACTTTGTTTTATATTTGAAAATGAATTTTTACTTCTCAGATGAGAAAATCCGCTAGAAGTGTCCATTGGTTCAGGTGGTGGTAATTTAGGTATACCATTATTAAAGGGAGTATGTTGTTGTGGAAAATTATTGGAGTATCTTTGTGAGTTAAAATTGTGAAAATTGTTTGTGATAGGATTTTGATTTTTCCTGGCATTAAAAGGATTTTGATAATTTTCTCGTATGTTACCATTGTTTTGGTTTCTGTACTGAAAATTATTATGAAAGTTATTATTGTATTGTCTGTTATTGTTAGTATAGCGGTTTCTATAATAGGGAACATTATTAAATCTTTGTTGATTTTGATACCTGTTAAAATTCTTTTGTCCGAAACCTTGTTGGTAATAAATGTTTTGCTCTTTAATGCAGCAATCCAACGCTTCTGCTAAATTAGTTGGCCTCATTGCTCTAATAGTTGTTCCCAAAGGGTCCTTTAGTCCAGTGGTAAATGCATTGAGGCACATTTCAGCATAGAGCCTTTTTTTGCAGTTATAACATTTGCATCAGTTTCGTGTAAAAATATGTTATTACATAGAGCTGACTGTAGCTCAACGACTTCCCCGTAAAATTTTTCGAATGGTTTATTATACTGTTTTAAGGAGTGTAAATCTTTAATCAGTGAGGTTTCGGTACGTTTATCCGAATAATACGTGATAAGATTTTCCTTAATGTTATCCCAGTTTAATGGGGTTCCGTACATGTTCAAAATTTCGTTTGCTTGGCCATCGATTTTATTTCGAATGGCCCTTAGCAAGATTTGACCATACGGTGTTTTGTCTGTACCACGAATAAATAAAAGAATCTCTTCGACGTTGTTAATAAATTCATGAAGTAGCCTGGGGTTACCGTCAAATGTTGGTAATTGTTTAATTGCGTCTGGTATCTTTAGAGATTGAAATACTTCGTTTTGAATATTAGTTGCCATTTCGGCAGGAAGGATTTGTTCACTATTCATAATTTCAAAGCTTCCTGTTTCTGGTATAGAGGTTAAACTTTTACTCTTAAATATGTTATATGGTGTAAACCTATTTCGCTTTGGCATTTATTCTCAATACTTTTCCAAAATAAAATAAAAGATAACTTACAGGAAAATCAGAAATACTATTTGCATTGTTGATTTATCCGGGCCTTTTATAAAATGTTTTATTAATTTATTGCTTTTATTTATGTTATGATTATCAATCAACTTTAGCGTAGGTTGACGGTTAAGTAAGCACTTGTGTATGAATGGTTTATTGGATAGTATGTATATTCTTCAAAAAATTTTTTAAATGATTATTTTTCAAACTTCTTTTTTTTATTTTTTTTTATTTAATATTTTTCATAACTTTGTACATATATTTTTATAAATCTTTCTATTTTGTAAAGGCTACTGATATTCACTCAAAGCCACTTTTTTATATTGATATAAATTAATTTTTTTTGTATTAAAAATATTTTATTTTTCTAAAAGTCAGGTCTCAATATGATGTTCGCTCATATTATAGCGACCTTTGTATATAATATAGTATAATTTTTGAATTTTTTTCAGAGGATTAATTATGATATTCACCAATTTTGTTTTTATTTTTCTAGTCCTTTTCTCCAAAGGATTAGTTATGATATGCCTTCATAACATAATATTTTTTCCTTTTCTTTATTTATATATTTTTTTTTTATTCTTTTTTATTTTACACCATCCACATAAACTTTTCCACACATATTTTCACAAGTACCTAAACTTAAACTGCCCGTTCGACTGCGCCAGTTACCGTAAGAGGAAATGAAACCTCGTTTGATGCCAGTTGATTAATAATAATTTTTATTTTCTTCCACTTCTTTTTATGTTGTTACAAAACGTTGTGTTTGCATTTTGCTGCATTTTAATTAATAAATTGAAAATTAAATGTGTTAATACAATTTAGGTAATTGAACTTATTTGATTTTACAAGCTAAGCTATTTGTTGTTGTTCTTAAAGTTTTTAAAATTCTTAAGAAATTGAAAATAGAATGTGTCGATACAATTTAGGTAGTTGAACTTATTTGATTTTGCAAGGTAAGTTATTTGTTGTTGTTCTTAAAGTTTTTAAAATTCTTAGGAAATTGAAAATAGAATGTGTCGATACAATTTAGGTAGTTGAACTTATTTGATTTTACAAGGTAAGTTATTTGTTGTTGTTCTTAAAGTTTTAAATTACAATTTATAAAATTCTTAGGAAATCTAATTGAACTTATTTAATTTTACACAGTGACCGTTGATGATTTGTTGTTATTGTTGTTGTTTTTGGATGGGTTGGTTGCCGTTGGTAACTCGGGCGAGGCTTTTCGTTGGCCAACGTTTGTATCAAATAGAGTAACAAAAATTAAGCATCTCTCAAAAGGTTGCACTTGGCGCCACGTACCATCCGAACTAAATCCGGCGGATTTATTATCTCGAGGAACTACAGTGAGTGAACTGTGTAAATCATTTTGGTTAAAGGGGCCAGATTTTTTATTACTTGAGGGAAATAATTGGCCAAAAGGGCAGCAGTCATTTTCTCACCCAGTGTGCAAAGAGAAAACAACAACATCTTTACTTGTCGCAGAGATGGGAGACATAGTGAGCGAGCACAAATACGTAAATAGCTATGAGAAACTGATTAGAATCTTTTCATATGTTGGGAGATTCGTAAATGTCTGCAGAAAACAAAGTAGTCTTCACGTTTCAAAATGAGGTGGATAAATTTAAACAGTCTCTACTGTTGATATGCCGACTCATTCAAAGGAAATATTTTTGTGAAGATATCAAATGTTTAATCAATAACAAGCCTTTAAGCAATAATTCTAAATTACTCCAGTTATCGCCATTTTTGAAAGACGGTGTGTTGCGCGTAGGTGGGAGACTAAAAAATTCTTCATTGCCTTTTTCAACAAAATATCCGATACTTCTACCCAGTAGCCATCCATACGTGAACACAATCATAGGGTACTTCGATCGCAAAAACTTACATGCTGGACCACCGACGCTTCATAATATTCTACGAGATAATTTTTGGATAATAAATGGAAGAAACGTTATCAAAAAGGTTGTGCATAATTGTATTTTATGTTATCGTTGCCGTCCAGTAACTGAAACCCAAGTAATGGGATCTCTGCCTGTTCATCGTGTAGAGCAATCATTCCCCTTCAACATTTCAGGAATTGACTATTGTGGGCCATTTTTTGTATCATCGCAAATTCGTGGTCGCGGTCCCAAAAAGATTTATTTAGCAATATTCATTTGCTTCTCAGTAAAGGCTGTGCATCTGGAATTGGTGCCCGACCTAACCACTTCGGCATTTATTAGCGCTTTAAAGAGATTTATATCAAGACGAGGTCGATGTTCGGTCATATACTCAGACAATGCGACGAATTTCATCGGGGCAAACAGAGAACTCAGAAATTTACTTCAAGGCTTCTTGTCTAAAAATCACACTGAAATGGTTCGAGAGGCATGTCGCCAAGAAGGTATAGTGTGGAAACATATACCCCCTCGATCGCCACACTTTGGTGGATCATGGGAAAGTGCTGTGAAATAAGCAAAACATTACCTGCGACGTACAATTGGAAACCTAGTTTTAACCTACGATGACCTTTATACGGTATGCTGTCAAACAGAAGCAATAATCAATAGTCGACCGCTGACTCCCCTCTCATCAGATCCTAATGATCTTCGACCACTTACACCAGCTCACTTTTTAGTTGGGCGTTTATTAACCACCATTCCAGAGCCAACAACACTTACTGACAACCCAATGTCATTAAAAAGGTATCAAATTGTACAATGGATACAGCAACAATTCTGGGACAGACGGCGAAATGAGTATATAAAGATTTTACAAGCAAAAACCAAATGGACAACAACAAAGATAAATCTCAAGGTTAATGATTTAGTCTTGCTTAAGGAGGATAATACTCCCCCACTTAAATGGCCACTTGCACGAGTGGTTGAATGCAATCCAGGTGATGACGGAATGGTTCGTGTTGTAGCAGTAAAAACTACAGACGGGACATTTAAGAGAACTATCACAAAAATCTCTAAACTTCCTCTTCAGCACTAAAATATTTTGAAAGCCAGCTTTCAAGGCGGGGAGTATGTTTGAGTTCATGTAACATTTCCTATAGGGTCTATTGTGAACATTGCAGTCAGCTCAAATTTAAAATAAAACAAGAATACAAAAGAATTTATGAATTATTTACAGCTTATTACTACACGCATTTAAAATCTATATAAAAAGTGTAGCTTTGCGTACCTACAATTGTCTAATGTACGTACATCTGTACATACACATATGTACTTATATATGAACATGATTTGTAAACTCGATTGAACATTTTTGAAAAGAAGAAGTGGGACTTATATTGTTACCGTCGATAAGTGAAGTTGAATAAAATTTTATTGGAATTTAATCAATTGTTTTTTTTTATTATTTCTTGGTTTTTTCTACATAGGTAGAAAAAAGTTGCCTAACATTTTTTAGCTTTGTGCTAGGAAAAAGCTCCTGGCTCATACAATAATAATAATATTAATAATACATAAATTATTTTAAACAAGATTTTTCTATCGATAGTAAAAGAGCATTTCTTAATGCGCAAATGCCATATGTGTGATAATTACAATAGAAATACTCGGGATATTTAATTTCCATTTGTTTAAAGTTGATGCATCCAAAGTCCTCGATGTTAAAAACTCTTTTTTAACGTATTTTTTCTAGCCATTGTCTCTTTTCTTATCCTTTAACATATATTTTAGAATAGCGTACATTAGCTTTTAAAAACTTGCAGACGCTTTGAAATGTGACTGATCCATCGTTCCACTTTAGGTGATGATAGTTCTTTGTTAACCAGTTTACTTCTTTTTGCTTCTTTGGCGATAGACATTTAAAATCAAAGGGGGGTTCTATAATGAAATTTATGGCTTCATTGTTGTTGTTGTTGAAAACGATCGCTACTTCTTTTGCGATGAAATCATTTGAATCGCTTTTGAATCTTTGCATATCTATACATACTATATTATCTTCCATATTGTTTAATTTATAAGAGTTTTCGGACTTGTCCTTTTATGGGTACATATTCAATTATGCGATCATGAATAAGAATGCAGTAAGCTGATGTCTTTGATGCAATATTTGTAGCTATTTCAAAAACAATTTTTATATCAATTGGTCCGTTATTGAGCGATTCGTTTTGATGGCTGACATCTACTACAATAATCGGTGCACTATTTTTAAATTCTTGAGCAGTTAGAAGCGGTTGAGATTCTGTCATGTAATAGCTCTGTTGAAATCTTAGATACATATCATATAGAATTTCATAGCGTTCATTCTTAAATTTGATATTTAGGTCATCATATGGATATGATACTGAATTTAAATGTACTTTTAAATTTGTCAGGTCACAATGAACAAACTTATTTTCTTGTTGAAATGCAATACAAAACGGGGTCCTTCTCTACTTGCACCTAATTTAACATTCCAAATATGACTTGTTCCTGTATTAAGTTGTGGATTACCATGACAATCCCAACTACGGAATGCCATCGGTATAGAAGCACCATTGTTAATAATTGTTATCATATTCAACTTGCTAAAATCAGATAATTGTACATGTGGAATTCTCCATGAGATGAGTGAAATTGAAAGATTTGCTTTTTCCGTGGAAACGCTCGAGTGCACAAGATCTTCATCGTTCTTATTACGCAAGAGTATCAATTCATGTTTTCCATTTAGTAGGACTTTGTTGTAGTCTTCAGCGAAACCCAAAAGCATTTTTAAGGGTACATAAAAGTTAAAATATCCATTAACAAGTTTTAAATCATCAATTTTATTCCAGCCAGCATTCTGCATTCCAGTGATTTCCGTTGGTGATAAAGAAACCAAATTTTTTATGGTACTTGTGCCTCCTAAATATCTTGTATGATCAATTTCAATACCATTAAGTTCATAACGAATTTCATCAAAGAGATATGCAACAAAGTTGTTTTTTAATTTAAAGTTGTCTGTAGATGTGGAGGTTTTCTCATCTACAACAGATCCCTCAACATATATGTAACTTTCACTAGGTAACACATACAAATCTTGATTTTGAATTGAAATGCGAATTTCATCATTATTGTTGTAGGATTGTAGGTATGGCACATAAGTATGTATGATAGTCCTTTTTGATTATATTTTCATCAGATAAGGGTTTATCTAAGACATTTATTATTGGACTCATTTTGCCTTCAATTTAAAATTCAATGACTTGAGAAAATTTGTATTTGCTGTCGTTAGTTTTTTGATGAATTGACCTCTTTAATTGTGGTTTAGGTTGTAATAATATTTTAGGTTCGTATGCTGATGGTGTTGTTGTTGTTGCTATATTCTGTGATATACTCGAGTTGAATATTAGCATTATTTAGTTGGTCTTAAATGAATTCGTATTGTTATTCCTCTCCTCGGAAATTAATAAAATCACCGTGCTATCAACTACTCGTAGAGCTAGTGAACTTATCTCTCTGGAGTTCACCGGTAAATAGATGAGATTTCGAGGTATCTCATCTATTTTATAGCCTGGAGGCACATTATACGGAAATTCATGTAGTGTATGCGCCTTGGAATTATTCATATATGTATTAACAGCGATACTACTTTCAATTCGCAACAGATTCACCTTGAAAATATTAACTGGAAGATCAGAATAATGATCTACGTTTGGAGTTAGGATTTTACTATTGAATCCCAAGAGTTTTCCAATTGTATTTTCTTTATTAAAATATATTGCATCCTTAGAGCTGTTGACTTTAACTTGCATTGTATTGTTATTGGCTTCTATAAAAATTCTATTTTCTGGATTGTAGCCTTTATATTGCTCCTCTTTATAATCAACTATATCATTCAATTCATAAGATCCAATTATATTATATTTCAATCATATTTTCACCTATATGAAACAAATTGTTGTAGACATCAACATTTGGGATGCTATTATATGAATGAAAATCAGTTAGAGCACACTCATATGCCCCATTTAAATCAATAGGTGGGAAGTAATTAGCAGATAACTCTGATGAGTTGGAGCTTAGAGTAAGTGTTGACATTACGACTGTCTGATTACGAATAAATAAGTTCAACACAAAATTGTTTATAAAAAGGATTTACATATTTATTTCATCTTTTTTTTAATTTTAAATATACATTATAATCTTAAGTACTAAGTATGTATGTATAATAATTGCTGATAATGTTTCAACTATAATATTTCATCTTTACTTATCCATGAATTGTGATCGTTACTAAATCCTAACCATTTACCAAATGCTTTGGCTTTAATAATCTTTTCAACTAGATAAAACATCATAAAATCCACCTTTAATAGGAGATCCACGATAATCTTCTAATATGTATGTTGTGGGATATGTATTTTGAATAGATTTAATTGTGAAAATTTCTGTTGTCCAATTTGGAGTATAACCTTTTTCAAAAATATGCTTATATTTGCTTATGCGCACATGATCACCAACATTAAATTTCGATATTTTATACATTTTCAAATGACTGTATGCTGTATTCAATAATTTTTTCTCATTTGAAGAGTTGACTTTAATTGGAGCCATTTTAATGGTACGATTAACTTTTCTGTTATATGCTTCTAATAGATATTTGTAGATATCAAGCCAATTGTATGTACCATTAAAACTAAATTCTTTCCAAATTATCCCTTTTAATGCTCTATTAAATCGTTCTACTATTGATGCTTTCATTCTGCTATACGTTGAATAGTGATTAATGTTGTACTTATCCATAAATTTTTCAAAGTGTTTATTGAAAAGTTCTTTACCATCATCTGTTTGTAGGTTTTTTGGTACTCGTCCCAATTGAAAAATATCTGACATGGCTTGGGTTGTTTCAAGTGCAGTTTTTGTTTTAAGTGATACTACCCATGCAAATTTGGAGAATGTGTCAATTACAGTTAACAAAAATCTATAATTTTTATTGTCCATAGAATAATTTCCCATTTCAACTAAATCAGCTTGCCAAAGATCATCTATTCCTTGCATCACAACTCTACGACGTAAAAAAGATTTTTGAGCTTGTTTATAGAGTTCATTTACTAAAATTCTTTTTTAAGTCATTTTTTAGTATTAAGAATTATTTTCGATGTGTTGTGATCTATTTGATACACATTTAGCTATTGACACAAACATGTAATTTTCAAATCTATAAATCTTCTCATTAACTTTTCTTTTGTATACTTTCAAAAAATTTTTGTAGATATCCGTCTTCCAAAAATTTTTTGATTTTGGAAATAGTTTCTTGCATTTTCTTATTCTCTTCCAACTGTAATATTATTGCATGTTGTAGCATTTCGATTTGAGTTCTTAGAGTATCATGAATATTGTCTTTATCTTCCTTAAAGTATTTTAATAGCTTGTGTTCTATTTCTTCGATTTGAGTTTGCAGAAACAATTTATTGATAACATCGTTTTCTTCCACAGCTTTTGCCACATTTTTGATTCTTTTGTTTTGGACATCGATGTTGTTGTTCGCATCCATAAAGAACCCCAACATTTTAGGGGCATTTTTCAATGAAATTATATTGCTTGTATCGTTTAGATAATGTCCAAACTTATCAACAGACATACTTTATATAGATTATTCTATTATATTAGCTTCGCGAACTTCTTCAATAATTGATACAATTTCGTTATTATGATTAGTATGACCTGCAGCTTGTGATGATACCAGTAGTCGAAGTCGATCTACCATCTCATTTGGATCATCCCAGTATATATATATATATATATATATATATATATATATATATATATATATATATATATATATATATATATATATATATATATATATATATATATATATATATATATATATATATATATATATATATATATATATATATATATATATATATATATATATATATATATATATATATATATATATATATATATATATAAATATATATATATATATATATATATATATATATATATATATATATATATATATATATATATATATATATATATATATATATATATATATATATATAAATATATATATATATATATATATATATATATATATATAAATATATATATATATATATATATATATATATATATATATATATATATATATATACATATATATATATATATATATATATATATATATATATATATATATATATATATATATATATATATATATATATATATATATATATATATATATATATATATATATATATATATATATATAATATATATATATATATATATATATATATATATATATATATATATATATATATATATATATATATATTATATATATATATATATATATATATATATATATATATATATATATATATATATATATATATATATATATATATATATATATATATATATATATATATATATATATATATATATATATATATATATATATATATATATATATATATATATATATATATATATATATATACATATATATATATATATATATATATATATATATATATATATATATATATATATATATATATATATATATATATATATATATATAATATATATATATATATATATATATATATATATATATATATATATATATATATAGTTTGGTTTATGAGGGTTAAACTGCATCAATCCATCACCTTTATAATTAGATATTGTCTTATATGGTATTGATTTTGATTAAGTCTGTGGTTTTTCTCTTTAAACATCTTTTAATAATATATTTAAATCATAGGCTTTCGTTCCCTTGATTTGTCCATCAGGTTTATATTCTCTTCTGTACGCATTTGTATTAATTAAAATTTTATTGTAGAGTTCTAGTTCATATTTATCATAGTTTTTTTTTTTGTATTTTATGAAACATAAGAGAAAATAGTCCTGGTGTTAGAGCCCATATTTGACTACCAACATGTATTTTCTTTTCATTTAATTTGAGCTTACTATCACCAAATTTCCATTCATTATTGAAATCTTTATGTGGACCATAGTTAGTATCTAATTCATTAATTTTGAGAGTAAAAATCGTCATCATCATCATTATCAATAGTACTTTCACCATTAGGATCAGCAAGTGAATTGTTGGTATCAAATATTGATTCTTCTACAAGTTTGTTTGGTGTACTTGTCTCAAACTTAATTGATGGTTTCTTAAGGTGATTAGAACTGTTATTATATTCAATTTCTGTTTTCATCTCACTTTTCTTTTTTGATAGTTCCATTGATATTATTAGAATTATTTATAAATTTGTTTAAAGGATCTGTAATAGGTTTAAATGTATCTTTTAGTTGTTCACGTGTGTCTATTTCGCCCGTTTTTATACTACGAAACTTTTTCTTCAAGACATTTCTTGTCGCAACCAACTCTTTTAAAATTGTTTCCTCTATTTTCCAGCTATCAGATCAGCTTTTTAGGTATCTGATCAGCTTATTAGGTATCAGATCAGCTTATTAGGTATCTGATCAGGTTATCAGATCAGCTTATTAGTTACCTGATCAGGTTATCAGATCAGGCTATTAGGTATCAGATCAGCTTATTAGGTATCTGATCAGGTTATCAGATCAGCTTATTAGGTATCAGATCAGGTTATTAGGTATCAGATCAGCTTATTAGGTATCTGATCAGGTTTTTAGATCAGCTTATTAGGTACCTGATCAGGTTATCAGATCAGGTTATTAGGTATCAGATCAGCTTATTAGGTATCAGATCAGGTTATCAGATCAGCTTATTAGGTACCTGATCAAGTTATCAGATCAGGTTATTAGGTATCAGATCAGGTTATCAGATCAGCTTATTAGGTACCTGATCAGGTTATCAGATCAGGTTGTTAGGTATCAGATCAGCTTATTAGGTATCAGATCAGCTTATTAGGTAGATAATTAGATCAGGTATAGTTGATATTTCAAGAGCTATGTAGATGTATTATGGTTAAAGCCAGATTATATACTAAAGTTTTTCTTTTATGTAGAGCAATTTATATTGTTATGAAATAATCGAATAATTTTCTGTAGCACCCATTGTTTAATTCATTATCTTTGCTTATCATCAAAAATCCATATTTATCCTTCCAGCACAATCGACAAATTTCATGAAACTTTGCATAACTCATATCGCTGGCAACATGATCCCTATAAGCATGTTTCATATTTGTCTCATCCTGTTTAAACATTATAATCATATTCGCATTGTCTCTTATTAAATGCTTGGGAATTCTGGTATAAGTTTGGCACAAGTGGAATGAATCCCTATGTCGTCCCATACAAAAATAAGCTCGTATATTATTCTGCTTCTCACATGCAACATCATAAAATATCATAATTCAATTAGTTTTAGCTTTGCTAGGGGGAATAACTGATTCATTTTCGGTGAATGTGTAATATCCCATTCCTTTAATAGGTGTAATTAATCTCTTCAAGTATTCATATTTCGGCTGATATAGAGATTTTGAGTATAAATAGATGTTTTCAAACTTTAGTCCATTAGGACTTTCTAGTAAGCCAATCATAACATTAGTCTTTCCACAATTTGATGGTCCCACTAATAGAGCACGAATAGAATTTGGTAAGAGTGAACTATGTTTTATTTTTGAACTGATGTTCGATGAATCACCAATGTTTCGAACTAAAATATTTTTATGTTGTTTTACTAACTGCATTTTTATAACTAAATGCAATTCATGTTTGTTATCTTTTATTATAGAAAAAATAAATAAATAAGATGGTTATACATTGTCAAAAGTCATTTAGTCATAAAAACACCTTCGTTGGAGCAGGTTTACTAGATAAAATAATAAACTCTCTTCCTGTTGAACTTCATCTTCCTGGATATCAATACTGTGGACCTTTAACTAAACTACAAAAACGTTTAAATCGAGGTTATAAAGGAATCAATTTATTGGACTCTGCCTGCAAAAAGCACGACATAGCTTATTCTAAAAATAAAGATTTAAATATTAGACAAGTACATAGAATGAATCAACATCCCTATGTCGTCCCATACAAAAATAAGCTCGTATATTATTATACTTCTCACATGCAACATCATCAAATATCATAATTGAACTAGTTTTAGCTTTGTCAGGGAGAATAACTGATTTATTTTCGGTGAATGTGTAATATCCCATTCCTTTAATAGGTGTAATTAATCTCTTCAAGTATTCATATTTCGGCTGATATAGAGATTTTGAGTATAAATAGATGTTTTCAAACTTTAGTCCATTAGGACTTTCTAGTAAGCCAATCATAACATTAGTCTTTCCACAATTTGATGGTCCCACTATTAGAGCACGAATAGAATTTGGTAAGAGTGAACTATGTTTTATTTTTGAACTGATGTTCGATGAATCATCAATGTTTCGAACTAAAATATTTTTATGTTGTTTTACTAACTGCATTTTTATAACTAAAGGTGGAGGTACATACCATGCGTTACGCGGCAACGCTTTTCTTAGTTTTCGAACTTTTAACGCTTTAAGAATGGCAAGTTACACACCACGCTTTTGATGCTCTTCTGCTTATACAATTTCTAGCCTTTGCCGGGTATATTTTGTCTTGCCTCTAAGTTTTATTTTTCTTTATATATTTAATGCAGTTTTCATCCATTTTTTAATAAAAAAATTAATTTCTAATAATTTATTTCCATTAAACAAACATTTTAGCATATGAATCTGGCAGCACTACCTGTCATTTTGTATACGACGCGTGAAAGTTGAAGAATGTTTAACTTTTTGCGAGATACACGCGTCGCAAACACACTATTTCAACTTTTTTGACAGAAGTCTGTGACGCATTAGCGTATTTAACGCATGCTATGTACCTTCACCTTAAATGCAATTCATGTTTGTTACCTTTTATTATAGAAAAAATAAATAAATAAGATGGTTATACATTATCAAAAGTCATTTAGTCATAAAAACACCTTCGTTGGAGCAGGTTTACTAGATAAAATAATAAACTCTCTTCCTGTTGAACTTCATCTTCCTGGATATCAATACTGTGGACCTGGAACTAAACTACAAAAACGTTTAAATAGAGGTGATAAACGAATAAATTTATTGGACTCTGCCTGCAAAAATCACGACATAGCTTATTCTAAAAATAAAGATTTAAATATTAGACATCAAGCTGATAAAATTCTTGATTCTTGGGATCGAGTTTTATCAAAAGATATCAGTCTTGCAGAAAAATCATTTGCATATATGGTTACTAACGCTATGAAAGCCAAAACAAAATTTGGTATGGGTGTGGAGAAAAAGAAAAATGTTAAGAAACCTAAATTAAATGGTAAAAAATTTTTCAGTTCATCAATTAGAGCTGCAACAAAAATACTAAAGGAGAAAAAACCTTTAGACGTTAACAATGCTATTAGAATAGCACGTAAAACGATCAACAAAACATTAAAAGGCAGAAAATCCCAAGTTATAATACCTCGCATAATAAATGTACCAAAAATTGGTGGTTTTTTACCACTAGTACCGATTTTAGCTGCTCTGGGTGCAATTGGAAGTCTAACGACTGGAGGTGCTGCTGTAGCTAAGGCTGTAAATGCCACAAAGAATGCAAAAAATCAGCTTGATGAAGCAATTCTACATAATAAAGCGATGGAATCTATAGCTGTTGGGAAAGGACTACCTAAAACCATATAAAAAGGGTTATGGTTTAGATTATAAAGAGCAGACAAAAAACTCTTAAAAATGCTACCTAATAGACCACTATCAGAAGTCGACTTGAGAAATTTTTCAAACAAAATTCCACATTTTAGAGGAGTTTTCATGTTGGACTCACTACCAAAACGACCAAAGAAAAAAGAATGTGGCATAATCAATTTGGATATATCAACAGGACCTGGTACACATTGGGTAGCATATTATAAAAACATCAATGAAAAAGAATATTTCGATAGTTTTGGAAACTTACAACCTCCTTCGGAAGTACTCAAATATCTGGGCACAAATATAAAATACAACTATAATCAACATCAGAATTTTAATACATTTACCTGTGGTCATTTATGTCTTAAGTTTCTTTATGAAATAGCTGAAAATATTAAATAAAAAACACAATTGTATATATATATATATATATATATATATATATATATATATATATATATATATATATATATATATATATATATATATATATATATATATATATATATATATATATATATATCTATATATATATATATATATGTATATATATATATATATATATATATATATATATATATATATATATATATATATATATATATATATATATATATATATATATATATATATATATATATATATATATATATATATATATATATATATATATATATATATATATATATATATATATATATATATATATATATATATATATATATATATATATATATATATATATATATATATATATATATATATATGTATATATATATATATGTATATATATATATATATATATATATATATATATATATATATATATATATATATATATATATATATACATATATATATATATATATATATATATATATATATATATATATATATATATATATATATATATATATATATATATATATATATATATATATATATATGTATATATATGTATATATATATATATATATATATATATATATATATATATATATATATATATATATATATATATATATATATATATATATATATATATATATATATATATATATATATATATATATATATATATATATATATATATATATATATATATATATATATATATATATATATATATATATATATATATATATATATATATATATATATATATGTATATATATATATATATATATATATATATATATATATATATATATATATATATATATGTATATATATATATATATATATATATATATATATATATATATATATATATATATATATATATATATATATATTTTTTTTTTTTTTATTCCTAAATGGGATATATATATATATATATATTTTTTTTTTTTATTCCTAAATGGGATATTGAGCATTTTGAATCAAAAATTCGTCCATCTCACTCTCAAGGATTAAGCTTTGTTTACCATCTCTGCGTAGTTGAAATATTCCACTCGAGAGATCCTTAATTTCATCATCTGTCAGAGTATTATACCTTTTAGGTAGAAACATTATATTTTTTTCCATCTCAACTCTTAGTGTTGGTCCATATTTTGCTGTTACCCGTGTTATATTTTGAACAGGATATTTAGCAGCTACATCTAGATCCTTTATGTGAATTAAACTTTTGTTGTTTAGAGAATTAAATTTTGATATTAAATTTTTTGAGTATAATTGAAATTGATCTTGAAAGTAGTGATGATGAGTCCAATAAGCCTACCCGAAAATATTTATTGTGAGAAGGTTAATATGTATGTATATGTCGAGAAATAGTGCTAGAGAGATAGGGATAGATATATAGGAATATTAATATGAATGTTAAATAAAATAAATAACACAACTTAAACCACTATGTAAGTTGTGTTATTTATTTTATTTAATTTTTGTTTTTTTTACATAAAAAAATGTTTAATGTAAAATACTTATGGACAAAATCGTCTTAGAATGTTCTAAGCTTGTAAATCACAATTAGAATATTAATATTTCCCAACCCTTGATAAAGTCAACAAATAATTGACGAAACCTCGGGAAAAATGAAATAAAATATTTTGTTTTATTTATATGAAGAATTTTAGGCCCTATTAGCTCATTTTCAATATTCAAAATAAGAAAATTTACATTGGCCATACAAGAAAAATAATGAAGTAAAATATGCTTTAGGAGATTATTGACTATATATGGGAACTATGAATTAGTTATTAGGAAAAGAAATAATAAAAATTAGAAATAAAATACAAAATAAAACGTATTTCCTTTTAATGTGGTCCACAGAAATAAATTTTTGTGACAGAACGCTGGACTCCGGTGAGTAAATACCCCAGCCGACAAAGCATCGTTACAATGGCGCCCGAGCAGGGACCACAATAGAGAGAAATGACTTGGGAAAAAAGTTGCTAAAATAAAAAAATGGCGAAAATAGTTTTTATACCCTACACCAAAAATGCTAAGGGTATATATAGGTTTGTCATTCCGTTTGTAATGTCTACAGTAATCACTTGCGACCCCATAAAGTATATATATTAGTGATCCTTATAAAAATCTAAGTCGATTTAGCGGTGTCCGTCTGTCCGTTTTTTCTGACCGATGTTGAAAGGTACAATTCAGAGGTCCTAGAAGACTTATGGACCTAAATGTTGAAGTCGCGTGACTGGCTTTTCCTGAAGATGTTTGTATGTTAAATTCAGGAAATTCGGTTCATATATAATTTCTATGACCCTATACGTCTGGCAGTACTCTACACTCAATTTATCTGTCAAATTCAGCTCTGAGAAGCGAAATCGGTCCATAAATTGCTGAGATATGGACAAAATAAAAATATATACTATGCATATCATATATATTTTAAAAATGTTGTAAAAAGAACTAGTATCGAACACATCACCTTTTGCACGCCAATCTGACCACTTACTCGTCCACCAACGAGCTCATTTGTAAAACAGTGTATGTTCTTGTGTTTTGTGCTAATACATTATGTGTTCTTAGATTTTCTGTACATCGTGTGTTTGTTGTAATTTTACCCTTTTTGTATTGTTGTAATCAGTTTTGCATACATTATTGTTATTATTATTATGTATTAGTTTTCGATGCGATGTCCATCATGAGCCGTAATTTTCAGAGAATATGTATAACTAAGGTTACCGCAACAACAAACAGTCAAAATAAAATAGAGTGATAATAAAAAACAGGTAATACTGATGTATTCGGCTGTGCGGAATCTTATATACCCTTTCGCAACAAATTCGTCGCGTTGGGCGAAATTCGTCGTTCGTCCCAGTTGTGTTCCTAGCTTTAACTAGATTTTTATTAGCTTCAATTTACTAAAACTACGCTCACCTTTCATATTTTATAAATTTTTATAATAAAAATATACAAATGCGCTAGAAATTGCTTTTCGCATTTAGATATTTTGCGCCCCTTGACACCTGGTGCCTTGTGCGACCGCCTCACTCGTTCCACCCTTGGGCCGCCGCTGTATGGATGTATGTATATCAAATATAACAAATGTTAAAAAACAACGATCAAGTACAGCTTTGCATCCTAGCGAATTTTTTTGATAAGTTCTAAAAATATAATTAGTGCGGCCCCCATTAAAAGTTTTAAATTTGGGTAATTAAAATTTGAAATTTTAATTGTTAAATAAACAAATGTGTAATTTGATACCCGTGGGAAAAAAATGAAAGTGCCCTGTAGGCAAAATGTGTATAGTGAAGATTGTGAAAAATTATAGTGTGGGTAATGCTTTTTGGTGTTATAGAAATTTAGGGTGTTGTTCTAATGGGGTGATATTGAGACATTGGGTAGTGAGTTTGGAGCTTGAAAGTATTGGCTTACTATAGACAATGTGGTTCTTATGGGGTGATATTGAGAGATTGGGTAGTGTTTTAGGTTATATGTGGAAATAAAGAGTGTAGACAAGTTTGGTGACAACGTCAACAAACTTGTAGATAATAAAGTCGACTTCGGTTCCTACGGGGTTTATTGTGTGGCTATTATTATTATGTTTTTGTTCTTGATAATTTTTTGTGGTGCTTGTGTTTACATTTACTTTGTGCGTGGCTGTGGATGTGCGGGGGGTAGGGGTGTGTGCATGTGCATGTGCGCGGCTGTGTGTGCGTGGCTGTTTGTTTGTGTGTGTGTTTGTTTTTTCTTATCTTTAGATTTGTTAACAATGTGTGTATGTCGTTTCAAATATCCGTCTTGTTTATTTCTTGGGCTAATAATTTGATTATTTGTTTTGCAGAACCATGTTTATTGCTTTGTTTATTCAGCTGCACATGTTTTGAGAATGAGTCATCATTTGAAATGTCCGTCTGATTATTTGTTTTGCAGAATCATGTTTATGGCTTTGTTTATTCAGCTGGATATGTTTTGAGAATGAGTCATCATTTGATAACAAAATTTCATTAGTCATCATTTATATAAAATAAAATATTACAGAATGTTATGTTCTTGCTGTTGCTATGTATACATATGAATTTGATCATATCTCGTAATATCAATAAAAAATTAGACTTGATGACTACTACGCGATTCTCATAGGATGTATATAAGTAGAAGAAATAATGAAGATTTTCATCGGTATATTCTGATATCTCAATAACTGCGGTTGAAAGCAAAAAATTTATTAATAAAGAAGTTTATAGTGTTTTTAAAAAAGAGCTAAATAAATTAAATAAAATAATTAAATAAAGTTAATTGTTGCTAATTAAATAAATAGTTTGAAAACAAATTGATTAATAAAGAAGTTTATAGTGTTTTTGAAAAAAGGACTAAATAAATAAAATAATTAAATAAATTTGATTGTTGCTAATTAAATAAATAAATAAATAAAAATTAATTTTTCAAGCTATGTTTGTGAAATATGTCAAAAGGAAAACAAATACCAAAAGTCGTATTTGGAGCATTGCAAAAGTCATGCTCAACTACAACATGTGCAGATGCCAGTGTCATGTGATGTACAGCCACCAATGCCTTTATATAACCCTATTCCTTGGAACGATATGCAACAGCCATATCCGGCGTCCTTTCAAGAGCTTCCAAGGACTTCGTACTATCATGCGGGGTTGAACAATCAGTTTTCAGTGCCCATACAAATTCCACATCATCTTCCTATTCCCTATCAATATAATTCACCAATGCAATGACAGCAATATAACATACCCAACTATTATCCTTCAGTTTCGAATAATCAATATGCCTTGTCGATGGACAGTTCCAGGTATCCTCAACACCAACAACAACAACAACAACAACAGCAGCAACATCATCAGCAACAACAGCAGCATCATCATCAACAACAACAGCAGCAACATCATCAGCAACAACAGCAACAACTAGATAATATTGTGTTTGATGACATGGATACTTCAAATTCTCCCAGCGGTAAATATAATGATACTCCTTTGAATTTAGAACCCAAATATTATGAAATAAACAGTGCATTAAAAAAAATATTGCAACATATGGAATTCCCAACAAAAAAGATGATCTTCTGTTTGAAAACTTTGTTCTGGAAAATAAATCTATTTTTAAGGAAAGACTTGAAAAAAGTTTGGTTAAACATAATATTTTAAAATTCTGTGTAACTCTTATTGGAGAGTACATAAAAATTGTTGGGGAAGAAATTGACTTGTGTCAAATTTCTTACAGAACAAAAATGGATCTATTGTATTTGAGAAGTAATGTAGATGAGCTAATTGAAAAACAATTCCAGGACATTCATAATAAAATGTCAGAATTCCAGGAAAGAGATTCTGGGTGGACTTTAATAAGAATTATTCGCGCTGAAATTAACATAAACAAAAGCTCACTGGTAAACGGATCACATTGGATAAGCACCCCATTGAAACAAGCTAAAAAGCAGGCCTGTATCAACATTGAAAACAATGATGATTATTGTTTTAAATGGAGTTTAGTTGTCGCATTGGATGCCATAATAATAAAGTATAACGAACGTTGCTGCTCATATAACATCGAGGACATTAGTGCTGATGTCATTTGCTTGCAAAATGGAATTGTGCTTGACTTCACAAATTTAAAGTTCCCATTGGCATTAAAAAACATCAAAGTATTTGAGGATAGCAATGATGGAATAAGTGTGAATGTGTTTGGGTATGATAATGAGAAGGATGAAATCATTGGAACATTCTACAATACACAAAAGGAAAAAACAAAGCATGTGAATTTATTGCTGTTGGAAGCTGGAGACATTCACCATTACATTTTCATTACAGATATATCAAGGTAAGCAAGTAAATACATGTGTATGAATAACTATATACATATATATAAATTTATTCCTTTTACAGACTTTTGAAAGCTCAGACAACCAAGCGCCATGACAGACTTTTATTCTGTAATACCTGCCTACAATATACACACAATGAATGGACTATGGACCAACACAAAACGGAATGTGGGAAAATTGTTGCTGCGTTACCTTCTCCCGAAAATAGTGTTTTAAAATTAAAAGATCACCAGCGGCAGATGGATGTGCCATTCGTTATATATGCAGATTTGGAATGCATACTAGAAGATATCCAAACTACTGTAAGTGACAAAACTCAAGTTATAAAGAGACACATTCCTTGTGCCTTTAGTTATTATATAAAATGTATAGGTAATAATAGTTTAGATAAATTTAAGATATATACTGGTGAGGACGCATCTGTAAAATTTGTTGACTGGTTAATTGACGATTGTGAAGATATTTACAATCAGTTCCTCACCAGTAAGACAAAAATGAACAGCTTGACCCTTTCGGAAATATACAGTTTTCAAAATTCAATAAATTGTCACATATGTGACAAATTTCTCGGTAAATATCGTGTAAGAGATCATTGTCATATTAGTGGTAAATATCGAGGTGCAGCTCACAATATTTGCAACTTAAAGTACCAAATTCCGAAGTTCATACCCATATATTTTCATAATTATTCATCTTATGACTCGCACCTCTTTGTTAAAGAATTAGGTGAAAAGTCTGACAACATAAAAGTCCTATCACTGAACAAAGAACTGTACATTTCACTATCTACATTTACAAAAATGACTGACAATTGCAATCTTGAACTCCGATTTTTAGATACTATTCGTTTTATGGCTGATAGCTTAGAATTCTTAGCTAATAATCTAACGGACAATGATTTCCATACGGTTAGGGCACACTTTAACAGAAAGACAGAATTTGACCTTGTACGAAGAAAGGGTGTTTTCCCTTATGAATATCTTGATTCATTTGAAAAATTGGATGATGGTCAGCTTCCATCAAGAGAAGATTTTTTTAATAAATTACATAACAAGGAATGCTAAATTGAAGATTATGAGCATGCAATAAAGATTTGGCATACCTTTAATTGCGAAACCCTGCGAGATTATATGGAATTATATCTCAAAACAGATGTGCTTTTGTTAGCAGACATATTCGAAAATTTTCGAAAAGTCTGTAAGGGAATTTATAATCTAGATCCGTGTCAGTACTATACTGCTCCAGGACTATCATGGGATGCCATGTTAAAACACACACAAATAGAATTAGAGTTGTTAACAGACATTGACATGTATAACTTCTTTAAAAAGGAAATACGCGGTGGAATGGTACAGTGCAGTAAGCGATATTCCAAAGCAAATAATAAATATTTAGATGATTTTGATGAAGACAAGCCTTCAGAATTTCTAATATATTTAGACGCAAATAACCTTTACGGTTGGGCGATGTCTGAGTATCTTCCTTATGGAGGATTCCGATGGCTGAGAAGTGATGAGCTGAATCTGGATGCAAAAAGCATAGATAATAACTCACAAGATGGTTATGTACATGAGTTCACTTTGGAATATCCTTCACATCTGCATGACTCTCACAATGACCTTCCCTTCTGTGTTGAAAACAAGAAAACTTTAGAATCAAACCATAAGAAATTAATTGCGGATTTTTCGCCAAAAAACTCTTATGTAATACATTACAGAGTTCTTAAGCAATGTTTGGAATATGGTTTGATTCTAAAGAAAACGCATCGTATTCTAGCATTTAAACAATCTCCATGGCTAAAAGACTATATAGATTTGAATACTAAACATAGAGCTTCTGCAAAAAATGCATTTGAAAAAAATTTTTTTAATTACTTAATAACGCGGTATACGGTAAGACCATGGAGAACGTTGATAAAAGAAAAGATGTTAGAATTGTGACGAACTGGAATAAAACTAACTACAACCATTTGGGTGCTCAGGATTGGATATCTAAATCCAATTTTCATAACATATCTTTATTTTCAGAGGATATGGTGGCAATTCAAATGAATAGAGTCAAAACATACTATAACAAGCCCATATACTTGGGATTTTGTGTGTTGGAGCTTTCTAAATGGAAAATGTATAATTTCCATTATGGATTCATGAAACCCAAGTTTAAATCAAATTTATCTTTAAATTACATGGACACCGACTCATTTATATATACAATAAAAACTGACGACTTTTATGCCGACATAAAATCTGACATAGAACAAGAATTTGACACTTCCGATTACCCAAAAGATAACGTATATGGTATTCCTCTTTTAAACAAAAAGGTGTTGGGTATGATGAAGGATGAAAATTGTGGTAAAGTGATGAAAGAATTTGTGGGACTTCGGTCAAAAATGTATTCTTTTAGCGTGCAATATGAAAATGATGTAAAAAAATCGAAGGGGGTTAAGAAATGTGTTCTTGATAAATATAGTTTAGAGGCGTATAGAAATTGTTTATTTAATAAGTCTATTGTTTATGCTGAAATGTTAACATTTAAGTCAAAAGTGCATCAAAATTATACCAACCAACTAAATAAGGTTGTACTTAGTTATCAAGATGATAAAAGAAAAATACAATGTGATGGTATAAATACATTAGCATGGTATAATTATCGAATTGAGGAAACAAATTCAGAATATGAACTGGATATGTTGCTAATGGAAATTGATAAGCTTCAAGAAGAATGATGAGTTTTTTACTTAAATGTAATTTGTTTATGTTTATATGTAAATATTTAGTTATTAATGTTTAGTTATTAAGAAAATTTGGTTTGTTATTCAAAAAATTATAATAATAATGAAAAAAGAAAAAAATTAAATAATAATAAAAAAAATCTTATTAATATCAAAAATATATATATACAATCTTTGTTTTATTTTCTTGTTCAGCCCTGATATCATCAAATTGAAATAACGCTGACGTTGACTGTGCATACACGTCTTGCTGCTAGCAGAGAAATCAATTTATGTTGGATCAAAACAATTCTTGTCTTGTTTTTTGCTTACTTGCAAATTTTTCTGTTTATAAGTTTAACTGTACTGTTAAATCCTGCATAATCTTGATTTGATTTGTTTATTTCTTGACAAGGCAATTTGAATTTCACAACTTTATGAAATTATATTAAATTTAATTATTTCAACATTTTACAGAGTCAAAAAAATTTGGATAATCTCATAAGTTATTCATTAAATTTTTAACTCAAAAATTTCTTTAATTTTCCTAATTATCGTTTAGAAAAAATAATACAAGACAGTGAATATTTTATTTTAATAATACTATTTTATTTATTAAATTTTGTTATGATGGTTAAAACATTGTATAATAAGATTCCATTAAATTTTCTAATATAGCTTTCCGTAGAAAGTATATCGAGCACCTACATGTATCAGGTCCTTCCTCACAATTCGGTTCATACCAGGGACAGCACTTAAAATGTCCCTCTGTGTTGTCCTCATCTTCCATAACATCAAATTCATCATTCTCGTCCAGCATATTTTGAAAAAATATGATCATTTCCCAATGATCGTATAGTCTAAAGTTATCAAAATCCGATATAAATTTATTAAGACTCCTTCTTATTTGACTCATTTTTTTTAATATTCCGTATTAATTTTGTTGCTGCTTACTTTTTCAAAGGATTCGTCGATACTGATAATTTTTTCCTAAATATTTAGCTACAAAGTGAATAAAATTCAATATTATTTTTTCCTCCTCTTATATCCTTCTCCATTTTCCTATAATCCTTCTAGAATAGAGGCTATAGAATATACATATTTCTCTTTCCAACTCATTTTCAAAGAGACTATTAAAAAATTAAAAGAAGGAACATTCATATTAATATTCCTATATATCTATCCCTATCTCTCTAGCACTATTTCTCGACATATACATACATATTAACCTTCTCACAATAAATATTTTCGGGTAGGCTTATTGGACTCATCATCACTACTTTCAAGATCAATTTCAATTATCCTCAAAAAATTTAATATCAAAATTTAATTCTCTAAACAGCAAAAGTTTAATTCACATAAAGGATCTAGATGTAGCTGCTAAATATCCTGTTCAAAATATAACACGGGTAACAGCAAAATATGGACCAACACTAAGAGTTGAGATGGAAAAAATATAATGTTTCTACCCTAAAAGGTATAATACTCTGACAGATGATGAAATTAAGGATCTCTCGAGTGGAATATTTCAACTACGCAGAGATGGTAAACAAAGCTTAATCCTTGAGAGTGAGATGGACGAATTTTTTATTCAAAATGCTCAATATCCCATTTGGGAATAAAAAAAATAAAAAATTAATTCTGTATAGTAAATTATAAATATATAAATAAAAATGCATTAAATAGTTTTGTGAATATATATATATATATATATATATATATATATATATATATATATATATATATATATATATATATATATATATATATCCCTCAATATCCCATTTGGGAATAAAAAAAAAAATTAATTCTGTATAGTAAATTATAAATATATAAATAAAAATGCATTAAATAGTTTTGTGAAATATATATATATATATATATATATATATATATATATATATATATATATATATATATATATATATATATATATATATATATATATATATATATATATATATATATATATATATATATATATATATATATATATATATATATATATATATATATATATATATGTATATATATATATATATATATATATATATATATATATATATATATATATATATATATATATATATATATATATATATATATATATATATTTCACAAAACTATTTAATGCATTTTTATTTATATATTTATAATTTACTATACAGAATTAATTTTTTTATTTTTTTTATTCCCAAATGGGATATTGATATATATATATATATATATATATATATATATATATATATATATATATATAAATATATATATATATATATATATATATATATATATATATATATATATATATATATATATATATATATATATATATATATATATATATATATATATATATATATATATATATATATATATATATATATATATATATATATATATATATATATATATATATATATATATATATATATATAACAAAACTATATAATGCATTTTTATTTATATATTTATAATTTACTATACAGAATTAATTTTTTATTTTTTTTATTCCCAAATGGGATATTGATATATATATATATATATATATATATATATATATATATATATATATATATATATATATATATATATATATATATATATATATATATATATATATATATATATATATATATATATATATATATATATATATATATATATATATATATATATATATATATATATATATATATATATATATATATATATATATATATATATATATATATATATATATATATATATATATATATATATATATATATATATATATATATATATATATATATATATATATATATATATATATATATATATATATATATATATATATATATATATATATATATATATATATATATATATATATATATATATATATATATTTCACAAAACTATTTAATGCATTTTTATTTATATATTTATAATTTACTATACAGAATTAATTTTTTATTTTTTTTATTCCCAAATGGGATATTGAGCATTTTGAATAAAAAATTCGTCCATCTCACTCTCAAGGATTAAGCTTTGTTTACCATCTCTGCGTAGTTGAAATATTCCACTCGAGAGATCCTTAATTTCATCATCTGTCAGAGTATTATACCTTTTAGGTAGAAACATTATATTTTTTTCCATCTCAACTCTTAGTGTTGGTCCATATTTTGCTGTTACCCGTGTTATATTTTGAACAGGATATTTAGCAGCTACATCTAGATCCTTTATGTGAATTAAACTTTTGTTGTTTAGAGAATTAAATTTTGATATTAAATTTTTTGAGGATAATTGAAATTGACCTTGAAAGTAGTGATGATGAGTCCAATAAGCCTACCCGAAAATATTTATTGTGAGGTTAATATGTATGTATATGTCGAGAAATAGTGCTAGAGAGATAGGGATAGATATATAGGAATATTAATATGAATGTTCCTTCTTTTAATTTTTTAATAGTCTCTTTGAAAATGAGTTGGAAAGAGAAATATGTATATTCTATAGCCTCTATTCTAGAAGGATTATAGGAAAATGGAGAAGGATATAAGAGGAGGAAAAAATAATATTGAATTTTATTCACTTTGTAGCTAAATATTTAGGAAAAAATTATCAGTATCGACGAATCCTTTGAAAAAGTAAGCAGCAACAAAATTAATACGGAATATTAAAAAAAATGAGTCAAATAAGAAGGAGTCTTAATAAATTTATATCGGATTTTGATAACTTTAGACTATACGATCATTGGGAAATGATCATATTTTTTCAAAATATGCTGGACGAGAAGGATGAATTTGATGTTATGGAAGATGAGGACAACACAGAGGGACATTTTAAGTGCTGTCCCTGGTATGAACCGAATTGTGAGGAAGGACCTGATACATGTAGGTGCTCGATATACTTTCTACGGAAAGCTATATTAGAAAATTTAATGGAATCTTATTATACAATGTTTTAACCATCATAACAAAATTTAATAAATAAAATAGTATTATTAAAATAAAATATTCACTGTCTTGTATTATTTTTACTAAACGATAATTAGGAAAATTAAAGAAATTTTTGAGTTAAAAATTTAATGAATAACTTATGAGATTATCCAACTTTTTTTGACTCTGTAAAATGTTGAAATAATTAAATTTAATATAATTTCATAATGTTGTGAAATTCAAATTTCCTTGTGAAGAAATAAACAAATCAAATCAAGATTATGCAGTTAAACTTATAAACAGAAAAATTTGCAAGTAAGCAAAAAACAAGACAAGAATTGTTTTGATCCAACATAAATTGATTTCTCTGCTAGCAGCAAGACGTGTATGCACAGTCAACGTCAGCGTTATTTCAATTTGATGATATCAGGGCTGAACAAGAAAATAAAACAAAATTTGTATATATATATATATATATATATATATATATATATATATATATATATATATATATATATATATATATATATATATATATATATATATATATATATATATATATATATATATATATATATATATATATATATATATATATATATATATATATATATATATATATATATATATATATATATATATATATATATATATATATATATATATATATATATATATATATATATATATATATATATATATATATATATATATATATATATATATATATATATATATATATATATATATATATATATATATATATTTTTTTTTTTTTTGATATTAATAAGATTTTTTTTATTATTATTTAATTTTTTTCTTTTTTCATTATTATTATAATTTTTTTAATAACAAACCAAATTTTCTTAATAACTAAACATTAATAACTAAATATTTACATATAAACATAAACAAATTACATTTAAGTAAAAAACTCATCATTCTTCTTGAAGCTTATCAATTTCCATTAGCAACATATCCAGTTCATATTCTGGATTTGTTTCCTCAATTCGATAATTATACCATGCTAATGTATTTATACCATCACATTGTATTTTTCTTTTATCATCTTGATAACTAAGTACAACCTTATTTAGTTGGTTGGTATAATTTTGATGCACTTTTGACTTAAATGTTAACATTTCATCATAAACAATAGACTTATTAAATAAACAATTTCTATACGCCTCTAAACTATATTTATCAAGAACACATTTCTTAACCCGCTTCGATTTTTTTTACATCATTTTCATAGTGCACGCTAAAAGAATACATTTTTGACCGAAGTCCCACAAATTTTTTCATCACTTTACCACAATTTTCATCCTTCATCATACCCAACACCTTTTTGTTTAAAAGAGAAACACCATATACGTTATCTTTTGGGTAATCGGAAGTGTCAAATTCTTGTTCTATGTCAGATTTTATGTCGGCATAAAAGTCGTCAGTTTTTATTGTATATATAAATGAGTCGGTGTCCATGTAATTTAAAGATAAATTTGATTTAAACTTGGGTTTCATGAATCCATAATGGAAGTTATACATTTTCCATTTAGAAAGCTCCAACACACAAAATCCCAAGTATATGGGCTTGTTATAGTATGTTTTGACTCTATTCATTTGAATTGCCACCATATCCTCTGAAAATAAAGATATGTTATGAAAATTGGATTTAGATATCCAATCCTGAGCACCCAAATGGTTGTAGTTAGTTTTATTCCAGTTCGTCACAATTCTAACATCTTTTCTTTTATCAACGTTCTCCATGGTCTTACCGTATACCGCGTTATTAAGTAATTAAAAAAAATTTTTTTCAAATGCATTTTTTGCAGAAGCTCTATGTTTAGTATTCAAATCTATATAGTCTTTTAGCCATGGAGATTGTTTAAATGCTAGAATACGATGCGTTTTCTTTAGAATCAAACCATATTCCAAACATTGCTTAAGAACTCTGTAATGTATTACATAAGAGTTTTTTGGCGAAAAATCCGCAATTAATTTCTTATGGTTTGATTCTAAAGTTTTCTTGTTTTCAACACAGAAGGGAAGGTCATTGTGAGAGTCATGCAGATGTGAAGGATATTCCAAAGTGAACTCATGTACATAACCATCTTGTGAGTTATTATCTATGCTTTTTGCATCCAGATTCAGCTCATCACTTCTCAGCCATCGGAATCCTCCATAAGGAAGATACTCAGACATCGCCCAACCGTAAAGGTTATTTGCGTCTAAATATATTAGAAATTCTGAAGGCTTGTCTTCATCAAAATCATCTAAATATTTATTATTTGCTTTGGAATATCGCTTACTGCACTGTACCATTCCACCGCGTATTTCCTTTTTAAAGAAGTTATACATGTCAATGTCTGTTAACAACTCTAATTCTATTTGTGTGTGTTTTAACATGGCATCCCATGATAGTCCTGGAGCAGTATAGTACTGACACGGATCTAGATTATAAATTCCCTTACAGACTTTTCGAAAATTTTCGAATATGTCTGCTAACAAAAGCACATCTGTTTTGAGATATAATTCCATATAATCTCGCAGGGTTTCGCAATTAAAGGTATGCCAAATCTTTATTGCATGCTCATAATCTTCAATTTAGCATTCCTTGTTATGTAATTTATTAAAAAAATCTTCTCTTGATGGAAGCTGACCATCATCCAATTTTTCAAATGAATCAAGATATTCATAAGGGAAAACACCCTTTCTTCGTACAAGGTCAAATTCTGTCTTTCTGTTAAAGTGTGCCCTAACCGTATGGAAATCATTGTCCGTTAGATTATTAGCTAAGAATTCTAAGCTATCAGCCATAAAACGAATAGTATCTAAAAATCGGAGTTCAAGATTGCAATTGTCAGTCATTTTTGTAAATGTAGATAGTGAAATGTACAGTTCTTTGTTCAGTGATAGGACTTTTATGTTGTCAGACTTTTCACCTAATTCTTTAACAAAGAGGTGCGAGTCATAAGATGAATAATTATGAAAATATATGGGTATGAACTTCGGAATTTGGTACTTTAAGTTGCAAATATTGTGAGCTGCACCTCGATATTTACCACTAATATGACAATGATCTCTTACACGATATTTACCGAGAAATTTGTCACATATGTGACAATTTATTGAATTTTGAAAACTGTATATTTCCGAAAGGGTCAAGCTGTTCATTTTTGTCTTACTGGTGAGGAACTGATTGTAAATATCTTCACAATCGTCAATTAACCAGTCAACAAGTTTTACAGATACGTCCTCACCAGTATATATCTTAAATTTATCTAAACTATTATTACCTATACATTTTATATAATAACTAAAGGCACAAGGAATGTGTCTCTTTATAACTTGAGTTTTGTCACTTACAGTAGTTTGGATATCTTCTAGTATGCATTCCAAATCGGCATATATAACGAATGGCACATCCATCTGCCGCTGGTGATCTTTTAATTTTAAAACACTATTTTCGGGAGAAGGTAACGCAGCAACAATTTTCCCACATTCCGTTTTGTGTTGGTCCATAGTCCATTCATTGTGTGTATATTGTAGGCAGGTATTACAGAATAAAAGTCTGTCATGGCGCTTGGTTGTCTGAGCTTTCAAAAGTCTGTAAAAGGAATAAATTTATATATATGTATATAGTTATTCATACACATGTATTTACTTGCTTACCTTGATATATCTGTAATGAAAATGTAATGGTGAATGTCTCCAGCTTCCAACAGCAATAAATTCACATGCTTTGTTTTTTCCTTTTGTGTATTGTAGAATGTTCCAATGATTTCATCCTTCTCATTATCATACCCAAACACATTCACACTTATTCCATCATTGCTATCCTCAAATACTTTGATGTTTTTTAATGCCAATGGGAACTTTAAATTTGTGAAGTCAAGCACAATTCCATTTTGCAAGCAAATGACATCAGCACTAATGTCCTCGATGTTATATGAGCAGCAACGTTCGTTATACTTTATTATTATGGCATCCAATGCGACAACTAAACTCCATTTAAAACAATAATCATCATTGTTTTCAATGTTGATACAGGCCTGCTTTTTAGCTAGTTTCAATGGGGTGCTTATCCAATGTGATCCGTTTACCAGTGAGCTTTTGTTTATGTTAATTTCAGCGCGAATAATTCTTATTAAAGTCCACCCAGAATCTCTTTCCTGGAATTCTGACATTTTATTATGAATGTCCTGGAATTGTTTTTCAATTAGCTCATCTACATTACTTCCCAAATACAATAGATCCATTTTTGTTCTGTAAGAAATTTGACACAAGTCAATTTCTTCCCCAACAATTTTTATGTACTCTCCAATAAGAGTTACACAGAATTTTAAAATATTATGTTTAACCAAACTTTCTTCAAGTCTTTCCTTAAAAATAGATTTATTTTCCAGAACAAAGTTTTCAAACAGAAGATCATCTTTTTTGTTGGGAATTCCATATGTTGCAATATTTTTTTTAATGCACTGTTTATTTCATAATATTTGGGTTCTAAATTCAAAGGAGTATCATTATATTTACCGCTGGGAGAATTTGAAGTATCCATGTCATCAAACACAATATTATCTAGTTGTTGCTGTTGTTGCTGATGATGTTGCTGCTGTTGTTGTTGATGATGATGCTGCTGTTGTTGCTGATGATGTTGCTGCTGTTGTTGTTGTTGTTGTTGGTGTTGAGGATACCTGGAACTGTCCATCGACAAGGCATATTGATTATTCGAAACTGAAGGATAATAGTTGGGTATGTTATATTGCTGTCATGGCATTGGTGAATTATATTGATAGGGAATAGGAAGATGATGTGGAATTTGTATGGGCACTGAAAACTGATTGTTCAACCCCGTATGATAGTACGAAGTCCTTGGAAGCTCTTGAAAGGACGCCGGATATGGCTGTTGCATATCGTTCCAAGGAATAGGGTTATATAAAGGCATTGGAGGCTGTACATCACATGACACTGGCATCTGCACATGTTGTAGTTGAGCATGACTTTTGCAATGCTCCAAATACGACTTTTGGTATTTGTTTTCCTTTTGACATATTTCACAAACATAGCTTGAAAAATTAATTTTTATTTATTTATTTATTTAATTAGCAAAAATCAAATTTAATTAATTATTTTATTTATTTAGTCCTTTTTTCAAAAACACTATAAACTTCTTTATTAATCAATTTGTTTTCAAACTATTTATTTAATTAGCAACAATTAACTTTATTTAATTATTTTATTTAATTTATTTAGCTCTTTTTTAAAAACACTATAAACTTCTTTATTAATAAATTTTTTGCTTTCAACCGCAGTTATTGAGATATCAGAATATACCGATGAAAATCTTCATTATTTCTTCTACTTATATACATCCTATGAGAATCGCGTAGTAGTCATCAAGTCTAATTTTTTATTGATATTACGAGATATGATCAAATTCATATGTATACATAGCAACAGCAAGAACATAACATTCTGTAATATTTTATTTTATATAAATGATGACTAATGAAATTTTGTTATCAAATGATGACTCATTCTCAAAACATATCCAGCTGAATAAACAAAGCCATAAACATGATTCTGCAAAACAAATAATCAGACGGACATTTCAAATGATGACTCATTCTCAAAACATGTGCAGCTGAATAAACAAAGCAATAAACATGGTTCTGCAAAACAAATAATCAAATTATTATCCCAAGAAATAAACAAGACGGATATTTGAAACGACATACACACATTGTTAACAAATCTAAAGATAAGAAAAAACACACACACACACAAACAAACAGCCACGCACACACAGCCGCGCACATGCACATGCACACACCCCCACCCCCCACACATCCACAGCCACGCACAAAGTAAATGTAAACACAAGCACCACAAAAAATTATTAAGAACAAAAACATAATAATAATAGCCACACAATAAACCCCGTAGGAACCGAAGTCGACTTTATTATCTACAAGTTTGGTGACGTTGTTACCAAACTTGTCTACACCCAATCTCTCAATATCACCCCATAAGAACCACATTGTCTATAGTAAGCCAATACTTTCAAGCTCCAAACTCACTACCCAATGTCTCAATATCACCCCATTAGAACAACACCCTAAATTTCTATAACACTATAATTTTTCACAATCTTCACTATACACATTTTGCCTACAGGGCACTTTCATTTTTTTCCCACGGGTATCAAATTACACATTTGTTTATTTAACAATTAAAATTTCAAATTTTAATTATCCAAATTTAAAAATTTTAATGGGGGCCGCACTAATTATATTTTTAGAACTTATCAAAAAAATCGCTAGGATGCAAAGCTGTACTTGATCGTTGTTTTTTAACATTTGTTATATTTGATATACATACATCCATACAGCGGCGGCCCAAGGGTGGAACGAGTGAGGCGGTCGCACAAGGCACCAGGTGTCAAGGGGCGCAAAATATCTAAATGCGAAAAGCAATTTCTAGCGCATTTGTATATTTTTATTATAAAAATTTATAAAATATGAAAGGTGAGCGTAGTTTTAGTAAATTGAAGCTAATAAAAATCTAGTTAAAGCTAGGAACACAACTGGGACGAACGACGAATTTCGCCCAACGCGACGAATTTGTTGCGAAAGGGTATATAAGATTCCGCACAGCCGAATACATCAGTATTACCTGAATTTTATTATCACTCTATTTTATTTTGACTGTTTGTTGTTGCGGTAACCTTAGTTATGGATATTATCTGAAAATTACGGCTCATGATGGACATCGCATCGAAAACTAATACATAATAATAATAACAATAATGTATGCAAAACTGATTACAACAATACAAAAAGGGTAAAATTACAACAAACACACGATGTACAGAAAATGTAAGAACACATAATGTATTAGCACAAAACACAAGAACATACACTGTTTTACAAATGAGCTCGTTGGTGGACGAGTAAGTGGTCAGATTGGCGTCCGGAAGGTGATGTGTTCGATACTAGCTCTTTTTACAACATTTTTAAAATATATATGATATGCATAGTATATATTTTTATTTTGTCCATATCTCAGCAATTTATGGACCGATTTCGCTTCTCAGAGCTGAATTTGACAGATAAATTGAGTGTAGAGTACTGCCAGACGTATAGGGTCATAGAAATTATATATGAACCGAATTTCCTGAATTTAACATACAAACATCTTCAGGAAAAGCCAGTCACGCGACTTCAACATTTAGGTCCATAAGTCTTCTAGGACCTCTGAATTGTACCTTTCAACATCGGTCAGAAAAAACGGACAGACGGACACCGCTAAATCGACTTAGATTTTTATAAGGATCACTAATATACTTTATGGGGTCGCAAGTGATTACTGTAGACATTACAAACGGAATGACAAACCTATATATACCCTTAGCATTTTTGGTGTAGGGTATAAAAACTATTTTCGCCATTTTTTTATTTTAGCAACTTTTTTCCCAAGTCATTTCTCTCTATTGTGGTCCCTGCTCGGGCGCCATTGTAACGATGCTTTGTCGGCTGGGGTATTTACTCACCGGAGTCCAGCGTTCTGTCACAAAAATTTATTTCTGTGGACCACATTAAAAGGAAATACGTTTTATTTTGTATTTTATTTCTAATTTTTATTATTTCTTTTCCTAATAACTAATTCATAGTTCCCATATATAGTCAATAATCTCCTAAAGCATATTTTACTTCATTATTTTTCTTGTATGGCCAATGTAAATTTTCTTATTTTGAATATTGAAAATGAGCTAATAGGGCCTAAAATTCTTCATATAAATAAAACAAAATATTTTATTTCATTTTTCCCGAGGTTTCGTCAATTATTTGTTGACTTTATCAAGGGTTGGGAAATATTAATATTCTAATTGTGATTTACAAGCTTAGAACATTCTAAGACGATTTTGTCCATAAGTATTTTACATTAAACATTTTTTTATGTAAAAAAAACAAAAATTAAATAAAATAAATAACACAACTTACATAGTGGTTTAAGTTGTGTTATTTATTTTATTTAATTTTTGTTTTTTTATATAAAAAAATTTTTAATGTAAAATACTTATGGACAAAATCGTCTTAGAATGTTCTAAACTTGTAACTGACAATTAGATATTAATATTTCCCAACCCTTGATAAAGTCAACAAATAATTGACGAACGTCGGGGAAAATTAAATAAAATATTTTGTTTTATTTACGTGAAGAATTTTAGGCCTTATTAGCTCATTTTCAATATTCAAAATATTTTACTTCATTTCAGTGATAACCCTTTACTCTAAAATTAATTCTCTCTACGGGGTTTCCTCTCTATTCCAACTAATCAGAATTCCCTCCTCTCAATACGACAACCAGAAATCCCTTTCTAATGTACCTTACGACAAGTGGCACTACCACTTGTAATAATGGACCCCCTGTGTACTGAGTCTCTCCGATATATAAAATAACTTTAATTTCCCTTATGCTTACGATAATCAGAATCTCTACCGCTCATAAAATATTCCTTTACTATAATCGACGACTCGCTCTATTTCAAATTACCATAAGTGACGTTGCCACTCATAATAATCTCCCCCTTTAGCAAATTTTTATATATAAATTCCACGAATTTCGCCCATAAACAAATCTATCCCCTAAGTGTAATAGTCCGACTAACTCTCTATAAATTACCACAAGTGACGTTGCCACTCATAATAATTTCCCCCTTTACCAAACTTCTATATATAAAATTCAAGAATTTCCCCCCCTAAACAAATCTCACCCCATAGTGCAATATGAGATTAACTCTATAAATTACCACAAGTGACGTTGCCACTCATAATAATCTCCTCCTTTAGCAAACTTCTATATATAAATTCCACGAATTTCGCCCATAAGCAAATCTATTCCCTAAGTGTAATAATCCGACTAACTCTCTATAAATTACCACAAGTGACGTTGCCACTCATAATAATCTTCCCCCTTTACCAAACTTCTATATATAAAATTCAAGAATTTCCCCCCTAAACAAATCTCTCCCCTAAGTGTAACATCAGATTAACTCTCTATAAATTACAAGTGACGTTGCCACTCATAATAATCTCCCCCTTTTACCAAACTTCTATATATAAAATTAAACAAGATCCCCTGACTACAATTACCACAAGTGACACTACCACTCATAATAATTCCCCCTTACAAAATTTCTTTTATATATAAAAGTTAAACAAAATTCCCTTGACTACAAATTACTACGAGTGACACTACCACTCATAATAATTTCCCCCTTTACAAAATTTCTCCTATATATCAACATTACACAGCATCCCTTTTACTAAAAATTACTACAAGTGACATTACCACTCATAATAATTCCCTCCTATATTACTGCAATAACTAAACCTCTTTCTACAATTAATAATAATAATCACTACAATACTATCCGTTTAGTTGTCTTACCTAGTCGAAGCAAAGCTGCTGCTTTTATACCTGTGGATGGCTCTTATACACAGTTGCCGTTTTCTGTACTTGTTATTACTACGGGTTGTTTATACATGGCTGACTATTTGTGTTAGTCCGTCTATTATACGCGAGGGGGCGTTTACCGAAAACTCGTTAAATTCAAATAAAACTTATTGAACATAGCCCAAATTAAAAAGTTAGTTAAACCGTGTAAATGATAATTGTACACAATCAAGTGTTATTTTATAGTTAAAAATACAAGAAAACTATCCATTTGTAATAAGATATACTAGTTAATTAATAATTAGTAACCAAAATAAATATACGTTCACATATACGAAGAATGATACTATGCGAACTTCATCTGTTGACGGTAAAAACGAGGCTACCGACTTTTATCATCACAATTTGTTAATTTATAAACAGTTTGTCACGAATAGTCATGAAGTTGTTAAAAAGACTTGTAAGCAGTGGGTCTTTTAAATATTATAAAACAAACCATAAAATTAAAAAATAAAATAAAAAATATATGTACATATTCAAGGTCGATATATCCCGTGATTGTGTGTGTTGGGCTGGGGTTTGCGACTATGGCAGGTTGTCCTAGAATGGGGAAAACTTTTATATGTTCTCTTTATTCTGTGACAGTCTGTCGTGGTAGCGAGTTCGACTTCGACATACACAAGGAGTTGGTAGTCTCCCATCGGGCGCGTCCCCAGGTGGCGGATAGGGGGAGGCATGTACACGGCCCACCTAATGCGCTGCACAAGCGGTTACCTGTGCCGCTGGCATGGCTTGGGCCAGGCCTAGGGCTGGGTGGTCTCTATACACCAGGGGAACACACAGAGTTATGCCTGGCTAAGGCCCTATACTTATGAATCAATCTCACACATGGTATCTCCCCGGAAAGGTGCGCAACTCTACCAGGTTGCCGTCTGGTCCGGATGAAACCATGAGGGGTCATTCCTAAAGCGACTCCCGATCGCGATCGACATTCCACCATGAATGAGCTTTCGATAGGGAATCGCCCTTTGGCATCATGGGAGCCATATGATACACCTTTAGGCGGTCATAGGGCTCACCTGATGCCAAGGGTATGTACCCGTACTTCAGTCGGAAGTGCTCCAAACAGGTGCTCTCGTTCGAGACCGACTTTCCACCATGAATGAGCTCTCGATGGGGGGTCTGCCTGTTGGCACTCTGCGAGTCATTTGATACACCTACAGGTGGTCATAGGGCCCGCCGCGAGCCAATAGAATGACGTGCTTCCCTTTGTAGTGTTGTTTCTGTATAGGACCCGCGAACCAAAACTACCCCACTTGTAAGGCAAGGTGGTAGGTAGCTGTGCCGAGGTCCTGGATGGCTGGTCAGTGGTTAAAGAAGACTCAGTCGCAACAGCTCCCCTCCGACGCCAGTGCACGGGTCGGTTGTAATAGTCAGTCGCCTAATCCATGTACGCCGTCCATGCATGGATGGTCCAACCCCTTACGCGCTTACTCCTGGGAATTATATGGATAACAAAAAAACTAAAATAAAAACAACAAAAACATCTGGGGCGAGCAATCGGGCAGACAAAACTGCACCGGCTGACTGTCCCAAACCCCTTGCGATTCCATTCGGAAAAGCAAGGTTACTGCGCAGCTCTCAAAGCATAGTCAATGCTCTCAAAGCCTTCCGCGGAGTCGGTGACTTCGGGGTGCTCGCAATCAGACTCATGTCTGGTTGGAGAGCTCCTCGAGGGACTAGTATTCGCGGACGACGAAGACGCTCTCCTGAATTCAGGAGATGACGAAGTCGATGTCAACTATGACCCCGATGTTGATAATGGAGAGGATATTACAAATTTATCTTCACCACTCCAAGGCAGCCTCAGCTGCTCTGACCCTCCGCCTAGCAGCGAAAGGGGAGGATATTGCGCTAGTCCAGGAGCCGTGGACCAACAACGGCAAGATTCTTGGACTCAGCGCCACTGGCTACAAACTACAGTACGCAGCAAGCTCAGGTAACAATGACAAAACCATTAGATCCTGTGTTTTAGCGAAAGCCAGCCTCAACATCTTCATTCTCTCTAATTACAGTGATGAAGATACTGTTACTGCAGCATGGGAGACAGGGGAATCCACCATATGGATTCTGTCCTGCTATATGGCTCACGACCACATGGACCCACCACCACAGACCTTGGTCCATAAGATGGCGAGAGCAGCAAAAGAGAGGGGCATACCCATTCTAATGGGCGCCGACGCAAACGCGCATCACCATATCTGGGGCAGCTCAGATACCAACGCAAGAGGTGAGTGTATTTTTGACTTAATTCTAGATAACAACCTAGTAGTTCTAAATCGGCGTTCAGAACCCTCCTTTGCGGTCTCTAATAGGCAAGAAGTCTTAGACATAACACTCGTCAGCACGAGACACGCACATCTGATTCAGGGTTGGAGTCTCAACAGACTGCTCCTTTTCTGATCATCGCTATTTGGTATTTTCCATCAGCATAGCCAACAGAGTTACAAGATCTTATTTAAACAGACGTAGAACGAACTGGGAGGAACACAACACCATTCTTACCAGCCTAATTGCGCGTCCTCCAACCATAGAGGTAGAAGCAGACATTGATAAAGCCGTAGACAAATTAACCAATGCGTTTAAGGAGGCCACAAGCCTATCTTGTAGACCATCCATTCAACGCCCTAACCGCAGACCACCATGGAGGTCTGATAATATTGCAGAATCTGGAAAGAACTGCCGAAGGCTGTTCAATGAGGCAAAGAGAACAGGTAACTGGACACTCTATAAGTCCTCCGTGAACAAATTCAAGAAACTTGTCAGGAACGCTAAACGCAAGTCTTAGAAGGAATTCTGCAGCAATGTAGAATCCTTCTCCATCCATACCTGGATTTATCCAGAAATCGGACGGCAACTAAACCAACAGCTCCTTGGAGACTCTAGAGGTCCTGGTTGACACCCACTTTCCAGGTTGTCAACCCTACACGGAAGCGCGGAACGCGGCTTTTCCTATTAGCCAGTCCCCTGTATCCATAGAGATTACTGTGGACAAGTTACACTGGGCTATTAAGAGTTTCCATCCGTACAAATCACCTGGTCGGCATGACATAATCCCTGCAGATCTGCAGCACAACTTAGATCTTGCTACCCCCTGGCTAATTAGCATAGACAGGGCCTGCCTTTCATGGTCATATATTTCAAACCAATGGACAAATTGCGATGTTATCTTCATCCCGAAAGGGGGTAAAGCATCGCACTCCAAGGAGAAGGACTTTGGACCCATCATCCTAACCTCCTTCCTTCTAGACACTGGAGCGGCTGATCGACGTTCATATCAGAACAACTGTCGACAGCACTCTCCTCTCAGCCTCTCAGCAAGCCTATACCAAGGGGAAATCAGTTGAGACGGCCTTGCACTCGCTCGTAGGGTACATAGAAAAGTCACTCGAGCATAAAAATTTCACACTGGTAGCCTTCATGGATATTGAAGGCGCTTTCAACAATATTAATTCGGCGGCAATTATCCAGGCTCTCATAGAGCTAGGGATTGACCGGTCCATATAACAACTTATAAAGAATATGCTTTAAAGCAGAACGATCACATCCACTTTGGGTGTAGCACGCATCACCAGGCACGCACGTAAAGGCACGACGCAAGGTGGAGTACTATCACCCCTCCTGTGGAATGTGACCGCAAACGCTCTGCTCAAGAAATTGGAATCCATGTATATCAAACCCGTTGCATGCGCAGACGATGTTGCGGTGGCGATATCTGGCTTCCATCTAGACACGTTAACACAAAGGCTGGAGGCGGCACTTAACGAGGTCAGTGACTGGTGTTCACAGAATGGCCTAACTGTCAACCCAACCAAAACGGAACTAGTTCTCTTCTCAAGAAAGTACAAAATTCCAGCTTTCACGCTACCCAAATTAAATGGCATCACACTAGCCCTTTCGGACAACGCCAAATACCTAGGTGTAGTTCTTGACAGCAAGTTAGCATGGTGTGACAACCTTCATGCAAGAGCACCTAAAGCCTTAGCGGAAATTTATGTTTGCAGAAACGCCATTGGCCCCTCCTGCGGCATATATCCCAAAGGGGTCAATTGGATATTAGAGACAGTGATCAAGCCTATACTTTTTTACGGCATATCCGTCTGGTGGAATGCACTGCACTTGGCGAGCAATCGATCTCGTACAGCGAGGGTTCTTCGCATAATGGCAATCATGATTACTGGTGCCCTAAGATCCACATCAACAAAGGCTCTCTTCGCTGCGTTGTGCTGGCTACCAGTGGATCTGCTGGCCAGAAAGCTAGCACTACGTACAGCAATTAGGCTTAACGCGATCGGCGCATGGAACCATCTACCGTGGGGTCATTCTAGAGACTACTGATACCATTTCGGGTCTCATAGACTACTGCACTCCAAAGCCCTCCTACAGGAATGATTTCAGATACTCCTTGACGGGGGACTTTTCCCCAGCACAAGGGGCCATACACATTTACACCGATTTCTCCAAATGGGGAACGAGAGTTGGCGGGGGTGTCTACATCGCGGAGTTCGGGATCAAAATGTCTTTCAGACTCCCGGACGAGTGTAGCATCCTACAAGCAGAAATATCTGCCATGAAAAGAGCAATGTACTGGCTAAGATTTTATCGGATATCAAATATTGATGTCCAGATCATAACCGACAGTCACCGGCGATTAAAGCCCTCACTGGTGTGTACACCACATCCAGCCTAGTCCTGGAATGCCGCACAGCACTTAACACGATGGCGAGCAATTTAGGTATCACCCTCAAATGGGTACGCGGGTACGAGTCCGCTTCGGGCAACATCATTGCGGATGATCTGGATAAGAGGGGAACCTTGCTTCGGGATGTCGATATTGACAATCTCTGCGGGCTCCCACTCTCATCTTGCTGGAGACGAATTGATGCGGCCTTCTTGCAGTTGGCTCAAACCAGATTGTACAATGAAACAACTTGCTCTACTGCGAGAACAATCTGCCCTCGCCTTGACTCAAACACAACTAAACAACGTCTAAACTTCACAAAACCACACTTGCGCAACCTCATGGCCACGGTTACGGGGCACTGCACCTTTGGAACCCACGCTAGACGTATGGGTCTCCCTTACAATGACTACTGTACAAGCTGTAATGACTTAGAAGAAGAAGAGAATATAATGCACCTTTTATGCCTTTGCTCACCTCTGGAGGACCACCGCCTTCGCCTCCTGGGCAAAAGACTCTTCGGTTGCCTCTCCGAGTTCTCAGAAATAGAGCTCAAGAACATAAGTTCTTTCATCAGGAGCAGCGGGTGGTTAACTCGCTGACTACCGAAATGGCGTTTTAATTCATGAACGACCCTTCCTGCACGGAACTCCGTACGCCTTACCTCTCTCTTCTCTTCTAAGTAATTTCTAATATCTTTATTAACTTCTCTCCTTTCACTCTATATGCTACACTGTCCTGTTCTCTCTTCTCTTTCCTTTTCTTTACAGGTATCAAAGGGACCATTATTATTGGACCAAAGTGGGCTGGAATCCTTTCCTTATTTTTTTTCACCGGCAACCTGATAACCTAACTTAACCTAAGGTCGATATATAAGGTCTGTGCATCAGCCCATATGTTCGGTAATTTGGTGTCAAATTGTACTGTATTTTACCAATCTACTCACATTTTAATATTCGCTTTGTGTTTTTCTCATACATTTTTTGACACCACAATTCCCAAAAAAGTTGCTTTTTTGTATCAATTCGCCGATAAGTATACCTTATAGATCTACCTTTTACATATTTATATATATATATATATATTGATAAGAAATCCCAGAAATGTCGGGATTTATTTTTACAAGTCCGGGGCTCGGGATTTGCCAACCAAAAAAATCCCTCGATATCCCGTTTGGCACACCTACTCCTTAGACATCATTCATGGATAAATAGTTTACTTAATTTATAAGAACAAAAAATATACGGTCTTCAATGCAGCGTACATGAAGTGTGGAAAGCAAATGTCCACCACAGTAGCTGAAAAAGTAGTTCTCTCTAAAAAATTAAATCTCGAAAACAGAGCCACCTATGGATTCCAAAAGTATTAAATCTCTCAAGCTGGAATCAACCACAAAGAGCAGCAATTTCATTGAAGTCCGTTGGGATTAACGTAAACGAACACAGATAAATGTGATTTTTATGTATTAAGATTTATTAATTTTTAATTAAACTTAAATCTTTAGATTTATTGTTATATAAGGGAACTTGCGATAAAAATTTCATTTCTATTTATGCTGTCATTTGTCTAAGAAAATGTTAGTTTTGAATTAGCCAACCAAATGTCTTTACAGGGCTGGAAGCTTTATTTAATATTAACTAACCAATAATGTATGTATGTTCGCCTGTTTTTTTTTTTGTCGCGGAAATAGTTTATTTTAATAATATATATTGGTATTTGTTGTATTATAAATATTATTATTATTAAACATAGTTTTTATTTTTATTTACCATTAAAAATACATATGTATATAACTTAACATTAAACTAAAAAAAATAATAAAAAATTTAAATAAATTATTGTAATATCCAGACTGCAGCCAAATTAAGTTTTTCTTGATTTCGGCTGAAATCAATTCGAAATCAAGTAATTTTCCATACATTTTGTCATATCCCAAATTAAGTTGTTTTCCTTAATTTCGGCGAAATTAACTTAAAATTACAATGCACATCCCTGTTTTTGTTTTAAAGTTCCTTTTTTGGACCAACATATATATAGCTGTGGGAAATAAACAAATAAATTGACATTTGTTTTATTTAAAAAATTTCTATTTATTGTATAAATTTATAAAAAAAAACCTTTAAATTAAAGAAAAAGAAAATGTCATGCCCAAATAAACGTGAATTTGAAATGAAACGTATCAAATGGGCAAGTCCGAAGTCAGAAGTGGCAACTGAAATTAAGGCAAACGCCATTTATGAGCACTATGAACGGTTTTAATTTGGTAAGTAATTTCGGAACGAAATTAAGTAATTTTTATGCAGTCTGAATGCGCTATAATAAACAATTCACAATTGAATGTGTTGTAGATAAATAAACATTTGTTTAGAAACATGTTTAAGTTGAAATTACCAACAACATTTGTACCATCTACAACACATACAACAGATTGTGAATTGAGCAAATATAATTAGTAAATAATTACAATAGTTAGAGTTTTCTATGAGTTCCAAGATTTCTTATTATGATAAATTATTTTTATTTTTTACTGTAACTGTAAGGATACATTTCGAGTAGATTAATGTCGCATTTGAAATTAAAAAAAGAGAAAATATTAATACTAAAATATATTAAAAAAAATTAGTTAAAAATTAAATAAAATAAGATTAGGACGAAAATGCACTTGGTATTCTTCACTGGTAAATTTTCTTGGTGGCTGAACATGGGCTGTGTATTCTTGTTTATTAAATTTATATTTTTTGAACTAAAGTAAATATTATCAACTTTAGTCCGCAGGAGAAAAAGATGGTTTTAAACCAAAATATTTATATTTCCTTTCTACATTAATACTAACAACAAGCGTTCCAATAACAAAACTAAATTAAAAAAATGCAAATTGTAACGCATAAACAATAGATTTTTAAGATTAAAAAACATCGGAATACTTCCATGGCATTTTTTTTTTTGTTAAGTTTTAACACAATACGCACACATTTCGTTTACACAACCAAATGCTAGACTTGAAATCTACTCAAGCTCAATATACCACCGAGATAAACGAACTATGTAACTTAATATTTAACATCGCTAATATCAATTTGATGATGGTTCTTAATAGTTAACGGCAATCATGATGATGAAGCTGATGAATTTTTTGTTGAACTTCCGCCTCCACTGGAGGCTCCACGCTGTTTCTCAATGTACACATTTAGGAGACGAACTTTGCTGGGATTCAACATGGTCAATTTAGGCTTGACCCTCTCTTCGCCCATGACAATGTACAGTTTGACAATGCAAAAGACTGCCGCTTTGCGTACCATCGATTGGTAATCATCTGCGAGTCGCGCTAAATGGGGAAAAACAATGTCCAGCTGTGTCTCTGTCAACTCAGAGCCGTGTCGATCTGCTAGTTCGGTAAGCAGTTTCAAGGCACATAGGTTCTCTGGAAACGAGCCCGTTGCAATCACGGGATTTACTATGTTTATAGTCAAATTTAGAGGCAGAGCTGGTACAATTCGAGGTATTAACAGGTCTAGTTCGCGGATTATCTCTTTACTCTTTGGGTAACAGTGAATAATGTTTAGCAATATCAGTTCGACAAAGTTTATCCAATTGGGTTTCATTTGCGGTCGACGAAGGATTTTAGAGAGTACATAAAGTGCCTCCACTACCACCTCATTTGAATTGGCTTCTAGCATGCTCAGCAGCATTTTCATAATAGCGCGGAAGTGTTTATTGGGTAATTCACAGTTACCGCTTTTAATACATATGCTAAGATTGGCAAGAGCGCCTTGGACCTGAGGCACAGCCATATCAGGCGTAATGTTAAGTGCTACCTTTATAATTTCACTCTCATGAGTACCGTTTTCGAGAATTATTTCCTCGTTTTCACCAAATTTGATATTTATTCCAGATGACGAAGACGGATTTCGTTGCCCCATGCCAGAACCATATGTACTGGCTGTCATTTTGTTATGTTCCAATAAATTACCATCTAAACGCATTGTTGTGCTCTCTGGCGTATTCGATTCTGTTGTAGTAGCGGACTGAGTCTTCGAATTAGATGATGCGCATGAATCTAGTGCTTCGCTTAAGTGTCCATTGTAGCCACCGCCATTTGAATTATTGGCCAACGACTTATACTGGTTTTCAATGCCCCCAAAGCAATTACGTATTTCCTCAGTTGTCTTTTGTATATTTTGCTGAACATCGACCTCCGAGTAGCCGAGCATCAAATCGTTATCAGTGACAGAAGACTGGCGCGACCGTGGACTAGCAAATTGGGGTTGCAATGATGAGAAAGGAGCACCCAAACTTGGGCTTTGTAGGGGTTTCGGGCTTGAGCTCGAAAGTGGGGATAATGAAGGTGAATTTGTGCCCGATGTGTTGCTCCGACGCAAATGCGACTGAATGCAAACTTTAGCAGAGTCTTGGTATCCTTTGGGAAGAGTTGACAAAGCCTTAGTCATATGGGGAGTGTTAAGATTATAAAGTGATATTAGACTCACACGTGCCTGACTTCGCAGTTCAAGACTTTTCTGATCGCCGGCCATTTGAACAACTTTTAACAGTGCCTTTTCTAAAATTGGTAGAACGATGCCTTCTTCAGCACCAGGAAAATCTGTATTTTTGCAATACGTTTTAGCCAAACTCGTGAGAAATTTTAGTATTGCTATGCGTGTCTTTGTACAAGGCGTCTGTGCAGAATCAGACAATATACGGAATACGTCTTTCATTTGGAGATCGGTTGGGAAATACTCATGGACTACTTGTAAAGTCTTCCATATTTTGCCATGCATTGAGCTCAGTAGCTCTGTGCCTAACTTGTTGAATAGGCGTGTCAAAAGTATGAACAACCAATCGTGAAGATCATTTGCGTATGCCAAAATAAGTTCGGTGACCGTCTCAAGAAAAAGTGAGTAGACTTTGGTGTGTGTGTCCATAAACATTTTACGGAAAGTGTCAAGAACTAACTGTAACTGATGCGGTGTTAACTCTCTGCCGTCAACGAGATAATGAGTCAGACTAATGAGTCCATCTTTACGCTCGGACCAATGTGTGGAAGCACAGTATTGAATTATTGTATCAATATCTTCAAATGGAGGTCTAACCCAGCTCCAGTCCAGCCGATTTCTGGATCCAGAAAGAGAATAATTTGAATTATTGCCTCGAGTGTAAGACGAGTCAAACGACCTTTCAGAACAAACTGAAGAAGCTTCGGAATCGTCTGATTCCTCTCGCGACATTAACTTTCTTCCAGCTCTAGTACTAACTGAAAAGCCACCACGATCACGACCGAACTCACCTATTGAAGCATATTCACCGGCACTACCGTCAGGTGACAACGCATCAGCTAAAGCATTTTCAGCATCCCTACTTTGCTGAAGCATTCTAGCGGCAGCCAATTGTCGTGTAGGTTGATTACGTTCCGGAGTTCGACGAGAGTTTCCGATTGTGTACATACTTCTTTTCATAGTGACTCCTCCGCCCCCTCCTCTTGTGGGGCTCGTCTCTCGAGAACTAGCCAAAGACCTTGGAATGCCGGAAGCTTTTTTTGGAATAGTGCCAGTTGGTCTGTAATATGAACCCACACCATGGTGATCTCGCAACTTCGAACTTGGAGACGTGGACCGAGATCCCGGTTGTGATTGGGACACTCCTGCCCTTCCACGAGGTCGAGGTGAAACTCCACTACTCACGCTCGATTGAGCGGTTTTTTGTTGTTGGCCAGCGCCAGTTCGGGGTCGAGGTAGAGATCCTGTTGCAGCACTATTTGTAGCTGTATTTGTAAGTATATTTGCAGCTTTTTTACGCGCTATGAATGCGTACTGAGCACGAGCTTTTGCACGCTGCGCTGCAGCTGTATCTACAGCCGACACACTTCGCATACCAGGAGCAGATTTCTGAAGTGCACCTGGCGAACGTTGGATACGTGGAGCAGTAGATACAGTCGCCCGTCTTTCCTCCGTAATTCCTCCTCCACTATCCCTTTCTCTTTCTAAAGCTCTTTGGGCGGCAATGTCAAGTGTTCCATATATTTGATCGGCCAAATCTGGAAAATGACGACGAAAGACCCAATATGCACGCCGAGAGTGACGGCGCGCATCATTGTCAGCATCGCTTATGGATTTCTTAATTATGTCACGCAGAAGTGTAGCACTCCGTTCCAGCGCTTTAGTAGGCCACTCTTCGCAGAGTAAACACAAAATTTCACACAGAGCTGCACGTATGTCCTTAGATTTAGAGTTCTGTAGCATTTCCGTTATTATTTTGATTAGCTTGGGGGCATGTGTATATTTAATTATATATTTCAGTGCAATTAGCGAAGACGATGCAATGACTTTGGCTGAGTTTTGTATCAAATGTATTAATTGCTCTAAAATGTATTCGCAAAACTTGTCCAATTTTTGGTGAAGAGTTTTTGATAAAAATGCAATTGTAATACACGCCTCCCGAATAACTTGTGATCGGAGTTCTTCTTTCAAAATATCCAAAAATGATATCGATAGTTCTTTTAACTGAACGGTGATGAACTGAGGCTGCGAATGAATATTCAACATAATTAGTGATCGAATTTTCTTTAAAGCATCGATACGTTTTTCCCAATCAAAGTTTTTGTCACTAATAATCGACAATACATTTCTATAAATATCGTCCATGTCTTTTTGATGAAAAATATTCAACTGTGGTACGGCTTCGAAGGATGTCTCAAAAATTTCCATGGTAACAGCTCCTGCATCGGTAGCACTGTCGGCTGCTATATTGTTTTTTGTACGAATAGTCGCAGAAACAGTGCGTTTTACTATTTTTGAAGGCCGTTCACGAGCTCCAATATTGTCCGCTTCATCATGACCATTATTGTTGTTTATTTGTGTTTGTGTTAAAAGTATGGCTGATTTGAGCAACAGGCCTTCACTTTTAATCTGATCAAATTTTTGTTCTAGTATTGCTAATTTTGTAGCCGGCATATCATCCATTCGACGCAAATCTGGTCGCAAGCGATCTCCAACATGTTTATATATTTCTACAAGTGATTGAATTGCAGTGTCACGAACCGATACCGTGGGATCACCAAGTAGTATACATATAGGTTGAATGTAATTGCGAACACTTAACTGCGAAGTTCCATACTCATTAAGTGTATTTACTATTGTCTGTAAAAACTCCTCGCGAACTTTTCCATTTTTGTGCTTAAAGCAATTGGCTGCTAGTTTGTCAAGCAAAATTTGTGGTGTGAGAACTTTGTGTTCCATTAATGTCAGCAATAACAGTTGGGCCTTTTCTCGAACTGTATCTTTACTATCACCGAGGCGATCAATAACGTGTGGTAAAACTGTTGCAGTGTACGCATTAAAGTCTGGACCCAATCTCTTAATAAGTTCAGTAAATGCCTCTATCGATTTTTGTGCAATTTTAAAATGACTTCCAGTAAGCCATGGCATTAAACCATCAACCAACATGCCCATATCCATGCACACTATAGAATTGGTATCATCGCTAAGGAATGTAACTAAATCTTCTGCTAACTGAGCTTTAACCCTCATATCAGCCTTTGGCATCAACTGTATGAAACCATCCAAATCGTTTGGCTTTCTATACGCCATTTTATATTATTTATTACTTGTTGACTATCCTCACCAAACTGACGATTATTTATTTTATTTGCAGTGGAGGCTTAACGTTGTACTTTTTTTGATGTCCTGAAAATAAAAATTTTTTTAGTTCAGATATAGAAAAATATCAAAAAAGTTATTATTTGATGTGGGTAAGCCAGTCTACGCATTTGGCTGAGGCGTATGCCAACTCATCAGTAGATATTCAACCATTGTGTTGAAAGTTTTCATCCTTGTATGCTTACATATACATACATATAAAAACTCTCAAAGAAGAAATGAGAACTACAAACATGGTAGGTGAAAAAACGTATCAAATAAAGTAAAAAAGATATATAAAATTTTAATTAAGAAATTTTATTAATTAAATTTATTAAATTACCAATAACTAATTCATACCATGTTCAGATATACAACTTAATTGAGACAATTAAGTTTTAAACTGAGTTATCAACTTTGGTGCAATTTAGCTTACTGAATTAGAATTTGACAACTAAAAATATTTTAATTTTAAAATTATTTATTTAAATCATATTTTCAAACATGTAAAGGAATGGTTTTTTTCTATAAATTAAATTAAAGTATGAAAAATTAATAATGAAATATAAAATTCTTGTATTCATGCATTTCGTCCAATTAAATGAACTGAATTAAAATCTTAATTAACTCAGTGGTGTCAAAACATACACATTCTTTGTTTGTGTGTGCTTCGCGACTAAATAGATAGACTATAAGTCACACACACAGGGTACGTGTGATGTAGGGATGGGCAAGTGAACTAAATATATCGATATATTTTTAAATATCGATATATATCGAATAAAAATATCGAAATATCGATGTTTTTTCAACAATGATAATTCATGCGTAGTCCCCAAATTTTATTTTAATAAAACAAAATAAGTACTTTTCTTATAAATAATTAAGCTGGAAAGAGTTAATTTCCTTACTGTTCCACCAATATTTCATGGAACATACATCAACAAAAGTACAGTCAAAGAATGAAAATGTTTCGAATAGACAAAAAATTATAAATATGTAATACAAAATATTTTGTTAGTAATGAAGAAGACTGTACCGAAATGTTTTTAAAAGTTGCACGAAAAACAAAACCAAAGCTAAAAATATCGAATTTGAAGCTGTCGATATATTTGGAAAAAATATCGATGTATCGAGATATCGAAATTAAAAATATCGACGATATATATCGATATATTTTTAAGAAAATATTGATATATTGATATTTTTGCCCATCCCTAGTGTGTTGATGTTGAAAAAACAGCCTATGCTCGAGTGCATAGGAAATTGAGAGAATGCCCGCCACTGCTGCAAATATACATACATACATACATACTAAAGATGAGCGCTCTCGCGATTTTTAAAGAACATCGTGAACAAAGAACGTGATTTAAAAATCACTGTTACTTAAAACTGTGACTGTGATCACTGTTTTCAGTTCTCTTATAGCAATGTAATTATCAAAACACACATGCATCTCTACAACAAAAACGTTGTTCTTTAATATACCAAGGCAAATTTAAATACGCCTTAAAATATACTTTGAATTTTAAAAAGAAATACTAATAAGGAAGAAGAGAACACAAGAAATAGCAACACTATTCGTTTGTTGTTATTGTACGTAAATAAAAAACGTTATTACCCACACAAACAGTGAAATATCATAATTTTCTGTATGTAACAAATAGAAAAGAGTAACTTTGCAAGTAGCAGTTACTTGACAAATTTTGTCACAACTGTGAATCATGATTTTTCAGTAACAGTGATTTAATCACAGGAAATATCGCTCATCTCTAATACATACATACTACATATTTATATACACATGCAATCTCAGGGTGAGCTCAAAATCATCAAAATAAATTGATTCACATGGAAATTTTCAGCGGTTTTGTACATTATGTGCTTTCTAAGATTTTGTTATCTTCACAGTTTTAGCGATTTCTTTAATACCTTTTTAGTCTTGATAACCATTTTGACAATTTTCGCGGTAAAGTAATTTTTGCCGGTTTTTGGTCTAACAGTTTAAACGAATTTTAATAGATTTTAGACATTGCTTTAATTTTCAATGTGCGCAATTTTTAGCGAATTTTCATAATTTCCGCGATTTTCCCGTGTTTTCGTCATTCCTGTTAGCATAAACGATTTATGGAGTGCCTATGTAGCTGAGTGGTAGTGATGCTAGCCTGTTGGTCCAGAAGTCGCGGGTTCGATTTCCTCCATAGACCCTGGATGTTTTCCGCAGACAAGCTAACCGCTTCGCGGGTTGTGTTTGTTAAAAAATAAGAATTAAAAGTCACATTAAAGGTGAAGGTACATAACACGCGCTAAAGCGGTAATGCGTTTTGTACCTTTGTACTTTTAACGCTTTAAAAAGAGCAAGTTACACACCACGCATTAGAGGCGTTGCTTCAATCAGCTGTTCATTTTTTATTTGTTTCTTCTTTTTAACAAAATGGACAGTGAAATAAATTTAATTGAAGAATTTTTTTACTTTATTGAACTAGTTTTGTGTGTAGTCTATGCTTATAGTTTGCGGAATTCGCGTAAGAGAAGATTTTGGGTGCGGGATTTATATTTAGAAAGAAATGTCGATGGTTTATTTGCTTCTACTTTCCGGAAACTAAAAAATGAGCCGGAACAGTTTTTCATAGCCATAAGAATGCTCCCAGATGTGTTTGATGCGTTCTATACCACATTGGCAGGAAAATTGGAAAAAATTCGGCACGTGCAAGTTCTCCAGAGTGTCGTTTGTTTCTAACGTTGGTGTAAGTAAATAATAAAAAGTTTGAAAATTCTCAATATAACTTATGTATGCAGTTATTTAGCCCACGGTCCGTGACGTTTCGAATGTCCGTATCGGTGGTCAGAAGAATTGTCTTGGAAACTTGCCAGGTAATATGGAATGAGTTACGCCATATTTATCTACCACCAACAAATGAGAACACATGGAAGGAATCTGCCAAAGATTTTAATAGCATGTGGAATATGCCTAATTGTGTTTGTGCAATCGATGGCAAGCACATCGCAATTACGTGCCCTCCAAATTCTGGCTCGCAGTTTTACAATTATAAAGGTACATATATGTATATGTACATCCTTGCATAAGACATTTCTAATCATATACATACATAAATATTAATATTTATTACAGGAACCTACAGCATCGATCTTCTTGCTGTTTGTGATGCGAACTATAACTTCACTTCTGTAGATATAGGAGCATATGGCAGTCAGAGCGATGGAGGGGTTTTAACCTACTCCGATTTTGGAAGAAAACTTATAAACAACAATCTAGGTTTTCCTTTAGATGCTTCTTTGCCAAATACCGATATAGTATTCCCTTTTTACCTAGTAGGCGACGCAGCATTCCCCCTCAAATCTTACTTGATGCGGCCCTATCCCGGACTTTTGTTAAGTGAAGAAAAAAAACTATTTTAATAATAGACTATCAAGAGCTAGGCAAACGATTGAGAATGCCTTTGGAATTTTAACAGCCCGATGGAGAATTTTAAGAAGCACTTTACACATGTCACCAGAATCTGCTGAAAAAATAGTGTGTGCAACTGGAATTTTGCACAATTATATTAAAAAGCATGATAAAATATACTGTTCAGCGGAATTTATTGATAGTTATGAAAATGGCGAGCTTGTAGAAGGCTTATGGAGACAACAGATTCAACCATTGCAGGGAATTTCAAGATTGTCATCGAACAACTCTTCACGCAATGCGTTTAACCAAAGAAATTGGCTCTGCAATCATTTGTTTTCAAATAAAATATAACTATGTACTTAACTTTTACACAAGATTACAAATTCAGATCAAATTTTGAACTAGGGCAACTAAAAGTTGTTTCTAATGTAATTTGGAGTGCTGAATTCGAATCTATCCGTTTAGTTTTGTGGCTCTAGTTTTCGAGATATGAATTTATTTCGGAAATGAAGTTGCACGACATATGTTAACATAGCTGGAAAACTATATTATCTTTTAACAACTATATTATCTTTAACAGCTGTATTGTCTTTAAGCCGTACTAATATTGTTATACGTTGTCTCTGAAATTACCGAGTAATTTTTACTTTTATTTTCAATTGAATAGCATAAACCGTTCCCCAGTGATGTTAACGTTTGTCGTGCAATTGCTTCATTTTTGAAATAAATCTATATATATATATCTCGAACACTAAAACTAAAAAATAAGCTGCCTGCAGATTGAAATTCTGCGGTCCAAATTACATAATAAACAGCTTTTGGTTGCCTTGTAAACTTGCGTTATTACTTCGTCATTTTAACGAACACGTTTGTCGAAAAATTCCATTAATAAAGTCTAAAGTGGTTTTTTTATAAAGTTTTTTATCTCTTCTGAAAATTGTTTAATATGATGATAGGCCCTTTTGAATTTTATATGAAGATATGTATAATTTATAAATAGACTACAAATTCAATTTTGTTTACATATAACAATATAAAAATTTTTTATTGAATAATTAAAAACAAAAGGCAATTCAAAAATGTACACATACACAAGTATAAAAAATTTATGCGTATTTAGGTACATTGGGTATTAATTTAAACAAGTAAGAGGGTTATATTCGCCTATGCCGAATCTTATATACCCTTCACAAAGTAATATAAAATTTATATCTTTGGTCGCAAGGTATAACATTTAATTCGAGTTAGGACAAAGTGTATTTATCATTATAATTCTGTATATTTCTCTTAACTTAACTGTTGTTTCATTATAAATTAAATTACAAATTAATATAGTATAAAATTGCTAGCATTAGCTTAATCTAATTTCCCTGATTTTACACAGCGATTTTAAAATTCTCACTAGCCAAAATCAAGTTAAGTCGTTATTCCTTGTTGGCACAGATACATGTACTTGCAATTATACACGAAATATCTATGCAATAATTTCCAAATAATTTTCTTAATTACTGTTTTCGTAAAATATGCAAACTTTTGTATATATGTAGCTTTTACGTAATAAAGTATTTTGTAATACATACATAATTTACTCAATTGAGTTTTTTTAGTTGGAGGGGAATTCGGTTCCCCACACATAACTCTGTTATTTGTCGACCGATTCTTAAAATTCATTTTTGGTTTGAAAGGGGAGAGGGGGAATTTTGTCCACCCACGCATAACTCCGTCATTTGTCAACCGATTTTGAAAATTCTTTTTTGGTTTGAAAGGGGTTGCTTGCTGTTAGGTTCCATAATTGTTTTTCCAAAATCGGTGGGGGCTATGCCCCCCTCCCCCCTTATTACTTAACTCTGTCATTTGTCAACCAATTTTTAAAATCCCTTTTTTGGTTTGAAAGGGTTTGCTTAGTTTTTCGAAAATCGGTGGGGAAATTTTCTGCCCCCATCTCCCAACTCTGTCATTTGTGAACCGATTTTTAAACATTTTATTTTGTTTGAAAGGATTTGCCTGAAGTTTAGTCCCATAATTTTTTTCGAAAATTGGTGAGGAAGTTTAAGATTAACTCTGTCATAATTGAACCGAACTTCAAAATAGGTTTTTTTGCAAGAGTTTGCTTGAAGTTGGTCACATAGAAGTGGCTATGGAGCGGACAAATTGGTATCCCGATATATTGATTATCGCACTATGCCATTTCTTGACCGATTTCAACATTTTTTATTTAAAAGGGCACAAAAGGTTTGGTACTATAAAAAATTGCGGACGAACACCCAATTAGTAGCAGGATACACTATTTGATCTATTTTTTCTGTTATTGATTTTAATATCTAATGATAAATAAGTATATTAATTAACATTAAAAGAAACATTTAAAAAAATAAAAGTTTCAGGCGCCGTGATTTGAACCCGGCTCCCGAGAGAAAAACAACAATTGGGAAACCGCTTAGCGCTCTCAGCCAAACAGCCACAAAGTTAAATGGGTTTAATTTAATATAAATACTTAACAGCTGGCTGTTATAAAAGATCAGATGATAGGGATGGTTGCCAGATTTGATGATTTATTGTCATTTTGACGATTTTCGGTGTCAAATATGGGATTTTAACAACCAAACGATTTTTACCTTAAATTTTACGATTTTTAAGAATTATAAGTTAGTTAATGCAATATTTTAGAACTTTTAAAACAATTTTGATTTTGATTAGGAACTTTGCAGCTTTTGCTACAATATGTAATAGAAGTAAGGAGTAAAAGGGATAGTTATGCCAATAACTAATCATTTTAATGTTAGTATTTTTAGTATTATATGTTTTTTAAAACCTCTTCTCTCCATAATTTATCAGCTGCTGCATACATTCATATGGATGTATATCAAATATAAATATATCAAATATAAAAACACTAAAAAAACGCTCAAGTATAGCTTTGCATCCTATGCGAAATTTTTTATAAATTCTAATAACATAATTCAAATGATTATACTGCGTATTTAATGTAGAAAATTCCAAAAACCATACAATGTTAAATTTTTACTAAACTTAAAAGTTGATTTATTCAATATTTTTGTGGCTTTTTTGTTAGTTACTGCACTGCACTTATATTATTTTTGTAAAAGCAAAATTCACTAAACATGAGATTATACTGTTTATTAAGTTAAAACAACAATTGATCATTTTATTGATAAGAATTTTCCTGTGCCTCGTTTCTGTAATTTGTGAGAATTTCTTACGTCGAGAAAATATTAATAATTATACCTATCATCTTAGTTGCATTTTGCTTTTAGAAAAATAATATACATACAGTGCAGTAACTCGGTAAGCCACAAAAAATATACAATAAATGGACGTTTAAGTTTAATCAAAATTTAACATTGTATGGTTTTTGGAATTTTCTACTTTAAATACGCATCATAATTATGTGAATTATATTTTTAGAACTTATCAAAAAAATTCGCTAGGATGCAAAGCTGTACTTGAGCGTTGTTTTTTTTAACATTTGTTATATTTGATGTACATACATCTGTACAGCGGCGGCCCAAGGGTGGAACGAGTGATGCGGTCGCACAAAGCACCAGGGGCTCAATTCGGGTTCTGTGATAATGTGAAATGAAAAAAACTTTTCATATTCGTTTTCATCATTACTTTTCACTCTATCTTTTCACAATTACACATTTTCTCATTCTCGTTTAAATTATGAAAAAATGTTTCATTCCATATGTACCTGTGAAAACTTTGGTACTCAGCGTTGTCAACTTTTAAATTTCAAAAATTCAAAATTTGTCTTTTTGGGATTACGGCATACGATAACCAGAGCGATCGAAAAAATATTTTCTTTTATTTTTATGTTTTGCAAAAAAAAAAACACGGAACATTACCAATAAATCTTATTACAGTCGTCAAATCGACTTGATTGTTGAACTAGTTTAAAGAAACACAATACACTTTTTAAAAATTTTAATACATTAGCTATAGAATGCGGTAATCTATCCATTCGACACGTGACGAAATTTTATTCGATGCGAAAGCCTACTCGATAACGAATGCGGTGATTCGGCCCCAGATTAAAATATAAAACTTTTTTATTCTTTCAAAAGAGATACCTTCAACTTATGCATAGTGCTTAGTGGGATTTACTTGTACCTTCTAATGGAATAAAACATAATTTTTTAGCTGCTACTTGTTGCGAAATAATTGAGCACAAAGTTTTGTGACGCACGTGGAAGTAACTTTGAAAGTTGAAGTGAGTTTTTCGTATTTATTAGCGAATTTTGTATAATAAAGCACACAAAATCTAATTCATAAAAGAAAGAGGAATATAAAAGAATTGTAAAACAACTCATTTGCAACCAAAAAATATTGTCGTTTTTTATCAAAGCCGTTTGTGACGCACTCGGCGTGATGCACGCTGTATTTTTTCATAATAGCTAAAAATTTTTAATTGTACAATTTACAACAAAAATGTGTTTAGTGGAGTTGTAGATTATATTATTATCTAAAAGAAAGCTTTAACAAAATGTTCACATTCCTTATAGTTTCGAGATAATCTAAAAAATAGTCACGAATTTCACACTTGAAAAAAATATTTTTTTAGATAAATGAACGTATTTGTGAATTTTGTGTTTATTGCAACCTTCCCAAATAAAAACCACCAAAAATTAAATAAAAAAAATACTGGCCACTAACTTGAAAATTTTTCGCGTCGAAATGTTGAAAAATCACTAAAAACTGTACGAAAAACACCAAGTTGACAACGCTGGTACTATGTTATCAAGTGTCAAAACCAAAATGAAATATTTACAAAGAAATGCAATAGCGATATTTGTGTGTACTATTAATATGTTATGGTGTTTATGAGAAAAAATATTTTATTAATAGTGTTGAATTATTTAAAATAAAACGATTAAAATTTAAAAGAATATATAGTGAATTATAGCGTTTGCAGTGTGAATTGTGTACATGTGTCTGTCCGTGTGTGGAAATATAACTTCCAAACGATAAATGAATAAAATCCTTCTTGTGTATTTTATATTTAAATCATTATTTATCATTTGGAAGGTCACAATCATCTCTTAGTTAGCAAATAAATGAATTATAAAAAACAAACATTTATTTCCTTCTAAATTTGCCCTTACTATTCTCCGAAAGTTTATTTTTCACTTATAAATTTTCTGTGTAAAATAAATTTTCATGTGAAAATTTTTTGACAGTTATTTTCACTGCTACACAAAACAAGAATCGCAGTGATGTGTAATTGTGAAAAAATTTTGTTTCGTTCCAATGTTTTTCATGTGAAAAAATATTGACATTACTTTTCATCGTTTCATTAAACGAGAATCAAAACTACTATGAAAATGTGAAAAATCTTTTCATTTCACCGTTTCACAGAACAGGAATTGACCCCCAGGTGTCAAGGGGCGCAAAATATCTAAATGCGAAAAGCAATTTCTAGCGCATTTGTATATTTTTATTATAAAAATTTATAAAATATGAAAGGTGAACGTAGTTTTAGTAAATTGAAGCTAATAAAAACCTACTTAATGCTAGGAACACAACTGGGACGAACGACAAATTTCGCCCAACGCGATGAATTCGTCGATAAAAATTCGCTGTTTAAATTCGTCATATGAAGCAAAATAGCGACGAAAACGTAAGAATTTCGTCCGACGCCGTTATTGTGAGTATTTTCATATACACAAATATGTTTTATTTTTGACGACGAATATTCGCACCTAAAAATTCGGCGTTCGTCCCAGTTGTGTTCCTAGCATAAGATCGACCCTAGCTCAGGAAAAAATATCAGACCTGGCAATTTTATCAATTGAAAATGATAATGCTCAATCCATAAATAAAGATAATTTAATTGTAAAATTTGCCAAGACAGGTAACCTTTAATAGATTAATTTAAATCTATAACGAGATACCGAACGTGGTATCTTTAATTAGTTATTAAAATACCTACATAGATATACAATATCTAGTTACTGATTGAAATTGGCGCCAAATATTAATTACGTTATATAGCATTAAGAGCTTTCTTAAAGAAACAGGAGTGTAATAATTTGACTTAATTAATATAATAGGAATCGATAAATTATATATATGTTCCTAAAATTATCGACCCTTTTCTGTAACTCAAGTCGATTAAAATCGCCTCGATTTTAAACTTTGTATTATTTAGGGCCATTATTACAACTTGGTAATAGTTGTAGTGTATACATAGTATCACATATGCATTAACCTCACCAAACAGTCACAGCAACATGATATTCATAAATAAACAATAGTATTCAATAGTATGTAAACAAACTGAACTAACTGAAAGTCAACGTCTTCTTGAGATAGGTCAGTAACGATTTTAATTGCAAACACACTTAGTCATAAACATTGGAATTTAAGTAACATAATATTCTTATACTTTTCGGTCAATGCTCGCTATTGCTAAATAGTTAGAATTATGCTGATTCGTATAAATTGTTACTATGACAAAAGTGAAATGGCATTGAACTTCAAATGTACACAGCCTGGTACAATGTATGTATGTTTGATACAAAGTAATATTAATGTATTAAGGTATGAATGTATGAATGTATGTATATTAGAATAAGTAGAAATAAGAAAAAGCGAACTTCTCATTGTTAGTATATAAGCTGAGGAATTTGTTTAATAAATTATCAATTTACTTTGATCAATCAATGCGCCTGTGTTTATTTTCATGAAACATTACATGGCGATCCTGCCCTTTCATTTATAAGGAATAAACAGCACTATTGCTTATCCTTTTAAGTGAAAAAGACCTAAATATAGACCCCCGCATAGAGAGCTTATGCTTAGCAGGGACCATCTATAGAATATAAAATTTTTTTTTATTTAAATCCTTTAATTGATGGACCAACCCTGGGAGGAACTTCTTAAGGACCTTGAAGAAGCAGAAGAACGCTGGAAGCGATTACTGAAGGAAGGTGCCTCGCAGAAACAGAAACCCGAAATCCTCAACCTAGGACCAAAGCCAAGCAAAATCAGTAAGCCAAGAAGTGATCCAAAATACGAAATATTCCCCCTACCAAATGTTTCAAAATCGAGAGGCGGAAAAAGAAATAAAATAAAAACGCAACTTAGATGCCTCATCCATCAAGCGTCATACGCTAATAAAGAAGAAATCCATAAAATACAACAACAAATTGCAAATTTAAAATATGAATTAAAAACAATAAAACGCAACAAAAACAAAAAATAATGAAACTATTTTGAACGTTTAGTCATTGTAAATATGAAATTTACTCTGATATTAATTGTAATTTTTATTGCTATTTTGTACATGATTAATGAATATATTAACAGAGAAATTCAAGAGTTAGAAAATTTCGCAACAAACATAAAATATAAAAATAACAACTTGGGGAAAATCTTGACCCATAATAAAAAGAAAAAAATTTACAAAAATTACAAAAACAAAAAGAAGAAAAAATTTAATATTAACTTTATTTAAATGGAACTTAATTTCAAGAAATTTTACGATGAATATATTGGATGGCTGATAATATTTCTTATAGTATTACCACTTAGTTACATATTGTTTACCAAATATTATGAATTTTTTTTGATGATTAAAAATAACAATTTAAAAAAAAAAATAAAAAAAAAATTTTTAATTTTAATAATGATTGAATTTAACATTAAAAATATATTAATACTAATTATAATTATTGTTTTTCACCAATTGTCATTTATACTATTTTTAAAAACTATAAAGCTAATTATGGAAGCATTACTTTAAAATTAATAAAAGTAATGGGAACTTGTCTAAAAATCTACATAATATATTAAACTTAATTTTTGAAATGCATAGAATAAGAAATAGAAATAAATCTAAAAATCCAGTTAATTGGGACCATAAAGAGGAAAAAGAGCCAAAAATAGAAGAATGTGTTGAATGGTTAGCCAAGCTTTGGAAATCTTTAGGTATCGAAGGAACTCCAACTAAAGAAGATTATATTAATAAAACAAAGATAGAATTAGAAACTATACTACTGATGAGACAAGCAGATAAATATTTTGAAAACAGAAGTATGTTAGATTAGCACAAAATGCATGATAAAAACTGCAAAAACAATTAAATAAAAGGAAAAAGAAATTTTTTTTTGAATTTTAATGATTAACATAAACATAAAAAAAAATATATATATATATAGATGGAAAACATTAAATTATTAGAACAGATAATAATAAATGCTAAAAAATCACTAGGAAGACCATACACTATAGAAACAATAGAAGAAAAAAGGTTTGAAATACAAAACATAGAAAAGGAATTAAAGAATAATTTGGTGTTGGAAGAAAAGAAAAAAAAGCAACGGTATTGGGTACATTCTCTACATTGAAGAGGGAAGCATTAGAATTATTGGAACAACACACAAAAAGAAGAAGCCATCAAGAAAAAACCAACATGACAAATTTAGATATAAATGAGTTATCCTTGATAACAAAATTAGTGCCTAAGTTTACAGGTAGATCAAATGACTTAAATGACTTCATTACAAATTTAGAAATAGTGTCATCAACAATACCATTAGAAAAGAGTACATCTTTCCTTAATTTCGTATACAAATCAAGATTAGAAGTACGAGTACAAAATAGAATAACCACACCCACATCTATACCAGAATTGATAACAAACTTGAAAAACACTTATAAGCCATTAAAAAACTCTAACACAGTTTTAAATGAAATTAATAATTGTGCACAAAGAGATGGTAACGTATTGGGATTCGCTACCAAAATAGAAAACCTTATTGCGGAGTTAAATGCAATACAAATAATCGAAGAAGGAGAACATAACAGAAATGCTATATGTAGTACAAATGGTAAAATAGCATTCAATGCTTTCATGAATGGACTTAAGGATCCACAAATAATAACTACAATTGATGCAAGTCAAGTCAAAACTTTTTCTGAAGCGGTTAAAATTGCGGAACAGGTTGCAGCAAGAACAACGCAGAAAAAGGTACTTCATCAGAGAGTAAACTACAATAGGGAACAAAATATTAAGGATAGACAGCAACAAAAATGTAGGAAATGTGGTGGCATTCATGGTGGTCGATGCCCCGCTGATGGCAAGAAGTGTAATAATTGTGGAAGATTTAATCATTTTTCAAACCAGTGCCTTTCAAGAGTGCATCATAATGCCAGAAATAACAACAACATCAATAATAATACTAGAACAAATAACAACAACAATAATTATAATAGAACAAACAACAATAACCGAAACATTAACAACCAAAGCCGATGGAACAATAACCAAAGAAGACAAAATTACAATAATATAACCCGTAACATTAACCAAATACAGGATCAGGGAAACTCAATTATCCCGGAGACCACACAGATGGAGTCTCCAGTGGGAGCATATTAGAAGCAAAAAACGTATATTGCATTTCATCCAATCTTAGAAATTATGTAAAATTAAGGATAGTGGATGAAGAAAACAAATTGACATTTTTAATAGACACAGGAGCAGACGTTTCACTCTGTAAAGCAAAATTCCTTGATAGATATGAGGAGAATATAAATGATTATTGCAATTTGACTGGTATATCGGACAATATTATTAAATCCTTGGGCTCTACAGTTATTAAAATTAACATAAATAACAAAATTATTAAACACAAAATACAATTAGTGAAAGATAACTTTCCAATAAACACCGATGGAATTCTTGGACGAGATTTTTTGACAGAATATAGATGTAATATAGACTACGACTCATATATACTCACTTTTAGCTACAATAATGAGACAGTCACTATCCCGATATATGATAACACATTTAGGATTAATCAAATAATAGTTCCGCAGAGAAGTGAAATAATTGTACCATTTAGTATGGAATTGGAAGAGGATGCAGTGGTATTAAACAGAGAGATTGCTAGAGGGGTACACCTGGCAAACGCGATAGTACCAAGAAATGGATATCAACATATAAGAGTAATAAACATTACGGACAAAATAGCTAACATTAAAAATTTAAAAATAGAAACAATTCCATTACAAAATTACGAAATTTTATCAATTAATAGCCATAAATACGAAAATCATTATACATCAGAAAGATTTAACAAACTATTAAACAAGCTCGACCTAACAAACTTGAGTGGTGAAGATAAGGAAAACCTTATAACAATACTAAAGAAATATCAAAATATATTCCACCTAGAAGATGAATATTTAACAACGAATAACTAATAAACCGTTATGCATTACAGACACACCAAAAAATAGTTTTTCCACAATTGTCATAGATACAGTTGGTCCTCTACGACCTTCTGGAAACTATCGATATATATTAACAATGCAATGTGAATTAACTAAATACATAGTGGCTGCACCAATGGAAACAAAGGAAGCCAAATCAATCGCAAAATGTTTGACAGAAAATTTAATATTGAAGTATGGCATATTTAAAACACTAAAATCTGACAGAGGTACAGAGTTTGTAAACGAATTAATGAAGGAAATATGTACTTTGCTAAAAATAGAACATAAAATATCCACACCGTACCATCATGAAACACTGGGTACAGTAGAAAGAAACCATAGAGTTCTAAATGAATACTTTTTGTCATTCGTGAATGATGACTACTGGCACGACTGGATACCTTATTATTCCTTTGCATACAATATAACGCCTCACGTAGACACAGATTATACACCATTTGAGTTAATATTTGGCAAAATACCTACTTTACCAGGCGAAGAAATAACGAATAATTATAATAGAACTTATAATTTAGATAATTACGCAGGTGAATTAAGAGTTAGAATTAGAAATTCACTAGAAAATGCTAGAAAACTTATAGAATCAATAAAGAAAAAGAGACATTTGGAATCATATAACAAAACTAACAGAATAGATCTTAGTATAGGAGACTTGGTTTTGATAAAAAAGGCGAACAGAAAAAAATATGAAGCACCATATCATGGTCCTTACAAAGTAATAAATATGGATAATGTAAATGTAGAATTAAAAATTGATGGAAAAATTAAAACTGTACATAAAAATTTATTAAAGAAATGTAAGAAATAAAAACTATTAAACGTAAGCACAAAATATTTTTAGCATAAGAATTGTAAACATTTATTTATAAAATGCAAAACAAACAAAAAAAAAAAATTTTTTTTAATTATTTCCATAAGAACATAACACTAAAATTAAGAACTATACAAATATTGTACCACTTAAAAAATATCACACTATTTTTTTTAAATAAATAAACACAATAAGAATTTAATATGTATAACAACAAAAAAAAGAAAATTATAATAATGTAAACATTGTACCACGCAGGCAGCACATTAACAAAAAAATTTTATAAAATTACAAAATTTTGAAAAAAAAAAATCTCAAAATTGTGTAATTTTAACTGAAAGAGCAGGGGTGTAGTGTATACATAGTATCACATATGCATGAACCTCACCAAACAGTCACAGCAACATGATATTCATAAATAAACAATAGTATTCAATAGTATGTAAACAAACTGAACTAACTGAAAGTCAACGTCTTCTTGAGATAGGTCAGTAACGATTTTAATTGCAAACACACTTAGTCATAAACATTGGAATTTAAGTAACATAATATTCTTATACTTTTCGGTCAATGCTCGCTATTGCTAAATAGTTAGAATTATGCTGATTCGTATAAATTGTTACTATGACAAAAGTGAAATGGCATTGAACTTCAAATGTACACAGCCTGGTACAATGTATGTATGTATATTTGATACAAAGTAATATTAATATATTAAGGTATGAATGTATGAATGTATGTATATTAGAATAAGTAGAAATAAGAAAAAGCGAACTTCTCATTGTTAGTATATAAGCTGAGGAATTTGTTTAATAAATTATCAATTTACTTTGATCAATCAATGCGCCTGTGTTTATTTTCATGAAACATTACATAGTTAAAGGCAGGATTTCGTCGAAATGATAAACAGTTTATCATTATTACAAATTTACTTTAACCTACCAGGAAAGATGAATTTGCCTTTAACTTATCGCTCACTTGCAATCAAAATCTTTTGTTTTTAATTTTAACACAGCTTTAGCATTTGCTTTATTTTGAACTGGAAAAAATTCAATTAAAAATATTGAGAAAAGTAAATGATACCTATTGTTAAAAAATAGTCGCCAGCTTCAAAAATTCTTCCTTATTTTGTATATTAAATAGGAAGTTATTAAAACTAAAAAGCGTTTTCAGTTTTAGCTGGCTGCCAATATTGACGATAGATATGTAAATGAAAAGAAATAATAAGTCACACAAAATTATGCGTCAAGCCAGATAAATACAACAATAAAATTTTAAATCAGCTTCAAAAACATGCTTTAAAAAAAATATATGTATCATATTTTTTTCTGTTGACCAAAGGCCGCCGATATCAAATCTCGCTCTACCCTGGCCAAATGCTAGGGCCGGCGCTGCATTCATATGTATGTATGCAGCAGTTGATAAATTATGGAGAGAAGAGGTTTTAAAAAACATATATTACTAAAAATATTAACATTAAAACGATTAGTTATTGGCATAACTATCCCTTTTACTCCTTACTTCTATTACATATTGTAGCAAAACCTGCAAAGTTCTTAATCAAAATCAAAATTGTTTTAAAAGTATTGTATTAACTAACTTATAATTCTTAAAAATCGTCAAATTTAAGGTAAAATCGTTTAGTCGTTAAAATCCCATATTTGACACCGAAATCGTCAAAATGACAATAAATCATCAAATCTGGCAACCATCCCTATCATATGATCTTTTGTACCAGGCAGTATTTATATTAAATTTATATTAAATTAGACCCATCTAACTTTGTGGCTGTTTGACTGAGAGCGCTAAGCGGTTTCCCAATTGTTGTTTTTCTCTCGGGAGCCGGGTTCAAATCACGGCGCCTGAAACTTTTATGTTTTATTTTTTTTAATGTTAATTAATATACTTATTTATTTATCATAAGATATTAAAATCAAAAATAGAAAAAAATTAGATTCTTGTTTAAGAATACCAATTTTGTAATATACTTTTAGTACAACTAATACACGTAATCTCAACAAATATGTATGTATCTGATGCGTAAATTACACATTAGATATTAAAAAAAAACTCTCAATTGAATAAATTATGTATGTATTACAAAATACTTTATTACGTAATAGCTTCATATCGTTGGTCACAAGTAGAAAGGCCCTAACTCAAATAATTGTAACTTTAAAAAAGAAGGTAAAAACATAATAGAAACTGTAATTTTCGAAATGTAACTTTTTTAAATGCATGTTTTAATGAAAATGAAACACAAATTTGATGTTCTGATTATTTTTTTAGTTTTTATACAGATGTATGTGTGTGAAATATATTGGAATCACTGAAAAACTCAATTTCGTAAAAATACGGGTTAGGGCCTTTCTACTTGAGACCATCGATATATACAAAAGTTTGCATGTTTTACGAAAACAGTAATTAAGAAAGTTATTTGGAAATTATTGCATAGATATTTCGTGTATAATTGCAAGTACATGTATCTGTGCCCACAAGGAATAACGACTAAACTCGATTTTGGCTAGTGAGAATTTTAAAATCGCTGTGTAAAATCAGGGAAATTAGATTAGCTAATGCTAGCAATTTTATACTATATTAATTTGTAATTTAATTTATAATGAAACAACATTTAAGTTAAGAGAAATAAACAGAATTATAATGATAAATACACTTTGTCCTAACTCGAATTAACTGTTATACCTTGTGACCAAAGATATAAATTTTATATTACTTTATGAAGGGTATATAAGATTCGGCATAGCCGAATATAACCCTCTTACTTGTTTTAATGTTCGGTGCGCCAAACCAATACGATATATTGTTTTATTTCTTTTTTTTAACGAAAAATAATTCTTAAATTATTATTTTCCATATATAATTTATTTTAATGTATGCTCTTTTCCATTTATGGTATGACGTTTTTTGTACAAAGTGTATGTATTATATTTGTTGATTTTTGAAAAATTATATTTAATTAGCAAAAAAAAATTTATGAACGGCACCCGTTCGAACCAACATCGTCTTGACTGGCAGTCATGCGTATCATACCCTGACCTACAGAGGCTCATGCTCTTAAATTCATTTTTAAGTACTTGAGTTTAAACTGTTTAAAAAACATTAGCTGTTTATCTAGTATGGAATTGGAAGAGGATGCAGTGGTATTAAACAGAGAGATTGCTAGAGGGGTACACCTGGCAAACGCGATAGTACCAAGAAATGGATATCAACATATAAGAGTAATAAACATTACGGACAAAATAGCTAACATTAAAAATTTAAAAATAGAAACAATTCCATTACAAAATTACGAAATTTTATCAATTAATAGCCATAAATACGAAAATCATTATACATCAGAAAGATTTAACAAACTATTAAACAAGCTCGACCTAACAAACTTGAGTGGTGAAGATAAGGAAAACCTTATAACAATACTAAAGAAATATCAAAATATATTCCACCTAGAAGATGAATATTTAACAACGAATAACTAATAAACCGTTATGCATTACAGACACACCAAAAAATAGTTTTTCCACAATTGTCATAGATACAGTTGGTCCTCTACGACCTTCTGGAAACTATCGATATATATTAACAATGCAATGTGAATTAACTAAATACATAGTGGCTGCACCAATGGAAACAAAGGAAGCCAAATCAATCGCAAAATGTTTGACAGAAAATTTAATATTGAAGTATGGCATATTTAAAACACTAAAATCTGACAGAGGTACAGAGTTTGTAAACGAATTAATGAAGGAAATATGTACTTTGCTAAAAATAGAACATAAAATATCCACACCGTACCATCATGAAACACTGGGTACAGTAGAAAGAAACCATAGAGTTCTAAATGAATACTTTTTGTCATTCGTGAATGATGACTACTGGCACGACTGGATACCTTATTATTCCTTTGCATACAATATAACGCCTCACGTAGACACAGATTATACACCATTTGAGTTAATATTTGGCAAAATACCTACTTTACCAGGCGAAGAAATAACGAATAATTATAATAGAACTTATAATTTAGATAATTACGCAGGTGAATTAAGAGTTAGAATTAGAAATTCACTAGAAAATGCTAGAAAACTTATAGAATCAATAAAGAAAAAGAGACATTTGGAATCATATAACAAAACTAACAGAATAGATCTTAGTATAGGAGACTTGGTTTTGATAAAAAAGGCGAACAGAAAAAAATATGAAGCACCATATCATGGTCCTTACAAAGTAATAAATATGGATAATGTAAATTTAGAATTAAAAATTGATGGAAAAATTAAAACTGTACATAAAAATTTATTAAAGAAATGTAAGAAATAAAAACTATTAAACGTAAGCACAAAATATTTTTAGCATAAGAATTGTAAACATTTATTTATAAAATGCAAAACAAACAAAAAAAAAATGTTTTTAATTATTTCCATAAGAACATAACACTAAAATTAAGAACTATACAAATATTGTACCACTTAAAAAATATCACACTATTTTTTTTAAATAAATAAACACAATAAGAATTTAATATGTATAACAACAAAAAAAAGAAAATTATAATAATGTAAACATTGTACCACGCAGGCAGCACATTAACAAAAAAATTTTATAAAATTACAAAATTTTGAAAAAAAAAATCTCAAAATTGTGTAATTTTAACTGAAAGAGCAGGGGTGTAGTGTATACATAGTATCACATATGCATGAACCTCACCAAACAGTCACAGCAACATGATATTCATAAATAAACAATAGTATTCAATAGTATGTAAACAAACTGAACTAACTGAAAGTCAACGTCTTCTTGAGATAGGTCAGTAACGATTTTAATTGCAAACACACTTAGTCATAAACATTGGAATTTAAGTAACATAATATTCTTATACTTTTCGGTCAATGCTCGCTATTGCTAAATAGTTAGAATTATGCTGATTCGTATAAATTGTTACTATGACAAAAGTGAAATGGCATTGAACTTCAAATGTACACAGCCTGGTACAATGTATGTATGTATATTTGATACAAAGTAATATTAATATATTAAGGTATGAATGTATGAATGTATGTATATTAGAATAAGTAGAAATAAGAAAAAGCGAACTTCTCATTGTTAGTATATAAGCTGAGGAATTTGTTTAATAAATTATCAATTTACTTTGATCAATCAATGCGCCTGTGTTTATTTTCATGAAACATTACATAGTTAAAGGCAGGATTTCGTCGAAATGATAAACAGTTTATCATTATTACAAATTTACTTTAACCTACCAGGAAAGATGAATTTGCCTTTAACTTATCGCTCACTTGCAATCAAAATCTTTTGTTTTTAATTTTAACACAGCTTTAGCATTTGCTTTATTTTGAACTGGAAAAAATTCAATTAAAAATATTGAGAAAAGTAAATGATACCTATTGTTAAAAAATAGTCGCCAGCTTCAAAAATTCTTCCTTATTTTGTATATTAAATAGGAAGTTATTAAAACTAAAAAGCGTTTTCAGTTTTAGCTGGCTGCCAATATTGACGATAGATATGTAAATGAAAAGAAATAATAAGTCACACAAAATTATGCGTCAAGCCAGATAAATACAACAATAAAATTTTAAATCAGCTTCAAAAACATGTTTTAAAAAAAATATATGTATCATATTTTTTTCTGTTGACCAAAGGCCGCCGATATCAAATCTCGCTCTACCCTGGCCAAATGCTAGGGCCGGCGCTGCATTCATATGTATGTATGCAGCAGTTGATAAATTATGGAGAGAAGAGGTTTTAAAAAACATATATTACTAAAAATATTAACATTAAAACGATTAGTTATTGGCATAACTATCCCTTTTACTCCTTACTTCTATTACATATTGTAGCAAAACCTGCAAAGTTCTTAATCAAAATCAAAATTGTTTTAAAAGTATTGTATTAACTAACTTATAATTCTTAAAAATCGTCAAATTTAAGGTAAAATCGTTTAGTCGTTAAAATCCCATATTTGACACCGAAATCGTCAAAATGACAATAAATCATCAAATCTGGCAGCCATCCCTATCATATGATCTTTTGTACCAGGCAGTATTTATATTAAATTTATATTAAATTAGACCCATCTAACTTTGTGGCTGTTTGACTGAGAGCGCTAAGCGGTTTCCCAATTGTTGTTTTTCTCTCGGGAGCCGGGTTCAAATCACGGCGCCTGAAACTTTTATGTTTTATTTTTTTTAATGTTAATTAATATACTTATTTATTTATCATAAGATATTAAAATCAAAAATAGAAAAAAATTAGATTCTTGTTTAAGAATACCAATTTTGTAATATACTTTTAGTACAACTAATACACGTAATCTCAACAAATATGTATGTATCTGATGCGTAAATTACACATTAGATATTAAAAAAAAACTCTCAATTGAATAAATTATGTATGTATTACAAAATACTTTATTACGTAATAGCTTCATATCGTTGGTCACAAGTAGAAAGGCCCTAACTCAAATAATTGTAACTTTAAAAAAGAAGGTAAAAACATAATAGAAACTGTAATTTTCGAAATGTAACTTTTTTAAATGCATGTTTTAATGAAAATGAAACACAAATTTGATGTTCTGATTATTTTTTTAGTTTTTATACAGATGTATGTGTGTGAAATATATTGGAATCACTGAAAAACTCAATTTCGTAAAAATACGGGTTAGGGCCTTTCTACTTGAGACCATCGATATATACAAAAGTTTGCATGTTTTACGAAAACAGTAATTAAGAAAGTTATTTGGAAATTATTGCATAGATATTTCGTGTATAATTGCAAGTACATGTATCTGTGCCCACAAGGAATAACGACTAAACTCGATTTTGGCTAGTGAGAATTTTAAAATCGCTGTGTAAAATCAGGGAAATTAGATTAGCTAATGCTAGCAATTTTATACTATATTAATTTGTAATTTAATTTATAATGAAACAACATTTAAGTTAAGAGAAATAAACAGAATTATAATGATAAATACACTTTGTCCTAACTCGAATTAACTGTTATACCTTGTGACCAAAGATATAAATTTTATATTACTTTATGAAGGGTATATAAGATTCGGCATAGCCGAATATAACCCTCTTACTTGTTTTAATGTTCGGTGCGCCAAACCAATACGATATATTGTTTTATTTCTTTTTTTTAACGAAAAATAATTCTTAAATTATTATTTTCCATATATAATTTATTTTAATGTATGCTCTTTTCCATTTATGGTATGACGTTTTTTGTACAAAGTGTATGTATTATATTTGTTGATTTTTGAAAAATTATATTTAATTAGCAAAAAAAAAAAATTTATGAACGGCACCCGTTCGAACCAACATCGTCTTGACTGGCAGTCATGCGTATCATACCCTGACCTACAGAGGCTCATGCTCTTAAATTCATTTTTAAGTACTTGAGTTTAAACTGTTTAAAAAACATTAGCTGTTTATCTAGATTGAAATTAAGCTCCTTTATTTGTTGTAGCCACCGTGGTGCATACCGTTGAGCGGTATGTCTGTACACTTTTCTCTCGAAACGTGTTCCGATTCAGATCACGGCGGCCGAATTTTTTTAAATGCTCTTTTTTTAAATGTTAAAATACTTATTTTACTACGTTTTTAATTTACTCGCTTTGATGTATGTCTGTTCGACGGAAAAATCGTAATTAATTTTAATGTAACTTTCTGATGAGCTAGTGGCTTCAAATTTTGCACAGGCATTGGTTTTCAGTGACAATACAATATTATGATTAAAAAAAGTGGGCAGCGACATGCCTATAAAAAGTAAATATACGATTTGAACTATTTGTACTTAGCTGATTTCTATGCACATTTGGTTTTCTTGACAGTTAGTTTTAAGGACATAGTAGGTGTCAAAAAAATATTTCCTTAATAATTATTTCATAAGATAGTAGTCAGGAACCGAAAAAATAAATTATAGTAAACAAATTAATAATCCATATATTATATAAAAATGAGGTGTATGTATGTTTGTTTGCACATTTTTGTTACGACATCACGCCTAAACCGCTGAACCGTTTTAAATGAAATTTGATACACAAATAGACATTTGGCCCACAATTAATATAGGCTATATCTTTTTCTCGGATTTTGGAGCAGGAGGGGATAAAATGGGTCAAAACCACCTTCTACGCATTTGGCATTTGTTACGGCATCACGCCTAAGCGGCTAAACCGATTTAAATAAAATTTAGTACACAGATAGATATTTAGCGCACAATTAATATAGGCTGTGTTTCCCGAATTTCGGATCAGGAGGGGACAAAATGGGTCAAAACCACCCCTACGCACAACTCTGTCATTTGTTACGGCATCACACCTAAACGGCTGAACCGATTTAAATGAAATTCGGAACATAAATAGATATTTGGCCCACAATTATTATAGGCTATATATTTTACGGATTTTGGGCCAGGGGGGGATAAAATGGGCCAAAACGACCTCTTACGCACAACTCTGTCATTTGTTACGGCATCACGCCTAAACGCCTGAACCGATTTAAATGAAATTAGGTACATAAATGGATATTAGGCCCACAATTAATATAGGCTATATTTGTTTCCCTGATTTTGGACCAGGAGGGGATAAAATGGATCAAAACCACCCTTACGCATTTGGCGTTTGTTACGGCATCACGCCTACACGGCTAAACCGATTTAAATAAAATTTGGTATACAGATAGATATTTAGCGCACAATTAATATAATTTGTATTTGTTTCCCGGATTGTGGATCATGAGGGGACAAAATGGGTCAAAACCACCCCCTACGCAAAACTCTGTCATTTGTTACGGCATCACGCCTAAATGGCTAGACCGATTTCAATAAAATTCGGTACGCAGATATATATTTGGTCCACAATTAATATAGGCTGTATTTTTTGGTTCAAAACAACCCCCTATGCACAACATTGTCATTTGTTACGGCATCACGCCTAAACGGCTGAACCGATTTAAATGAAATTTGGTACACAGTTGGATATTTGGCCCACAATCAATAAAAAATGTATTCCCTTCCCGGATTTTGGACATAGAGGGGGCAAAACGGTTTAAAACATCCTTCTTCGCATAACTGTCATTTATCAACAGATTTAAACTTTTTTTTATTGGTTTGAAAGGGTTTTGCTTGCCATTAGGTCCTATAATTTTTTTTCTCCAAAATTTTTGGGAATTTTTGACCCCCCCCCTCCCCCTCCTAAATGATAAACTCTGTCATTTGTGAACCGATTTTCAAAATTCCTTTTCTTTGTTTGAAAGGTTTTACTTGCAGTTTGTTCCCATATTTTTTTCGAAAATTCGGTTTCGGGAATTAGGGAATTCGGTTCCCCACGCATAACTCTGTCATATGTCGACCGATTCTTAAAATTCATTTTGGTTTAAAATGGTTTGCTTGCGGCTTAGATCCATAATTTTTTTTTGAAAATCGTTGGGCAAATTTGTTACCTCCCACCGCCCGCCACATTCCTTAACTCTGTAATTTGTGAACCGATTTTCAAATTTTTTTTTCTTGGAAAGGTTTTGCTTCCGGTTTGGTTCCATAACTTTTTTGCGAAAAACGTGGAAGGGGAGAGGGGGAATTTTGGCCACCCACGCATAACTCCGTCATTTGTCAACCGATTTTTAAAATTCTTTTTTGGTTTGAAAGGGTTTGCTTGCAGTTAGGTTCCATAATTGTTTTTCCAAAATCGGTGGGGGCTAAGCCCCCCTCTCCCCCATTACTTAACTCTGTCATTTGTCAACCAATTTTTAAAATTCTTTTTTGGTTTGAAAGGGTTTGCTTAGTACCATAATGTTTTTCGAAAATCGGTGGGGAAATTTTTTCTCTCCATCTCCCAACTCTATCATTTGTGAACCGATTTTCAATTTACTTTTGTGTAAAAGGGTTTGCCTAAATTTTAGTCCCATAATTTTTTTTTTCGAGAATCGGTGGGGTAATTTACTCCCCACATGATTAATGCTGTCATATGTGAATTGATTTTCAAAATTCTTTGTTTGTTTGAAAGGCTTTGCCTGCAGTTTTATTCTGTAATATTTTGCAAAAATCGATGGGGAAATTTGCTCTCCCCCTTGCTTAACTATGTCATTCCTTTTTGAAAAAGGGGTAGGAGGGATGAGGGAAGGTTGGTCTTCCACACATAACTCTTTCATTTATCAATCGATTTTTTAAATTATTTTTGGTTTGCGTTTAGTCCCATGTTTTTTTTATTTATTTATTTTTTTTTAAATCGATGGGGAAAATTGCTCCCCCTCATGCTTATCTCTGTCATTTGTGAACCGATTAAAAATTTTTTTTAAAATAGTTTGCCTAAGCTTCAGGCATAATTTGTTTTCGAAAATCGGTAGTTAATTTGCAACAACTCTGTCATTTGTGAACAGATTTTCAAACATTTTATTTTGTTTGAAAGGATTTGCCTGAAGTTTAGTCCCATAATATTTTTTCGAAAATTGGTGAGGAACTGTAAGATTAACTCTGTCATAATTGAACCGAACTTCAAAATAGTTTTTTTTTGTTTGAAAGAGTTTGCTTGAAGTTGGCCACATAGAAGTGGATATGGAGCGGACAAATTGGTATCCCGATATATTGATTATCGCATAACTATGCCATTTCTTGACCGATTTCAAAAATTTTTATTTGAAAGGGCACAAAAGGTTTGGTACCATAAAAAAATTGCGGACTAACACACAATTAGTAGCAGGATATTTGATCTAACGCATAATTGCGTCTGTATTATAATCATCATTTCGAAATCGGTTTCTTCAGAGTTATTTCGTCCATATTGCTATACCAGATAGACGCATTAAGGACTTTTCCTCAAAATGTTTAAAGCCCGTGCATCGCCGGGTAGAAAAAAGCTAGTAGTAAATAAATAAAATTAATAAAATAGTTATTTGGGATACATTTTTTAGTACCGAATAGAAAACTTGCGAAAAATGTTTAGAAAACCAATATCTTTTGAGCTCAAATGATTCAAAATTCATATTTTAGTATTTAACGCAAAATTAATTGTATACAACAGTAGTATCGATGTTTAAGTTCGCTTTGCACTTTTAAGATAAATGCCTTTAATTTTTGGCATTTTAGAACTATTATGACACAGAAAATTAATCTTAGCTGCATTTTGCCTTAACTTCATTTGCTTTCTGTAAATATTCTTCAAAATACTATTTTAAATGCACTTTGTATGCCTGCATATTTAACATATTTTTTTTGGCAGATTTGAATTATATTCAAATCAAATATCAGTTAGCACATTAAGGCAACGAAGAACATTGGAACTAACAGCATTTTTTACTTATCTGTACAAAAAATCGCGAAAAGTTGATTGTGCAGCTAAGTCAAAATTACTGTAATTAATTTTTCAAAAATATAAATTTTGTAATATACTTTTTACACAACTAATTATGGTTTTTGTGCTATTGGAAAATTTTTACTTAAGCCAACAACAACATGATCTACTAATATATTCTTAGTTAGCAAGTATGTACATTAAAATTTATTTTAGTCACATAAAAAGTTGTAATTCCTTTACAATTTTAGAAAAAATCCACCAAGCTTTTGGAAAAATCGATTTTATAATGAAATTTATGAACTAATTTTCGTCTAAAAATTAAAAGTTATTTAATTAAATATACATGAAAACAGTGTTTTGCGTTATAAAAAGAAACAAGTTGTGAAAATGTGTAACTTTTTAGTCTTTTTCCTGGAGAAAAATATTATAGAACGCAAAAAAGGAAACTTTCCTATACATCGCTCCCAATTCAGTGATTATGTACCGAAAAAGAGAACTTCTTGCAATGACAACCCTATGTAATAATCATTAGATATGTTCGAAATTTGCACTACTTCCGGATCGCAAACTCTACATTTCCATGACTTCTTTGGAGTGTATTTTTTTACGAAAGTCGCTACGAAAGATTTTTCGTAAAATGTTGCATGGATTATTTTCAGTGTATATAAATTTCAATTTAATGAATGATTTACACCATTAGGGCCTAAATTTTTTCTAATAAAGTAAAATCGCAATCTTCTAATATTTGAGCAAAGACAACAAAATAAGGAAATTCACTTTTTAAAGAAATTAAAAAAGAACAAATCGAATTTAAAACTTCAAAATTATTGTTTTTGATGAAAGGGAGAAGAACAACATTATTTTTCTTTATAGTAAACAACCATAAAACCATAATGAATATTCTGGTTTCGATATTTTCAAAATATCACCTTAAATATTTTGCAAATAGGTCGGAATTACGTACAAATATTTTGCAAATATGTATATAAAACCGGTTAAAAGTCCGGCTAAAAATCTTTAATTTTAGTTTTAATTATGACAAATAACTTTGAAGAGAACTATTCCTATTTTTCTTACATATATATAATATAATTGTAGGTATATTATAAAAAAATTGTTTGAAAAGTTCGTTTTAAGTTGAATTTTTAAACCATTTTAAAATCTTGGTTTTCCATCCTTGAAAAAAATTTTCCCACCTCTGGACACTAAATCAAATCTAATAAAAAAAGCGTAATTGCACAAAATTATGTTTAGCTTATATACGCTCAAATTACCATTCATTTAACTACGCCTCTCTGGGGTGTAGAGGGTGAGCCGATTACATCAGTATTACCTGTTTTTTATTATCTCTCTATTTTATTTTGACCGTTTGTTGTTGCGGTAACCTTAATTATAGATATCCTCTGAAAATGTCAGGTCTCTAACTATTACGGTTCACGAGTAAGAAGCTTGTGAATGATGGACATCGCATCGAAAACTACTACTACATAATAATAATAATAATTTATGAAAACTAATTACGACAATACAAAAGGGGTAAAATTACAACAAAATTTTCCCACCTCTGGACACTAAATGAAATCTAATAAAAAAAAGGGTAATTGCACCAAAAAATATGTTTAGCTTATATACGCTGAAATTACCAATCATTTAACTACGCCTCTCTGGTGTAGAGGGTGAGCCGAATACATCAGTATTACCTGTTTTTTATTATCACTCTATTTTATTTTGACCGTTTGTTGTTGCGGTAACCTTAATTATAGATATCCTCTGAAAATTTCAGGTCTCTAATTATTACGGTTCACGAGTAAGAAGCTTGTGAATGATGGACATCGCATCGAAAACTACTACATAATAATAATAATAATAATGTATGAAAACTAATTACGACAATACAAAAGGGGTAAAATTACAACAAACACATGACGGACAGAAAATATTTTGCAAATAGGTCGGAATTACGTACAAATATTTTGCAAATATGTATATAAAACCGGTTAACAGTCCGGCTAAAAATCTTTAATTTAAGTGTTAATTATGAAAAATAACTTTGAAGAGAACTATTCCTTTTTTTTACATATATATATAATATAATTGTAGGTATATTATAAAAATTTTTTTTGAAAAGTTCATTTTAAGTTGAATTTTTAAACCATTTTAAAATGTTGGTTTTCCATCCTTGAAAAAAATTTTCCCAACTCTGGACACTAAATCAAATCTAATAAAAAACGGGTAATTGCACCAAAATATATGTTTAGCTTATATACGCTCAAATTACCAATCATTAAACTACGCCTCTCTGGTGTAGAGGGTGAGCCGAATACATCAGTATTACCTGTTTTTTATTATCACTCTATTTTATGTTGACCGTTTGTTGTTGCGGTAACCTTAATTATAGATATCCTCTGAAAATGTCAGGTCTCTAACTATTACGGTTCACGAGTAAGAAGCTTGTGAATGATGGACATCGCATCGAAAACTAGTACTACATAATAATAATAATGTATGAAAACTAATTACGACAATACAAAAGGGGTAAAATTACAAAAAAAAATCCAACCTCTGGAAACTAAATCAAATCTAATAAAAAAAGGGTAATTGCACCAAAAAATATGTTTAGCTTATATACGCTCAAATTACCAATCATTTAACTACGCCTCTCTGGTGTAGAGGGTGAGCCGAATACATCAGTATTACCTGTTTTTTATTATCACTCTATTTTATTTTGACCGTTTGTTGTTGCGTTAACCTTAATTATAGATATCCTCTAAAAATGTCAGGTCTCTAACTATTACGGTTCACGAGTAAGAAGCTTGTGAATGATGGACATCGCATCGAAAGCTACTACATAATAATAATAATGTATGAAAACTAATTACGACAACACAAAAGGGGTAAAATTACAACAAACGCATGACGTACAGAAAATCTAAGAACACTTTCTATTACGAATAATGTATTACTACAAAACACAAGAACATACATTGTTTTACAAATGAGCTCGTTGGTGGACGAGTAAGTGGTCAGCCTGGCGTGCAGAAGGTGATAAGTTCCATACTAGTTCTTTTTATATTTTTGAAATATATATGATATACATAGTATATATATATATATATATATATATATATATATATATATATATATATATATATATATATATATATATATATATATATATATATATATATATATATATATATATATATATATATATATATATATATATATATATATATATATATATATATATATATATATATATATATATATATATATATATATATATATATATATATATATATATATATATATATATATATATATATATATATATATATATATATATATATATATATATATATATATATATATATATATATATATATATATATATATATATATATATATATATATATATATATATATATATATATATATATATATATATATATATATATATATATATATATATATATATATATATATATATATATATATATATATATATATATATATATATATATATATATATATATATATATATATATATATATATATATATATATATATATATATATATATATATATATATATATATATATATATATATATATATATATATATATATATATATATATATATATATATATATATATATATATATATATATATATATATATATATATATATATATATATATATATATATATATATATATATATATATATATATATATATATATATATATATATATATATATATATATATATATATATATATATATATATATATATATATATATATATATATATATATATATATATATATATATATATATATATATATATATATATATATATAT
>OY101448.1:108008700-108083451 GCA_956483635.1 Panzeria rudis | reverse complement strand
TTGTGGAACTCGATAGAGTTCAGAAAAAATGTATGGGACCAAACTGCCAGGAAAGGCTTTCAAACAAAAAAAAGAATTCTGAAAATCAGTGCATAATTTACAGAGTTATGCTAGTTCGCCCCCTCGATTTTGGGAAGAAATGTATGGGACAAACTGCCAGGAAAGGCTTCCAAACAAAAAAAAATTTTGAAAATCGCTTCACAAATGACAAAGTTATGTGTGTACAAACAAAAAGAAAAGTAAAAAAATACACACGAATTGATAACCTTCTCCTTTTTTGAAGTCGGTTAAAAAGCGTAAAAAGATAATTAATTTTTTTTAATGCCAAAAATAGGAAAAAACGGCAACGCTGCTAGCATTGTTTTTGTTTCTGTAGTATAAAGGCCGGGACACATAGAATCCGTCGTACGTTATACGTCGCCTTTTTCAACTGACAACTAAGTTGAAATACATGTTTTCTTATGAGCTTAGTCACATTCGGTACGTTTCCGTCAACGCAAAGTACTAAAGTTGGCCAACTTTTTAACTTTTAACGTACGTCGAGTACTTTGACAACTATCAGTTGGTTTTTTGCTTTGTTTCGATTTAGTTTTTTCTGCTGTTTGGCACCAAAAATTAAATAACACAATAAAAACAAATAATATAAATAAATAAAATCAAATTTAGCTGCAGAAACATGCGAAGAAAAAACAGTTGTTTTAATATCCGTCAACAAAGTACTCATTGTGTCAACCTCCTCCGTCGTTACGTTAATGTCAGTTGAAAAAGGCGACGTATAAACGTACGACGGATTCTATGTGCCCCGCCCTTAAGTGAGTGTGCCGCACATGTGCCTAAATTTGGCACATGCACAAGTGCAAATGCCACATAATTTATATCTTTAAGCATACGCATACGTGTTCTAGTTTGATTGGCACACGTACAGGTGCCAAACGTAAGCACACAAAAAAAGTGTGCGTGTGCGACATTTTATTGTGTGCTTATTTTGGCACGTGTGCATGTGCCGCACATGTGTGTGCAAATCCGTACCCTAGTAGTGAACGAAGATCATTCTACTTCATATCCAATTGAGTTTCTGAACTCTATCGAGTTCCACAACATAAAATTGAGTTCAAAATTGGTGTCCCTATTATACTTATGAGAAAGATTAGCGCACCAAAACTATGCAATAGAACAAGACTTCGAGTGTCGCATCTTAGTCGCAATCTAATTGGAGCAACCATTTTGACAGGCTCATCAAAAGGGGAACATGTTTTTATTCCCCGTATACCAATATTATCAAAAAGTCTGCCATTTCAATTTAAACGTTTGCAGTTTCCAGTAAAACTGGCATTCGCTATAACAATAAACAAATCGCAGGGTCAGACACTAAATGTGGCAGGTCTAAATTTTAAACACCATGTTTTTCTCATGGCCAATTATATGTAGCCTGCTCACGTGTCCCAAGTGCTAAAAAAATTGTTCATTTTTACACCAAACGGAAGAACACCGAATGTTGTGTATAGAAATGTCTTATCATCTCTACAGTAGTTATGTTCGAATAATTGAATAACAATATTTTGAAGAATATATATTAATACATAAATTTATTGGTTACGCTTTTATAATGCGAAATAGAAGTTATACTTCAAACATCAGTTTCAAAAATAGAGACTATTTATTTATTTTATTGATAAGAATAAAAACGATATTTTACTATTGCTATATAAGTAGAGACGCCTAGCCATTTTTATATCATTAAAGGTCGTATTAAAAACATAATTCATATATTTTTTGTAATATCTAATGCCTGTAGGGATCTCCACAACTCTCCACCGCAACATATTAACCCATGCATCGCCGGTCCCAAAAAGCTAGTTTTTATATAAAAATAAATTATAGGTATAAGGAATTTTGCTAATTATTTATTTTTTACTCTTCCTAAATTTTAATTCGACAGAAGTCTTTTGCACTATTTTGTACAGTTTACATGCATCTCAAAAAATTTTGCCGAAATTAAATAAATATACATACATATAATTTTGAGCAATATGTGATTGTTTTTATGAAATATTTAATGTTTTTGTGCGGTAAATGGATTTGTAGTATTCTTAAGAATTGAAAATTTTTTGCAGTTTTGACTAGGTGCAGGACGTTATATTTTTCGCTTTCATATCGTAAATACACTTAATATTTGTTTTTGTAAACAAAACAAAAGAAACAATTGCTTTAACAGGTTTCAAAGGTATCAATAAGTCACACTTCACTTTGCATACAATGTACACTGGAATCCTGTGATAATTCATCCATAGAAGATTCTGCAAAGAAAAAATAAAATTTTGTATCTGTATACTTATTTTTCAATTGATATCCCGACTAGAAATTTTCCCAATACTCACATTGGGGCCCGATTGGGAATGCATGGGGCACAGCCAAAAGGGTTATCCCATTTCTGGTTTTATCGGTAACCTGTTAGGATAGCCCATCTACAAATTAATTACTTAACATAAGTTCTTCCCAAGTGGGAAACTACTGGGAACTTGTTGGGAAAATCTAACACAGATTTTTAATCGTATATTTGGCTCATCTTTAACATAGGTGGTTGCTACATACTTTTGTCCCTTGAATAGCTTCAGCAATTTTAATTCAATATTAGAGTTTGATATTTTCCAGATTTGAGCAAAATTCTGCAAGATTTTGATATTTCCCCACAAAAAAACAATCGGGTCCCAAATACGTTTCTGCGTTACATCGGAATTGGGATCCCAATTAGAACCCAAATGTGTTTGCATGAAAATTTCTAGTCGGGATGTATGTAAATTGAACACTTACTTACTGTTTATCTATGTAAATGCGAAAAAAAATATCGTTTGTACGTACATTTAAAACAAAAACAAATTATAGTTTTTTATTACTCGTCTTATTTTCGCATTTAGATAAACAGGCTGTTAAACTACCCGGTTATTTATTCCATCTGAAAGAAAAAGTTTCGGAATTATCATAGCATCGTTGTTAAGCTGAAAGTCCATAACACGCGTTACACGCTTTAGCGCGTTATAAGCGTCTGTCAAAAAAGTAGAATCAGTGTAATTGTATGTGACAAGTTACATAGCACATAGCGTAAGCCGCATAGACCCCTCTAACGTTAATAATAAAGTTTATAAATATTTTCAAGAATAAAATGCATGAAAAATAATTGTTTACCACAATATTTTCATGAAAAAAATTTGCATTGCAGTTACCGACTACTGTTACGTACTGTGTCTCATCTCTCTTATATTTATTAATTTTATCAATTTATTAAGCAAGCGCAATTGATGCATAAACTCAGCGAATGCAATATATACTTAGATAACTAAATGAATGCATGAATAAACTCAATGGATTCCACAAATTCGTTTTCAATCCGAATTTCACATTTAATTTTTTCAAAAATTATTTTTAATTTACAAAAAATTTACACTATAGCTGATCAAAACAATAGAACTTGGCGCACAAAACGTGTTGCATGTAACTTGAATTTACACACGCGTCGAAAGTACGAAACGCAGAAAACGCGGAACGAACGAAACGCGTTTTATGGACTTTCAGCTTTACAAATAAATATTTATAAAAACAATGCCATGACAATTCGGAATATTTTGATATCACATGGAATACAAAACAGGGCTGAATATTCGCTTCCTGTAGAACAAGTTTTATTGAGTTATAATGACTTTGTTTGAGCGGTATGTACAATTGTTATGTGAGTGCAAAAAAGCTAGATAAATTAGTAACAGCTGTAACCGGGTACCCATGTAAGGTATATAAATTATATTTTTATACGTCGGTTTTATATAATTTTTCTTTATTAATGACAAATTCAGTTATGAATTTGTCTTTCTATTTTGAGTGCTGGTTACAGACTAACTAAAATACAATAATATAAAAAGGATCAAACTAAAGCAAGCTCATTGTTCCCATACTATTTATTTTGTTGACAATGCACCTCGTCTGTGGAATCAGGTTGCACCAAATGTGCTGGGAAATATTTGATAATCAAATGAATTTATTGCCAGACATGCCGTCAGCAATTTATATGGAATGTATTAGGGTGTCGCTTAAATAAATGGAAAACATTAAGGTGACTCTTCAGATGTGCCAACGTTAACTCCTCCCCCACTTAAGTGAGAGCCGTCCTCGGTTCTCTTAAGCTATTAATGGTGGTTTGAATGACATGATCTTGGCGCTTTTTCATTTGTCTCATGCGTATTTTGGAAATTAAACAATAGGATAGAAGAATTAAAATTACGGTCAACATAGAGATAGTTGGTCCTATGATAAGTTTGCTTTCGACCTCTTTAATATAATTCAGATTTTGGATGCCCAACTTTTGGAGATATGGGAGGCTTAATATTTCTTGATAACCAGTGACATTAAGAATTGCCACGGTTGCCGAAGTTGGTATTTTCTTCACATGTTGTTTCAGAGTTTTATACGTGGATCCATTAACTTGAATCTCATCATCAAAGATGAGTAAGAAAGTTCCAGTGATAGTCTTTACTGAAGTTTTATTATTTCTGATTACGGCGGTTTCATCATTGATGATAATAATGCCATCATCGACTACGACCAGTGGACTAAGGTGACTGGGTTGAGTGCTGCAGTGTGCTATACCACCCGAGTGGAGTTGTTGGGCACACGTTGGATATAATAACTCTCTACAAAACGTTGTCTTGAGTGTAGCGCTGCAGTTTCCGATTTGGAGTATTTCATTTCCACAATCGGCCACATTGTTATCTTTGCCGAGGTGCAAAATCGTTCCATTATGTTGAACAGGGAATAAGCTTACTTTCTTACATTCTAGTCTGGGCTTAGGATACTTGATTATAAAATGTATAAAATTATTATCTAAAAGAACCTTAACAAATGATACTTCCATTAGATCAGATACAGTAATATTTGTAGAGTGCTTGTTTACAATATTTTTTAAATCATTAGAATCCAAAATTGCAGGGTTAATTATTCTTATCTTTGCAAGGGTGACAGATAGCATTAAAGTCTCAAGTTCCGAAATTATTATTCTATTTCTTGCGAGAAGTGTTTCATACAGATGACCCGTATCAATCTATCTGGTTTTCAAATTTTAATGATTATATTAACTGCTTCTGTAAGTCTATTAATCTGGGCTTACGTTTTTGTATTTACCAGTATTTGCCTGTTTTCGGACTCGATGAGTTCCTGTTGTTTAAATTTTATATTCTGAAAGTCGTCGAGGTCCGGTGTACCAGCGACTACCTTAAGGGCAGTGCCTAAGATATTAAGGCTTCTGGCGTGTCTGTGGTGAATATCGAATGATGCCAAAATTGCCCTAACTCGAGTAACGTCCGAGACCAAAATTTTTACCATATGGGATAAAGGAAAATGTTCTGTAAGTTGCTTCGTCTCGTCAGCTATTTCAGAGTACATCGTCAAATTTGTAGTATGTCGCAAGTAGTCGAAATCTTTCCATATAACTACGTCCCCGTCCGCAATGGGAATGTAATCCGAGTTAGAGTAGTCCATTTATTTTGCAGTAGAAGTACTATGAGTAGAAGTACTATGCAGTAGAAGTACTATGAGTAAAATCCTACAGGAAAAAACAAAAAAGTTAGGATGGAGCGATGCTAAAAGGTTAAGAAGTTGTTTTTTTTTTCTTTATTTACTTTAGGTTGTCCTTATGGACCACCCTCCCTTTAATAAGAACTGTAGTTCCCAAGTCTGCCTCTACCTTTTATTCCGTATACAAAGGTGTTAATTTGTTCCCTAATCTCTTATTATTCTTTACAAGCACACATTCCCCAATTTCAAAGGTCCTATTCCGTCTGGAGGGGTTGTCCCTATCAAGTTGGGTTCGTTGAGTTTTTATGATTTTCCCTTTTATTTCCTCACTTATTTCTACCGATGTACTGTGTACAACATCTACAGGTCTTCTGTTAGTCACTGAATGAATAGTTCTATTATATTTTGCAGTAGCCAACATTATAAGCTCGGTTGTATTCTCGATTTTCTTCTCAAGCTTGAGACACCTCGCAATCTCTGAGAGAGTGCTATGAAAGCGCTCGACCTGACCATTTGAAGTGCTATGAAGCGGAGGCGCGTTTGCGATCGCGACGCCAAATTGATTTTCCAACATTGACGTGATAGTCTCTGATTTTAATGCTGGTTCGTTGTCACAATAGATGTTCCTTGTGTCAGTGTAAAGGTTCATTAGTTGTATAATTGGGATTATCATATCTATGATTGTACGGGATGGTATTGGTTGGACCATGGCAAATTTCGAAAATTTATCAACGCATGTGAGCAAATACTTTTTGTCCGTAGAAAAAATATCGAAGTGAAGCATTTCCCCTCTGTACGATGGTATTGGGGTCGCTCCTATTTCCTGTTTGCGTGGATGTCTATCGTATTTGGCGAAAATGAAATAAACATGCACACTTGCTGGTCGAAAGGATAAGTGAATATGACGTGATGGATTTTCCCCCAATAAGTGCGTTTGAAATTAAAAGAAAAAATCTTAATACACATTTATGAATGAAGTGATCAATGTATTTCAAGCCTTGGTGTTAAATAGATCAGTTTCAGTGCGATTTAATAGGAATCCTTTAAACTAGTTTTGTTGGAATATTTTATTAAGAATTCAGTATTAGTTTGTGTAATCATAGTTATAATGGTGTTTTTACACATATACATTAGTGATGTTACGAATATTCGTATTCGAATCGCCGAATATTCGCCCCTTTCATGCTATTCGTATTCGGCGAATTCCAGCGAATATTTCACGAATATTTTGTGAATACGTCCCAAAAAATAATACACAAAAAATACTGAAAATTAAACAAAAAATATTAATTTTTACTTAATAAAATTGTCTATAACGCAAAACAATAATCTTCTTTTAGTAAAGAAAAAAGAAACAAAATATATTTCACAACGACATGGTATTTAAAAAGTAAAGTCCTGTTAAATTAATTTATTAATCATGTTAAAGTAAAACTCAAAACTCAGTAGAGGAATGTTGAACTTCAAAAATAAAAGTTTTGACGTCTTTTCTCCATCAAGCCTATTGCGCGGTGTGTAAATAAGCTCCGCATCACTAAACATTCGCTAGCTCGGAACACTCGCCGCTGGTGGCACTAAACATTGCCTGGGTATAGGTAAAAGAAGCTCGTATTTTCCATTATGTACTTTCCACCAAAAATTTACAAAAGTGACATTCAGGTGCTAAGTTAATAATTTCAAATTCCGTCATCGGAATATCATATTAATGTTAAATACCTATTGTATGGTGACAGTTTTTCTCACTTTATTGTTATTGACGCAAAGGGTAGATTTTTTTAAATTAAATTTGAAATATTAAGTGGTACTAACTATTTAGATTGAATATTCGTATTCGTCTTCGAATTCGGCGAATATTGTTTCAGATATTCGTATTCGCGAATATTAAAAATTGATATTCGTAATATCACTAATATACATACATATACCTGTACTTGAGCTATGTGTTTATTAAAGTAATATATATTTACAGTATGGACAATAATGACGAAACATTAAAGAAAATAAACGACATAATACTCTTGATTTTTGTCGTAAGCTTTGCAACAAAACTAGTTTGTAAACTAATATTTTGTAATATGTGAACTGATAAATATGTTGGAGGGGGGAGGGGTGGGAGGGCTACTTCCCCCCTCGGTTTTGGGAAGAAATGTATGGGACAAACTACACAAAAATTATTTTCATGAATGACAGAGTTATGCGATTATCAATATTTTTTTGGGGGGAGGGGGGCATATTCGACCCTGATTTTGGGGAAAAAGCTTTGGACCAAACTAAAAGCAAAGGCTTTTAAATAGAACAAGAATTATTAAGTTATGAGTTTAGTCGAACAAAAAGAATTTTGAAAATCGGTTGACAAATGACAGAGCTATGCAAGGGGGAGCAAATTTCCCCCTCCGATTATCGAAACAAAATTATGGGATCAAACTGGAAGCAAAGGCTTTCAAACAAAAAAAAATTTTGAAAATCGTTGAATAAATGACAGAGTTATTCGATAATCAATAATTTGGTAGGGGGGGGCCGAATTCGCCCCCTGATTTGAGGGAAAAGCTTATTGGAGTAAACGAAAAGCAAAGGCTTTTAAACAAAACAATAATTTTGAAATTCGGTTGTCAAATGATAGAGTTATGCAGGGCGGAGCAAATTTCCCCCTCCGATTATCGAAACAAAATTATGGGACCAAACTGCAAACAAAGGGTTTCAAACAAAAATTTTTTTGAAAATCGTTGCATAAATGACAGAGTTATTCGATAATCAATATTTGGGGGGGGGCGCGAGTTCACCCCCTGATTTTGGGGAAAAGCTTATTGGACCAAACTAAAAGCAAAGGCTTTAAAACAAAAAAAGAATTTTGAAAATCGGTTTACAAATGACAGAGTTATGCAAGGGGGAGCAAATTTCCCCTTTCCGATTATCGAAACAAAATTATGGGACCAAACTGCAAGCAAAGGCTTTTAAACAAAAAAAGAATTTTTAAAATCGTTGCATAAATGACAGATTTTTGCAATAATCAATAGTTTAAGGGGGGTCCAAATTCGCACCTTGATTTGAGGGAAAAGCTTATTGGACCAAACTAAAAGCAAAGGCTTTCAAACAAAACAAGAATTTAGAAAATCGGTTGACATATGACAGTGCTATACAAGGGGGAGCAAATTTGACACCCGATTTTGAAAAAAATGTATGGGACCAAACTGCCAGGAAAGGCTTTCAAACAAAAAAAGAATTCTGAAAATCAGTGCATAATTTACAGAGTTATGCTAGTTCGCCCCTCGATTTTGGGAAGAAATGTATGGGACAAACTGCCAGGAAAGGCTTCCAAACAAAAAAAGAATTTTGAAAATCGCTTCACAAATGACAAAGTTATGTGTGTACAAACAAAAAGAAAAGTAAAAAAATACACACGAATTGATAACCTTCTCCTTTTTTGAAGTCGGTTAAAAAGCGTAAAAAGATAATTAATTTTTTTTAATGCCAAAAATAGGAAAAACGGCAACGCTGCTAGCATTGTTTTTGTTTCTGTAGTATAAAGGCCGGGACACATAGAATCCGTCGTACGTTATACGTCGCCTTTTTCAACTGACAACTAAGTTGAAATACATGTTTTCTTGTGAGCTTAGTCACATTCGGTACGTTTCCGTCAACGCAAAGTACTAAAGTTGGCCAACTTTTAACTTTTAACGTACGTCGAGTACTTTGACAACTATCAGTTGGTTTTTTGCTTTGTTTCGATTTAGTTTTTTCTGCTGTTTGGCACCAAAAATTAAATAACACAATAAAAACAAATAATATAAATAAATAAAATCAAATTTAGCTGCAGAAACATGCGAAGAAAAAACAGTTGTTTTAATATCCGTCAACAAAGTACTCATTGTGTCAACCTCCTCCGTCGTTACGTTAATGTCAGTTGAAAAAGGCGACGTATAACGTACGACGGATTCTATGTGCCCCGCCCTTAAGTGAGTGTGCCGCACATGTGCCTAAATTTGGCACATGCACAAGTGCAAATGCCACATAATTTATATCTTTAAGCATACGCATACGTGTTCTAGTTTGATTGGCACACGTACAGGTGCCAAACGTAAGCACACAAAAAAAGTGTGCGTGTGCGACATTTTATTGTGTGCTTATTTTGGCACGTGTGCATGTGCCGCACATGTGTGTGCAAATCCGTACCCTAGTAGTGAACGAAGATCATTCTACTTCATATCCAATTGAGTTTCTGAACTCTATCGAGTTCCACAACATACAATTGAGTTCAAAATTGGTGTCCCTATTATACTTATGAGAAAGATTAGCGCACCAAAACTATGCAATAGAACAAGACTTCGAGTGTCGCATCTTAGTCGCAATCTAATTGGAGCAACCATTTTGACAGGCTCATCAAAAGGGGAACATGTTTTTATTCCCCGTATACCAATATTATCAAAAAGTCTGCCATTTCAATTTAAACGTTTGCAGTTTCCAGTAAAACTGGCATTCGCTATAACAATAAACAAATCGCAGGGTCAGACACTAAATGTGGCAGGTCTAAATTTTAAACACCATGTTTTTCTCATGGCCAATTATATGTAGCCTGCTCACGTGTCCCAAGTGCTAAAAAATTGTTCATTTTTACACCAAACGGAAGAACACCGAATGTTGTGTATAGAAATGTCTTATCATCTCTACAGTAGTTATGTTCGAATAATTGAATAACAATATTTTTAAGAATATATATTAATACATAAATTTATTGGTTACGCTTTTATAATGCGAAATAGAAGTTATACTTCAAACATCAGTTTCAAAAATAGAGACAATTTATTTATTTTATTGATAAGAATAAAAACGATATTTTACTATTGCTATATAAGTAGAAACGCCTAGCCATTTTTATATCATTAAAGGTCGTTTTAAAAACATAATTCATATATTTTTTTTAATATCTAATGCCTGTAGGGCTCTCCACAACTCTCCACCGCAACATATTAACCCATGCATCGCCGGTCCCAAAAAGCTAGTTTTTATATAAAAATATATTATAGGTATAAAGAATTTTGCTAATTATTTATTTTTTACTCTTCCTAAATTTTAATTCGACAGAAGTCTTTTGCACTATTTTGTACAGTTTACATGCATCTTAAAAAATTTTGCCGAAATTAAATAAATATACATACATATAATTTTGAGCAATATGTGATTGTTTTTATGAAATATTTAATGTTTTTGTGCGGTAAATGGATTTGTAGTATTCTTAAGAATTGAAAATTTTTTGCAGTTTTGACTAGGTGCAGGACGTTATATTTTTCGCTTTCATATCGTAAATACACTTAATATTTGTTTTTGTAAACAAAACAAAAGAAACAATTGCTTTAACAGGTTTCAAAGGTATCAATAAGTCACACTTCACTTTGCATACAATGTACACTGGAATCCTGTGATAATTCATCCATAGAAGATTCTGCAAAGAAAAAATAAAATTTTGTATCTGTATACTTATTTTTCAATTGAGATGTATGTAAATTGAACACTTACTTCCTGTTTATCTATGTAAATGCGAAAAAAATTTCGTTTGTACGTACATTTAAAACAAAAACAAATTATAGTTTTTTATTACTCGTCTTATTTTCGCATTTAGATAAACAGGCTGTTAAACTACCCGGTTATTTATTCCATCTGAAAGAAAAAGTTTCGGAATTATCATAGCATCGTTGTTAAGCTGAAAGTCCATAACACGCGTTACACGCTTTAGCGCGTTATAAGCGTCTGTCAAAAAAGTAGAATCAGTGTAATTGTATGTGACAAGTTACATAGCACAAAGCGTAAGCCGCATAGACCCCTCTAACGTTAATAATAAAGTTTATAAATATTTTCAAGAATAAAATGCATGAAAAATAATTGTTTACCACAATATTTTCATGAAAAAAATTTGCATTGCAGTTACCGACTACTGTTACGTACTGTGTCTCATCTCTCTTATATTTATTAATTTTATCAATTTATTAAGCAAGCGCAATTGATGCATAAGCTCAGCGAATGCAATATATACTTAGATAACTAAATGAATGCATGAATAAACTCAATGGATTCCACAAATTCGTTTTCAATCCGAATTTCACATTTAATTTTTTCAAAAAATATTTTTAATTTACAAAAAATTTACACTATAGCTGATCAAAACAATAGAACTTGGCGCACAAAACGTGTTGCATGTAACTTGAATTTACACACGCGTCGAAAGTACGAAACGCAGAAAACGCGGAACGAACGAAACGCGTTTTATGGACTTTCAGCTTTACAAATAAATATTTATAAAAACAATGCCATGACAATTCGGAATATTTTGATATCACATGGAATACAAAACAGGGCTGAATATTCGCTTCCTGTAGAACAAGTTTTATGGAGTTATAATGACTTTGTTTGAGCGGTATGTACAATTGTTATGTGAGTGCAAAAAAGCTAGATAAATTAGTAACAGCTGTAACCGGGTACCCATGTAAGGTATATAAATTATATTTTTATACGTCGGTTTTATATAATTTTTCTTTATTAATGACAAATTCAGTTATGCATTTGTCTTTCTATTTTGAGTGCTGGTTACAGACTAACTAAAATACAATAATATAAAAAGGATCAAACTAAAGCAAGCTCATTGTTCCCATACTATTTATTTTGTTGACAATGCACCTCGTCTGTGGAATCAGGTTGCACCAAATGTGCTGGGAAATATTTGATAATCAAATGAATTTATTGCCAGACATGCCGTCAGCAATTTATATGGAATGTATTAGGGTGTCGCTTAAATAAATGGAAAACATTAAGGTGACTCTTCAGATGTGCCAACGTTAACTCCTCCCCCACTTAAGTGAGAGCCGTCCTCGGTTCTCTTAAGCTATTAATGGTGGTTTGAATGACATGATCTTGGCGCTTTTTCATTTGTCTCATGCGTATTTTGGAAATTAAACAATAGGATAGAAGAATTAAAATTACGGTCAACATAGAGATAGTTGGTCCTATGATAAGTTTGCTTTCGACCTCTTTAATATAATTCAGATTTTGGATGCCCAACTTTTGGAGATATGGGAGGCTTAATATTTCTTGATAACCAGTGACATTAAGAATTGCCACGGTTGCCGAAGTTGGTATTTTCTTCACATGTTGTTTCAGAGTTTTATACGTGGATCCATTAACTTGAATCTCATCATCAAAGATGAGTAAGAAAGTTCCAGTGATAGTCTTTACTGAAGTTTTATTATTTCTGATTACGGCGGTTTCATCATTGATGATAATAATGCCATCATCGACTACGACCAGTGGACTAAGGTGACTGGGTTGAGTGCTGCAGTGTGCTATACCACCCGAGTGGAGTTGTTGGGCACACGTTGGATATAATAACTCTCTACAAAACGTTGTCTTGAGTGTAGCGCTGCAGTTTCCGATTTGGAGTATTTCATTTCCACAATCGGCCACATTGTTATCTTTGCCGAGGTGCAAAATCGTTCCATTATGTTGAACAGGGAATAAGCTTACTTTCTTACATTCTAGTCTGGGCTTAGGATACTTGATTATAAAATGTATAAAATTATTATCTAAAAGAACCTTAACAAATGATACTTCCATTAGATCAGATACAGTAATATTTGTAGAGTGCTTGTTTACAATATTTTTTAAATCATTAGAATCCAAAATTGCAGGGTTAATTATTCTTATCTTTGCAAGGGTGACAGATAGCATTAAAGTCTCAAGTTCCGAAATTATTATTCTATTTCTTGCGAGAAGTGTTTCATACAGATGACCCGTATCAATCTATCTGGTTTTCAAATTTTAATGATTATATTAACTGCTTCTGTAAGTCTATTAATCTGGGCTTACGTTTTTGTATTTACCAGTATTTGCCTGTTTTCGGACTCGATGAGTTCCTGTTGTTTAAATTTTATATTCTGAAAGTCGTCGAGGTCCGGTGTACCAGCGACTACCTTAAGGGCAGTGCCTAAGATATTAAGGCTTCTGGCGTGTCTGTGGTGAATATCGAATGATGCCAAAATTGCCCTAACTCGAGTAACGTCCGAGACCAAAATTTTTACCATATGGGATAAAGGAAAATGTTCTGTAAGTTGCTTCGTCTCGTCAGCTATTTCAGAGTACATCGTCAAATTTGTAGTATGTCGCAAGTAGTCGAAATCTTTCCATATAACTACGTCCCCGTCCGCAATGGGAATGTAATCCGAGTTAGAGTAGTCCATTTATTTTGCAGTAGAAGTACTATGAGTAGAAGTACTATGCAGTAGAAGTACTATGAGTAAAATCCTACAGGAAAAAACAAAAAAGTTAGGATGGAGCGATGCTAAAAGGTTAAGAAGTTGTTTTTTTTTTCTTTATTTACTTTAGGTTGTCCTTATGGACCACCCTCCCTTTAATAAGAACTGTAGTTCCCAAGTCTGCCTCTACCTTTTATTCCGTATACAAAGGTGTTAATTTGTTCCCTAATCTCTTATTATTCTTTACAAGCACACATTCCCCAATTTCAAAGGTCCTATTCCGTCTGGAGGGGTTGTCCCTATCAAGTTGGGTTCGTTGAGTTTTTATGATTTTCCCTTTTATTTCCTCACTTATTTCTACCGATGTACTGTGTACAACATCTACAGGTCTTCTGTTAGTCACTGAATGAATAGTTCTATTATATTTTGCAGTAGCCAACATTATAAGCTCGGTTGTATTCTCGATTTTCTTCTCAAGCTTGAGACACCTCGCAATCTCTGAGAGAGTGCTATGAAAGCGCTCGACCTGACCATTTGAAGTGCTATGAAGCGGAGGCGCGTTTGCGATCGCGACGCCAAATTGATTTTCCAACATTGACGTGATAGTCTCTGATTTTAATGCTGGTTCGTTGTCACAATAGATGTTCCTTGTGTCAGTGTAAAGGTTCATTAGTTGTATAATTGGGATTATCATATCTATGATTGTACGGGATGGTATTGGTTGGACCATGGCAAATTTCGAAAATTTATCAACGCATGTGAGCAAATACTTTTTGTCCGTAGAAAAAATATCGAAGTGAAGCATTTCCCCTCTGTACGATGGTATTGGGGTCGCTCCTATTTCCTGTTTGCGTGGATGTCTATCGTATTTGGCGAAAATGAAATAAACATGCACACTTGCTGGTCGAAAGGATAAGTGAATATGACGTGATGGATTTTCCCCCAATAAGTGCGTTTGAAATTAAAAGAAAAAATCTTAATACACATTTATGAATGAAGTGATCAATGTATTTCAAGCCTTGGTGTTAAATAGATCAGTTTCAGTGCGATTTAATAGGAATCCTTTAAACTAGTTTTGTTGGAATATTTTATTAAGAATTCAGTATTAGTTTGTGTAATCATAGTTATAATGGTGTTTTTACACATATACATTAGTGATGTTACGAATATTCGTATTCGAATCGCCGAATATTCGCCCCTTTCATGCTATTCGTATTCGGCGAATTCCAGCGAATATTTCACGAATATTTTGTGAATACGTCCCAAAAAATAATACACAAAAAATACTGAAAATTAAACAAAAAATATTAATTTTTACTTAATAAAATTGTCTATAACGCAAAACAATAATCTTCTTTTAGTAAAGAAAAAAGAAACAAAATATATTTCACAACGACATGGTATTTAAAAAGTAAAGTCCTGTTAAATTAATTTATTAATCATGTTAAAGTAAAACTCAAAACTCAGTAGAGGAATGTTGAACTTCAAAAATAAAAGTTTTGACGTCTTTTCTCCATCAAGCCTATTGCGCGGTGTGTAAATAAGCTCCGCATCACTAAACATTAGCTAGCTCGGAACACTCGCCGCTGGTGGCACTAAACATTGCCTGGGTATAGGTAAAAGAAGCTCGTATTTTCCATTATGTACTTTCCACCAAAAATTTACAAAAGTGGCATTCAGGTGCTAAGTTAATAATTTCAAATTCCGTCATCGGAATATCATATTAATGTTAAATACCTATTGTATGGTGACAGTTTTTCTCACTTTATTGTTATTGACGCAAAGGGTAGATTTTTTTAAATTAAATTTGAAATATTAAGTGGTACTAACTATTTAGATTGAATATTCGTATTCGTCTTCGAATTCGGCGAATATTGTTTCAGATATTCGTATTCGCGAATATTAAAAATTGATATTCGTAATATCACTAATATACATACATATACCTGTACTTGAGCTATGTGTTTATTAAAGTAATATATATTTACAGTATGGACAATAATGACGAAACATTAAAGAAAATAAACGACATAATACTCTTGATTTTTGTCGTAAGCTTTGCAACAAAACTAGTTTGTAAACTAATATTTTGTAATATGTGAACTGATAAATATGTTGGAGGGGGGAGAAGTGGGAGGGCTACTTCGCCCCTCGGTTTTGGGAAGAAATGTATGGGACAAACTACACAAAAATTATTTTCATGAATGACAGAGTTATGCGATTATCAATATTTTTTTGGGGGGAGGGGGGCATATTCGACCCTGATTTTGGGGAAAAAGCTTTTGGACCAAACTAAAAGCAAAGGCTTTCAAATAGAACAAGAATTATTAAGTTATGAGTTTAGTCGAACAAAAAGAATTTTGAAAATCGGTTGACAAATGACAGAGCTATGCAAGGGGGAGCAAATTTCCCCCTCCGATTATCGAAACAAAATTATGGGATCAAACTGGAAGCAAAGGCTTTCAAACAAAAAAAAAATTTTGAAAATCGTTGAATAAATGACAGAGTTATTCGATAATCAATAATTTGGTAGGGGGGGGCCGAATTCGCCCCCTGATTTGAGGGAAAAGCTTATTGGACTAAACGAAAAGCAAAGGCTTTTAAACAAAACAATAATTTTGAAATTCGGTTGTCAAATGATAGAGTTATGCAGGGCGGAGCAAATTTCCCCCTCCGATTATCGAAACAAAATTATGGGACCAAACTGCAAACAAAGGGTTTCAAACAAAAATTTTTTTGAAAATCGTTGCATAAATGACAGAGTTATTCGATAATCAATATTTGGGGGGGGGGCGCGAGTTCACCCCCTGATTTTGGGGAAAAGCTTATTGGACCAAACTAAAAGCAAAGGCTTTAAAACAAAAAAAGAATTTTGAAAATCGGTTTACAAATGACAGAGTTATGCAAGGGGGAGCAAATTTCCCCTTTCCGATTATCGAAACAAAATTATGGGACCAAACTGCAAGCAAAGGCTTTTAAACAAAAAAAGGATTTTTAAAATCGTTGCATAAATGACAGATTTTTGCAATAATCAATAGTTTAAGGGGGGTCCAAATTCGCACCTTGATTTGAGGGAAAAGCTTATTGGACCAAACTAAAAGCAAAGGCTTTCAAACAAAACAAGAATTTAGAAAATCGGTTGACATATGACAGTGCTATACAAGGGGGAGCAAATTTGACACCCGATTTTGAAAAAAATGTATGGGACCAAACTGCCAGGAAAGGCTTTCAAACAAAAAAAGAATTCTGAAAATCAGTGCATAATTTACAGAGTTATGCTAGTTCGCCCCTCGATTTTGGGAAGAAATGTATGGGACAAACTGCCAGGAAAGGCTTCCAAACAAAAAAAGAATTTTGAAAATCGCTTCACAAATGACAAAGTTATGTGTGTACAAACAAAAAGAAAAGTAAAAAAATACACACGAATTGATAACCTTCTCCTTTTTTGAAGTCGGTTAAAAAGCGTAAAAAGATAATTAATTTTTTTTTAATGCCAAAAATAGGAAAAACGGCAACGCTGCTAGCATTGTTTTTGTTTCTGTAGTATAAAGGCCGGGACACATAGAATCCGTCGTACGTTATACGTCGCCTTTTTCAACTGACAACTAAGTTGAAATACATGTTTTCTTATGAGCTTAGTCACATTCGGTACGTTTCCGTCAACGCAAAGTACTAAAGTTGGCCAACTTTTAACTTTTAACGTACGTCGAGTACTTTGACAACTATCAGTTGGTTTTTTGCTTTGTTTCGATTTAGTTTTCTCTGCTGTTTGGCACCAAAAATTAAATAACACAATAAAAACAAATAATATAAATAAATAAAATAAAATTTAGCTGCAGAAACATGCGAAGAAAAAACAGTTGTTTTAATATCCGTCAACAAAGTACTCATTGTGTCAACCTCCTCCGTCGTTACGTTAATGTCAGTTGAAAAAGGCGACGTATAACGTACGACGGATTCTATGTGCCGCGCCCTTAAGTGAGTGTGCCGCACATGTGCCTAAATTTGGCACATGCACAAGTGCAAATGCCACATAATTTATATCTTTAAGCATACGCATACGTGTTCTAGTTTGATTGGCACACGTACAGGTGCCAAACGTAAGCACACAAAAAAAGTGTGCGTGTGCGACATTTTATTGTGTGCTTATTTTGGCACGTGTGCATGTGCCGCACATGTGTGTGCAAATCCGTACCCTAGTAGTGAACGAAGATCATTCTACTTCATATCCAATTGAGTTTCTGAACTCTATCGAGTTCCACAACATAAAATTGAGTTCAAAATTGGTGTCCCTATTATACTTATGAGAAAGATTAGCGCACCAAAACTATGCAATAGAACAAGACTTCGAGTGTCGCAATCTAATTGGAGCAACCATTTTGACAGGCTCATCAAAAGGGGAACATGTTTTTATTCCCCGTATACCAATATTATCAAAAAGTCTGCCATTTCAATTTAAACGTTTGCAGTTTCCAGTAAAACTGGCATTCGCTATAACAATAAACAAATCGCAGGGTCAGACACTAAATGTGGCAGGTCTAAATTTTAAACACCATGTTTTTCTCATGGCCAATTATATGTAGCCTGCTCACGTGTCCCAAGTGCTAAAAAATTGTTCATTTTTACACCAAACGGAAGAACACCGAATGTTGTGTATAGAAATGTCTTATCATCTCTACAGTAGTTATGTTCGAATAATTGAATAACAATATTTTTAAGAATATATATTAATACATAAATTTATTGGTTACGCTTTTATAATGCGAAATAGAAGTTATACTTCAAACATCAGTTTCAAAAATAGAGACTATTTATTTATTTTATTGATAAGAATAAAAACGATATTTTACTATTGCTATATAAGTAGAAACGCCTAGCCATTTTTATATCATTAAACGTCGTTTTAAAAACATAATTCATATATTTTTTTTAATATCTAATGCCTGTAGGGCTCTCCACAACTCTCCACCGCAACATATTAACCCATGCATCGCCGGTCCCAAAAAGCTAGTTTTTATATAAAAATAAATTATAGGTATAAAGAATTTTGCTAATTATTTATTTTTTACTCTTCCTAAATTTTAATTCGACAGAAGTCTTTTGCACTATTTTGTACAGTTTACATGCATCTTAAAAAATTTTGCCGAAATTAAATAAATATACATACATATAATTTTGAGCAATATGTGATTGTTTTTATGAAATATTTAATGTTTTTGTGCGGTAAATGGATTTGTAGTATTCTTAAGAATTGAAAATTTTTGCAGTTTTGACTAGGTGCAGGACGTTATATTTTTCGCTTTCATATCGTAAATACACTTAATATTTGTTTTTGTAAACAAAACAAAAGAAACAATTGCTTTAACAGGTTTCAAAGGTATCAATAAGTCACACTTCACTTTGCATACAATGTACACTGGAATCCTGTGATAATTCATCCATAGAAGATTCTGCAAAGAAAAAATAAAATTTTGTATCTGTATACTTATTTTTCAATTGAGATGTATGTAAATTGAACACTTACTTCCTGTTTATCTATGTAAATGCGAAAAAAAATTTCGTTTGTACGTACATTTAAAACAAAAACAAATTATAGTTTTTTATTACTCGTCTTATTTTCGCATTTAGATAAACAGGCTGTTAAACTACCCGGTTATTTATTCCATCTGAAAGAAAAAGTTTCGGAATTATCATAGCATCGTTGTTAAGCTGAAAGTCCATAACACGCGTTACACGCTTTAGCGCGTTATAAGCGTCTGTCAAAAAAGTAGAATCAGTGTAATTGTATGTGACAAGTTACATAGCACAAAGCGTAAGCCGCATAGACCCCTCTAACGTTAATAATAAAGTTTATAAATATTTTCAAGAATAAAATGCATGAAAAATAATTGTTTACCACAATATTTTCATGAAAAAAATTTGCGTTGCAGTTACCGACTACTGTTACGTACTGTGTCTCATCTCTCTTATATTTATTAATTTTATCAATTTATTAAGCAAGCGCAATTGATGCATAAGCTCAGCGAATGCAATATATACTTAGATAACTAAATGAATGCATGAATAAACTCAATGGATTCCACAAATTCGTTTTCAATCCGAATTTCACATTTAATTTTTTCAAAAATTATTTTTAATTTACAAAAAATTTACACTATAGCTGATCAAAACAATAGAACTTGGCGCACAAAACGTGTTGCATGTAACTTGAATTTACACACGCGTCGAAAGTACGAAACGCAGAAAACGCGGAACGAACGAAACGCGTTTTATGGACTTTCAGCTTTACAAATAAATATTTATAAAAACAATGCCATGACAATTCGGAATATTTTGATATCACATGGAATACAAAACAGGGCTGAATATTCGCTTCCTGTAGAACAAGTTTTATGGAGTTATAATGACTTTGTTTGAGCGGTATGTACAATTGTTATGTGAGTGCAAAAAAGCTAGATAAATTAGTAACAGCTGTAACCGGGTACCCATGTAAGGTATATAAATTATATTTTTATACGTCGGTTTTATATAATTTTTCTTTATTAATGACAAATTCAGTTATGCATTTGTCTTTCTATTTTGAGTGCTGGTTACAGACTAACTAAAATACAATAATATAAAAAGGATCAAACTAAAGCAAGCTCATTGTTCCCATACTATTTATTTTGTTGACAATGCACCTCGTCTGTGGAATCAGGTTGCACCAAATGTGCTGGGAAATATTTGATAATCAAATGAATTTATTGCCAGACATGCCGTCAGCAATTTATATGGAATGTATTAGGGTGTCGCTTAAATAAATGGAAAACATTAAGGTGACTCTTCAGATGTGCCAACGTTAACTCCTCCCCCACTTAAGTGAGAGCCGTCCTCGGTTCTCTTAAGCTATTAATGGTGGTTTGAATGACATGATCTTGGCGCTTTTTCATTTGTCTCATGCGTATTTTGGAAATTAAACAATAGGATAGAAGAATTAAAATTACGGTCAACATAGAGATAGTTGGTCCTATGATAAGTTTGCTTTCGACCTCTTTAATATAATTCAGATTTTGGATGCCCAACTTTTGGAGATATGGGAGGCTTAATATTTCTTGATAACCAGTGACATTAAGAATTGCCACGGTTGCCGAAGTTGGTATTTTCTTCACATGTTGTTTCAGAGTTTTATACGTGGATCCATTAACTTGAATCTCATCATCAAAGATGAGTAAGAAAGTTCCAGTGATAGTCTTTACTGAAGTTTTATTATTTCTGATTACGGCGGTTTCATCATTGATGATAATAATGCCATCATCGACTACGACCAGTGGACTAAGGTGACTGGGTTGAGTGCTGCAGTGTGCTATACCACCCGAGTGGAGTTGTTGGGCACACGTTGGATATAATAACTCTCTACAAAACGTTGTCTTGAGTGTAGCGCTGCAGTTTCCGATTTGGAGTATTTCATTTCCACAATCGGCCACATTGTTATCTTTGCCGAGGTGCAAAATCGTTCCATTATGTTGAACAGGGAATAAGCTTACTTTCTTACATTCTAGTCTGGGCTTAGGATACTTGATTATAAAATGTATAAAATTATTATCTAAAAGAACCTTAACAAATGATACTTCCATTAGATCAGATACAGTAATATTGGTAGAGTGCTTGTTTACAATATTTTTTAAATCATTAGAATCCAAAATTGCAGGGTTAATTATTCTTATCTTTGCAAGGGTGACAGATAGCATTAAAGTCTCAAGTTCCGAAATTATTATTCTATTTCTTGCGAGAAGTGTTTCATACAGATGACCCGTATCAATCTATCTGGTTTTCAAATTTTAATGATTATATTAACTGCTTCTGTAAGTCTATTAATCTGGGCTTGCGTTTTTGTATTTACCAGTATTTGCCTGTTTTCGGACTCGATGAGTTCCTGTTGTTTAAATTTTATATTCTGAAAGTCGTCGAGGTCCGGTGTACCAGCGACTACCTTAAGGGCAGTGCCTAAGATATTAAGGCTTCTGGCGTGTCTGTGGTGAATTTCGAATGATGCCAAAATTGCCCTAACTCGAGTAACGTCCGAGACCAAAATTTTTACCATATGGGATAAAGGAAAATGTTCTGTAAGTTGCTTCGTCTCGTCAGCTATTTCAGAGTACATCGTCAAATTTGTAGTATGTCGCAAGTAGTCGAAATCTTTCCATATAACTACGTCCCCGTCCGCAATGGGAATGTAATCCGAGTTAGAATAGTCCATTTATTTTGCAGTAGAAGTACTATGAGTAGAAGTACTATGCAGTAGAAGTACTATGAGTAAAATCCTACAGGAAAAAACAAAAAAGTTAGGATGGAGCGATGCTAAAAGGTTAAGAAGTTGTTTTTTTTCTTTATTTACTTTAGGTTGTCCTTATGGACCACCCTCCCTTTAATAAGAACTGTAGTTCCCAAGTCTGCCTCTACCTTTTATTCCGTATACAAAGGTGTTAATTTGTTCCCTAATCTCTTATTATTCTTTACAAGCACACATTCCCCAATTTCAAAGGTCCTATTCCGTCTGGAGGGGTTGTCCCTATCAAGTTGGGTTCGTTGAGTTTTTATGATTTTCCCTTTTATTTCCTCACTTATTTCTACCGATGTACTGTGGACAACATCTACAGGTCTTCTGTTAGTCACTGAATGAATAGTTCTATTATATTTTGCAGTAGCCAACATTATAAGCTCGGTTGTATTCTCGATTTTCTTCTCAAGCTTGAGACACCTCGCAATCTCTGAGAGAGTGCTATGAAAGCGCTCGACCTGACCATTTGAAGTGCTATGAAGCGGAGGCGCGTTTGCGATCGCGACGCCAAATTGATTTTCCAACATTGACGTGATAGTCTCTGATTTTAATGCTGGTTCGTTGTCACAATAGATGTTCCTTGTGTCAGTGTAAAGGTTCATTAGTTGTATAATTGGGATTATCATATCTATGATTGTACGGGATGGTATTGGTTGGACCATGGCAAATTTCGAAAATTTATCAACGCATGTGAGCAAATACTTTTTGTCCGTAGAAAAAATATCGAAGTGAAGCATTTCCCCTCTGTACGATGGTATTGGGGTCGCTCCTATTTCCTGTTTGCGTGGATGTCTATCGTATTTGGCCTTGTTACAGGTCTTACATTTTGTCACGATTTCGACCGCCAACTTAGCCATTTTTGGGAAATAATAGTCATTAAGAGTCTGTTTTACATTTTCCTGCGCTGCCCTATGAGCACGGTTATGTAGTTATCTCAATCTGCTCTTTTTTTGTCAAAAATATCCAATACCATTTTTCTGCAGTGCCAAAATTTGGTTGCTGGGAAGCACCTGACTAACTCATCCTGAATACTAGCTAGAGTTGGTAAATCACAGTAAATTGCATTCACCACTCCTGGATTAGCCGCCAGTTTTACTTCATCGATGAGCATGTTCCTATCAGTAAAGTCAATCAGGTGACGAGTCTTTTCGGTGAAAAGTATAAAATTTCGCTTCCGAGCAAAGCGCGATTCTTCCAAGACTATCTGATTTCGGAAGCAATTGATTGGTTTATATGTTGCTTCGATCGTGTAAGTAAAGGACCTCTCGCTGTGTACCGTAGCAACATCAGAGGGAACACTTTCCTCCAGAGCATGAATATTTTGACGGGACAAAGCGTCGGCAACATAATTTTCCTTGCCATGTTTGTGAAAAATGTTAGCATTATGCTCATCCACAAAAGCCTTCCAACGCTTTATCTTAGCATTCGGATTTCTATCCGAAACCGCAAACGTGAATGGCTGGTCATCCGTATAAATATTCAAATTGTTTACACCATAGAGGTAGTTTCTAAGCCTCTGTAGGGCCCACACTATAGCTAGCAACTCGCGTTCATTAGCTGCGTAATTCAATTCCCTGTCTTTTAAAATCCTGGATATCATGGCAATCGGTCTACCTCCTTGTGATAGGACTGCCCTCAAACCCAACGAGGAAGCATCCGTCGTTAGATCGAATGGCTTCTTAAAGTCCTGGTATAGTAACATGACTTACTCTGAGGATAATATTTCCCTCAACTTGTCAAAAGCCTGAACTTGATTTTCATTGAGGTTTACCTTAATCTTTTTTTGACTGCTGGGCGCTTACCTTGCCGTTTTCATCCTTCAGGATATCGGTCAGCGGTTTTGCTATCGAAGCAAAATCCCTAATGAAGCATCTGTAATAGCTTGCGAGTCCCAAAAAAGATCTAACATTGAACAGTGTCTTAGGCTGTTCATAGTTGCGAATCGCATTCACCTTATCGGGGCTTGTTGAAAAGCCGCCTCTGGACACCACAAAGCCAAGATATTCGACACTTTCTTTAAAAAAGTGCGACTTCTCACGAGAGACTCTCATATTTGCCTCATACAGTTTACCCAATACCCGTGCCACGTGATTAACGTGATCGTCTTCGTTCTCCGAAAAAATAATTACGTCGTCAACGTAAACGTAGCTTGACTTCCCTATCTGCTCCCTCAATACATCATCAATGGCACGCTGAAAAATACTGGGAGCATTCTTCAAACCGAAAGGGAGCCTACAGAATTCGTATTTCCCTTTTCCGACCGAGAAAGCCGTTTTCTCCCTATCCCCTTCTGCAAGCGTTATTTGGTGAAAGCCTGATTTAAGATCAAGCGTTGTAAAAAATTTCGCTTTACCCAAGTTTGACAAAATCGATGTCACATCCGGGATGGGATATTTATCATCAATAGTTTTTTGATTTAATATCCTAAAATCAATAACGAGCCGTTTCAGAGCGTTTCGGCGATCATCTTTGCCCTTCTTATCGACGACCCAGATGGGATGCCATTTTCCAGCAAATTACGTATCTCAGAGTTAACAAAGTCAGCCACGCCCATTGGGTAAGGGTGGAGTTTTGAATAAACCGGGTCGTTAGTCTCGGTTCGGATAGTGGCAACTATGTTAGTGTTGAAAGGTAGAGATTCATTAGGGTTTGCAAAAACTCCTAATAAGCCCATCATCATGTTTCGAAATTTCGTGAAGACTGTGTGGGGTACTAATATATCCTCCACCTGTGTGAAATTCACATTTGCACACTTTAAAAATTTTATTTTCTCCGAACCGTTTTGAGTTTGGAGTTCACTATTTGTGAAATCTAGTTTTGTACTTAACTGTGTTAGCAGATCAAGGCCTAGTATGCCATTAAATGTTGACAATGATGGCAATATAAAAAACGTACTATTCGTGTTGAATAGGTAAAGGTTACACTTTTTATCGATGGTGTTGAAGCCATGGATAGATTTTACTAAAAAAGGATTTTCTACTGAAATTATGTTTCTAAGCCCGCTAAGGGGTTTTATGTAATTTTTTGAAGCTCCCGTATTTGACTAAAAAGTTTATTTCATCAAATCCCTCTTCAGCATTGATTTCTGATGCCACTAATTCTGCCTGGTGCTCATACTCGTCTTGTTCTTGTTCTGCCAAAGCAATGTCTTGGGAGATATGGTTGATCCTCTGTTGCTTGGGTCCGGTAAATCTAGCGGAGCCACTGTTCTGACGCTTTATTGCCTGTCCCGAGATTTGATTATTATAATAACGATCTTGCGTTTGATTTTCATAATACCGGCTCTGAGGCGGTCAGTTAGTAGCTGGTCTCGCCGACTGTATGGTACGCATCGATTGGTCGGTGTCAACTGACGGAACCAATTCCTCATTTCGAGGGACCCCATTACCCGGATCTTGACGTCTGGAAAAATGGGGTTCTTTATTGTGCGGTTTCCCGCAGTAGAGTTTCTATCTTGCTGCCTTGGTTCAAATCTACCTTTTCTTTGTTCTCAAGGCTCCTAGCAAAGTTGGTTTCGAATAAATACCTTTCTCGATTAGATTCGACTACCTATGCCAACGCCAGGGCTGAGGGTAGATCGTTCGGACGAGCCGAAAAAAGCTCGTCACTTAACCCCTTTTTCGTTCCGGATATGAACACGCGAAGCGCGTCCATTCTGTATTTTTCGTTATTAATTGCTGCAGTGGCTTTATCATATGTCATAATAGTCTTATTTGTCAATAGAGTAAATTTTTTTTCAAACTCGTCATAAAACTGCAGAAGGGTCATGTTTCCTTGACGGAGAGTTGAAAGTTCTTGCTCAATCAAGTAAATCGGCCGCTTGTCCGAATACGTGAAGTCGAGCCGAGCAATGATTGCTCTGAAGTTTAGAACTGTGTTAAAGGAGGACAATACCATATCGGCCGGTCCTTTTATTTTGTTCCTAATTATGGCCACGGTCTGATAATGTTTAGAACTGCCTTCAAATTTCTCAAAAACTTTGTAGGCAGTTTGCGCCGCTTGGCGCCATGAAACATACGTCTCTTGTTTACCCTCGAAGTCAGGCAGAGACTTTACTATGTCGAGTGGATCGTCACACTATCGCCCTGATACTATTTCTATGTCCCTGTAAGTTTCAACTTCGGGGGTCTGAACAACACACTCATTGAATTTTTATAAAGATCTTCAATCTTTTTTTCGAAAACCAGTTTCTGAGAATGTAGGGCGGTGTTTATAGCAACTTCCCCCATTGTCCTCAACTGTTCCGGTGTTACGGCCATTGCTTCGTTTTCCCACCAATTAGTTTTCCTTAAATATATTCTAGTCTCTCTCCTATCAACCTCTATTCTGTGGAGTCCCTCTACTACTTGTTGTAAGCTAGCTTGGTCTTTATTATTACTCATAAAACTTTACTACCACTACATCAAACGAAACAAACAAAACAAAAAAAAAAGGCAAACTGGTATAAAATGAAACGCAGGCACCTGATTTAATGCCCTTACAAGGATTTACATCAAGTTTGAACAAAAATATTTATTAATTTATTTTTTCAAGCACTCTACTTACAGGTATTTATATTTCATGTTATTTCCGCTGCGACTGGAGTGTTGTTTCTTCGGCGTTGTCTGTCGGTGTTGTCTCTCGGTGTTGTTTCTCGTTGTTGTTTGTCCCTTTCAGCGCTGACCAGGCTGTTTCGAAGCGCTGGTGACTTTAGATCCTCTTTTTAAACTTTATTTGTTCGTGCTCAAATGCACTTGTTCAATTGTCCGATTGTTCACGCACTTTTTATGTTGAAAAAGCACTTAAGCAGAAACAGATATTTATCTAAGATTTTCACTGTTTTGTTGTTTTTGTTTGCCCAGGCTTTTTATTGCTCTGGATCCTTATAACCTTAACTTTAAGTTTTTTATTTTTAATTTTTTTAATAATTTATTATGGATTAACACTGTTTTTATTTATGCCCTTTTTACTTGTGGAAGCCAAAAAAGGTTTTGATTTTATGTTGAGAGCACTGTCCTGCAAAAATTTTTTTGCCATAATTTTTATTTGCAAAAAAATTTTTTCACTCGTTTTTTTTTTGTTTTTTAAGAGTTTTTTTCTTAATTTTTGAAAAAGTTTTCTTTAAAAAAATTTATTAACACTGTTTTTATTTATGCCCTTTTTACTTGTGGAAGACAAAAAAGGTTTTGATTTTATGTTGAGAGCACTGTCCTGGCAAAAATTTTTTTGCCTTAATTTTTATTTGCAAAAAAATTTTTTCACTCGTTTTTTTGTTTTTTAAGAGTTTTTTTTTATTAATTTTTGAAAAAGTTTTCTTTAAAAAACTTTATTATAAAAGCCAAGTTGGGCCCCAATTATATTTTTATACGTGGGTTTTATATAATTTTTCTTTATTAATGACAAATTCAGTTATGAATTTGTCTTTCTGTTTTGAGTGCTGGTTACAGACTAACTAAAACTAACTAAAATACAATAATATAAAAAGAATCAAACTAAAGCAAGCTCATTGTTCCCATACTATTTATTTTGTTGACAATGCACCTCGTGTGTGGAATCAGGTTACACCAAATGTGCTGGGAAATATTTGATAAACAACTGAATTTCTTGCCAGACATGCCGTCAGCAATTTATATGGAATGTATTAGGGAGTCGCTTAAATAAATAGAAAAACATTAAGGTAATAAAATACGTCTTGGGATATGTAATTATTAGGACATGTTATTTTTTATAATCTTTTTAGTATAATGGTACCTTTTAACAACACTGTGCAACAAAAAATATCTTTATTCTAGCGACTGATGCTGGAATAAGGCACTAAAGAATACATATGTATTCTTTTTTGCACATTGTATGTAAGTAGTTATACTTACATAGTGACTCGACAAAGGAAATCTTGTAAGCCTTTTATGTATAAGAATGTGTTCGGCACTTTCATGTTAAACACTACGAGAAAAAATTTTTAAGAACATTTTTATTCTCTAACTCTGCGTTGAATGGGAGTTTTTTTCTCTCCTCTAAAATGAAAACAATCCCCTTCAGCTTTATTGAACTGCACCTTTTACAACAGGAGAATAATTACAAGAAGAGATACACAACAGAAATGCTGCACATAATTAATACCAAGGTGTATCTAACAGGTGGGATCACTAGGTCAGTTGACTCACCTGATTAAACGTCAAACTTAGTAGTGCTGCTGAAATGCTCATGATATCACCACTAATTTTAAACTATCAAACACCATATACAGGCTTCCTTCTGTGTGGTGTTTGACTTTTACTTCAACAGATGTCTGCGGTGATAATACCACCCGTTTTTTGACATCTGTTAAGGTAGTTTTAAGGCAAATTTTCTATTGTTTTAGTAATGCCTGTACCTGTTCAATATGCCTTGATTAACAGCATGTTTACCAAATCCAATACGCCTATAATACGCGTAAAAATATTAACGTCAATCATGTTTACGGTGTTATATTGAGAATGGCATTGTCCATTTGTAACAAACGTAACAACTGTAATTTTTTTTTTGGTATTTAGAAGACGCCAAAAACAGCCAATTAGAAAATAGCATTCGTCTTAACAATTAATTGTTAAAATAACATCACTTTCACATCAAAAACTGGAAAACTACAATTATGTGAACTAAACAACTTTATTTCATTTATTTGTGTTCAGCTATATATCATGTATTTATATGCACAATGAAAATCTTTAGCTAAAATCTATTTCTTTTTATGTAATTTGAGTATATTAATAATCATTCAAGCTAATCAGGCCTAACGTATTTAATGTTAATAAAACAAATTTATTACATTTTGTACCCAACGTTTCGTCAATTTTTTGTTGCCTTCTTCAGGGGCTTTCGTCTATTTAAATATCAAAAACATTACATTATTACAAAAATACTGTCGATTTTGACAATGTGAGGATTTTAGACAGAGAAAACATAGAGAGAAAGAGATATACGATCGAAAGCTTGCGCCTACAGCAAAATATAGAAAGAACAATGAATTAAAAGAGGATACGAATAATATCAGCGCGAGCTACATTGTTGCAATCAAATAAAAAATAAAGAACAGTCTGTGATAATAATTTAAAAAAATATATAATTTTTGTTTGCTTAAAATATCTTAGTGGTTTAATAATTTTAATTAATTTATATTAAAATGCAATTATTTATTATAATATTTATGTAACTAAAAATCTTCATATTGTAAGTAAAATTGTGTAAGATCAGATTAATTTTGTAATAATGTAATGTTTTTGAAATTTAAATAGACGATAGCCCCTGAAGAAGTCAACAAAAAATTGACGAAACGTTGGGTACAAAATGTAATAAATTTGTTTTATTAACATTAAATACGTTAGGCCTGATTAGCTTGAATAATTATTAATATACTCAAATTACATACATATATACTTGGCCAAATATATCAAACAGCACTAAGGTAACATCGGAAAGCTTGCCGAATAATAATTTATCTATTTATTTAAGAAAACATAAACATATAAATTCTTCCCTCATACCATAAATTGAAGAATCCAAACATGAAGGGATATTTTAAGCATATACAATTAAAATACAACACCGATAATTCAAGAGCTCTAAAGGATTATTGCAATGAAACAAAAAGACTATCACAGCAACAACAGCTACGATTCATATTAGCATGTAGGAGTTATGGGATTATACCCAATCATACAAGAAATACAACCACTAAGGTAACAACACTTTTTAAATGTAACACCATTAAGGGTAAACTAGCAACAATTGAAAACAATTTTCACCAAAAAATATTAAACTTAGAAATTGCCCAAACGAACACCAATATTAAATTAATAAAACAAAAACGGTATCACATGGACGTATGTATTAGTAACATGTTACAATATGATGATTACGTGAACTTAAAAAAAACAAAAAGACAGAACAAAACAGTTAGCAAAAACTGCGAAGGAAAAACAAATACAAAAACTAGCTGCACTGAAAGAAAAATATTTCAAAATTTACGGTTTTTTCTACAATGAAAATTGGTTAGAAAATAAAACGAACGTGACAATACCAATTGAGTGTAAATGGCTTCTGTCTTTAGGTAAAAAGTTTTCTTATGAGTTTTCTTTACCTGTGGATAAAAGAAATTTCTCACCACTACATATTGTGGCTGATATTGAACAGTGCATTCAAGCGATGGATGACAGTTTAGAAAGGGGAAAAGAAATAGCTCGAACGAAAGTAGCCAACAATATTACAGCGTTTAAGAAGAAAATTAAAAATACACCCAAAGAGAAGTTTATTCTTACAATTTATGAAAAAACCAAAAAATTTTTGAAAAGACATAAAAACATTATAATTATTCCATCAGATAAGGGAAATAAGACTGTTGAAATGAGGTTGTTGCTAGAAAACAGGGATACGTACAGATCTATGAGGCTAGACCCAACAACAAAATTGCAACGGGAAAATAACAACATTATTGTCGATCTATACAAAAAGGAATATATTGACATTTACCAAAAGCGAAAACTACAAAGCAGCTCAGCAATAGCTCCGAGGATATACGGATTGCCAAAAATCCACAAAGTGGGAACTCCCTTAAGACCTATAGTATCGTCTTTAAATGTACCGTGCTACCAACTATCGAAATATATAGGGCTACTTCTAAAGCACATAATATCAGAGAAGTACAACATTAAAAACTCGTCAGATCTAAAAGATCAATTACAACATATAAAAATAGATGAGAATGAAATCTTAATATCCTTTGATGCAGTTTCTCTGTTTACAAATATACCAATACACGTTGCTATTAAAACGATAATGAAGAAATGGGATACTATAAAATATGTTACAAAAATACCAAAAACACTGTTCTTAAAGATACTACGATTCTGTCTCATTGAAAACAATTACTTTATATACGACAAAACAGTTTTCAACCAAGTATTTGGCATGCCAATGGGTAATCCACTCTCCCCTACCATAGCTGATATCGCATTGGACGTTCTTCTTGACGAAGCATTTGCGGAATTCGAACACAAAAATATTCGCCTTAAATACATAGTCAAATATGTAGATGATATCTTGGCAATAAATCATAATGATAAGGACACAATTCTTAACACATTAAACAAATATGACCCAAAAATCCAATTTACAACGGAGATGGAAAAAAATAAATGCATAAACTACCTTGACACATCCCTACATAGGGAAAATGGAAAAATCGTACTTGATTGGTACTCTAAGGAGACATCATCGGGCAGAATAATTAATTTCAATGCAACACAACCAAAAAGTCAGATAATCAATACTGCGAAAAATCTTATTTTCAGAGTTCTCAGTATCAGTGATAAACATTTTCACACAAAAACATACAAAATATTATATCAATACTTAAACATAACAGTTTTCCAGCTAAATTAATAAATTCACTAATAAACGAAATCAGAGAAAAATTTGAAAACAGCACAAATCAAACAACACATACCGAGAAAAGAAACAAAGAAAAAAATTTTTACAGTGTATCATACATTCCGGGCTTGACAGACAAAAAAGAAATAAAAACAGCTGTTGAAATTAACAATATAAAATTTGCATATAAACCAAACACAACACTAAACAAGATTTTTACAAAAGTCAAAGCGCCAACAGATAAACAACTACAATGCAACGTAGTTTACGAATTACAATGTAAGGGAAATAGCAAAGAAAATTGTTACTTAATATACATTGGTACAACAAAAAGAAACTTAGAAACCAGAATGACAGAACATAACAGTGATATGGCAAAACAAAAAACTGCAACAGCTTTATCAACGCACATTATCAACAACAAACATACTGTGGATTTTGACAATGTGAGGATCTTAGACAGAGAAAACATAGAGAGAAAGAGATATACGATCGAAAGCTTGCGAATACAGCAAAATATAGAAAGAACAATAAATATAAAAGAGGATACAAGTAATATCAGCGCGAGCTACATTGTTGCAATTAAATAAAAAATAAAAAACAGTCTGTGATAATAATTTAAAAAAAAAAATTATTTTTGCGGTTATATTTGCGGTTATTAAAAAAGCGGACATGGAAATCGTATTAAAAACTTTAAACTCATACCACAAAAATCTGCAATTCACTATTGAGATAGAAGAAAACAACGAAATACCATATTTGGATATGAAAATAATTAAATACAATAACAAATTAATAACAGACTGGTATGCAAAGGAAACCGCATCTGGCAGATTAATAAATTACCATTCCACCCAACCGATGATCATGAAAATAAATACGGCGACGAATCTAATTAACAAAATTCTCAACATCAGTGACAAACGATTCAGAAATAAAAACATTAGTAAAATAAGAAACATAATGACAAAAAACAACTTCCCGATATACATTACGAACAAACTAATAAACAAATGCTTAAATAAAAACGCAACTGGAAACAATAATAATGGAGTAGCAGAAAAAGTTTTTTACAGCGTACCATATGTACCAAAGTTGACGGAAAACAAAGCATTAAAACAGATGATAAATGATAAAACAACAATAGTCACACATAGATCAAACAAGACACTAAGACGTCTTTTTACACAGGAAAGAACAAAACTTGACAAATTAGAAACAGACAATGTTGTATACGAAATAACTTGTCAAGGAAATGAAACAGAAATATGCAATAGAGTATATGTGGGAACAACAAAACGAAAACTCGGAACTAGAGTATCAGAACATGAAGCAGACATAAACAAAGGAAAAGAGACAACAGCTCTAGCCCAACATGTGAAAGAAACGGGACATAAAATAGATTTTAAGGGGGTCAAAATATTAGATAGAGAAAAGAGAGCGAATAAAAGATATACACTAGAAAGCCTACGAATACAGCAACGTATTAAAAAATCGATCAATACAAAAGAAGACAAAGACAACACCAAACTGCAATATTCAATTGCAATAACTTGACAAGTGAAGTTCTGTGATATTAGTTTTAAGTTTGTCTGTGATATTTTACATTAATTTTTATTATTTAAATTATACAATTAATTGTTCGTGCTGTCCAGTTTTATAATTTATTCAATAATGTAACTGAAGATCGTAAGTCAAACATAAAAATTAATATTACAAAAATATGACCAAAAATAATAAAAAACTTGTAATTTGTTGCCAGAATTTAAAAATAAAAATTCTCCTGAAGACGTCGGAAAAAAGCTGACGAAACGTTGAGAAAAAAGATGAAATAAATTGGTTTTATTTGCATCCTAAGAATCAAGAAATCTGACCATAAATAGCCAAACGTGAAACACAATAAAAAAACATAAACAAACGAAATTGGTCACAAAACATAAACACAATAAATAACATCGGAAGGCCCGCCGAAATAAATTACATACTCATATACATACATATATTTGCATACGCATGTACATATGTATGTATGTATGTACAAATTTAAATAACAACAAGAACTTAAATTCTACAACAACATTACAAAATGAGACAACTTTTTAAACATATAAAATACAAATACAACACAGAAACCACAATTTTAATGAAACAATATTGCAGAGAAATACACAAATTAGCCAATTCACTTGAAAGATCAAATTTTTTACAGCAATGCAGAAAAGCTGGTATTATACCAAAACATATAACATATTCAACGCAAAAACTAAAGCAACTATTTAAAACAAATAAAGCACAGAACGAAATGAAAAAGGTAGAGAGAAACTTCCATCAAAAAATACTTAATGTTGAAATTACAGACACACACACAAATACAACTTTGATAAAGAAACAGATTGCAAACATAGAAAAACAGCTGGTAAATACACTGAACGAAACTGAACTTATGAAATTTAAGAAAGGACAATGGATAAGATTTAAAAACATAAAATTAAAAACAAGACAGAAACACTCATCTAAAATGAAGAAACTTAGAGCTGAGAAGTTTAATGATTTTGGTTTTACATTCAACGAAGACTGGTTTTTGAATTTCACCAGAGTTAATTTCGATATAGAAAGCAAATGGCTTCTATCACTAGGAAACAAGTTTGCGATTCCTGTAACAGGAAAAAACTTTTCGCCTGTTACTTTAGTAGCTGATATCGAGCAATGGGTTCAGAAAATTAAAGATGATAACGAGAAAGATACATTAAGAACAAAAATGGCAAATAGAATATCGAATTTCAGAAGAAATTGTAGAAACAATGACAAAGAAAAATTTATACTAGATATATACGAAAAAACAGAGAAAATATTAAAAGAAAATAAAAATACAATCATAGTTACTACAGCTGACAAAGGGAATAAGACAGTGGTTATTTATAAAGACGAATATAAAAATAAAATGAAGGAACTACTAGAGGACAAATCTACTTACAAAATTATCAGAAAAGATCCTACACCACAACTGCAAAGAACAAATTACAATATAATAACAGAACTTCTGAAAGGGAACCATATTACTAAGTTGGAAAAAATTAGAATGACATCTCATGCAGCTATGGCACCGGAACTTTATGGTTTACCAAAAATACATAAAGAAAACATACCACTAAGGCCAATTTCATCATCTCTGAAAGTGCCATGTTATCATCTGTCGAAATATGTGGGTACAATATTAAAAAATCTCATTTCTCAAACTTATAACATCAGAAACTCTATGCAACTGAAGGAAAAACTCTGTGATATAACTTTAGACGAGAATGACATCATAGTATCATTTGACGTGGTATCATTATTTACTAATATACCTACACATTTAGCTATTAAGAACATACTTGACAAATGGGATACCGTTAAGGAGCACACTACTGTTAGTAGAAGGCAATTTTTGAAAATACTTCAATTCTGTATAACAGACAACAATTATTTCACATATGATGGACAGTATTATCACCAAACATATGGTATGCCAATGGGTAACCCATTATCACCGACGATAGCAGATATTGTTTTGGACACATTATTAGACGATATTATTAATGAATTGAAAACAAAACACATATACCTAAAATTTATTTGTAAGTATGTCGACGACTTATTTGCGGTTATTAAAAAAGCGGACATGGAAATCGTATTAAAAACTTTAAACTCATACCACAAAAATCTGCAATTCACTATTGAGATAGAAGAAAACAACGAAATACCATATTTGGATATGAAAATAATTAAATACAATAACAAATTAATAACAGACTGGTATGCAAAGGAAACCGCATCTGGCAGATTAATAAATTACCATTCCACCCAACCGATGATCATGAAAATAAATACGGCGACGAATCTAATTAACAAAATTCTCAACATCAGTGACAAACGATTCAGAAATAAAAACATTAGTAAAATAAGAAACATAATGACAAAAAACAACTTCCCGATATACATTACGAACAAACTAATAAACAAATGCTTAAATAAAAACGCAACTGGAAACAATAATAATGGAGTAGCAGAAAAAGTTTTTTACAGTGTACCATATGTACCAAAGTTGACGGAAAACAAAACATTAAAACAGATGATAAATGATAAAACAACAATAGTCACACATAGATCAAACAAGACACTAAGACGTCTTTTTACACAGGAAAGAACAAAACTTGACAAATTAGAAACAGACAATGTTGTATACGAAATAACTTGTCAAGGAAATGAAACAGAAATATGCAATAGAGTATATGTGGGAACAACAAAACGAAAACTCGGAACTAGAGTATCAGAACATGAAGCAGACATAAACAAAGGAAAAGAGACAACAGCTCTAGCCCAACATGTGAAAGAAACGGGACATAAAATAGATTTTAAGGGGGTCAAAATATTAGATAGAGAAAAGAGAGCGAATAAAAGATATACACTAGAAAGCCTACGAATACAGCAACGTATTAAAAAATCGATCAATACAAAAGAAGACAAAGAGAACACCAAACTGCAATATTCAATTGCAATAACTTGACAAGTGAAGTTCTGTGATATTAGTTTTAAGTTTGCCTGTGATATTTTACATTAATTTTTATTATTTAAATTATACAATTAATTGTTCGTGCTGTCCAGTTTTATAATTTATTCAATAATGTAACTGAAGATCGTAAGTCAAACATAAAAATTAATATTACAAAAATATGACCAAAAATAATAAAAAACTTGTAATTTGTTGCCAGAATTTAAAAATAAAAATTCTCCTGAAGACGTCGGAAAAAAGCTGACGAAACGTTGAGAAAAAATATGAAATAAATTGGTTTTATTTGCATCCTAAGAATCAAGAAATCTGACCATAAATAGCCAAACGTGAAACACAATAAAAAAACATAAAATTATTTTTATTTGCTTAAAATATCTTAGTGGTTAAATAATTTTAATTAATATATATTAAAATGCAATTATTTATTATAATATTTATGTAACTAAAAATCTTCATATTGTAAGTAAAATTGTGTAAAATCTGATTAATTTTGTAATAATGTAATGTTTTGAAATTTAAATAGACGAAAGCCCCTGAAGAAGTCAACAAAAAATTGACGAAACGTTGGGTACAAAATGTAGTAAATTTGTTTTATTAACATTAAATACGTTAGGCCTGATTAGCTTGAATAATTATTAATATACTCAAATTACATACATATATACTTGGCCAAATATTTCTTTTGTTTACAAGCAAAAGCTTTTAGTCGTGTGCGGCAATAAAAGGGTTACTATTATTTGGATAAAAAACAATAATTTTGTATGACAAAAAGTAAACAAATAAAATTTATTGTAGATGGGCAACTCTATCAGCATGTTTACAGAACCTAATACGCCTATAATACGCGTAAAATATTGACGTCAAACATGTTTGCGGTTATATATCGCGAATGTCATTGTCCATTTGTAAAAAACGTAACACCTGTAGTTTTTTTATACCCTTCACCAAAAATGGTAAGGTCATATATAGGTTTGCCATTCCGTTTTTAATTTCTACAGTAATCACTTGCGACCCCATAAAGTATATATATTCGTAACCCTTATAAAAATCTAAGTCGATTTAGCGGTGACCGTCTCTCCGTTTTCTGACCGATGTTTAAAGGTATAATTCAGAGGTCTTAGAAGACTTATGGACCTAAATGTTGAAGTCGCGTGACTGGCTTTTCCTGTAGATTTTTGCATGTGAAATTCAGGAAAATCGGTTCATATATAACAGAGATATATCGAAAAAGCTACTTTGTTCGGATTTTCATGTGTTTGTGAATTTCTATGACCCTATACGTCTGGCAGTACTCTACACTCAATTTATCTGTCAAATTCAGCTCTGAGAAGCTTATTGTAAAGAATCATCGAAATCGGTCCATAAATGGCTGAAATATGGACAAAATATAAAAATGTATATATACTATGTATATCATATATATTTTAAAAATGTTGTAAAAAGAACTAGTATCGAACACATCACCTTCTGCACGCCAGCTTGACCACTTACTCGTCCACCAACGAGCTCATTTGTGAAACAGTGTATGTTCTTGTGTTTTGTACTAATACATTATTCGTAATAGAAAGTGTCCTCAGATTTTCTGTACGTCATGTGTTTGTTGTAATTTTACCCTTTTTGTATTGTTGTAATTAGTTTTCATACACTATTATTATTATTATTATTATTATTATTATTATTATTATTATTATTATTATTATTATTATTATTATTATTATTATTATGTCTTAGTTTTCGATGCGGTGTCCATCATTCACAAGCTTCTAACTCGTGAACCGTAATAGTTAGAGACCTGAAATTTCCAGAGGATATCTATAATTAAGGTTACCGCAACAACAAACAGTCAAAATAAAATAGAGTGATAATAAAAAACAGCTAATACTGATGTATTCGGCTCACCCTCTACACCAGAGAGGCTTAGTTAAATGATTGGTAATTTGAGCCTATATAAGCTAAACATATTTTTTGGTGCAATTACGCTTTTATTATTAGATTTGAGTTAGTGTCCAGAGGTGGGAACATTTTTTTCAAGGATGGAAAACCAAAATTTTAAAATGGTTTAAAAATTCAGCTTAAAATGAATGAACTTTTCAAACAATTTTTTTTACAATATACCTACAATAATATTATATATATGTAAAAAAATAGGAATAGTTATCTTCAAAGTTAGTTTTCATAATTAAAACTAAAATTAAAGATTTTTTGCCGGAATTTTAACCGGTTTTATTTACATATTTGCCAAATATTTGTACGTAATTCCGACCTATTTGCAAAATATTTAAGGTGATATTTTGAAAATATCGAAACCAGAATATTTATTATGGTTTTATGGACGATAAAAAAACTATAAAGAAAAATCAAAAACAATAATAATTTTGAAGTTTTAAATTCGATGTGTTCTTTTTTAATTTCTTTAAAAAGTGAATTTCTTTATTTTGTTGTCTTTGCTCAAATATTAGAAGATTGCGATTTTCACTTTATTAGAAAAAATTTAGCCCCTAATGGTGTAAATCACTTCATTAAATTGAAATTTATAAACACTGAAAATAATCCATGCAACATTTTACGAAAAACTTTCGTAGTGACTTTCGTAAAAAAATACACTCCAAAGAAGCCATGAAAATGTAGATGTAGTGTGTGATCCGGAAGTAGTGCAAATTTCGAACATTTCTAATGATTATTACATAGGGTTGTCATTGCAAGAAGTTCTCTTTTTCGGTACATAATCACTGAATTGGGAGCGATGTATAGGAAAATTTCCTTTTTTGCGTTCTCTAATATTTTTCTCCAGGAAAAAGACTAAAAAGTTACACATGTTCGCAACTTGTTTCTTTTTATAACGCAAAACACTGTTTTCATGTGTATTTAATTAAATAACTTTTAATTTTTAGACGAAAATTAGTTCATAAATTTCTTTATAAAATCGATTTTTCCAAAAGCTTGGTGAATTTTTTTCTAAAACTGTAAAGGAGTTACAACTTTTTATGTGACTAAAATAAATTTTAATGTACATTCTTGCTTTTGCTAAGTAAGAATATATTAGTAGATCATGTTGTTGTTGGTTTAAGTAAAAGTTTTCCAATAGCACAAAAACCGTAATTAGTTGTGTAAAAAGTATTTTACAAAATTTATATTTTTGAAAAATTAATTTTTAGGTTCTACAGTAATTTTGACTTAGCTGCATAATCAACTTTTCGCGATTTTTTGTACAGATAAGTAAAAAATCCTTTAGTTTCAATGTTCTTCGTTGCCTTAATGTGCTAACTGATATTTGATTTGAATGTAATTTAAATCTGCTAAAAAAGTATGTTAAATATGCAGGCATACAAAGTGCATCTAAAACAGTATTTTGAAGAATATGTATTTACAGAAAGCAAATGAAGTTAAGGCAAAATGCAGCTAAGATTAATTTTCTGTGTCATAAAAGTTTTAAAATGCCAAAAATTAAAGGCATTTATCTTAAAAGTCCAAAGCGGACTTAAACATCGAATTAATATGGGATTTTAAAGAATAGGGATAATCATTTACAATCGCATTCGTGAAAAACTAACAGATATGGATCCTAAAGATTCCAAAAATATGTTTGGTCAGATAAAAAAGAATTTTAAAAAATTTACGCCACTAAACCTCCAGGAAATAAAAATTCCAAAAAGCTCTGAATTTCTTTTAACCAATGCTGGAATTAACCCGCTGAGATTAGAAATGGATGGCTTTAATAACTATATAATAGATGATAAAGTTTATATGTTAGATACAATAGGTGCGTTTTTGGAGTCCAGTCATGCTCATAAACAGATTGATCAAGAGAACATTGTGCATACCCAAGTTAGCGAAACTTTCGATAGGTTTTTAGAAACCAAATTAATTTTCGAGAGTAATAAAACCACTCGTACTAATTTTAGTGATACAAAATTATCAGACAATTTAGAGGAAACACAATCCTGTAATTTTTCATAACTAAAAAATATATATCATACATTTTTGCTAGTTTGAAAAATAAGCTATCGTCAGGAGTTGACAATATACCAAATATAGTACTTAAAAAAATTCCACAAATAATGATCGACGATTATTGTAAATTATTCCATAATATGCTCAATAATTCTTATTTTCCAAATAACTGAAAAACAGCTAAGGTTGTAATATTACCAAAAAAAAGACAAGGAACCGAATAATTCTAAAAATCTTCGACCTATAAGCATGTTACCTAATATTAGCAAAATTTTTGAAGTATGCATCAATAATAATATTAACAAATTCTGTAATGATGAAAACATAAATAGTGAAAAACAATTCGGGTTTAAATTCAAACATTCGACAGTGAATGCTATACATAAACTTACTTCCGATATTAATTGGAACTAGCATAAAAAAAGTTGTACAGGCGCGTGCCTTATCGACATGGAAAAGGCCTTTGATAGTGTATGGATTCCAGGCTTAATATTTAAATTGTTTTAATACAAATTCCCAATACATCAAATTGTTTTAATATACAATATGATAAGCAATAAAGACTTCATGGTTTGTTATCAAAATACAAAAAGCACAAAATCTTTCAAGATTGTTAATGGATTACAACAAGGAACCGTAAATTCTCCTATTCTTTTTAATATATACATTCTAGATCTGTTAAACAAATTCGATAATATCATTTCATTTGCGGATGATATTATTATATATCATTCTGATGACAAAATAGAAGCAAGAAATTACAATCTTCAAAACATCTACAACTTAGTTGAACAATATACAATAAATTGGAACATGAAAATCAACGCACAAAAATGCGAAACCATTCTTTTTAGACCACCAGTTGATAAATGTAACTCAAACATAAGAAAAAACTGGAAACAGTTTGGAATTAAATCAAATTTATCAAATTGTAGCATTCCAAATAAGGATGTAGTAAAATATTTAGGTATATACTTGGACCAATTTTTGTATTTTAACCACCATGTCAAGGAAATACTCATAAAAGCAAGAAAAGTTTTCTTTTTGTATAGACCATTATTTCATTCGAAATACATTAAACCTAAGATTAAAATTATAATGTATCAATCCCTTATTAGACCTATAATAACATATGGTTGCCCAATTTGGTTCAATATATCGCCTTCATACATGGAAAAGATAAGGGTCTTTGAAAGAAAATGTTTAAGAGCAATTACATCATTATACAGAAATCCACAAAGCGAATATCTAAAATACATATCTATTAAGACATTGTATAATAATGCTAACATAATTAGAATAGATAATTTTATAATATACCTAATCAGAAATAATATACTAAGGTGTAGCCAATGTATAGAAAATAATGCTATAATGGCCCCTTATTACACAAATAATGAATATATAATGGATTCCTTGAAAAAGGGATTTGTTCCACCTGAGGCTTTTGTTTACCTTCATAACAAAAAAATAATTCAAAACAAAAATGGCATACCGGTCTTTTACCATGACTACAGACGTGCCAATATAAAAGCAGTAAACTGTAATTCAGAAAATTTCAATATGAGGTATAGCACTAGCAATATCAATCAGAGATTTAAGATCTACACAAAAATCTAATACCAAAAAGTTTTGGTGGTTTTCTGAATAAACTCATAATTTCCCTTAATTAACCCTTGACACTAGCCTTTCTTTACCCACTCATTAATATATAAGCAATGTTTTTAAACTAATTTTCATTGCAAAAAGCTGGTGATATATATATTTATTTATTGTAAATAAAATAAAAAATTATAAACAAATTTGTTAAAACCAAATTATTATTATATAAGTAATACTTGAGTGCTCGATTATGGGACATTGTATATAGAAATTATTATTGATAAATAGTTTTTATAATAGTTTATAAGTATAAATATTGTAAATAAATAAACTTAAAAAAAAATAAAAAATTTTATACCTACTATGTTCTTAAAACTGACTGTCAAGAAAACCAAATGTGCATAGAAAGCAGCTAAGTACAAATAGTTCAAATCGCATATTTACTTTTTATAGGCATGTCGCCGACCAATTTTTTTAATCATAATATTGTATTGTCACTGAAAACCAATGCCTGTGCTTTGATGTATGTCGAACAGACATACATCAAAGCGAGTAAATAAAAAACGTAGTAAAATAAGTATTTTAACATTAAAAAAAGAGCATTTAAAAAAAATTCGGCCGCCGTGATCTGAATCTGAACACGTTTCGACAGAAAAGTGCACAGATATACCGCTCAATGGTATGCACCACGGTGGCTACAACAGATAAAGAGTTTAATTTCGATCTACATAAGCAGCTAATGCTTTTTAAACAGTTTAAGCTCAAGTACTTAAAAATGAAAAAAAATAATCTGTAGGTCAGGGTACGATACGAATGACTGTCAGTCAAGACGATCTTGGTTCGATACGGGTGCCGTTCATGAAGTTTTTTTGCTAATTAAACGTAATTTTTCAAAAATCAACAAATATAATACATGCAATTTGTACAAAAAACGTCATACCATAAAAGGAAAAGAGCATACATTATAATAAATTATTTATGGAAAATAATAATTTAAGAACTATTTTTCGTTAAAAAAAAGAAATAAAACTCAATATATCGTCAGCTTTTTATTGGTTTAGCGCACCGAACATTAAAACAAGTAAGAGGGTTATATTCGGCTATGCCGAATCTTATATACCCTTCACAAGGTAATATAAAGTTTATGTCATTGGTCATAAGGTATAACAGTTAATTCGAGTTAGGACAAAGTGTATTTATCATTATAATTCTGTTTATTTCTCTTAACTTACCTGTTGTTTCATCATAAATTAAATTACAAATTAATATAGTATAAAATTGCTAGCGTTAGCTTAATATAATTTCCCTGATTTTACACAGCGATTTTAAAATTCTGACTAGCCAAAATCGTGTTTAGTCGTTATTCATTGTGGGCACAGATACATGTACTTGCAATTATACACGAAATATCTATGCAATAATTTCCAAATAACTTTCTTAATTACTGTTTTCGTAAAATATGCAAACTTTTGTATATATGTAGCTATTACGTAATAAAGTATTTTGTAATATATACATAATTTATTCAATTGAGAGTTTTTTTTAAGTATCTAATGTGTAATTTACGCATCAGATACATACCTATTTGTTCAGATTACGTGTATTAGTTGTACAAAAAGTATATTACAAAATTGGTATTCTTAAAAAAGAATTTTTAGGTTACATATATACAGTTCATTTCACATTAATTTATGCAAATATAAATTTAGAATCGTTTGAGCTCAAATAATATTGATTTTCTAAAAAATTGTTTGCAATTTTTCCATTTGATACTAAAAATTTGTATCCCAAATAAATATTTTATTGGTTTTATTTATTTACTAATAATTTATTTGCTATAATCTATTTTTTCTGTTATTGATTTTAATATCTTATGATAAATAAGTATATTAATTAACATTAAAAGAAACATTTAAAAAAATAAAAGTTTCAGGCGCCGTGATTTGAACCCGGCTCCCGAGAGAAAAAGAACAATTGAGAAACTGCTCAGCGCTCTCAGCCAAACAGCCACAAACATAAATGGGTTTAATTTAATATAAATACTTAACAACTGGCTGTTACAAAAGATCAGATGACAGGGATAGTTGCCAGATTTGAAGTTTTATTGTCATTTTGACGATTTTCGCTGTCAAATATGGGATTTTAACGACTAAACGATTTTTACCTTAAATGTGACGATTTTTAAGAATTATAAGTTAGTTAATATAATATTTTAGAACTTTTAAAACAATGTTGATTTTGATTAAGAACTTTGCAACTTTTGCTATAATATGTAATGGGATAGGAGGGACACCTCTCTGAACTTCCCTACTATCCATCCCAGGCATCACAAAGGGACCAAAGGACCCAAGTGGGCCGGTTGTTGGAGGCCGGCAGCCTGTTCAACCTAACCTAACCTACAATATGTAATAGAAGTGAGGACTAAAAGGGATAGTTATGCCAATAATTATACAATTTAATGTTAATATTTTTAGTATTATATGTTTTTTGAAACCTCTTCTCTCCATAATTTATAAAATGCTGCATACATACATATGGATGTATATCAAATATAAAAATGTTTAAACACTAAAAAAACGCTCAAGTATAGCTTTGATAAATTCTAATAACATAACTCAAATGATTATACTGCGTATTTAAAGTAGAAAATTCCAAAAACCATTCAATGCTAAATTTTTATTAAACTTTAAAGTTGATTTATTCAATATTTTTGTGGCTTACCGAGTTACTGCACTGTACTTATATTATTTTTCTAAAAGCAAAATTCACCAAACATGTGATTATACTGTTTATTAAGTTAAAACAACAATTGATCATTTTATTGATAAGAATTTCGTATATTTTGTGTAAAAACTTTGAATTTATTTGTTATGTTATTTATTATTAATTATCATTCTATTTATTAAGTAGATTTCTATACAAAATTAGTTTTTATCCACGAAATAAGTGTTTTTACTTTTGACGAATTTTTGATGATTTAAGAAAATTATTTTGAAGTTTTTGACGATTTTTCGCTCGAAATTTGAAGAATTTACCCCTATTTCATCTGGCAACTATCCCTAGGCCTCGTTTCTGGAATTTGTGAGAATTTCTTACATCGAGGAAAAATTAATAATTATACCTATCATCTTAGTTGCAATTTGATTTTAGAAAAATAATATACATACAGTGCAGTAACTCGGTAAGCCACAAAAAATATTGAATAAATGGACGTTTAGTTTAATTAAAATTTAACATTGTATGGCTTTGGAATTTTATACTTTAAATACGCATCATAATTATGTGAATTATATTTTTAGAAGTTATCAAAAAAATTCGCTAGGATGCAAAGATGTACTTGAGCGGTGTTTTTTTAACATTTGTTATATTTGATATACATACATCCATACAGCGGCGGCCCAAGGCTGGAACGAGTGACGCGGTCGCACAAGGCGCCAGGTGTCAAGTGGCGCAAAAATCCAAATGCGAAAAGGAATTTCTAGCGCATATGTATGTTTTTATTATAAAAATTTATTAAATATGAAAGGTGAGCGTAGCTTTAGTAAATTGAATCTAATAAGAACCTACTTAACGCTAGGAACACAACTGGGACGAACGACGAATTTCGCCCAACGCGATGAATTCGTGGATAAAAGTTCGTTGTTTAAATTCGTCGTATGAAGCAAAATAGCGACGAAAAAATAACAGCTGCTGTAATTGATAAAGTTCTTTACTGTGTGTGCAAAGTGTGATTATATTAAAATAATATATACTTAAAAAATTAGACATTACAAAAACACAACTAAAAGCAATTTTTATAGTTAATTATTATCTATATTTATTTCAAATGCTATAAAATAAAAATAAAACAATAATTAAAGTAAAAGTTAACTTTATTTATTAAAATACTTCAAAACTAAAACCAAACATGGTCATTTGGCACTGATTTGTTCGTCGTTCGCCGGCGTAAGAAATAGAAAAAAATCTATTCAGAGTTCGCCGCGTATAACGAATTTCGTCCGACGCCGTCATTGTGTGTATTTTCATATACACAAATATGTTTTATTTTTGATGACGAATGTTCGCAGCCAAAAATTCGTCGTTCGTCCTTGCTGTGTTCCTAGCATAAGATCGACCTAGCTCAGGAAAAATATCAGACCTGGCAATATTACAATTAAATAAAGATAATTTAAAATTTGACAAGAAAAGTAACCTTTAATAACCTTTAATTTAAATCTATAACGACATACCGAACGTGGTATCTTTAATTAGCTATTAAAATACCTTCATAGATATACAATATCTAGTGACTGATTAAAATTGGCGCCAAATACTAATTACGTTATATAGCATTAAGAGCTTTTTTAAAGAAACAGGAGTGTAATAATTTGACTTAATTAATATAATAGGAATCGATAAATAATATATATGTTCCTTAAATTATCGACCCTTTTCCGTAACTCAAGTCGATTAAAATCGTCTCGATTTGATAAAACTAATCCCGCTACTGACAAAATGTTTTGTCTTTTTTAAAATTTGTATTATTTAGGGCCATTATTGCAACTTGGTAATAGTTAAAGGCAGGATTTTGTCGAAATGATAAACAGTTTATCATTATTACAAATTTACTTTAACCTACCAGGAAAGATGAATTTGCCTTTAACTTATCGCTCACTTGCAACCAAAATTTTTTGTTTTTAATTTTAACACAGCTTTAACATTTAATTTATTTTGAACTGGAAAAAATTCAATTAAAAATATTGAGAAAAGTAAATGATACCTATTGTTAAAAAATAGTCCCTAGCTTCAAAAATTCTTCCTTATTTTGTATATGAAAATAAGAAGTTATTAAAACTAAAAAGCGTTTTCATAGTTTTAGCTGGCTGCCAACATTGACAATAGATATGTAAATGAAAAGAAATAATAAGTCACACAAAATTATTCATCAAGAGCGATATATACAACAATGAAATTTTGAATCCAAATTGATTATTAGGCTAAGGTTCGTAACGTTATATTCAGAAAGAATTGGGCATGATTAATATTCCAAGGAACAAGGGAAAAATTAACATCAACTTAATTTTTCAACGTACACAGCAGAACAGAGTAGCGCCACTTTCGGAAGCCGCTACACTTCCATCGTCAGTGCTCACGTGTATTTGCTTATCACCACTTGTGAGGTGGCTCTGTTGAATGTGATTTTAATTCTTATATATACAACTTTTTCGTGAAAATTGAATACGAGAATTAACTCACTCTCAAGTTGATATTAAAGTGCACTTTCCCAGCGTTGCCATCGGTTTATTTTTCTTCATTCCCATTTTTCTGATTTTTGTTCTACTCAAGACAAACTTTTTTGGTTTGATTTTATACTTAAGTATATATGAACATGTAAACATGTGAAAAGCTCAAGCCAGTAGCTAATTGTTTTATTAATATGATTATTTCGAACGTATTTGCTTTGTGAATCCAAATTGATTATTAGGCTAAGGTTCGTAACGTTATATTCAGAAAGAATTGGGCATGATTAATATTCCAAGGAACAAGGGAAAAATTAACATCAACTTAATTTTTCAACGTACACAGCTGAACAGAGTAGCGCCACTTTCGGAAGCCGCTACACTTCCATCGTCAGTGCTCACGTGTATTTGCTTATCACCACTTGTGAGGTGGCTCTGTTGAATGTGATTTTAATTCTTATATATACAACTTTTTCGTGAAAATTGAATACGAGAATTAACTCACTCTCAAGTTGATATTAAAGTGCACTTTCCCAGCGTTGCCATCGGTTTATTTTTCTTCATTCCCATTTTTCTGATTTTTGTTCTACTCAAGACAAACTTTTTTGGTTTGATTTTATACTTAAGTATATATGAACATGTAAACATGTGAAAAGCTCAAGCCAGTAGCTAATTGTTTTATTAATATGATTATTTCGAACGTATTTGCTTTGTGAATCCAAATTGATTATTAGGCTAAGGTTCGTAACGTTATATTCAGAAAGAATTGGGCATGATTAATATTCCAAGGAACAAGGGAAAAATTAACATCAACTTAATTTTTCAACGTACACAGCAGAACAGAGTAGCGCCACTTTCGGAAGCCGCTACACTTCCATCGTCAGTGCTCACGTGTATTTGCTTATCACCACTTGTGAGGTGGCTCTGTTGAATGTGATTTTAATTCTTATATATACAACTTTTTCGTGAAAATTGAATACGAGAATTAACTCACTCTCAAGTTGATATTAAAGTGCACTTTCCCAGCGTTGCCATCGGTTTATTTTTCTTCATTCCCATTTTTCTGATTTTTGTTCTACTCAAGACAAACTTTTTTGGTTTGATTTTATACTTAAGTATATATGAACATGTAAACATGTGAAAAGCTCAAGCCAGTAGCTAATTGTTTTATTAATATGATTATTTCGAACGTATTTGCTTTGTGAATCCAAATTGATTATTAGGCTAAGGTTCGTAACGTTATATTCAGAAAGAATTGGGCATGATTAATATTCCAAGGAACAAGGGAAAAATTAACATCAACTTAATTTTTCAACGTACACAGCAGAACAGAGTAGCGCCACTTTCGGAAGCCGCTACACTTCCATCGTCAGTGCTCACGTGTATTTGCTTATCACCACTTGTGAGGTGGCTCTGTTGAATGTGATTTTAATTCTTATATATACAACTTTTTCGTGAAAATTGAATACGAGAATTAACTCACTCTCAAGTTGATATTAAAGTGCACTTTCCCAGCGTTGCCATCGGTTTATTTTTCTTCATTCCCATTTTTCTGATTTTTGTTCTACTCAAGACAAACTTTTTTGGTTTGATTTTATACTTAAGTATATATGAACATGTAAACATGTGAAAAGCTCAAGCCAGTAGCTAATTGTTTTATTAATATGATTATTTCGAACGTATTTGCTTTGTGAATCCAAATTGATTATTAGGCTAAGGTTCGTAACGTTATATTCAGAAAGAATTGGGCATGATTAATATTCCAAGGAACAAGGGAAAAATTAACATCAACTTAATTTTTCAACGTACACAGCAGAACAGAGTAGCGCCACTTTCGGAAGCCGCTACACTTCCATCGTCAGTGCTCACGTGTATTTGCTTATCACCACTTGTGAGGTGGCTCTGTTGAATGTGATTTTAATTCTTATATATACAACTTTTTCGTGAAAATTGAATACGAGAATTAACTCACTCTCAAGTTGATATTAAAGTGCACTTTCCCAGCGTTGCCATCGGTTTATTTTTCTTCATTCCCATTTTTCTGATTTTTGTTCTACTCAAGACAAACTTTTTTGGTTTGATTTTATACTTAAGTATATATGAACATGTAAACATGTGAAAAGCTCAAGCCAGTAGCTAATTGTTTTATTAATATGATTATTTCGAACGTATTTGCTTTGTGAATCCAAATTGATTATTAGGCTAAGGTTCGTAACGTTATATTCAGAAAGAATTGGGCATGATTAATATTCCAAGGAACAAGGGAAAAATTAACATCAACTTAATTTTTCAACGTACACAGCAGAACAGAGTAGCGCCACTTTCGGAAGCCGCTACACTTCCATCGTCAGTGCTCACGTGTATTTGCTTATCACCACTTGTGAGGTGGCTCTGTTGAATGTGATTTTAATTCTTATATATACAACTTTTTCGTGAAAATTGAATACGAGAATTAACTCACTCTCAAGTTGATATTAAAGTGCACTTTCCCAGCGTTGCCATCGGTTTATTTTTCTTCATTCCCATTTTTCTGATTTTTGTTCTACTCAAGACAAACTTTTTTGGTTTGATTTTATACTTAAGTATATATGAACATGTAAACATGTGAAAAGCTCAAGCCAGTAGCTAATTGTTTTATTAATATGATTATTTCGAACGTATTTGCTTTGTGAATCCAAATTGATTATTAGGCTAAGGTTCGTAACGTTATATTCAGAAAGAATTGGGCATGATTAATATTCCAAGGAACAAGGGAAAAATTAACATCAACTTAATTTTTCAACGTACACAGCAGAACAGAGTAGCGCCACTTTCGGAAGCCGCTACACTTCCATCGTCAGTGCTCACGTGTATTTGCTTATCACCACTTGTGAGGTGGCTCTGTTGAATGTGATTTTAATTCTTATATATACAACTTTTTCGTGAAAATTGAATACGAGAATTAACTCACTCTCAAGTTGATATTAAAGTGCACTTTCCCAGCGTTGCCATCGGTTTATTTTTCTTCATTCCCATTTTTCTGATTTTTGTTCTACTCAAGACAAACTTTTTTGGTTTGATTTTATACTTAAGTATATATGAACATGTAAACATGTGAAAAGCTCAAGCCAGTAGCTAATTGTTTTATTAATATGATTATTTCGAACGTATTTGCTTTGTGAATCCAAATTGATTATTAGGCGAAGGTTCGTAACGTTATATTCAGAAAGAATTGGGCATGATTAATATTCCAAGGAACAAGGGAAAAATTAACATCAACTTAATTTTTCAACGTACACAGCAGAACAGAGTAGCGCCACTTTCGGAAGCCGCTACACTTCCATCGTCAGTGCTCACGTGTATTTGCTTATCACCACTTGTGAGGTGGCTCTGTTGAATGTGATTTTAATTCTTATATATACAACTTTTTCGTGAAAATTGAATACGAGAATTAACTCACTCTCAAGTTGATATTAAAGTGCACTTTCCCAGCGTTGCCATCGGTTTATTTTTCTTCATTCCCATTTTTCTGATTTTTGTTCTACTCAAGACAAACTTTTTTGGTTTGATTTTATACTTAAGTATATATGAACATGTAAACATGTGAAAAGCTCAAGCCAGTAGCTAATTGTTTTATTAATATGATTATTTCGAACGTATTTGCTTTGTGAATCCAAATTGATTATTAGGCTAAGGTTCGTAACGTTATATTCAGAAAGAATTGGGCATGATTAATATTCCAAGGAACAAGGGAAAAATTAACATCAACTTAATTTTTCAACGTACACAGCAGAACAGAGTAGCGCCACTTTCGGAAGCCGCTACACTTCCATCGTCAGTGCTCCCTTGTTCCTTGGAATATTAATCATGCCCAATTCTTTCTGAATATAACGTTACGAACCTTAGCCTAATAATCAATTTGGATTCACAAAGCAAATACGTTCGAAATAATCATATTAATAAAACAATTAGCTACTGGCTTGAGCTTTTCACATGTTTACATGTTCATATATACTTAAGTATAAAATCAAACCAAAAAAGTTTGTCTTGAGTAGAACAAAAATCAGAAAAATGGGAATGAAGAAAAATAAACCGATGGCAACGCTGGGAAAGTGCACTTTAATATCAACTTGAGAGTGAGTTAATTCTCGTATTCAATTTTCACGAAAAAGTTGTATATATAAGAATTAAAATCACATTCAACAGAGCCACCTCACAAGTGGTGATAAGCAAATACACGTGAGCACTGACGATGGAAGTGTAGCGGCTTCCGAAAGTGGCGCTACTCTGTTCTGCTGTGTACGTTGAAAAATTAAGTTGATGTTAATTTTTCCCTTGTTCCTTGGAATATTAATCATGCCCAATTCTTTCTGAATATAACGTTACGAACCTTAGCCTAATAATCAATTTGGATTCACAAAGCAAATACGTTCGAAATAATCATATTAATAAAACAATTAGCTACTGGCTTGAGCTTTTCACATGTTTACATGTTCATATATACTTAAGTATAAAATCAAACCAAAAAAGTTTGTCTTGAGTAGAACAAAAATCAGAAAAATGGGAATGAAGAAAAATAAACCGATGGCAACGCTGGGAAAGTGCACTTTAATATCAACTTGAGAGTGAGTTAATTCTCGTATTCAATTTTCACGAAAAAGTTGTATATATAAGAATTAAAATCACATTCAACAGAGCCACCTCACAAGTGGTGATAAGCAAATACACGTGAGCACTGACGATGGAAGTGTAGCGGCTTCCGAAAGTGGCGCTACTCTGTTCTGCTGTGTACGTTGAAAAATTAAGTTGATGTTAATTTTTCCCTTGTTCCTTGGAATATTAATCATGCCCAATTCTTTCTGAATATAACGTTACGAACCTTAGCCTAATAATCAATTTGGATTCACAAAGCAAATACGTTCGAAATAATCATATTAATAAAACAATTAGCTACTGGCTTGAGCTTTTCACATGTTTACATGTTCATATATACTTAAGTATAAAATCAAACCAAAAAAGTTTGTCTTGAGTAGAACAAAAATCAGAAAAATGGGAATGAAGAAAAATAAACCGATGGCAACGCTGGGAAAGTGCACTTTAATATCAACTTGAGAGTGAGTTAATTCTCGTATTCAATTTTCACGAAAAAGTTGTATATATAAGAATTAAAATCACATTCAACAGAGCCACCTCACAAGTGGTGATAAGCAAATACACGTGAGCACTGACGATGGAAGTGTAGCGGCTTCCGAAAGTGGCGCTACTCTGTTCTGCTGTGTACGTTGAAAAATTAAGTTGATGTTAATTTTTCCCTTGTTCCTTGGAATATTAATCATGCCCAATTCTTTCTGAATATAACGTTACGAACCTTAGCCTAATAATCAATTTGGATTCACAAAGCAAATACGTTCGAAATAATCATATTAATAAATGAAATTTTAAATCAGCTTCAAAAACATGTTTTAAAAAAAATATATGTATCATATTTTTTCTGTTGACCAAAGTCCGTCGATATCAAATCTCGCTCCACCCTGGCCAAATGCTAGGGCCGGCGCTGCATTCATATGTATGCAGCAACTGATAAATTATGGAGATAAGCGGTTTAAAACAAGTAAGAGGGTTATATTCGGCTATGCCGAATATTATATACTCTTCACAAAGTAATATAAAATTTATATCTTAGGTTAAAGTAAATATGTAATTGTTGTGTTTTTCTTCCGACGGGGTTTTTTGAATTTGGAACGATTTTCCGTCATCCCACGTCAAATTTGGTTTGTAAACAGACCGGTTTCGGCTATGTGCCATCTTCAGTGTTCTATTCAATTCTAAATCGTTTTTCTGTTGTACGTTGTTTCTTTTATAATTCGTTTGTATACCTAACTTCCTTCCTTGATCCCTTTTGTATTCTGCTCCTATTTCTCTCTCCCGCTCTTTCTCTCTCTCTCTCTCTCGCCTCTATATGCTTTTGTGTGTCTCTACCTGCTACCTGGTTCTCTTACTATTATGTTTGTGTTTAATATTTGGTTTATAATCTGCTCTATTAGTTATCAGTTGTTTTATCCCTACGTAGGTAATAATCCGTAATTGTACGTTTCTGGGTAATCCTTTTGTCTTGTTCATTTTCTACTACGTTGCCTGGACTATTGTTTTCTTTTGTGTAAAAATATTTTAACAGTTCAAATATTACGTCTGAAGCAGTGTTTATTTGTTCATTTATTATTCTTCCGTCAAATATTTTTTCCTTGTATATTTCCATGTTCTCTAATACGTTCAGTCGCCGTCCTTTATGTTGTGAATGTAATAGTTTAACTGTTTTTCTAATATGTCCTGGTGTACATTTGTTATTCGACAACAAATGTACACCTTTAACTAATACCAAGTTGTAATAATGGCCCTAAATAATACAAATTTTAAAAAAGACAAAACATTTTGCCTGTAGCGGGATTAGTTTTATCAAATCGAGGTGATTTTTATCGACTTGAGTTACAGAAAAGGGTCGAAAATTTTAGGAACATATATATTATTTATCGATTCTATTATATTAATTAAATCAAATTATTACACTCCTGTTTCTTTACGAAAGCTCTTAATGCTATATAACGTAATTAGTATTTGGCGCCAATTTCAATCAGTCACTAGATATTGTATATCTATGTAGGTATTTTAATAACTAATTAAAGATACCACGTTCGGTATGTCGTTATAGATTTAAATTAATCTATTAAAGGTTACTTTTCTTGGCATATTTTACAATTAAATTATCTTTATTTATGGATTGAGCATTATCATTTTCAATTGATAAAATTGCCAGGTCTGATATTTTTTCCTGAGCTAGAACCACAACTGGGACGAACGACGAATTTTTGGCGGCGAATATTCGTCGTCAAAAATATAACATATTTGTGTATATGAAAATACACACAATAACGGCTTCGGACGAACTTCGTCATACACGGCGAACTCTGAATAGATTTTTTTCTATTTCTTACGCCGGCGAACGACGAAGAAATCAGTGCCAAGTGACCATGTTTGGTTTTAGTTTTGAAGTATTTTAGTAAATAAAGTTAATTTTTACTTTAATTATTGTTTTATTTTTATTTTATAGCATTTGAAATAAATATAGATAATAATTAACTATAAAAATTGCTTTTAGTTGTGTTTTTGTTAATGTCTAATTTTTTAAGTATTTATTATTTTAATATAATCACACTTTGCACACACAGTAAAGAACTTTATCACTTACAACAGCTGTTACGTTTTCGTCGCTATTTTGCTTCATACGACGAATTTAAACAGCGAATTTTTATCGACGAATTCATCGCGTTGGGCGAAATTCGTCGTTCGTCTCAGTTGTATTCCTAGCATTAAGTACGTTGTTATTAGCTTCAATTTACTAAAACTACGCTCACCTTTCATATTTTACAAAGTTTTATAATAAAAATATACATATGCGCTAGAAATTGCTCTTCGCATTTGGATTTTTTGCGCCCCTTGACACCTGTCGCCTTGTGCGACCGCATCACTCGTTCCACCCTTGGGCCGCCGCTGTATAAATGTATGTATATCAAATATAACAAACGTTAAAAAAACAACGCTCAAGTACAGCTTTGCATCCTAGCGAATTTTTTTGATAACTGCTAAAAATATAATTCACTTAATTATGATGCGTATTTAAAGTAGAAAATTCCAAAAACCATACAATGTTAAATTTTGATTAAACTTTAACGTCCATTTATTCAGTATTTTTTGTGGCTTACCGAGTTACTGCACTGTATGTATATTATTTTAGTAGATAGGGATTGGGGTCCTGGGAGCTATTAAAATTTTAAAATTTGGGTAATTAAAATTTTGAAATTTTGAAATTTTAATTTTTAAATAAACAAATGTGTAATTTGATACCCGTGGGAAAAAAATGAAAGTGCCCTGTAGGTAAAATGTGGTTAAAAAAATTGTGATGAATTATTATTGAGTTAATGATGAGTGTTAGTGTGAAATTATATTAGAGATAATGTTTTGTGTTATATGAATTTCGGATATGGGTGTCTCTGTGGGTGAGTGGTAGCGATGTTAGCCTGTCAGTAGAGAGGTCGTGGGGTTCGATTCCTACCATAGACCCTGGATGTTTTCCGTTGCTTGAGATAGTGACCTATGAACAATTGATTGAGTATAGACTGTGTGGTTCTAATGGGGATTATATTGAGACATTGGAGATCGCACTAGAGAGGCTGTCAAACACTTCTCTGTCCATTATAGGTAGAATAAAGGGTGTAGACTATTTGGTGACAATGTCACCAAACTTGTAGACACAAGAGGTGACTTAAAGACAGTTGGCCCCATGGATCCTACAGGGATTTATTTATGGCTATTTTGTGGTGCTTGTGTTTACATTTAAAATGTAGTTGTGTTTATTTAAGCATGTCCGTCCACCAATTGACTGTTGGAGGGTTTGTATATTTTCAGAATATGGTTATGGAAGTGTTAGAGAGGGGGTGTTAAGTTCCAATTAATATGTATGCATATACATACGTACATACAATAAGCGTTTGCTTTTTGTTTATAATATTTTTTATGTCAAGTGGGGGTATTTGTTTTCGCATCAAATAATCGCATGATCGTTTGGATTTGTAGCTGTGTTGCCTAGTATGACAGATGGTCTGAAATGTTTGTTTACGTTAAATATGCATGCTTAATCTTGTTGGTGTTTTTTGTTTATTCAGGTGGATGTGTTGGAGAATGAGTCATCATCCTAATTATTGTTTGTTGGTGGGGGTTGGTTAGAGGTTGTGTTTACATAAAGAGTCTGTACATGTGGATTGATGTCTGTCTGTCCATATTATGTTTATTATGTTTATTTTTTGACAATGGAATTTGAAGTTCACAACATTAGGAAATTGTAGTGTGGCTGTGTGTGTATGTGTGTGTGTGTGTGTGCTTATAGTTGCGAATGGCTACATCTACATACATACATATTTATGTGTTGCCCTTGATTTTGTGCTGATCGTGCGAATTCTTGCTGTTGCTATGTATATAAATTTAATCATATTTCTACATCTGGAGTGATGTCTGTCCGTGAGAATATATGTTTGTGTATGTGAGATGTTCATAGCTTGATGTTTTTTTCAATTTGCTAGTATAAGAATGGGGGGGGGGGGGGGGGGCGTGAGAATTTCTGTCTGTCTATGGGAATTTCTATATGTCTGAATGTGTGAATTTGAGTCTGTCCATGATTTGGAGTTATGTTGTTAAAATAGTTGTTTTTGTGGTCGACATGTGATGTACATATGTAGTATAAAATGTTCTCATGTATGTGACCTTCCCTATTTTTTATATGTTTATGCTAACATCCGTTTGATTAGATCAGTGTTTTATAATACTGTGGACGATGAAATTTTTTTATTTTGTCAAGCTTATCTTTGTTCTACGTATGTTAAATTCAATTTGTTTATATTTAAAGTTTTAAAATGTTTTGTTTCTATTTATTTAAGCGTGTCCGTCCATTTTTAACTCAACGTCAGGCGGATGGTGAACAGTTTGTATACTTTCATTATGTGGTTATGGAAGTGTGAGAGGGGAGGAGGAGTTGTGTTAAGTTCTACTAAATGTTCTGAGTACGCAATCGCATGGGTATGAAATTATATGTACATATCTACAAATTTATTTGATGTATGCATGTAAATACATACAAATAAGTGTTTGCTCTACGTTTGTATTCATTTTTTTCAAGTGAGAACTTTTGTTTTTTTGTTGCAATATATTCGCATGATCGTTTGGATTTGTAGTTGTGTGTAGCTAATAAAAATGCTGATATATTTTGTTTGCAGAGGTTTTTGTATGTACAAGTGCATTTCAGTTGTTCAATATTTTGGGACCATAGTATTTATAACCAGCGTTTTTGAATAAGGTCAATGGACTTGTGATGGATACTTTGATTTCTTTATTTTAATGTAACAATTGTAGATAGATGTTAGGGTGACATTATTATTTTATGGGGTTTTGTCTGTCCGACTATTGCTTCGTTGGTGAGACGAAGGTGTCTTTATGGCACCTTCGTTTGTTTATTTATTTAAGAAACAGTGTTTCGTATTGCTAGACAAAGGAATTTGAATTGCACAATACATAGTATTAAATTTTATTATATGTTATGTTTGTGTATGAGTATTACGTCATCACTTTTTTGTAGATGTTTGTTGGGTTGAGTGTGTGTATACGATATATGTCTGTTGTGATCGATCTAGTATCTATATAAATTTTGCTATTTTGTAGGTTGTTGCTTATGTATGTATGTATATAAATTTCTTTTTGAGGTTGTACATATTATAGTATCTTTTAAAATTTTTTTATGTACATATTCTTAATTCTGCTGACTTGGATATTTTTGTTTATAATTTGAACTGTACAGATAAAGATTGTATAGTCTTGAGCTTGTAGTGGTAGTTGTTTTGCATGTACATCACTATTTTTATCACTTTGTGTGATTGTTTTACAATGAGCTCTACTTGACGACCAGAAGGTTATTTTTTTGGGGGGGAAGTCATGGGAGGTTTTCATGACTCAGAAAATTTATTTTAGTATTCGACGGTTATATTTTTGAGGGCGAAAGGTCTATCAATATACATACTTATTACATGGTGGTTGTTTTTTAATTTGAAGGCTTATACCTATACATGGAAGACAGGAACATTAATTATTTCTATCACTTTTACATCCGATATTTTTAATAATTTTAATGAGTTTATTTGATATACAAAGATATTTCTTTACATTACATATTTTATCAAGTAGGGATTTTATAAGTTAACTTTTCTCTTGACCGCTGGAAAGTAGTAGATAGTATTAGTATGCTGTGATCGATAGATAATCTTTGTATTGATGTGTTCTATTGTTTGAGTTTTGTTTTATTTTTCTGAAGCGTGTCATTGAACGTACATATGTATGTAGATTACTTAATAATACATACATTTTCTTATACTGATTTGCTAAACAAGGTTAGTTTTTTTATTTTTGATCTGCAGAGTAAAGCTGGTTGTTTTAAAACACCAGCGTTTAATAAAACATTCTAAAAATATGAAAGAAGCAAGTGTTTATTATAGAGATTGTGATGATTACATGTTTGAAAAATTTTGATACAAATAAATGCAAAATCTAAAATGAAAGTAATTATTTAGACTTTCTAGTTTAATTATTTGAATTAATGTAAATTCAAATTATTAATATGAATGAGATTCTGTAAAATCTGCTGACTAATTCCATACCGAAACTGAATATACAAATACGTACTATTTTTAAAACTCATATTACTACACATATCCTTGAAAATTCAATTTAATTGTAGATATATTTCGGAATATTATTAATCGATATCTTTTTGAATATTATTAAATTACAGGTTGATAAGAAGTCAACTACCAAAATATTCCCAATAGATTCATGTGCTTAATTCAATACCTTAATGGGAGAGTCTTAATAAAAACATAAGGGGAGAACATAAAAAAGCAAATATATAGGCCTTTTATGGTATACATGTACAGATTTCGATTGTATTTAGGAATCAGTGAATATACCAAACTCAAATATTGTTAGATAACTGTAAAAGCATATTCCATTTGCTTACAGTTATCATATTAAGTATTCCTTTAATTCAACATTAGACATATGTACTATAAATACATGCATATTTAGAATATTTATAAGAGAATTTTTAAATAATAATGTATCTATGCATAGTCATATTAAACAAAATTATAGTGAACGAAAAAACGCATTACTAAACTATATTTTATAGACTAATTTCGATTTATATTATCAAGTCATCAAGTTCAAACACACTAGAAGGTTTTTTATACGATGATGGTCGATATGATGACGTTGCTAACAAAATAACTGAATTGTTAATGAATTCTACTTAATTATATGTACAGGTATCATCTCCTCGTGTAATCATCTAAATTAGTTTCGAAAAAATGATTACTAATTAGTCACATATTAAGGATGATTATGAATATGTTGGAAAAGTATGTACTACATTCAAATGTATTACTATGATGTAACACAGAACTTTACAAATAAATCAATTTATCTACGTTATTTAGTTGTAAACAACTTGTATGACTATGGTATATGTTATTACCTACCATATTCCATTCTTCATTGGTTGAAGATTCATAAAATTTTAATTTAGATGATGAAATGGAACCTTACATCATTTATAAACATTTGGATACATATTAGATTAGACCCATAGAAATTTAATAACTTAATTGTTATTAGATTAGACTTAAAATACCATCAAGATTACACAATTATCAAAATGCTTTATCATTTTGTGTAGAAAACAAGAAAATGCAAAGGGAAATTAAATTAATAACGCATTTAAGTAATAAAACAAATACTAGGATCGCCGGGTGACCGAAATTCAAACGGGGATATTTCTAGGGATCTTCTGGAATTTTGAGGATTTTCGGTTAAAAAAATATATTACGGACATCTATACACAAATATATTTTTAACCATATATGTATGTTTCATTAATATTGGTGGACAATAAGATACTTAAAAGTGTACGACAAAATTGTGTAGTCTATTTATATATAAGATGTATCTCACTAACTTTAGAAATATCTAACAATGTATTCAACAAGGATTCATTTCAAATAAAACACATAGAACTCTTAAGTTTAACTGCTCTGAGGGAAATGTTATACCAATTGTTTTGAATGTACTTGTTGTATGACTAGTGAAAATGGGAATGGTACAAAATCTTCCTCAGTTGTAACCGGTGAACATAATCACATCACAAAACTAGAACAAAAATGATAGGAAAATTTCTTCATTATACAGCAGATTTTTTCCAAATTAAAATCATTTGTTTGTAGTACAGTAATTTAACTAGTATTAAGACCCCATCACATGACAAGTAGCTTAAGTTTGGGACTAGAACCTATCACTGGGTATCTTAATTATGTCAATTGAACCCTTGGCGAACCAGTCACGTGAACTGTCTTGTGACAGGTTGTTTTCTCTCTCTAGGGTAATTGAATAGGTTAGGGAAGAATATTAGTTTCAATATCCACCATCGATTATTAGATAAAAATTCATTTTAGCAGGAATTTTTTATTAAAGAATGCCGTCGGAAAAAAATTTTGAAATAGTGTGTGTGTGAATGAAAGAATATAGCTTAAAGGTTGTATGCTTTAGCCCTTGTCTTACAGATCGTTTTTTATTGTTTTGAAGCATATCAGGATTATTATGTATGCAGTACTCGATCTATGTTTGTTGGTTAAATTGTTAGATTGATACCTAATCACGTGCCTACTACATTTACAGAGTTTTAATAATTGTCTTTGTTGTTCACCTTTTTAATAATAATATCCGTTAAACTTTCATTTTATTGACAATTTCAAGAAAACATTATAAGGTAAAGAAGTAACATTGGCTTAAAAGTGATATAAAAAACATAATTAGGTTATATCTGTTTTGAAAGCGTGTATTATTCTAATATTCTAATAAACTTAATATATATATGTATGTTAGTATATAAGAGCAATATATAATTGTATATATGTATGTATGTACGCAACTATTGTCGTGGGCATTAGTTCTTCTGACATCTTATACGTAAGCCCTTCTTTCAGAAAAATATTTAAATATTCTTCGATAAAGATGGATTCAAGCACATCCTTTAACTTGAGTATCCACTCATAGAGCAGAACACCTTAGAATAGATCTGGATAGAAGTTCCTTTGAGATCGATGATGATCTTTCGATTAATTCCCCAGAAAAGAAAAGCATATTTAATTGATATAACTAGATCCTTTATCTAACAGTCGAGGGACCTGAAAGCTGATATATGTGTCTAATGTTAGTTAAAGTATCCAGACTGTACAGTAAAGTCTAACGAAATATAACTATATGGAGGAATTAGACACAATATGATCCTACACAGTTCGTTCCTCTTCGATGTGTAGTTGAGTCAAGCTAGATTGCTCGAGTAGCATATCTGATAAAAAAAAGTACATGCAACAACAATTAGCAGCTTCCACTCGTTTACAAAAGCGTGCGAAGCGCTATTGTATCAAAAATATTCATATAAACAATGGTTCGGGATACATTGTAGATCATGATGAGCCGCAAATTTAACTGAATTATGTGCTTATATATGTAAATAGGCGCTAATAGCTAATATGTACGAGTATCTATAATATTTGATTTATGTGCTTATAGCACTAAAAATCACACATTCTAGTTAAGATATTATTATCTTGCTGTATGTGGTATATAAAATATATAAGTAAATGAACGAAAAGATATGAACAGATTTAATAAGATTTATTTGTAGAGTAAAATTATTGAAATTAATCAGTATTGAACATAATTATTTATCCTTTTGTATCCAAAATATATGTAAATACCTTTAACACACACTTTAATAAGAAAAACCACTATCACCAATATACACTTCAGTCCAACAACTACAAACAAAGTTTATCTGAATGCTGTATCTGTTCTTCAGACAGAAAATCATTTCAATGATTATCTTTAATAATACTAAACGAGTTAATAGAGATTATGGTAAGTGTAATTGCCGTTATAGCTGTCTAATTACAAATCAGTAATTTTTATTACAATATTCTCCTCCCAGGTATCCTATTACAGAAAATCAGTATAGTAGATTTTTTAACTCACTAGGCCCACGCTTTTTGGCCGCTAGTAATTACAACGCTAAGCACACGTTCTGGGAATCTCGCCTCATCACGCCAAAGGGTCGCGTTTTGTTTGACACAATTTCAAAAATGCGGTTAAATGTTATATCAATTGGGCAGCCAACTTAGTGGCCAACAGATCGCCGAAAAATACCTGATGTTATTGATTTTGGAGTAGTAAAGGGTGTGTCCAGCGAAATGATCCAAGTTGAAGCATCTTCAGATTTGTCCTTAGATCACTCACCAACTATTGTCACTATATATTCACATACAACATATTCACCTACATGTGATTTAACGATGACAAAAAATATTTGAGTGCTCATTGCCCAGAAGATATTCCATTAAAAACGCCTGCTGACATAGATGACTCTATTAGAATATTTGAGGCAAACCTTAAGCAAGCTGCTCTAAATGCTACTACTAGAAATCTTCAGGTGAGATATAATAAAATTTTTTCAGCAGATGTAGAACGGCTTTTATCCGAAAAAAGAAGGGTTCGTAGAGAATGGCAACGCTACAGATCCCCTCAGCTAAAATCTAGGCTGAAGGAATGTACTAAACAGCTGAAAACTCTACTAGAATATCAAAAAACCGCTTCTCTTCAAAACTTTCTGAATGGGCTCGACGCAACACCTCAAACAGACTATTCTCTATGCAGAGCAGCCCGAGGCCTCAAAAGACCAATGATATATAAGCCTCCATTGCGAGCTTCGAATGGAGACTGGGCAAGAACTGACGCTGAAAAAGGTACTCTGTTTGTAAACCACTTGCAGAAAGTATTTACTCCAAATACGTCTGATACTCTAGTTGAGCTGCCACCAGTCCTCGCTATACCAGATGTTACTTTGAAGTTCAACATTCGTGAGATTGAACACTATATTACGGGCTTAAACTCGAAACAAGCCCCAGGCGCTGATAAAATAAGCAATAAAATGCTCTTAGAGATACCTTATACTGCAAAACGGATAATTCTATTTATTTTTAACAGTATTTTGCGCCTCAAATGCTATCCCGCAGAATGGAAGGTTTCGCTGATTACCATGATACCTAAACCAGGCAAAGATCATACGAAGGTGGAGTCCTATAGGCCTATAAGCCTGTTGTCTAACATGTCAAAACTATTTGAAAAGCTACTTATGAGTAAGCTAACACCCATACTGAATCGTACTGGATGCATTCCAGACCACCAATTCGGTTTTAGGAGACAACATAGTACGATTGAACAAACACATAGACTCGTGAACGTGGTTAGAAAAACCTTCGAAGAAAAGAAATATTGTTCTGTGCTCTTCATCGATGTTTCTCAGGCATTTTATAAAGTATGGCACGCAGGTTTAATACAGAAACTAAAGCAAAACCTACCCGAAAACATCCTTAAACTTTTAGAAAGCTACTTAACTGAGCGAAAATTTGTTGTTAAAGAAGGTAATTTTCAAAGCCCTCCGCAACCCATTGAAGCCGGAGTTCCTCAAGGCAGCATCCTCGGTCCTGTATTATATCTGATATTGTATGCCGCTGACTTGCCGGTAAGCAGTAACATACACATATCAACATTCGCTGATGATACAGCTTTTCTAAGTGTTCACAAAAGCAATCAAGAAGCCACCCGCAATTTGCTGGATTATGTACCTCAGTTGGAACAATGGCTAAAACAATGGCGGATAAAAATTAACGAACAAAAATGTCTACTCATTACTTTTACATTGTGCAAAGAAACCTGCCCACCTATACAAATAAATAACCAAACTATACCTCAACACACTGAAGTAAAATATCTCGGTGTTCATCTTGATCGTCGTCTAACATGGAAGTCACACATAAATGCAAAGGTAACCCAAATGAAATTAAAAGCAGCTCAAATGAATTGGCTCATTGGAAGGAACTCTACTCTAAGCCTAGATTGTAAACTTCTTCTATACAACTCCATTCTAAAACCAATATGGTCCTACGGAATCCAGTTATGGGGCACTGCCTCGGCATCAAATGTAGAAAAAATTCAAAGGCAACAAAATAAAATACTCCGTACGATTACAGCAGCCCCATGGTATGTCAGAAACAAGCGAATTCATAAAGACCTAGATGTGCCGGCGGTTAAGACAGTTTTTTCTAAACACTTGACAAGCTACATAAAAAGACTTGAGTATCACCCAAATCCCCTAGCCCGAAACATCATTAACTTTAGAGGCCACACTCGGCTGAGAAGGAGGGACACTCTTGCTCTCAGCCGAACACGAGAGACGTAAACAACCAAACAACCAACCGCTGAAACAAATATTTTTGTCTGGCACTGGCTGGACTTAAAAATTAAAATTGTAGAGTTAAGATTTGATTACTTATTGTTAGTTCAATTTTATTGAAGATGCAATAAATAAATACATATAACCGAAAAAAAAACAAATTCTCCAAAAGTTATGTATTTATTTCCTATTCTTCTTATTATAAAATTATATTATTAGATTATGTACTAAATAGGACTATTTTATTGTTTCTGTTTCAACTACAATATTTCATCTATGTATGCTTGCAAAAGAATTCTGTTGATTAGACAATCCCAGCTCCTTTAGCTTTAAGAACCCTTTGAAGTGTATATATACATATATATATATATATATATATATATATATATATATATATATATATATATATATATATATATATATATATATATATATATATATATATATATATATATATATATATATATATATATATATATATATATATATATATATATATATATATATATATATATATATATATATATATATATATATATATATATATATATATATATATATATATATATATATATATATATATATATATATATATATATATATATATATATATATATATATATATATATATATATATATATATATATATATATATATATATATATATATATATATATATATATATATATATATATATATATATATATATATATATATATATATATATATATATATATATATATATATATATATATATATATATATATATATATATGTATTCAGAAATTTCCCTTTTGAAAGTTCTTCTTCATTGAATCAATCTTTAGTGATATTACAACGAAAACTTCTATCTGATCCGTTACCTAATAACCTGATCTGATAACCTCATCAGATACCTAATAAGCTGATCTGATAACTTGATCTGATACCTAATAATCTGATTTGATAACCTGATCAGATACCTAATAAGCTGATCTGTTACCTAATAACCTGATCTGATAACCTGATCCGGTACCTAATAAGCTGATAACCTGATCAGATATCTAATAAGCTGATCTGATAACCTGATCAGATACCTAATAAGCTGATCTGATACCTCATAACCTGATCTGATAGCCTGATCAGATACCTAATAACCTGATCAGATACCTAATAACGTAATCAGTTACCTAATAACCTAATCCGATACCAGTAGTAGGGAACAATTCGTGCGGGAGCAATTAAAATTTTAAAATTTGGGTAAATAAAATTTGAAATTTTAATTGTTAAAAAAACAAAAGTGTAATTTGATACCCGTGGGAAAAAAATGAAAGTACCCTGTAGGCAAAATGTTGGTAAAAAATTGTGATGAATTATTATTGAGTTAAAGTGTTAGTGTGAAATTATATTATAGATAATGTTTTGTGTTATATGAATTTCGGATATGGGTGTATCTGTGGGTGAGTGGGGTTCGGTACCTACCATAGACCCTGGATGTTTTCCGTTGCTTCGTGGGTTGTGTTGAGATAGTGACCTAGGAACAATTGATTGAGTATAGAGTAGATGGTTCTTATGGGGTGATATTGAGACATTGGGTAGTGAGTTTGGAGCTTGAAAGTATTGGCTTAGTATAGACAATGTGGTTCTTATGGGGTGATATTGACACATTGGGTAGTGAGTTTTTAGCTTGAAAGTATTGGCTTAGTATAGACAATTTGGTTCTTATGGGGTCATATTGAGAGATTGGGTATTGTTTTAGATTATATGTAGAAATAAAGAGTGTAGACAAGTTTGGTGACGTTGTCACCAAACTTATAGATAAAAAAGTCGACTTGGGTTCTAACGGGGTTTATTGTGTCGCTATTATTATTTTTTTGTTCTTGATAATTTTTTGTGGTCTTGTGTTTACATTTACTTTGTGCATGGCTGTGGGTGCGTGGATGTGTGGGGGATGGGGGTGTGTGGATGTGTGCGGCTGTGGGTGTGTGTTTCTTTTTTCTTATCTTTAGATTTGTTAAGAATGTGTGTGTGTCATTTCAAATGTCCGTCTTGTATATTTCTGGGGATAATAATTTGAATCATGTTTATTGCTTTGTTTATTCAGCTGCACATGTTTTGAGAATGAGTCATCATTTGAAATGTCCGTCTGATTATTTGTTTTGCAGAATCATGTTTATGGCTTTGTTTATTCAGCTGGATATGTTTTGAGAATGAGTCAGCATTTGATAACAAAATTTTATTAGTCATCATTTAGTTGTGTTGTATTTGAAATAAAAAAACAGTTGTTTTAATTTTTTTTTCTATGCATTTAATTTTTATTAAATATATTTAAGTGATTAAAAAGTTTTAAAATTGTTAATTTTAAAACAATAATAATAATAATAATAATTTGTATACATAAATTATTTTAAACAAGATATTTCTTTTGTTAGTAAAAGAGCATTTCTTAATGCGCAAACACCATATGTATGATAATTATAATAGAAATAATCGGGATATTTTATTTCCATTTGTTTAAAGTTGATGCATCCAAAGTCCTCGATCTTAAAAACTCTGTTTTTAAGTATTTTTTCTAGCCATTGTCTCTTTTCTTCTCCTTTAACATATATTTTAGAATAGCGTACATTAGCTTTTAAAAACTTGCAGACGCTTTGAAATGTGACTGATCCATCGTTCCACTTTAGGTGATGCTAATTATTTGTTAACCAGTTTACTTCTTTGGCGATAGACATTTAAAATCAAAGGGGGGTTCTATAATGAAATGTATGGCTTCATTGTTGTTGTTGTTGAAAACGATCGCTACTTCTTTTGCGATGAAATCATTTGAATCGCTTTTGAATCCTTACATATATATACAAACTATATTATCATCCATATTGTTTAATTTATAAGACTTTTCGGACTTGTCCTTTTATGGGTACATATTCAATTATGCGATCATGAATAAGAATGCAATAAGCTGATATCTTTGATGCAATATTTGTAGCTGTTTCAAATTCAATTTTAATATCAATTGGTCCGTTATTGAGCGATTCGTTTTGATGGCTGACATCTACTACAATAATCGGTGCATTATTTTTAAATTCTTGAGCAGTTAAAAGCGGTTGAGTTTCTCTAATGTAATAGCTCTGTTGAAATCTTAGATACATATCATATAGAATTGCATAGCGTTCATTCTTAAATTTGATATTTAGGTCATCATAGGTCATCTTGTTGAAATGCAATCAATACAAAACGGGGTCGTTCTCTACTTGCAGCTAATTTAACATTCCAGATATGACTTGTTCCTGTATTAAGTTGTGGATTAACATGACAATCCCAACTACGGAATGCCATCGGTATAGAAGCACCATTGTTAATAATTTTTATCATATTCAACTTGCTAAAATCAGATAATTGTACATGTGGAATTCTCCATGAGATGAGTGAAATTGAAAGTTTTGCTTTTTCCGTGGAAACGCTCGAGTGTACAATATCTTCATCGTTCTTATTACGCAGGAGTATCAATTCATGTTTTCCATTTAGTATGATTTTATTGTAGTCTTCAGCGAAACCCAAAAGCATTTTTAAGTGTACATAAAAGTTAAAATATCCATTAACAAGTTTTAAATCATCAATTTTATTCCAGTCAGCATTCTGCATTCCAGTGCTTTCCGTTGGTGATAAAGAAACCAAAGTTGTTATGGTACTTGTACCTCCTTAATATCTTGTATGATTAATTTCAATACCATTAAGTTCATAACGAATTTAATCAAAGAGATATGCAACAAAGTTGTTTTTTAATTTAAAGTTGTCTGTAGATGTGGAGGTTTTCTCATCTACAACAGATCCCTCGATATATATACATATATATATATATATATATATATATATATATATATATATATATATATATATATATATATATATATATATATATATATATATATATATATATATATATATATATATATATATATATATATATATATATATATATATATATATATATATATATATATATATATATATATATATATATATATATATATATATATATATATATATATATATATATATATATATATATATATATATATATATATATATATATATATATATATATATATATATATATATATATATATATATATATATATATAACTTTCCCTAGGTAACACATACAAATCTTGATTTTGAATTGAAATGCGAATTTCATCATTATTGTTGTAAGATTGTAGGTATGGCACGTATGTGTGATAGTCCTTTTTGATTATATTTTCATCAGATAAGGGTTTATCTAAGACATTTATTATTGAACTCATTTTGCCTTCAATTTAAAATTCAATGACTTGAGAAAATTTTTATTTGTTGTCGTTAGAGTTTTTTGATGACTTGACCTCTTTAATTGTGGTTTAGGTCGTGATAATATTTTAGGTTCGTATGCTGATGGTGTTGTTGTTGCTATGTTCTGTGATATACTCGAGTTGAATATTAGCATTATTTAGTAAGTCTTAAATGAATTCGTATTGTTATTTCCTCTCCTCGGAAATTAATTAAATCACCGTGCTGATCAACTACTCGTAGAGCTAGTGAACTTATCTCTCTGGAGTTCACCGGTAAATAGATGAGATTTCGAGGTATCTCATCTATTTTATAGCCTGGAGGCACATTAATCGGAAATTAATATTAGCATTATTTAGTAAGTCTTAAATGAATTCGTATTGTTATTTCCTCTCCTCGGAAATTAATTAAATCACCGTGCTGATCAACTACTCGTAGAGCTAGTGAACTTATCTCTCTGGAGTTCACCGGTAAATAGATGAGATTTCGAGGTATCTCATCTATTTTATAGCCTGGAGGCACATTAATCGGAAATTCATGTAGTGTGTGCGCCTTCATATATTCATATATGTATTAACAGCGATACTACTTTTAATTCGCAACAGATTCACCTTGAAAATATTAACTGGAAGATCAGAATAATGATCTACGTTTGGAGTTAGGATTTTACTATTGAATCCCAAGAGTTTTCCAATTGTATTTTCTCTAATAAAATATATTGCATCCTTAGAGCTGTTGACTTTAACTTGCATTGTATTGTTATTGGCTTCTATAAAAATTCTATTTTCTGGATTGTAGCGTTTATATTGTTCCTCTATATAATCAACAATATCATTCAATTCATATTGTATTTCAATCACATTTTCACCTATATGAAACAAATTGTTGTAGACATCAACATTTGGGATGCTATTATATGAATGAAAATCAGTTAGAGCACACTTATATGCCCCATTTAAATCAATAGGTGGGAAGTAATTTGCAGATAACTCTGATGAGTTGGAGCTTAGAGTAAGTGTTATTGACATTACGACTGTCTGATTACGAATAAATAAGTTCAACACAAAATTGTTTATAAAAAGGATTTACATATTTATTTCATCTTTTTTATTTTAAATTTATATTATAATCTTAAGTACTAAGTATGTATAATAATTGCTGATATTGTTTAAACTATAATATTTCATCTTTGCTTATCCATGAATTGTGATCGTTACTAAATCCTAACCATTTAACAAATGCATTGGCTCCTCTGGTTTTAATAACCTTTTCAACTAGATATGTATTAGGAAATCTTGTTTTTAAAAGTTCTTTATCATAAAATCCACCTTTAAGAGGACTTCCACGATAATCTTCTAATATGTATGTTGTCGGATATGGATTTTGAATAGATTGTGAAAATTTCTGTTGTCCAGTTTGGAGTATAGCCTTTTTCAAAAATTTGCTTATATTTGCTTATGCGCACATGATCGCCAACATTAAATTTCGATATTTTATAAATTTTCAAATGACTGTATACTGTATTCAATTATTTTTTTCTCATTTGAAGAGTTGACTTTAATTGGAGCCATTTTATTGGTACGATGAACTTTTCTGTTATATGATTCTAATAGATCTCTGTAGATATCAAGCCAATTGTATGTACCATTAAAACTAAATTCTTTCCACATCATCCCTTTTAATGTTCTATTAAATCGTTCTACTATTGATGCTTTCATTCTGCTATACGTTGAAAAGTGATTAATGTTGTACTTATCCATCAATTTTCCAACGTGTTTATTGAAAAATTATTTACCATCATCTGTTTGTAGGTTTTTTGTTACTCGTCCCAATTGAAAAATATATGACATGGCTTGAGTTGTTTCAAGTGCAGTTTTTGTTTTTAGTGGTACTGCCCATGCAAATTTGGAGAATGTATCAATTACAGTTAACAAAAATCTATAATTTTTATTGTCCATAGAATAATTTCCCATTTCAACTAAATCAGCTTGCCAAAGATCATCTATTCCTTTCATCACAACTCTACGACGTAAAAAAGATTTTCGAGCTTGTTTATGGAGTTCATTTACTAAAATTCTTTTTGAAGTAATTTTTTAGTATTAAGAATTATTTTCGAAGTGTTGTGATCTATTTGATACACTTTTAGTTATTGACACAAACATATAATATTCAAATCTATAAATCTTCTCATTAACTTTTCTTTTGTATACTTTCAACAAATTTTTGTAGATATCCGTCTTCCAAAAATTGTTTGATTTTGGAAATAGTTTCTTGCATTTTCTTATTCTCTTCCAACTGTAATATTATTGCATCTTTTAGCATTTCGATTTGAGTTCTTAGAGTATCATGAATATTGTTGTTAGCTTCCTTAAAGTATATTAATAGCTTTTGTTCTATTTCTTCGATTATTGATTCTTTTGTTTTGGACATCGATGTTGTTGTTCGTATCCATAAAGAACCCCAACATTTTAGGGACATTTTTCAATGAAATTATATTGCTTGTATCGTTTAGAAAATGTCCAAACTTGTCAACAGACACACTTTATATAGATTATTCTATTATATTAGCTTCGCAAAGCTCTTCAATAATTGATAAAATTTCGTTATTATGATTAGTATGACCTGCAGCTTGTGATGATACCAGTACTCGAAGTCGATCTACCATCTCATTTGGATCATCCCAGTACATATAGTTTGTCTTATGAGGGTTAAACTGCATCAATCCATCACCTTTATAATTAGATATTGTCTTATTTGGTATTGATTTTGATAAAGTCTGTTGGTTTTTCTCTTTAAACATCTTTTTAATAATATGTTTATATTTATAGGCTTTCGTTTCCTTGATTTGTCCATCAGGTTTATAACCTCTTCAGTACGCATTTGTATTAATTAAAATTTTTTTTTTTGAGTTGTAGTTCATATTTATCATAGTTTTTTGGTATTTTATGAAACATTAGAGAAAATAGTCCTGGTGTTAGAGCCCATATTTGACTACCAACATGTATTTTGTTTTCATTAAATTTGAGCTTACTATCACCAAATTTCCATTCATTATTGAAACCTTTATGTGGACCATAGTTAGTAGCTAATTCATTTTTTCCTTCCAAAACAGATAAGTCAGTGTAACTCTCTTCAGCATTTGAATTTTGAGAGTAAAATGCGTCATCATCATCATCATCATCATTATCAATAGTACTTTCACCATTAGGATCAGCAAGTGAATTGCTGGTATCAAATATTGATTGTTCTACAAGTTTCTTTGGTGTACTTGTCTCCAACTTAATTGATCGTTTCTTAAGATGATTAGAACTGTTATTATATTCAATTTCTGTTTTCATCTCATTCTTTTCTTTTTTGATAATTCCATTGATATTATTAGAATTATTTATAAATTTGTTTAAAGGATCTGTTATAGGTTTAAATGTATCTGTTAGTTGTTCACGTGTACCAACTTCGCCCGTTTTTATACTACAAAGCTTTTTCTTCAAGACATTTCTTGTCGCAACCAGCTCTTTTAAAATTTTTTTCATCCATTTTCCAGCTATCAGATCAGCTAATTAGGTATCTGATCAGGTTATCAGATCAGGTTATTAGGTATCAGATCAGCTTATTAGATATCTGATTAGGTTATTAGATCAGCTAATTAGGTACCTGATCAGATTATCAGATCAGGTTATTAAGTATCAGATCAGCTTATTAGGTACCTGATCAGGTTATCAGATCAGGTTATTAGGTATCAGATCTGCTTATTAGGTATCAGATCAGGTTATCAGATCAGCTTATTAGGTACCTGATCAGGTGATCAGATCAGGTTATTAGGTATCAGATCAGCTTATTAGGTATCAGATCAGCTTATTAGGTATTAGATCAGATTATTAGGTATCAGATCAGCTTATTAGGTAGATAATTAGATCAGGTATAGTTGATATTTCAAGAGCTAAGTAGATGTATTATCGTTAAAGCCAGATTATATACCAAAGTTTTTCTTTTATGTAGAGCAATTTATATTGTTATGAAATAATCGAATAATTTTCTGTAGCGCCCATTGTTTAATTCATTATCTTTGCTTATCATCAAAAATCCATATTTGTCCTTCCAGTACAATCGACAAATTTCATGAAACTTTGCATAACTTATATCGCTGGCAACATGATCCCTATAAACATGTTTCATATTTATTAAATGCTTGGGAATTCTGGTATAAGTTTGGCACAAGTAGAATGAATCAACATCCCTATGTCGTCCCATACAAAAATAAGCTCGTATATTATTCTGCTTCTCACATGCTTCTCCCATCAAATATCATAATTGAATTAGATTTAGCTTTGTCAGGGGGAATAACTGATTCATTTTCGGTGAATGTGTAATATCCCATTCCTTTAATAGGTGTAATTAATCTCTTCAAGTATTCATATTTCGGCTGATATAGAGATTTTGAGTATAAATATATGTTTTCAAACTTTAGTCCATTAGGACTTTCTAGTAAGACAATCATAACATTAGTTTTTCCAATATTTGATGGTCCCACTATTAGAGCACGAATAGAATTTGGTAAGAGTGAACTATGTTTTATTTTTGAACCGATGTTCGATGAATCATCAATTTTTCGAACTAAAATATTTTTATGTTGTTTTACTAACTGCAATTTTATAACTAAATGCAATTTATGTTTGTTACCTTTTATTATAGAAAAAATAAATGAATAAGATGGTTATACATAATCAAAAGCCATTTAGTCATAAAAACACCTTTGTTGGAGCAGGTTTACTAGATAAAATAATAAACTCTCTTCCTGTTGAACTTCATCTTCCTGGATATCAATACTGTGGACCTGGAACTAAATTACAAAAACGTTTAAATCGAGGTGATAAAGGAATCAATTTATTGGACTCTGCCTGCAAAAATCACGTCATAGCTTATTCTAAAAATAAAGATTTAAGTATTAGACATCAAGCTGATAAAATTCTTGAAAATTCAGCTTGGGATCGAGTTTTATCAAAAGATAGCAGTCTTGCAGAAAAATCATTTGCATATATGGTTACTAACGCTATGAAAGCCAAAACAAAATTTGGTATGGGTGTGGAGAAAAAGAAATATGTTAAGAAACCTAAATTAAATGGTAAAAAATTTTTCAGTTCATCAATTAGAGCTGCAACAAAAATACTAAAGGTGAAAAAACCTTTAGACATTAACAATGCTATTAGAATAGCACGTAAAACGATCAACAAAACATTAAAAGGCAGAAAATCCCAAGTTATGATACCTCGCATAATAAATGTACCAATAATTGGTGGTTTTTTACCACTAATACCGATTTTAACTGCTCTGGGTGCAATTGGAAGTCTAACGACTGGAGGTGCTGCTATAGCTAAGGCTGTAAATGCGACAAAGAATGCAAAAAATCAGCTTGATGAAGCAACTCGCCATAATAAAGCGATGGAATCTATAGCTGTTGGGAAAGGACTTTACCTAAAACCATATAAAAAGGGTTATGGTTTAGTTTATAAAGAGCAGACAAAAAACTCTTAAAAATGCTACCTAATAAGACCACTATCAGAAGTCGACTTGAGAAATTTTTCAAACAAAATTCCACATTTTAGAGGAGTTTTCATGTTGGACTCACTACCAAAACGACCAAAGCAAAAAGAATGTGGCATAATCAATTTGGATATATCCACAGTACCTGGTACACATTGGGTAGCATATTATAAAAACATCAATGAAAAAGAATATTTCGATAGTTTTGGAAACTTACAACCTCCTTCGGAAGTACTCAAATATCTGGGAACAAATATAAAATACAACTATAATCAACATCAGAATTTTAATACATTTATCTGTGGTCATTTATGTCTTAAGTTTCTTTATGAAATAACTGAAAATATTAAATAAAAAACACAATTGTATATATATATATATATATATATATATATATATATATATATATATATATATATATATATATATATATATATATATATATATATATATATATATATATATATATATATATATATATATATATATATATATATATATATATATATATATATATATATATATATATATATATATATATATATATATATATATATATATATATATTTCACATAACTCTTTAATGCATTTTTATTTATAATTTACTATACAGATTTAATTTTTTATTTTTTTTTATTCCCAAATGGGATATTGAGCATTTTGAATCAAAAATTCGTCCATCTCACTCTCAAGGATTAAGCTTTGTTCACCATCTCTGCGTACTTGAAATATTCCACTCGAGAGATCCTTAATTTCATCATCTGTCAGAGTATTATATCTTTTAGGTAGAAACATTATATTTTTTCCATCTCAACTCTTAGTGTTGGTCCATATTTTGTTGTTACCCGTGTAATATTTTGAACAGGATATTTAGCAGCTACATCTAGATCCTTTATATGAATTAAGCTTTTGTTGTTTAGTGAATTAAATTTTGATATTAAATTTTTTGAGGAGCTCATTTTTTAATTAGATCTTGTCACTTTGAGTCTTTAATTAAAATTGATCTTGAAAGTAGTGATGATGAGTCCAATAAGCCTAACCGAAAATATTTATTGTGAGAAGGTTAATATGTATATGTGGAGAAATAGTGCTAGAGAGATAGGGATAGATATATAGGAATATTAATATGAAGGTTCCTTCTTTTAATTTTTTAATAGTCTCTTTGAAAA
>OY101448.1:107981498-108008500 GCA_956483635.1 Panzeria rudis | reverse complement strand
ATATATATATATATATATATATATATATATATATATATATATATATATATATATATATATATATATATATATATATATATATATATATATATATATATATATATATATATATATATATATATATATATATATATATAATATATATATATATATATATATATATATATATATATATATATATATATATATATATATATATATATATATATATATATATATATATATATATATATATATATATATATATATATATATATATTATATATATATATATATATATATATATAATATATATATATATATATATTATATATATATATATATATATATATATATATATATATATATATATATATATATATATATATATATATATATATATATATATATATATATATATATATATATATATATATATATATATATATATATATATATATATATATATATATATAATATATATATATATATATATATATATATATATATATATATATATATATATATATATATATATATATATATATATATATATATATATATATATATATATATATATATATATATATATATATATATATATATATATATATATATATATATATATATATATATATATATAATATATATATATATATATATATATATATATATATATATATATATATATATATATATATTTATATATATATACATATATATATATATATATATATATATATATATATATATATATATATATATATATATATATATATATATATATATATATATATATATATATATATATATATATATATATATATATATTATTGAGTTAAAGTGTTAGTGTGAAATTATATTATAGATAATGTTTTGTGTTATATGAATTTCGGATATGGGTGTATCTGTGTGTGAGTGGGGTTCGATACCTACCATAGACTCTGGATGTTTTCCGTTGCTTCGTGGGTTGTGGTTGTGTTGAGATAGTGACCTAGGAACAATTGATTGAGTATAGACAATGTGGTTCTTATGGGGTGATATTGAGACATTGGGTAGTGTTTTAGATTATATGTGGAAATAAAGAGTGTAGACAAGTTTGGTGGCAACTTTTATTGCTTTGTTTATTCAGCTGCACAATTTTTGAGAATGAGTAATCTTTTGAAATGTCCGTCTGATTATTTGTTTTGCAGAATCATGTTTATGACTTTGTTTTGAGAATGAGTCATCATTTGAAATGTCCGTCTGATTATTTGTTTTGCAGAATCATGTTTATTGCTTTGTTTATTCAGCTACACATTTTTTGAGAATGAGTCATCATTTGATAACAAAATTTTATTAGTCATTATTTATATAAAATAAAATATTACACAATGTTATGTTCTAGTTCTTGCTGTTGCTATGTACACATATGAATTTCATCAATCTCATAATATCAATAAAAAATTAGACTTGATGCATACTACGCGATTCTCATAGGATGTATATAAGTAGAAGAAATATTGAAGATTTTCATCGGTATATTCTGATAACTCAATAATTGCGGTTGAAAGCAAAAAAGTTATTAATAAACAATTTCATAGTGTTTTTACAATAGAACTAAATAAATTAAATAAAATAATTATATAAAGTTAATTGTTACTAATTAAATAAATAGTTTGAAAACAAAAAATTGATTAATAAAGAAGTTTATAGTGTTTTTGAAAAAAGGACTAAATAAATAATATAAAATAATTAAATAAATTTGATTAAATATAAATAAATGAAAAAAATAAGTTCTTCTGTATATCAATGTAATTTGTGTAATAAGGTATACAAATACCAAAAATAGTTCTTGGATCACGTCCGAAATCGTGGTCAACCAGGTCAAGTGATCATCAATCAGGACTCAAATGGAGAAAAACAACATCAGCAACAAGCTTCCCTACGGTACCAACCATATCCACTACCAATGAATTATGAGCAATACGGTATGTCTACCAGCTATCCGATACCAATGTCATGGAATAACCAGTTTTCAGTACCCATACAAATTCCACATCATCTTCCTATTCTCTATCAATATACTTCACCAATGCAATGGCAGCAATATAACAATATAACCCAACTATTATCCTTGAGTTTCGAATAATCAATATGCCTTGTCGATGGACAGTTTCAGGTATCCTCAACACCAACAACAACAACAGCAGCATCTTCATCATCAACAACAACAGCAACAACAGCAGCATCATCATCAACAACAACAGCAACAAGAGCAGCAACATCATCAGCAACAACAGCAGCATCATCATCAACAACAACAGCAGCATCATCATCAACAACAACCGCAACAACAACAGCAACAACTAGATAATATTGGGTTTGATGACATGGATACTTCAAATTCTCCCAGCGGTAAATATGATAATACTCCTTTGAATGTAGAACCAAAATATTATGAAATAAACAGTGCATTCAAGAAAAGTATTGCAACATATGGAACTCCCGACAAAAAAGATGATCTTCTATTTGAAGACTTTGTTCTAGAAAATAAACCTATTTTCAGGAAAGATTTGAAAAAAGTTTGGTTAAACATAATATTTTAAAATTCGATGTAACTCTTTTTGGAGAGTACATAAAAATTTTTGGGGAAGAAATTGACTTGTGTCAAATTTCTCACAGATCAAAAATGGATCTATTGTGTCTGGGAAGTAATGTAGATGAGCTAATTGAAAAACACTTCCAGGACATTCATAATAAAATGTCAGAATTCCAGGAAAGAGATTCTGGGTGGACTTTAATAAGAATTATTCGCGCTGAAATTAACATAAACAAAAGTTCCCTAGTAAAAGGATCTCATTGGATAAGCACCCCATTGAAACTAGCTAAAAAGCAGGCCTGTATAAACATTGAAAACAATGATGATTATTGTTTTAAATGGAGTATAGTTGCCGCGTTGGATACCACAGTAATAGAGGAAAAGCAACGTTTCAGCTCATAAAACATCGAGGACATTAGTGCTGATGTCATTTGCCTACAAAATGGAATTGTGGTTGATTTTACAAATTTAAAGTTCCCATTGGCATTAAAAAACATCAAAGTATTTGAGGATAGGAATGATGGAATAAGTGTGAATGTGTTTGGGTATGATAATGAGAAGGATGAAATCATTCGACCATTCTACAATACACAAAAGGAAAAAACAAAACATATGAATTTATTGCTGTAGGAAGCTGGAGACATTCACCGTTACATTTTTATTAAAGATATATCAAGGTAAGTAAATACATATTTATGATTGAATAACTATATACAAATATAAATTTATTCCTTTTACAGACTTTTGAAAGCTCAGACGACCAAGCGCCATGACAGACTTTAATCCGTAATACCTGCCTACAATATACACACAATGAATGGACTATGGACCAACACAAAACGGAATGTGGGAAAATTGTTGCTGCGTTACCTTCTCCCGAAAATAGTGTTTTAAAATTCAAAGATCACTAGCGGCAGATGGATGTGCCATTCGTTATATATATACAGATATACAGATGCATACTAGAAGATATCCAAACTACTGTAAGTGACAAAACTCAAGTTATAAGGAGGCATATTCCTTGTGCCTTTAGTTATTATATAAAATGTGTAGGTAATAATAGTTTAGATAAGTTTAAGATATATACTGGTGAGGACGCATCTGCAAAATTTGTTGACTGTTTAATTGACGATTGTGAAGATATTTACAATCAGTTCCTCACCAGTAAGACAAAAATGAACAGCTTGACCCTTTCGGAAATATACAGTTTTCAAAATTCAATAAATTGTCACATATGTGACAAATTTCTCGGTAAAGATCGTGTAAGAGATCATTGTCATATAAGTGGTAAATATCGAGGTGCAGCTCACAATATTTGCAACTTAAAGTACCAAATTCCGAAGTTCATACTCATATATTTTCATAATTATTCATCTTATGACTCGCACCTCTTTGTTAAAGAATTAGGTAAACAGTCTGACAACATAAAAGTCCTACCACTGAACAAAGAACTGTACATTTCACTATCTACATTTACAAAAATGACTGACAATTGCAATCTTGAACTGCGATTTTTAGATACTATTCGTTTTATGGCTGATAGCTTAGAATCCTTAGCTAATAATCTAACGGACAATGATTTCCATACAGTTAGGGCACACTCTAACAGAAAGACAGACCTTATGAATATCTTGATTCATTTGAAAAATTGGATGATGGTCAGCTTCCGTCAAGAGAAAATTTTTGAATAAATTAAATAACAAGGAATGCTCAAACGAAGATTATGAGCATGAAATAAAGATTTGGCATACCTTTAATTGCAAAACACTGCGAGATTATATATATATATATATATATATATATATATATATATATATATATATATATATATATATATATATATATATATATATATATATATATATATATATATATATATATATATATATATATATATATATATATATATATATATATATATATATATATATATATATATTTATATATATATATACATATATATATATATATATATATATATATATATATATATATATATATATATATATATATATATATATATATATATATAGATATAGATATATATATATATATATATATATATATATATATATATATATATATATATATATATATATATATATATATATATATATATATATATATATATATATATATATATATATATATATATATATATATATATATATATATATATATATATATATATATATATATATATATATATATATATATATATATATATATATATATATATATATATATATATTATATATATATATATATATATATATATATATATATATATATATATATATATATATATATATATATATATATATATATATATATATATATATATATATATATATATATATATATATATATATATATATATATATATATATATATATATATATATATATATATATATATATATATATATATATATATATATATATATATATATATATATATATATATATATATATATATCATATATATATCATTTTTGTTCTAGTTTTGTGATGTGATTATGTTCACCGGTTACAACTCAGGAAGATTTTGTACCATTCCCATTTTCACTAGTCATACAACAAATACATTCAAAACAATTGGTATAACATTTCCCTCAGAGCAGTTAAACTTAAGAGTTCTATGTGTTTTATTTGAAATGAATCCTTGTTGAATACATTGTTAGATATTTCTAAAGTTAGTGAGATACATCTTATATATAAATAGACTACACAATTTTGTCGTACACTTTTAAGTATCTTATTGTCCACCAATATTAATGAAACATACATATATGGTTGAAAATATATTTGTGTAATATATTTTTTTAACCAAAAATCCTCAAAATTCCAGAAGATCCCCAGAAATATCCCCGTTTGAATTTCGGTCACCCGGCGATCCTAGTATTTGTTTTATTACTTAAATGCGTTATTAATTTAATTTGTTTCATGCTTTGAATTTTCTTGTTTTCTACACAAAATGATAAAGCATTTTGATAATTGTGTAATCTTGATGGTATTTTAAGTCTAATCTAATAACAATTAAGTTATTAAATATCTATGGGTCTAATCTAATATGCATCCAACTGTTTGTAAATGATGTAAGGTTCCATTTCATCATCTAAATTAAAATTTTATGAATCGTCAACCAATGAAGAAAGGAATATGGTAGGTAATAACATATACCATAGTCATACAAGTTGTTTACAACTAAATAACTCAGATAATTTGATTTATTTGTAAATTCCTGTGTTACATCATAGACCTACATTTGAAAGTAGTACATACTTTTCCAACATATTCATAATCATCCTTACTATATGACTAATTAGTAATCATTTTTTCGAAACTAGTTCAGATGATTACACGAGGAGATGATACCTGTACATATAATTAAGTAGAATTCATTAACAATTCAGTTATTTTGTTAGCAACGTCATCATATCGACCATCATCGTATAAAAAACCTTCTAGTGTGTTCGAACTTGATGACTTGATAATATGAATCGAAATTAGTCTATAAAATATAGTTTAGTAATGCGTTTTTTTCGTTCACTATAATTTTCTTTAATATGACTATGCATAGATACATTATTATTTAAAAATTCTCTTATAAATATGCTAAATATGCATGTATATATATGTAGTACATATGCCTAATGTTGAATTAAAGGAATACTTAATATGATAACTGTAAGCAAGTGGAATATGCTTTTACAGTTATCAGTAGTATAAATGTAGGGATACTGGCTCATCCAATTGGAATCTAATTGGATTTTACGTCCTTATGGAAAAATACATGTACGGGTATTTCAATTGCATTTTCCGTCCTTATGGAAAAAATACATGTATGGGTATTCCAATTGGATTTTACGTCCTTATGGAAAAAATACACGTATGGATATTCTGACACATCGAATTAGATTTGATCTCCTTATGAGATTTGACCTTCTTATGGGAAAAAATACATATATAGAGATACTGGCTCATATAATTAGAAAAAAATTCTCATTCTCATAAGGCTCAACGTAATTGGAAAAAATATGATTGTTCTGTTGCGCATACATACATATATTTTTTCCAAGTGTATGCTTTTTTTACAATCAAGAGAAATTCAAATGAGATAAAAATATCCTCATTCTGATAAATACATTTTTTTTCCTTAAGGCTTAACGTAATTGGAAAAAGTATGATCATATGTTCTGTTGCGCATACATACATATATTTTTTCCAAGTGTATGCTTTTTTTACAATCAAAAGAAATTCAAATGAGATAAAAATATCCTCATTCTGATAAATACATTTTTTTTCCTTAAGGCTTAACGTAATTGGAAAAAGTATGATCATTCTGTTACACATAGATATATATTTCCATATATACATACAATAGAGAAATATTCAAATGAGATATTTTTTTTCCACCATGTCGGTGAGATTCTCATTGAGTAGTTTTGTTAAAAATTAAAATGAGAGTTGAATTGTCTCACAAAAATGTATATAAAAGGCCAGTTAGAATCTAATTCTTAGTTATTGTTCTCCAAAGTTACTTGAAATTACGTTCAACAAAATGGTAAGAATGAAGTTTTACATAATATTAGAATATTTTTTATTTTGTTTAATTTTTATTATATGAACGTTTTAGAAATACATATGTATATGCGTTTTATTTATTTGTGTTTGCTTTTAGATCTATCAACGAATAATTAACATAGCGCAAGGAACAAAATCGGAGTACACGAAAATTGATGATATTCCTATAAATGAACCTTACAAAATTTTAAATTTTGAGTGGAAGGTTACACAGTATGGATCAAAAGTCATTGCATATTTAGACAACAATAAGTGGTTTTATCTTCCGCAAGGAATCGTTAAATATTTGAACAGAGAGGATCCTTACTTAGCTAAAATGAATGATAAAATTTGGACAATTATTTACAAAGGACGACAATCACCAAATGGTTCTGCAATATTCGAACTAATCTATAGCTAAATTTTTAATTGTCATAACAATTTTTGTGTAGTTGAAATATATTTTTAATACAATAAATGTGTGTAGTAGTAAGTGCAATGAAACCTGATTTTTTTATTTTCATGTTAAGAAAAAGGATAGCATACTAATAATTGACAAGTTAAACATGCACATGCAAGACATAAGTTTATACATATTCTACATTCGTTTTATTTTATTTGATGTATATTACTTGCTCTAAGAAAAATGGTTCGAGAAAAACTCATTACCAAAATTTAATATGTATATGAAGGCTAAACAAATATTTCTGCTTCATTGTTTAAATACAATAAATTACGAAGTCATCAATATATTACCGATTTTATTACCTATTTAAGAAAAGAATAGGGAAATTCTCAAACAAAAGTAAAACATCAACAATTTAAGAAAAAAAGGACGTAAAAAATTTTCAAATAAAGTAAAACATCTATTTGTATGGAAACAACTCTTAAGAAAGACATGCACACACTTGCTTTTCTTATGCAGGTCTCAGTATGTGGGATGCGTCGGCTAAATCTAATTTTTATTTGTTCTAAGAAAAAGGGTTTGAGATAAAAACTCATTACAAAAATTTAATATGTATATGAAGGACAAACAAATATTTCTGCTTCATTGTTTAAATACAATAAATTACGAGGTCATCAATATATTACAGATTTTATTACCTATTTGAGAAAAGAATAGGGAAATTCTCAAACAAAAGTAAAACATCTGTTTGCATGGAAAAAACTTTTAAGAAAGAAAGACATGCGCATGCATGCTTTTTTGCATGTCGCAGTAACAAAGGAAAGATAATTTAAGAAAAAGGATAGGATACTAATAATTGAAACGTTAAACATGCACATGTAAGACATAAGTTTATACATAAAAGGATATCGAAAAAGCTCAAACAAGGACAATTACCTGCACATGTATGTGTATGTAGTAGTGCCTCCAGAAAAGTATAAAATCAGCTATTTTTTCGAACAAAATTCTAGTTCTGTGAAATTGTTCAACTTTAAAATATTAAAAAAAATCTGTTTCGATATTTTTTTTAAGTGTATAAAGTTAATTAAAAAAGTTTTACTAACAAATTGCTTTAAAATAAATTTAATCCGTGTTGGATGCAAATAAAATTGTAACATTTGTATAAAATAACATTTGTATAAAATAAAATTGTAACATTTATATATAGTGTATAAAATTAAATATAATAAAAAATGGAAAATACATTATATAGATGTGTTGAATGCGGAAAAATTTTCACGAAACAGAAAAATTTATCCGATCATGAAAAAACACATGCGGGATCGTCAAGATATTTAACCAATCTCCCTCCTGCTTAAGAAAATATCAAAAGGGTACGAAGCGCACTTCAAACCAGAATTCAAACGTTAGTATTTGAAAACAAGGATGAAGGATGTCCCTTTCCTGAAGCATTTTTAAATAAAGCTTGGTTGGCTTTAAAACCAGAAATTAATTTGTGGCGAAATCAATATAAAGCAATGAAAATTAATATTGAGCTACATGCACTATGTGTCAAGCTTTCTATTGAAGATATGGAAAACACTCCATTGGAGGTGAAAAACTTCATTATTTCTTCTACTTATATACATCCTATGAGAATCGCGTTGTAGTCATCAAGTCAAATTTTTTATTGATATTACGAGATATGATGAAATTCATACGTATACATAGCAACAGCAAGAACTAGAACATAACATTGTGTAATATTTTATTTTATATAAATGATGACTAATGAAATTTTGTTATCAAATGATGACTCATTCTCAAAACATATCCAGCTGAATAAACAAAGCCATAAACATGATTCTGCAAAACAAATAATCAGACGGACATTTCAAATGATGACTTATTCTCAAAACATGTGCAGCTGAATAAAACAAAGCCACAAACAAGATTCTGCGAAACAAATAATCAGACGGACATTTCAAATGTGACTCATTCTCAAAACATGTGCAGCTGAATAAACAAAGCAATAAACATGATTCTGTAGAACAAATATTCAAATTATTATCCCAAGAAATAAACAAGACGGACATTTAAAACGACATACACACATTTTTAACAAATCTAACGATAAGAAAAAAGAAACATACACACACACAGACAAACACACACACACACATTCACAGCCGCACACAAAGTAAATGTAAACACAAGCACCACAAAAAATGATCAAGAACACAAAAATAATAATAGCCACACAATAAAGTCCGTAGGAACCCAAATCGACTTTTTTATCTACAAGTTTGGTGACGTTGTCACCAAACTTGTGTACACTCTTTATTTCCACATATAATCTAAAACACTACCCAATGTCTCAATATCACCCCATAAGAACCACATTGTCTATACTAAGCTAATACTTTCAAGCTCCAAACTCACTACCCAATGTCTCAATATCACCCCATAAGAACAACACCCTAAATTTCTATAACACCAAAAAGCATTACCCACACTATAATTTTTCACAATCTTCACTACACACATTTTGCCTACAGGGCACTTTCATTTTTTTCCCACGGGTATCAAATTACATATTTGTTTATTTAACAATTAAAATTTCAAAAATTTCAAATTTTAATTACCAAAATTTTAAAATTGTAATTGCTCTCATACACCCAGTTCCCTACTACTAACATGTACATCCTTTTGCTAGGTGCCTTTAGAGTTTAACAATTAAGTTATAAGTTTAGTCGAACTGTATGGGTTAATATCCAAAGAATTTTTTAAGTTTTTGGCTTGAGTTCGGTTTCAATTAAACTGCATTTTTATTTAGAGATAAATGTGAAGCATGTAGACAAAGAAACTTTCCGCTATATCTAGAGGAAAAACCCTTAAGCCCGGCCAAAGGCCGGCTGTACAAAAATCTTTACTCAGCGAAGACGCTTTTCTATATACCCAGAGGAAAAAACTTATAATCCCAGCCGAAGGTCGGATATGAAAAAATCTTTATTAAGCGAAGCCGCTTTTCGATATACCTAGAGGGAAAAGCTCTTAAGCCCGGCCAAAGGCCGGCTTTGCCAATATCTTTATTAAGCGAACCCGCTTTTCGATATACATGGAGGAAAAAACCCTTAAGCGCGGCCAAGGGCCAACTATGCAAAAATCTTTAATCAGGGATAAGGCTTTTCGCTATACCTAGCGGAGAAAACTGTTAAGCCCTTTACTCAGCGAAGCCGCTTTTCTCTACACCTAGAGGGAAAAACCCTTAATCCCTATGAAACACTCTTTATTCAGCGAAAATGCTTTTCGATATAGAGTAATTCTGAGTGAATTCAACAAATAGGTGTGCAGTAGATAGGAACTGGGCTCATGGCCCCAATAAAAATGTTAAAATTTGGGTAATTAAAATGAAATTTTGAAATTTTAGTTGTTAAATAAACAAATGTGTAATTTGATACCCGTGGGGAAAAAAAATTAAAGTGACCTGTAGATAAAATGTTGTTAAAAAAGTTGTGATGAATTATTATTGAGTTAATGATGAGTGTTAGTGTGAAATTATATTATAGATAATGTTTTGTGTTATATGAATTTCGGATATGGGTGTCTCTGTGGGTGAGTGGTAGCGATGCTAGCCTGTCAGTAGATAGGTCGCGGGGTTCGATTCCTACCATAAACCCTGGATGTTTTCCGTTGCTTCGTGGGTTGTAGTTGTGTTGAGATAGTGACCTATGAACAATTGATTGAGTATAGACTGTGTGGTTCTAATGGGGATTATATTGAGACATTGGAGATCGCACTAGAGAGGCTGTCAAAAACTTCTCTGTCCATTATAGGTAGAATAAAGAGTGTACACTATTTGGTGACAATGTCACCAAACTTGCCGATACTAGATATAACTTGAAGACAGTTGGCCCCATGGATCCTACAGGGATTTATTTATGGCTATTTTGTGGCGCTTGTGTTTACATTTACTTTGTGCGTGGCTGTGGGTGCGTGGATGTGTGGGGTGTGTTAAGTTCCAATTAATATGTATGCATATACATCATAGATGATCAAAAATAAAAATGAGATGTATTACCGCTCGCTCTCGCAACCCTAACTCCCAGCAAACATATTGGCAAACACCTAAAACAAATTTCATAATGATATGAATAAAAATGTCTTTTCAAAACGTTTTCATTTCCAGCCTTAAATATTTTGTAGCATAAAAGGCATTGAATGTTATGAAAATCATCATTTATCATAAAATACCGTTCACATCTCATTTGGTAGACGTGTAGCTTTTATTTTTTTTACTTTGTTTTTTGTGTGTTCAATTGTAATTGAATCGTGTGTGTTTACTGTGCTTTGTTTAACAAAAACCAACAACAATGCTTAATAAATTCCTGAAAAAATGACGATACTCCGACGCATGTGTTTTCGTCACTTGCTCAACGATGAATGAATGAGTTTTTAAAAGAGCGTAACAAATGTGTATGAATTTTTTTCAAACAATTGTTGTATGGGCTGAACATCTTTGATATACATACTTACATACAATAAGCGTTTGCTTTTTGTTTATATTTTTTTATGTCAAGTGGGGGTATTTTTTTCTTCTTTTGCATCAAATAATCGCATGATTGTTTGGATTTGTAGTTGTGTTGCTTAGTATGACAGATAGTCTGAAATGTTTGTTTACGTTAAATATGCATGCTTAATCTTGTTGGTGTTTTTGTTTGTTCAGGTGGATGTGTTGGAGAATGAGTCATCATCCTAATTTTTTGTTTGTTGGTGGGGGTTGGTTAGAGGTTGTGTTTACATTAAGAGTCTGTACATGCGGATTGATGTCAACCCATCTTGTATATTTCTTTGAACAATCTACCCCACAGTAGGGCGACATTGCACAAAATTCACTCAAAATATTTCTTTGAAGTTTTTGCCGAAGTTTTAAAATTTGGGTAATTAAAATTTGAAATTTTAATTGTTCAATAAACAAAAGTTCAATTAGATATGCGTGGGGAAAAAAGGTAAATGTGTAAGGATGTGTCTGTATTGTGTGAGTGTGTCTATGTGATGTATGTACGTTGTGATCAATCTAGTATCTGTATAAATTTTGTTGTTTGTGAGTTGTTGTTTATATATGTAGGTATAAGTGAGGTTGTTTTTATGTCTGGATGTATGTACATATTACAATTCTCTTTTATTATTTTTGTGTTTGATAGGTCAAATTTGAATTTCACAATATTACGCAATTTGAATTTTACAATGTGTTGTCCTTGATTTTGTGCTGATCGTGAGAATTCTTGCTGTTGCTTTGTATATGAATTTCATCATATTTCTACATGTGGATTGATGTCTGTCCGTGAGAATATATATTTGTGTATGTGAGATGTTCATAGCTTGATGTTTTTTTCAATTTCTTAGTGTAAGTATGGGGTGGCGTGAGAATTTCTGTATGTCTGTGGGAATTTCTATATGTCTGAATGTATGAATTTGAGTCTGTCCATGATTTGGAGGTATGTTGTTAAAATAGTTTGAATTGTTTTTGTAGGCGACATGTGATGTACATATGTAGTATAAAATGTTCTCATGTATGTGACCTTCCCTATTTTTTATATGTTTATGCTAAAATTCGTTTATTTACATCTGTGTTTTATAATACTGTGGACGATGAATTTTTTTTATTTTGTCAAGCTTATCTTTGTTCTATGTATGTTAAATTCAATTTGTTTATATTTAAAGTTTTAAAATGTTTTGTTTCTATTTATTTAATCGTGTCCGTCCTTTTTTGACTCAACGTCAGTCGGTTGGTGAACGGTATGTATATTTTTATTATGTGGTTATGGAAGTGTGAGAGGGGTGTTAAGTCCTACTAAATGTTCTGAGTACGCAATCGCATGGGTATGAAATTTGCTAATATGTGTACATACTTATGTACATATCTACAAATTTATTTGATGTATGCATGTAAATACATACAAATAAGTGTTTGCTCTATGTTTGTCTTCATTTTTTTCAAGTGAGAACTTTTGTTTTCTAGTTGCAAAATATTCGCATGGTCGTTTGGATTTGTAGTTGTGTGTAGGTAATAAATATGCTGATATATTTTATTTGAAATTTGAAATATGTATTTTGTTTGCACAGTTTTTTTTATGTACAAGTGCATTTCAGTTGTTCAATATTTTGGGACCATAGTATTGATAACCAGAGTTTTTGAATAGGGTTAATGAACTTGTGATGGATATTTTGATTTCTTTATTTTAATGTAACAATTGTAGATAGATATTAAGGTGACATTATTATTTTATGGGGTTTTGTCTGTCCGACTATTGCTTCGTTGGTGAGACGAAGGTGTCGTTATGGCACCTTCGTTTATTTATTTAAGAAACAGTGTTTCGTATTGCTAGACAAAGGAATTTGAATTTCACAATACATAGTGTTTAAACAGGTTCCTTTTATTTTTAATGTATCTTTTTCATTTATATATCTTGAATTTATATTATGATGCTATCCTTGAATTTGAATATTTAAATTGTATCCATGTATTACCAACTTTAATTACTAAGTACTTTTCCATCCCTGTGTTGTATAACAGTTGTGGTGAATTACAAGTTGTTGAAAAAAAGTACATGTATTCATTCCTTTCGTAACATTTGAATTGGTAAGACCGATCCCCTTTGGCTCCCAAACACACACATATACATAAGTATAATAGTGAATAAAATGTAAGTTCATTTCCATTGAAATCATTTTATTGTATTTTTATTTCTCACAAAGCTCGAGGAATCCCCTCCTATCCAAAGATCCGCGAATCATCCAGTTTGTGATTGGTATTTTCCCATCCTCTCGGAAATTCCGCTAAAGATTTTAATTGTCTTGGAATTTTCTACATAAATAGTATTATTGATATCCAATAATACTCATTTTTGTTCATGGGCCTTCGATAAAGAAAATAATTAAAGTAAAGAATTTTATTAAAATCTACAAAACGAATCTTTCCAAGATTCAACAAAGTTTTATTATTTATCCCAATAATTTAACTTTGACCACAAGGGCACCCCTATTTAAAAACATAAAACATACAGTCCATACATAAATACTTTCCTACACAGATCTCTATGAAATGTTATACTCTGTTAATACCCACAAAGAGAATAAATCATAAGTTGGTATGCAGTTGGGTTTATAATTTCAAAGTAGTGACGTGGAAAAGTGATGATCGGTGGTCTAAAGGAAAAAGACATACATATTTATTTATTCACTTAACAAATTAAATATTAAAATAATGAAATAAATAACAGCAAACTACATACATATTTAAAAATAACACAAAGAAACTGAAAAAAATCTTCGAAAATAGATAAAAATTAAAAAGAAAATCAAATCAAGTGTTGGCAAAACGCAAATTTATACATAGGCACACATATGTATATATGTATGTACATGTGTATAAATAAGTATATACCGCAAAATTAACAATACATTATGGTATTTCAATAAAACTTATACGTAAATACATTACTAAATAACACTTAAAAACTATAAAAAACAAATACAATAGATTTAACAAAATAAAGCAACAAGTGATTGAAAACAACAACATCGGTGATTTGGATAAAGGCAATAGAGTTTGGAAATAAAGTGGAGAACAACAAGAACAAGCACATTAACATCATCTATATACCACATCATCGGTTCAGTATCAAAAGGAAACCGTGAGTTTTTATATAATAAATATATTTCAAGTATAAACATACATACATACATACATCCCATACATACATACATACGTTAGAATTTAAACAAAAAATCACACAATCATACATACATATTAATTTACAAAATAATCCAAATTTAAAAGTGCTTATAACAAGAAATTGTTGAAAAAACCCAAAAACAAAATACATGCGAAAAAAGTACCGCAAGTGTAATGTATTTTGTTGTTGGTCGAAATAAAACAACCACCGTTTTCTAGTACATAAAACAAAAAGAAAAAAAAGAGAATAGTTGCTTGAACTCTATCAATGATGTTAAATGCTCTGTTAATTAACAGCACATAATTTCATTTACTTAATGTGGGATACCATATTTCCACAGAACGGTATCGCGCATAAATAATATTAAAATCCCCCAGAATAAAAGTAAAATCCCCAAAAGGGGAAACGGTCATAACTAATTCCCTTTAATATTTTAAAAAATTTCGCAAACCCCTGCGAACATTTATAATAAATTTAAAAACTTAATTCGCAAATCCCAGCGAACAGTAAGATTTTATAAAAATTTCCCATACAATATAAATTACGCAAATCCACCCGAACATTTATAATTGTGGGATCTCTTTAATTAGCGTATACTATACATAAAACTTTAAAACTTAACAAATCTAAGCCGCGATTCCCAGCGAAAAGTTAGATTTTATTTAAAAGTTGTCCCAGATTAAAAATTTCGCAAAACCCCGAGAACATTTTAAAAATTTATTGATTGGTTCCTGAACTTATATATAAAGCTTTTAAATTAAAATTAAATCGCTAATCCCAGCGAACATCTATATTTTATCTCGTAAAATAAATTTCGCAAATCCTTGCGAACATTTATAGTTGACTCCTAATAGAATTTTTATGTAAAAATTATAACATAAATAAATTTCGCGAATCCCAGCGAACATTTATTTATATTTGTTTGATTTTGAAAACTCGTTTAAAAAATGTATCTCTCATAAAATCTAATTCGCTAATCCCAGCGAACATTTAGATTTTATTTACCGGTTTTTACCCGCATAAAATAAATTTCGCGAATCCCAGCGAACATTTATTTATATTTGTTTGATTTTGAAAACTCGTTTAAAAAATTTATCTCTCATAAAATCTAATTCGCAAATCCCAGCGAACATTTAGATTTTATTTACCGGTTTTTATCCGCATTAAATAAATTTCGCGAATCCCAGCGAAGATTTATTTACATTTGTTTGATTTTTGAAAACTCGTTTAAAAAATTTATCTCTCATAAAATCTAATTCGCAAATCCCAGCGAACGTTTAGATTTTATTTACCGGTTTTTACCCGCATTAAATAAATTTCGCGAATTCCAGCGAACATTTATTTATATTTGTTTGATTTTGAAAACTCGTTTAAAAAATTTATCTCTCATAAAATCTAATTCGCAAATCCCAGCGAACATTTAGATTTTATTTACCGGTTTTTATCCGCATTAAATAAATTTCGCGAATCCCAGCGAAGATTTATTTACATTTGTTTGATTTTTAAAAACTCGTTTAAAAAATTTATCTCTCATAAAATCTAATTCGAAAATCCCAGCGAACGTTTAGATTTTATTTACCGCTTTTTACCCGCATTAAATAATTAGTTTGTACCCTTATTAAATAAATTTCGCGAATCCCAGCGAACATTTACATACATTTCTCTGATTTTTGGAAAACAATTTTTTTTTTTAATCTAATTCGCAAATCCCAGCGAGCAATTAGATTTTGTTTATTGGTTGTTTTCTCGTATTTCGCGAATCCCAGCGAACATTTATAGTGGTTCGATTTTTTACGATTTTTATCGCATAACTCAGCGATAAACCTCAAATTGAGAAACTTAATTATCAGTGACAAGCATTCTGCACTCACGTTTCAAAATTGTGATAACAAGGCAACTCCAACAGTTCCGAAAAATGGTAGAGGAATTCATATTCGACTCGGATAATTTGGTCACATTCTGTGCAGAATTCGACCAAGTGAACTTGAGTGACTTCAATGAATCACTCCTCGAAGTAACTCTTTAAGATCTTAACGATCGGTGGGCCAGTGTTCAAGGATCCTACAAATCCTTCCGGACCGATAAGGAACGAAAGTCGAACAAACCGTGGTAGAAACAGTCACAAGAAAATATTCGGCATGCACAAAAGCCTTCCACAAATGCAAGGCGAAAATTTTAGATATACAGAAAACTTTCATAACGGGGACTCCCGTCCCCACTCCTGAGCCCTATGTCAGTGAAGACAGCTTCGCACATGTGAAAGTCCCACCTTGTGATACAGATATTTTCTATGGAGGTTATGAAGAGTGGCCGTCTTTCCGCGACATGTTCACTGCGGTGTACATCGATAATCCCAAAATACCTCCTGTACAGAAACTGTATCATCTGAGATTGAAAGCTCAGAGTCAGGCGGGCAGTATAATCAGGAAGTATAAATTATGTTCAGAAAACTTCGCGCTAGCCTGGACGGCTTTAAAAGAAAGATACGAGAACCAGAGAATCCTCGTGGAAAACCAAATTAAGATTCTCCTTAATTTGCCATCTATAACTGTTGAGAGCAGTGAATCTCTCCAGAAAATTCAAACCACTATCAACGACTGTCTCTCATCGATAAACGCACAAGAAGTACCAATAAGCGAATGGGATCCATTCATCATAATTCTATGTTCCACTAAACTTCCAATAGAAACACTTTCCGTATGGGAACAGTCACTTGAGTCCCATAGAAATCTAGTGAAATGGGAGAAAATGGACAGGTTCCTATCCCATAGATGCGAAGTGGTTGAGCGCTTGGAAGCCCGCAAAAAAGACTCTCAGCCTAATATTCAGAATAAGGATGCAATTTTCAGAGCCTCCAAAGTAGACTCCTCACAATTCCCTTGCAAAATTTGCGGATCTAACCATCCCCTTAAAAACTGTTCCCAGTTTTTAAGTTATGATGCTAGAAATCAATTTGTATCCAACAATAAGATTTGCATTAACTGTCTAGCATACAGTCATATACGAAAAGACTGCCAAAGCAAATTCTCATGTGCTCATTGTCAAAAAAATCACCACTCTTTGCTACACTTCACTAAGGCAGTGAATCCAAAACAAAACTTAAATGCTTCTGACAACATCCCTTCCACATCAGCACAGGCGAGAGCAAGAGCTGCTTTGTCAACAACGACTCATGTTGCGCAAACATGTGATGGGTCTTCGAAATCAGGTACTTTGCTTCCTACGGCAGTAGTCAAAGTACATCACCAAGGAGAAGTCTTTAAAGCTCGCGCCTTTCTAGATCAGGGATCCGAGAAAACGTTTATCTCTAAAAGGCTTTAACAGCAACTAATGCTGCCGACAGAAGCGAAACTCTTTCAAATTCATGGTATAGGCGGTGAATTAGTTGCCAACTCAAACTCTTTGTGTAAATTTACCCTATATTCAGACAAATACGATCGCTTCGTACAAATCGAAGCAATCGTGGTCCCAAAAATAACCCGAATGCTACCCAGATTTGCTCTACCAAGTTCATATATCTCTTGGGAGGAGCTAAAAGATATTGATTTAGCTGACCCTGATTTCTATTCACCAAAGCAAGTAGATCTGCTCATTGGCAGCAACGTTATGCCTCAAATTCTTCTCGAAGGGGTTAGAACTGTAGCACACTCGCTCATGGCTCAATGCATTTTTTTTGGTTGGGTTGTTACTGGTCCAATAACCAGTGAATCTGTTTCGACATTTGCAATTGAAGCCACTGAAATCTATGAAAATTCACTTGGTGATCAGCTTAAAATGTTTTGGGAACAGGAAGAGATCTCTCCTCAACGTCCGGTTTCGAAAGAAGATGAGTTTTGTGAAGAACTTTTTCGGAAAACCACCTTTCGAAATAAAGATGGACGCTACGTAGTAAAACTTCCATTTAAGTCTGAATTCCCCCATAACATATCCCTCGGAACTTCTCGATCCGTAGCGAAAGCGCAGGTCTTCCACATGGAACGAACCTTGAACAAGAATCCTGAGTTAGCCCAAACTTATAAAAGTGTACTGGAAGAATATATAACTTTAGGTCACATGGAATCCACCATTTCTTCCGAAAATGTCTCTCGTGATGGATATAACTCCTTTTATTTGCCACATCACGCAGTAATTAAGCCCGACAGGCGAAGCACAAAGGTTCGGGTAGTTTTTAATGCGTCCAGAAAAACAAGCTCAGGTCTGTCACTCAATGATGTCCTTCATGTAGGTCCCACTCTACAAGCCGATTTGATGAACTTGATCTTAAAATGGCGATTCTATAAGTACGTTTTCAACGGCGATATAGAGAAAATGTACCGCCAGATACTTGTTCACAAAGAAGACGCTCAATACCAACGGATCCTCTTCCGCAAAACGTCAAATGATCCTCTTCAAGACTTCGCATTAAAGACAGTTACGTTTGGAGTAAACTGTGCTCCATATCTAGCTATTAGGACTCTCCATCAGCTAGCCCGTGATTCCGAAGAAACATATCTCCAAGTGTTTAATATTTTAACACAAGAAACCTATGTAGACGATATACTGTCAGGCTCTCATGATATATATTCGGCTATTGATGGTTTATGTCAAACAATTGAAGCTCTGAAGTCAGCAGGTTTCTCTTTAAAGAAAATTACGTCCAATTCTCCCGAAATCTTGGCATCAGTCGAGAAAGAAAACATTTTAGATTCCGAATTTCTCAAATTCAGTGAAACAAGTGCAACAAAAACCCTTGGAATATAATGGAATGCACTATATGATTGTTTTTCATACACTCTCGAGCCTATTGACGCCAATATTGCCACCACTAAACGGCAAATTCTTTCTAATGTTGCCAAGCTTTTTGACCCAGCCGGCTGGATCTCGCCTGTTATTATACAAGCCAAAATCATTCTTCAACAGCTCTGGGTGGATGGAACTGGTTGGGATGAGAATGTCAAGCCCGCTACCTTGGGAACATGGCATGAATTCGTTGAAAATCTCCCTATGATATCTAGTATTAAAATTCCCCGATGGATTGAAATTTCTCCTACCAGACTCACTCAAATTCATGGATTTTGCGATGCCTCAGAGAAGGCTTACTGTGCAGCTGTGTATGTTCGTATACAGAATGGCTCATCAGTTACACCGCATTTATTAGTCTCAAAAACAAAAGTAGCCCCCATTGATCCAATCAGTCTTCCCCGTTTAGAACTATGTGGAGCTCTCTTATTATCGAAATTGATAAAATCCGTCACTACTACAATCCCATACACCAATTATAGTACCCAACTCTGGACTGATTTATCTATAGTGTTAGGGTGGTTAGAAAAGCCCCCCAATACCTGGAAAACCTTCGTTGCCAACAGAACGTCACAAATAATACGGAATGTTGGAAATATTTCTTGGCGTCACGTAAGGTCTGCTGACAATCCAGCAGACTTAGGATCTCGTGGTTTTAGCCCTGTTTAGCCCTGTTCAACTCATGAACAACTCTTTGTGGTGGAACGGACCAGTTTGGCTCCAAAAGATACCCGAGGAATGGCCAAAGCCCATAACTTATCAAAATCCTCCGGAAGCAAAGAACAAAGTCGTAATGTTTCATTTGTCCATGACAGTTGCTGATGAGAGCGAGGACCCTAAAACAGTGATAAGTGATGATCTTCTAAATCGGTTTTCAAAATGGGATAAAGCCATACGGGTTATGACTTATGTGTTTCAATTTCTCGACTCCATTAAGGTAAATCTCAAAAATGCCTCAGAAAATCGATCTTGTTCCGAATCTCACGCACGGAAATTGTCTTTCCCCGCAACAATAAGAAAAATTCCATTAATAAACAGCAAAGAGTTTGCGAAAACCAAAACAAGATGCATCCACATAGCTCAGCGTATTCATTACCCCAAAGAATATTATTCCTTAACAAAATATGGGAAAGTGGATACCAAAAGCCCTTTGATCCCTTTAAACCCATATGTAGATGAAAATAAAGTCATTAGAGCAAACGGCAGAATTTCGAACTCCAATCTCCCTTGCAATGAATGTCACCCAATCATACTACCCGTACACTCAACATTCTGCAAACTATATATAGACTTCATGCATAATCTCCTTATGCATGCTGAATTTAATTTAGTGCTAAGAGCAATACGATCAGAATATTTTGTTTCCCGACTAAGGTCAACTCTAAGATTTTTCATTCGAAAGTGTCTACCTTGCGTTCGCTACAAACAAAAAATAAGAGCTCAGCTAATGGGAGCCCTTCCATTAGAGAGAAGCTCATTTTCCCTCCCGTTTACCCATACTGGTCTAGATTTTGCCGGCCCGTTCTCGACAAAAACCTCAATATTGCGAAATGCCCCGTACCATAAATCATATGTATGTGTCTTTGTCTGTTTCTGCACCAAGGCCATACATCTTGAATTATGCTCAGATTTAACCACAGGTTCTTTTCTGGCAGCCTTTACCAGATTTGTAGGTCGTCGAGGTTTGCCCGAAAAAATCATGTCCGACAATGGGACAAATTTCGTGGGAGCCGAACGCGCGCTTCGGCAAGAGTTTGAGAACTTTATTAAAGCCACCTCTCAAGACATCGCTGTTAAATATGCATCTCAAGGAGTCGAGTGGACCTTTATTCCCCCGAATGCGCCATATATGGGAGGATTATGGGAAGCCGGAGTAAAGTCCTTCAAGATGCATTTCAAAAAGGTTGCTCAGAATGGAAAATATACTTTTGAAGAATTCACTACGTTGTCAGGCCGAATAGAGTCAATTTTAAATTCACGACCTTTGTCACCCATGACCGATGATCCCAATGAACTATTCGCTATTACGCCAGGACACTTTTTACGCGGTGCACCTCTGATTGCTCTCCCTGAAGCACAAATACAATCCCTCACCTTCCGAGATCGCTGGGAGAAACTAAAGGTTTTGCATCACCAGTTTGCTCAACGATGGAAGGACGATTATTTAAAAGAAATTCAAAAGAGATACAAGTGGCAAAACTCCGAAGAGAACTTGAGCATCGGCCAACTTGTCGTAATTAAAGACGACCTTCTGCCTCCCAACGAATGGAGATTGGGGCGTGTAACAAAGGTATATTTCGGTAATGATGGGTTAGTACTCGTAGCCGACATACGAACTCAATTAGGCCCAATCACGAGAGCCATTACGAAAATTTGTGTTCTTCCCGTCAACACTGTAGAAATCACATAATACGTCAACCTATTAATTTACTTAAATTCCCAAATCCCATCCAATATTGACAGCCAACATCCACTTCAATAAAATCACTCACACATTTACTATCCCAACACTTTTGTCTCCCTTACTAATAATGTTCTATTCCACAGGTCGAACCGAAAATCAACCCTACATGAATGCTTAATATGCCATAGATTTCACCCACTTAGATTCTGCAAACAATTTTTGGCTATGACTATAGAAGAGCGCAAGAGAAGGGTACGGATACACCGGTATTGCGGAAATTGTTTGGCTCGATCGCACGCAACAGATGATTGCATTTCGGCCGACGTTTGTCAAAAGTGTGGCTAGGCACACCACACGCTGCTTCATCAACCCAATAGAGTGTCCATCTCTGCGTCACAATCAAGCGGAACGAATCAGTCCACTTCTCACAACAGTCAGGAATCATCTCGCCAAAACCGTCGGGCAAAGTCTCGCTATCAATGTCAACGATCGAGCTCCCATCATTCACCACTATCAACATCGAGTTATATCGTGCGAAATCGGCTTGGACCATACTCGCAGACACACCAACAAGGGCATGAACGCTCCAACCGTGGGTACCAAAGCTCGCAGCAGGCAGCAACAGTACCAGATCCAAAGCGTGTCCTACGGGGAGCCGTACGTGCGCTTGAACGCTTAGCCAAGGCCCTATAATTCAGTTGGACATATTGTCCAAGGGGCGCAGTATGTTTAAACAGGTTCCTTTTATTTTTAATGTATCTTTTTCATTTATATTTCTTGAATTTATATTATGATGCTATCCTTGAATTTGAATATTTAAATTGTATCCATGTATTACTTTAATTACTAAGTACTTTTCCATCCCTGTGTTGTATAACAGTTGTGGTGAATTACTTGTTTTTTCTTTTGGGCGATAGCGCCAAGTTGTTGAAAAAAAGTACATGTATTCATTCCTTTCGTAACATTTGAATTGGTAAGACCGATCCCCTTTGGCTCCCAAACACACACATATACATAAGTATAATAGTGAATAAAATGTAAGTTCATTTCCATTGAAATCATTTTATTGTATTTTTATTTCTCACAAAGCTCTAGGAATCCCCTCCTATCCAAAGATCCGCGAATCATCCAGTTTGTGATTGGTATTTTCCCATCCTCTCGGAAATTCCGCTAAAGATTTTAATTGTCTTGGAATTTTCTACATAAATAGTATTATTGATATCCAATAATACTCATTTTTGTTCACATAGTATGAAATTTTATTATATGTTATGTTTGTGTATGAGTATTACGTCATCACTTTTTTGTAGGTGTGTGTTGGGTTGAGTGTGTGTATACGATATATGTTTGTTGTGATCGATCTAGTATCTATATAAATTTTGCTATTTTGTAGGTTGTTGTTTATGTATGTATGTATATAAATTTCTTTTTGAGGTTGTACATATAAATTTTTCTTTAAAATTTTTTTATGTACATATTCTTAATTCTGCTGACTTGGATATTTTTGTTTATCATTTGAACTGTACAGATAAAGATTGTATAGTCTTGAGCTTGTAGTGGTAGTTATTGTGCATGCACATCACTATATTTTATCACTTTGTGTGATTGTTTTACAATGAGCTCTACACGAGGACCAGAAGATTAATTTTGTTGGAAGGAAGTCATGGGAGGATTTCATGACTCAGGAAATTTATTTTAGTATTCGGCAGTTATATTTTTGAGGGCGAAAGGTCTATCAATATACTTATTACATGTTTGTTGTTCTTTAATTTGAATGCTTATACCTATACATGGAAGACAGGAGCATTAATTATTTCTATCACTTTTACATCCGATATTTTTAATAATTTTAATGAGATTATTTGATATACAAAGATATTTCTTTACATTAAATATTTTATCAAGTAGGGATTTTATAAGTTAACTTTTCTCTTGACCGCTGGAAAGTAGTAGATGGTATTAGTATGCTGTGATCGATAGATAATCTTTGTATTGATGTGTTCTATTGTTTGAGTTTTGTTTTATTTTTCTGCAGCGTGTCATTGAACGTACATATATATGTAGATTACTTAATAATACATACATTTTCTTATACTGATTTGCTAAACAAGGTTAGTTTTTTTTTATTTTTTATGTGCAGAGTAAAGCTGGTTGTTTTAAAACACCAGCGTTTAATAAACCATTTTAAAAATATGAAAGAAGCAAGTGTTTATTATAGAAATTGTGATGAAAAATTTTGATACAAATAAATGCAAAGTCTAAGATGAAAGTAATTATTTAGGCTTTCTAGTTTAATTATTTTAATTAATGTTAATTCAAATTATTATTATGAATGAGATTCTGTAAAATCTGTTGACTATTTCCATACCGAAACTGAATATACAAATACGTACTATTTTTAAAACTCATATTACAACACATATCCTTGAAAATTCAATTTAATTGTAGATATATTTCGGAATATTATTACTCGATATCTTTTTGAATATTAGTAACTTACAGGTTGATAAGAAGTCAACTACCAAAATATTCCCATTAGATTCATGTGCTTAATTCAATACCATAATGGGATAGTCTTAATGAAAACATAAGGGAGAACTTAAAAAAGCAAATATATAGGCCTTTTATAATATACATGTACAGATTTCGATTGTATTTAGGAATCAGTGAATATACCAAACTCAAATATTGTTAGATAACTGTAAAAGCATATTCCATTTGCTTACAGTTATCATATTAAGCATTCCTTTAATTCACCATTAGACATATGTACTATACATGCATATTTAGAATATTTATAAGAGAATTTTTAAATAATTAACAATATTTAATCACTAATTCCGATTTATATTATCAAGGTATCAAGTTCGAACACACTAGAAGGTTTTTTATACGATGATGGTTGATATGATGACATTGCTAACAAAATAACTGAATTGTCGATGAATTCTACTTAATTATATGTACAGGTATCTCCTCGTGTAATCATCTGAATTAGTTTCGAAGAAATGATTACTAATTAGTCATATATTAAGGATGATTATGAATATGTTGGAAAAGTATGTACTACATTCAAATGCAGTACTATGATGTAACACAGAACTTTACAAATAAATCAAATTATCTAAGTTATTTAGTTGTAAACAACTTGTATGACTATGGTATACGTTATTACCTACCATATTCTATTCTTCAATGGTTGAAGATTCATAAAATGTTAATTTAGATGATGTAAGGGAAGCTTACATCATTTACAAACATTTGGATACATATTAGATTAGACCCATAGAAATTTAATAACTTAATTGTTATTAGAATAGACTTAAAATACCATCAAGATAACACAATTGTCAAAATGCTTTATCATTTTGTGTAGAAAACAAGATAATTCAAAGCATGAAACAAATTAAATTAATAACGCATTTAAGTAATAAAAATAATACTAGGACCGCCGGGTGGCCGAAATTCAAACGGGGATATTTCTAGGGAACTTCTCGAATTTTGTGGATTTTCGGTAACAAAAAAGATATTACGCACATCTATACACAAATTTCTTTTTAACCATATATGTATGTTTCATTAATATTGGTGGGCAATAAGATACTTAGTGTACGGCAAAATTGTGTAGTCTATTTATATATAAGATGTAGCTCACTAACTATAGAAATATCTAACTATGTATTCAACAAGGATTCATTTAAAACACATAGAACTCTTAAGTTTAACTGCTCTGAGGGAAATGTTATACCAATTGTTTTAAATGTACTTGTTGTATGACTACTGAAAATGGGAATGGTACAAAATCTTCCTGAGTTGTAACCGGTGAAAATAATAACATCACAAAACTAGAACAAAAATGATAGGAAAATTCCTTAATTACACAGCAGACAAGTAGCTTAAGTTTGGGTCTAGAACCTATCACTGGGTATCTTAATTATGTCAATTGACCCCTTGGGAACCAGTCACTTAACCTGTCTTGTGACAGGTTCTTTTCTCTCTCTAGGGTAATTGAATAGGTTAGGGAAGAATAGTAGTTTCAATATCCACCATCGATTATTAGATAAAAATTCAGTTTAGGCAAAATTTTTTATTAAAGGATGCCGTCGGAAAAAATATTTTGAAGTAGTGTGTGTGAATGAAAGAATATAGCTAAAAGGTTGTATGCTTTAGCCTAGTCTTACAGATCGTTTGGAATTTTTGATTCAAAATGATCAATATCCCATTTGGGAATAAAAAAAAATAAAAAAATAATTCTGTATAGTAAATTATAAATAAATAAATAAAAATGCATTAAAGAGTTTTGTGAAATATATATATATATATATATATATATATATATATATATATATATATATATATATATATATATATATATATATATATATATATATATATATATATATATATATATATATATATATATATATATATATATATATATATATATATATATATATATATATATATATATATATATATATATATATATATATATATATATATATATATATATATATATATATATATATATATATATATATATATATATATATATATATATATATATATA
>OY101448.1:107921627-107981298 GCA_956483635.1 Panzeria rudis | reverse complement strand
AATTTCAGCTAATTGATTTATTTTATCACTGTCTCTGTTGCAAATTGTTCCTACTGTTATAGGTGCTAGTCCAAGAGCTCTTCCTATATTAACAGCTTTCTCTCCCTATTTAAAACTTTTATTACGTTTAATTTGAATTCCAAACTTATTACTTTTCTTTTACTTTGACTCATTTTTTACGTCTTTAACGTATTTTGGCGAATCGCACACTAATTCTTGCCATAACCACACAGTTGTTCTTAGCACTACTTATACATATATTTCACGCAATTTGAACATTTCTTAACGTACAGGTAACGATCAGTGTTGCCAGAAGATGTAAAAATGCTAAAAGACAGAAAAGAAGCTAAATCAAGCACTACAAATGCTGAAAGTGGTAATCCACAATACTGCAGTAAAAAATTTAACCATTTTTAGCGACGCAAATCGAAATCAAAACGACGCAAAACGGAAACAAAACGACGCAAAACGAAATCAAAACGATGCAAATCAAATCGAACCGACGCAAATCGGGGTCAAACGACGCAACTTGAAATTGCAACGACGCAAATCGAGTTTTTCCAGTTTTTAAAAAGCAACACAAATCGATATATATATATATATATATATATATATATATATATATATATATATATATATATATATATATATATATATATATATATATATATATATATATATATATATATATATATATATATATATATATATATATATATATATATATATATATATTAAAAGAAATTGTCAAAATTAAAAATTTAACAACTTTTAAATCGAGTTTTTCCAGTTTTTAAAAAGCAACACAAATCGATATATATATATATATATATATATATATATATATATATATATATATATATATATATATATATATATATATATATATATATATATATATATATATATATTAAAAAAAATTGTCAAAATTAAAAATTTAACAACTCTTAAATATACACAACAACGGAAACAAAATAATATAAATAGATTTTAATAATTCAATTTCCGTTTTTGTTTTTATGTAATAAATATTTATAGGTATGCGCTACACTACCTGTATCTGCTCTAAAATTTAATCTTTTATTTGTTGGAATGTTTCTAATCTGCAGCATTTCTAACATATAACGTCTTTTTTAATTAATTTCCGTATTTAAAATTGCTACATTATTAAAATCGGGATTATGATTTGAATTAAAACAATGGGATGATAAGGCTGTTTTTTTGTGAAACTACAGTGTTTCTGTATTTTTGATCTGATCTATGTCCAGCTAATCTAGTCTTCAACTTATTTTTAGTTGTACCTACATATACCTTCCCACAATTTTCTGTACTATTACTACTGCATGGTATTCTATAAACTAAATTAGATCTGTCTAATTTTGGTATTTTATCGTTGGTCTTAATATATAATTTGCCTAATGTTTTGTACATCTTATGTGCAATTCTACATTTATTATTGTCAAATGTTTTAGATTTTTCTAATCTTTCGGATATTCCGGGTACATATGTCAATGATTTATAAATTTTTGGCTCAGAAACAATGACTGAACATCTCCTCTGATATATATATATATATATATATATATATATATATATATATATATATATATATATATATATATATATATATATATATATATATATATATATATATATATATATATATATATATATATATATATATATATATATATATATATATATATATATATATATATATATATATATATATATATATATATATATATATATATATATATATATATATATATATATATATATATATATATATATATATATATATATATATATATATATATATATATATATATATATATATATATATATATATATATATATATATATATATATATATATATATATATATATTGTCTTATTAATTCGCAAGTGAATGGGGAAACTATTAGCATTTATTATATCTAAAATTATTTTTCTATTTTTCTCATTAAATTCCAAATCACTTATTGATAATATTCTTTCTAGGTGGTCAAGAATTTTATCAGCTTGATGTGTATTATTTAAATCCTTGACTTTGGAATAAGCAATGTCGTAATTTTTACATGCAGCGTCTAATAAATTTATTCCTTTGTCACCGCGATCTAAACGTTTTTGTAATTTTGTTCCGGGGCCACAAAATTGATATCCAGGAAGGTATAGTTCAACAGGTATAGAGTTTATTAATCTATTAACTAAACCTTTTCCAACGACTGGTTTTTTATGACTAAATGTTTTGCTATAATGTAAAACCATATTATTTCTTCTTCTATAATAAAAGTAACATTTATAAATTGCAATTAGCTATAAGAATGCGGTTAATAAAACAACATAAAAATATTGTGATTCGCAATATTGATGCTTCATCGAACATCAGATCAAAAATAAAGCATAGCTCCCTCTTACCAAATTCTATTCGTGCTCTGATAGTTGGGCCATCAAATTGTGGAAAGACTAATGTCATGATTGCATTACTAGAAAGTCCTAATGGGCTCAAGTTTGAAAACATTTATTTATACTCAAAATCTCTATATCAACCGAAATATGAATACTTGAAGAAATTGATTTCACCAATTAAAGGGATGGGATATTACACATTTACAGATAATGAATCACTTATTCCCCCTGATGAAGCTAAAATTAATTCAATTATGATATTTGATGATGTTGCATGTGAGAAGCAAAATAATATACGAGCATATTTTTGCATGGGACGACATAAGGATGTCGATTCATTCTACTTATGTCAAACTTATACGAGAATTCCCAAACATTTAATAAGAGACAATGCAAATGTGATTATAATGTTTAAACAAGATGAGACAAACATGAAACACGTTTTTTGTGATCATGTTGCCAGCGACATGAGTTATGAAAAGTTTAATGAAATTTGTAGAGAGTGTTGGAAGGAAAAATATGGATTTTTAGTGATAAGCAAAGATAATGAATTAAACAATGGTCTCTATAGAAAATTATGCGAATATTTCATAACGATATAAATTACTCTACATAAAAGTAAAACATTAGTATTTAATTTGGCGTTAAACATAATGCATCTACTAATTTCCTGAAATATAGGAAATATAATCTGCTAGCTGATACCTGATCTGCTAGCTGATACCTGTTCTGATACCTGATGTGATAGCTGATACCTGATACCTGATCTGATGGCTGATACCTGATCTGATAGCTGATACCTGTTCTGATAGCTGATACCTGATCTGATGGCTGATACCTGATCTGATAGCTGATACCTGTTCTGATAGCTGATCTGCTAGCCGATACCTTATCTGGTAGCTGATACCTGATCTGATAGCTGATACCTGATCTGATACCTGATCTGATAGCTGATACCTGATCTGATAGCTGATACCGTATCTGATACCTGAAAATGGATGAAGAAGTTTTAAAGAGCTAATAAAGACAAGAAATGTTTTAAAGAAAAAATTCCGGAGTATAAAAATTGGTGAAGCAGATACACATGAGCTATTTAAAGACACATTTAAACCAATAATAGATCCTTTAAGAGAATTTGTGAATAGTTCTAAAAATAACCAAAGAAGTATTAAAGCAGAAAGGGGTGATTTAAAAATGAAAATTTCTAAAAACTCAAATTTCCCATTTAACGAACAACAATTTAAGTTAGAGACAAGCACTCCAAAGAAACTTGCTGAAAAAACGTTATTCAATAAAAACACCTCACTTAGTGATCGAAACGCAAATGCTGCTAAGGATGATGCAGCTTATACAGATGGTGATGATGATGACGATGATGATAATGATGATTTTTACTCTCAATCTGAAACCGTAAATAATTCACATAATAATACGAGTTATACTGACTTAGCACTATTGGAAAGCAGAAATGAATTAGATACTCTCTATGGTCCACATAAAGATTTTAATAATGAATGGAAGTTTGGTAATAGTAATATTAAACTTACAGAAAATAAAATAATGATTGGAAATCAAATATGGGCTTTTAGACCGGGTTTATTTTCTTTACTGTTTCACAAAATACCAAAACATTATGATAAACATGAACTAGAACTATATAAAAACATTTTAGTTAGCACAAATGCATACATAAGAGAATATAGACCTGATGGACAAATAAAAGGAACGAGAGCGTATAAATATAAGCATATTATCAGCAAATTGTTTAGAAAACAGAATGAAAAGAAATCGTCAACTTCATCATTTAATACAATAAGAAGTACTTATAAGGGAGATGGTTTGATGAAACTAAACACACATAAACCTAACTATATATACTGGGATGATCCTAATGAGTTAGTAGATCACCTTAGGCTATTGCTGGCATCACAAGCTGCAGGTCATACTAATCATAATAATGAGATTGTCCCAATTATCGAGGAATTATATGAAGCAAACATTATAGAATAGTACTTATCTACATAAATCATGTCCATTGACAAGTTTGGACACTATCTTAATGACACAAGTGGCACAGTTTTAGTGAAAAATATTCCTAAGCTGTTGGGGTTCGTTATGGAGACAACTAATAACATTGATGTCCAAAACAAAAGGATCAAAAATGTTGCTAATGCATTGGAGGAAAATGATGTTGTCAATAAGTTGTTTCTGCAAAGTCAAATTGAAGAGATACAACACAGAAAAAAATAAGTTTCGTTTTTGATAACAAAAATCCCGGTATTCAATAATTTTTTTTTCAAATTTCCTGTGATAAAGAATTCCCCTATATTGATAACAAAATTATTTCAAAATAAAAATATATATATAAATTTAAAAAATGTTGACATGGCTGGAATACGAACCCGGGCTTTCCGGACGTAAAGCATACACTCTCTAGCTGAGCCATATCCCATTTATTTTTTTATGGGATACAACTTGTTTTAAGTACTTGTGTATAAAAAGAAAAGAAATAACCGGCATGGAAAAGAAATACTTACAACGAAATATTTTATTATGTTAAAGATAAATGTTATTGAAATTCATATTTTTTTTAATAACATGGTTTTATTGAATATAATTCTTGTCTATTTTTTTCTGTGAACTTGAAATCAACATAAATTTAAATCAGAAACTCAATGAAATTCAAGAAAAAATTTTAAGCATGAAGTTATTCTTCGAAAAAGAAATTAGAAAGACAAATGAGTTAATTTATGGGTATGAAAGAAATTTGATGGCGCACAATACTTAAAAGAACTCACACTGAATACAATCTATTCAGTAAAATCCTAAATACATTAAATAATGACTTCAAAAAGATCTTTAGTAAATGAGCTGCATAAGCAAGCACGAAAAAATTTTCCACGTCGGAGAGTTGTTATGAAAGGAATAGATGATCTTTGGCAAGCTGATTTAGTTGAAATGGGGAACTATTCTCCAGACAATAAGAACTATCGATATTTAATGACAGTAATTGATACATTTTCGAAATTCGCATGGGCTGTACCACTTAAAACAAAAACTGCGCTTGAAACAGTCCGGGCAATGGAACTTGTTTTTCAATTGGGACGGGTGCCAAAAAACTTACAAACAGACGACGGTAAAGAGTTTTTCAATAAACTCTTTGGAAAATTGATGGAATAATACAACATTAATCACTACTCAACGTATAGCAGAATGAAAGCATCAATTGTGGAATGATTTAATAGAACATTAAAAGGAATGATGTGGAAAGAGTTTAGCTTCAATGGTTCTTATAACTGGTTTGACATTTACAAAGACTTGATTAATACATATAATAGAAAAATGCATCGTTCCATCAAAATGTCACCTATTCAAGTTACCTCTATATATGAGAAAAAATTATTAAGTACGGTATATAGCCGTTTAAAACTATACAAAATATCAAAATTCAATGTTGGAGACCATGTACGCATAAGTAAATACAAACATGTTTTTGAAAAAGGATACACCCCAAATTGGACAACAGAAATTTTCACAATTAAAACAGTCCAAAATACATATCCAGTTACATACATATTAGAAGACTATCGTGGTAATCCCATTAAAGGGGGATTCTATGATGAAGAACTCATAAAAACGGAATTTCCTAACACATATATGATTGAAAAAGTTCTCAAAACTAAAGGAGATAAAGTATTTGTTAAATGGTTGGGATTTTCTGATCAGCATAATTCTTGGATTAATAAAAATGAAATATTGTAGTTAAGTTTATATATAAGCCTATTTTTGTAACTAATATATTAAAGAAAAACAAATAAATGAGCATGCAAATTCTTTTTTATACAAAGTGTTGTGTTTAATTTCATTTATTAATAATCTGACAACCACAATGTCAATAACACTTACTCTGAACTCAAACTCATCCGAGTTATCAGCTAATTACTTTCCTCCTATTGGTTTAAATGGTGGATATGAATGTGCTCTAACTGATTTTCATTCATATAATAGCATTCCTAATGTAGATGATTATAACAATATATTTCATATAGGTGAACACGTAATTAAAATACCAATAGGATCATATGAATTAAATGATATAGTTGATTATATTAAACATCAATATAAGCAGCACTGTCCGGAAAATAAAATTGATATAGAGGCTAATAACAATACAATGCAAGTTAGAGTTAATAGCTCTATTGATCCCATATACTTTAATAAGGATAATACAATTGGAAAACTTTTAGGATTCAATAAGAAAATTCTAGCTCCTAACGAAGACCATTACTCAGATCTTCCCGTTAATATCTTCCTAGTGAATATCTTGCGTGTTGAGTGTAATATAGTCGTTAACACATATATGAATAATTCACAAGCACATACATTACATGAATTTGCGATAAATGTTCCACCAGGGTATAAAATTGTTGAGATTCCTAGAAATCTTATCTATTTACCAGTTAACTGCCGAGAGATAAGTTCTCTAACTCTACGCGTCGTTGATCAGAACGGTGATTTAATTAATTTCCGAGGAGAGGAAATTACAATAAGAATACATTTGAGAACTAACAAATAATGATAATATACAACGCCAAGCAATCTAAGGATAAAATTGGATACGCTTATAAAACACTATTGCAAACCAAACCAAAATTAAAGACATCTTCACAAAAACAACATCTGACACAAGCAAATAAAAAAATTTTGAAGTCTCTCAATTTAAAGTTGGTAAAGAAATGAGTTCCATACTAGATGTTCTAGAAAAACCTCTATCAGACGAGAGTATAATTAAAAAGGACTACCACACATATACACCGTACCTACAATCCTTCAATAATAATGATGAGATTCGAATTTCAATACAAAATCAAGACTTGTATGTGCTACCCAGCGAAAGCTATATATATGTTGAGGGTAGTGTTGTAGATGATAATAACAGCAAAATATCATCTTTTTTAAATCTGAAATTAAAAAATAACTTTGTGGCACATCTCTTTGACGAAATTCGATATGAACTTAATGGAATAGAAATTGATCATACAAGACATTTAGGCATTTCAAGCACCTTAAAGAATTTCCTTTCTTTATCACCAACGGAAAGTGTTGCCATGTATAATGCTGGATGGAACAAACTCGATGATTTGGATATTTTAAACGGACACTTTAATTTCTATGTACCACTGAAACTATTTTTAGGTTTTGCTGAAGACTATAATAAAATTGTACTCAGCGGTAAACATGAATTGATTCTCTTACGTAATAAGAACGATGAAAAACTCGTATACTCAACTGTTGCTACTGACAAACCAAAAATTAGTATCTCAAACATCTCATGGAGAATTCCACAGGTACAATTATCTGATCTGAACAAATTGAATATGATTAAAATTATTAACAATGGTGCTTCTATACCGTTGGCATTTCGCAGTTGGGATTGTCATATTAATCCACAACTAAATACAGGAACTAGCCACATATGGAATGTTAAATTGGCTGCAAATAGAGAACGACCTCGTTTTGTATTGATTGCTTTTCAACAAGAAAATAAGTTTGTTCACTGTAATCTAAACAACTTAAAAGTACACTTAAATTCCGAATCGTATCCAATCTAAATATAAAATTTAAAAATGATCGTTATGCAATTCTATATAATATGTATCTACGATTTCAACAAAGCTACTACATGAGAGAATCACAACCGCTTCTAACTACTCAAGAGTTTAAAAATAGTGTGCCGATAGTGGTAGTAGATGTCAGTCACCAAAACGAATCTCTCTCTCTCTAACGGTCCTGTTGATATAAAAATTGAAATTGAAACGGATTCCAACATTCCTAGCGATACATCAGCTTTTTGCATTCTCATCCACGATCGCTTAATAGAATACAAACCCTTAAAAGGTCAAGTTCGTAAAATCATGTAAATAAAAAATAAGATGTTGGGGGATAAAGTTTTCATCGATATGCAAGGATTTAAATCTAATTCAAACATCTTCATTGCAAAAGAGATAGCAATTGTTTTTAACAATAAGGAGCACATAAATTTTATTATCAACCCACCGTTTAACTTCAAAAGATTATCAATAGCAAAACAAAAAGAAGCAAATTGGTTAACAAGAAACTTTCATCATCTAAATTGGAATGATGGATCAATAACGTTTAAGAGTGTTGTTAAATTTTTAAAATCCAATTTAAAGTATTCTTCAATCTATGTTAAGGGTGTGGAAAAGAAGAAATGGTTTGAGAAACTACTTCAACTTAGAGTTTTCAACATCGAGGATATTGGCTGCATCAACTTTAAGCAAATACAACTTAAATATCCGGAACATTTTTACTGCAGCTATCACAATTATGGAGTTTGTGCCTTAAGAAATGCATATTTACTTTATCAGGAAAATAAGTAAAAAATTTAATTTTAATTTTCTATACTTATATTGCTACAACATATATTTACGATATTTTTTTAAATAAAATATGTAGATTTAAAATATACAAAATTTTGTTCAATCATTTTTTATATGTATATGGTATGTACACGAGACAGAGGCAAATGTGAAAAAACGACAGTGAAAAAAAAAATAAATATCTATTCACACATTTTTTACGTTTTTAGTAAAATAAATTTGAATTTATGTTTAAAAAATTAATCAAATCAAAATCTTAAATTTAAGGCCGCCAATAATGCATCCCCCTTTTCGTCTAGCATAAACTTCTCTACTTCATTTTGGAAGTTTTCATTGTTGATGTATGCCATTTGGTTGTTTGGAATGTCATCATCTATCTCGTCCCCAAAAATATCTTTAATAGATATATTAGGAGTCAAATCGTCGTCCGAAAACTGTATTGACAGAGGGCTTATGGTTCTTAAATTTAAGGTCGCCAATAATGCATCCCCCTCTTCGTCTTGCATAAAGATTTCCACATCTTCTGGCATATAGTTAAATGCTGCCAAGAAAGCATCACCCTCTTCATCTAGCATAAACTTCTCTACTTCATTTTGGAAGTTTTCATTGTAGATGTATGCCATTTGGTTGTTTGGGATGTCATCATCTATCTCGTCCCCAAAAATATCTTTAATAGATATATTAGGAGGCAAATCGTCGTCCGAAAACTGTATTGTCAGAGGGCTTATGGTTACCTCTTCCCGATTGCCGGAGAACAATCTCACACATGTCGCTTGATGAGTTTGTGAGCCGTTCAAAGATATTAAAATTGGGCTGCTGCTTAATGTATTCATTTTATCACGTTTCACACTATTAAAAGCGAAATCATTGAGGATTTGACACGACTCTTTGTAGATACAATGCTGTACTTGCTGCTAGATTAGAAAACTTCTCAATTTATACGAATTACGATCAAGTCTTTAAGAGTCAATAGACAGAGACAAATGTCAGCAAGCAGTGAAAATAACCAATCTTTGTCAATCCTCAATATCACAAACTTCATACACACGCACGAGCACAACGTTAGCTCCCATGACCACGCATCTCTAATTCCCTTTGGCAATCCTAAATATGTTACACTTCAATTTGTCCAACCTTCAAATAAGTTCATTGCTCATCAATTACATATTTTATTCATCTCTTCAAACTCTTTAAACATAGGAAATAGAAAAATGAAACTAAATAAAACCAACAACAAAAACATTCTTAGATTCCCTCACAAGCATACATAATTTCTTTCTCAAATACCTTCTGCAACCGTTTAACAAACGAAAAACCATACTACGTACAAACAAGAGAATAATCCAAAAAAACTAAAGCAACATTTTCTCTATCCACACACGCACACACAAACTAAAATCATACAGCTACTGCAACCGCCTAACAAACCAAAAAAATATACTACGTACAAACAAGCGCACCTGCGTGCCTACATACATAACTATGCACATAGAATAGTTATGACAAAGTATGTTGATGACTTATTTTGCATTATTTCAGAAAGCGAAATAGATATTATGTTATTAACCTTTAATTCTTATTACCCGGATATTAAATTTACAATTGAGAAAGAATGTGACTCAAGACTCCCATATTTAGATACACTAGTAATACGGAGAATAAATAGCTTATTAATTGATTGGTACCAAAAACCAACTTCTTCAAGTAGAATAATTAATTATTACTCTAGACATCCAAAACGAATAATTATTAATACTGCAAAGAATCTAATAGAAAGAATATTATCAATAAGTGATTTGGAATTTAATGAGAAAAATAGAAAAATAATTTTAGATATAATAAATGCTAATAGTTTCCCCATTCACTTGTCTTGCGAATTAATAAGACAATATATATATATATATATATATATATATATATATATATATATATATATATATATATATATATATATATATATATATATATATATATATATATATATATATATATATATATATATATATATATATATATATATATATATATATATATATATATATATATATATATATATATATATATATATATATATATATATATATATATATATATATATATATATATATATATATATATATATATATATATATATATATATATATATATTGTCTTATTAATTCGCAAGACAAGTGAATGGGGAAACTATTAGCATTTATTATATCTAAAATTATTTTTCTATTTTTCTCATTAAATTCCAAATCACTTATTGATAATATTCTTTCTATTAGATTCTTTGCAGTATTAATAATTATTCGTTTTGGATGTCTAGAGTAATAATTAATTATTCTACTTGAAGAAGATGGTTTTTGGTACCAATCAATTAATAAGCTATTTATTCTCCGTATTACTAGTGTATCTAAATATGGGAGTCTTGAGTCACATTCTTTCTCAATTGTAAATTTAATATCCGGGTAATAAGAATTAAAGGTTAATAACATAATATCTATTTCGCTTTCTGAAATAATGCAAAATAAGTCATCAACATACTTTGTCATAACTATTCTATGTGCATAGTTATGTATGTAGGCACGCAGGTGCGCTTGTTTGTACGTAGTATGTTTTTTGGTTTGTTAGGCGGTTGCAGTAGCTGTATGATTTTAGATTGTGTGTGCGTGTGTGGATAGAGAAAATGTTGCTTTAGTTTTTTTGTATTATTCTTTTGTTTGTACGTAGTATGGTTTTTCGTTTGTTAAACGGTTGCAGAAGGGTATTTGAGAAAGAAATTATGTATGCTTGTGAGGGAATCTAAGAATGTTTTTGTTGTTGGTTTTATTTTTCTATTTCCTATGTTTAAAGAGTTTGAAGAGATGAATAAAATATGTAATTGATGAGCAATGAACTTATTTGAAGGTTGGACAAATTGAAGTGTAACATATTTAGGATTGCCAAAGGGAATTAGAGATGCGTGGTCATGGGAGCTAACGTTGTGCTCGTGCGTGTGTATGAAGTTTGTGATATTGAGGATTGTCAAAGATTGGTTATTTTCACTGCTTGCTGACATTTGTCTCTGTCTATTGACTCTTAAAGACTTGATCGTAATTCGTATAAATTGAGAAGTTTTCTAATCTAGCAGCAAGTACAGCATTGTATCTACAAAGAGTCGTGTCAAATCCTCAATGATTTCGCTTTTAATAGTGTGAAACGTGATAAAATGAATACATTAAGCAGCAGCCCAATTTTAATATCTTTGAACGGCTCACAAACTCATCAAGCGACATGTGTGAGATTGTTCTCCGGCAATCGGGAAGAGGTAACCATAAGCCCTCTGAAAATACAGTTTTCGGACGACGCTTTGCCTCCTAATATATCTATTAAAGATATTTTTGGGGACGAGATAGATGATGACATCCCAAACAACCAAATGGCATACATCTACAATGAAAACTTCCAAAATGAAGTAGAGAAGTTTATGCTAGATGAAGAGGGTGATGCTTTCTTGGCAGCATTTAACTATATGCCAGAAGATGTGGAAATCTTTATGCAAGACGAAGAGGGGGATGCATTATTGGCGACCTTAAATTTAAGAACCATAAGCCCTCTGTCAATACAGTTTTCGGACGACGATTTGACTCCTAATATATCTATTAAAGATATTTTTGGGGACGAGATAGATGATGACATTCCAAACAACCAAATGGCATACATCAACAATGAAAACTTCCAAAATGAAGTAGAGAAGTTTATGCTAGACGAAAAGGGGGATGCATTATTGGCGGCCTTAAATTTAAGATTTTGATTTGATTAATTTTTTAAACATAAATTCAAATTTATTTTACTAAAAACGTAAAAAATGTGTGAATAGATATTTATTTTTTTTTTCACTGTCGTTTTTTCACATTTGCCTCTGTCTCGTGTACATACCATATACATATAAAAAATGATTGAACAAAATTTTGTATATTTTAAATCTACATATTTTATTTAAAAAAATATCGTAAATATATGTTGTAGCAATATAAGTATAGAAAATTAAAATTAAATTTTTTACTTATTTTCCTGATAAAGTAAATATGCATTTCTTAAGGCACAAACTCCATAATTGTGATAGCTGCAGTAAAAATGTTCCGGATATTTAAGTTGTATTTGCTTAAAGTTGATGCAGCCAATATCCTCGATGTTGAAAACTCTAAGTTGAAGTAGTTTCTCAAACCATTTCTTCTTTTCCACACCCTTAACATAGATTGAAGAATACTTTAAATTGGATTTTAAAAATTTAACAACACTCTTAAACGTTATTGATCCGTCATTCCAATTTAGATGATGAAAGTTTCTTGTTAACCAATTTGCTTCTTTTTGTTTTGCTATTGATAATCTTTTGAAGTTAAACGGTGGGTTGATAATAAAATTTATGTGCTCCTTATTGTTAAAAACAATTGCTATCTCTTTTGCAATGAAGATGTTTGAATTAGATTTAAATCCTTGCATATCGATGAAAACTTTATCCCCCAACATCTTATTTTTTATTTACATGATTTTACGAACTTGACCTTTTAAGGGTTTGTATTCTATTAAGCGATCGTGGATGAGAATGCAAAAAGCTGATGTATCGCTAGGAATGTTGGAATCCGTTTCAATTTCAATTTTTATATCAACAGGACCGTTAGAGAGAGAGAGATTCGTTTTGGTGACTGACATCTACTACCACTATCGGCACACTATTTTTAAACTCTTGAGTAGTTAGAAGCGGTTGTGATTCTCTCATGTAGTAGCTTTGTTGAAATCGTAGATACATATTATATAGAATTGCATAACGATCATTTTTAAATTTTATATTTAGATTGGATACGATTCGGAATTTAAGTGTACTTTTAAGTTGTTTAGATTACAGTGAACAAACTTATTTTCTTGTTGAAAAGCAATCAATACAAAACGAGGTCGTTCTCTATTTGCAGCCAATTTAACATTCCATATGTGGCTAGTTCCTGTATTTAGTTGTGGATTAATATGACAATCCCAACTGCGAAATGCCAACGGTATAGAAGCACCATTGTTAATAATTTTAATCATATTCAATTTGTTCAGATCAGATAATTGTACCTGTGGAATTCTCCATGAGATGTTTGAGATACTAATTTTTGGTTTGTCAGTAGCAACAGTTGAGTATACGAGTTTTTCATCGTTCTTATTACGTAAGAGAATCAATTCATGTTTACCGCTGAGTACAATTTTATTATAGTCTTCAGCAAAACCTAAAAATAGTTTCAGTGGTACATAGAAATTAAAGTGTCCGTTTAAAATATCCAAATCATCGAGTTTGTTCCATCCAGCATTATACATGGCAACACTTTCCGTTGGTGATAAAGAAAGGAAATTCTTTAAGGTGCTTGAAATGCCTAAATGTCTTGTATGATCAATTTCTATTCCATTAAGTTCATATCGAATTTCGTCAAAGAGATGTGCCACAAAGTTATTTTTTAATTTCAGATTTAAAAAAGATGATATTTTGCTGTTATTATCATCTACAACACTACCCTCAACATATATATAGCTTTCGCTGGGTAGCACATACAAGTCTTGATTTTGTATTGAAATTCGAATCTCATCATTATTATTGAAGGATTGTAGGTACGGTGTATATGTGTGGTAGTCCTTTTTAATTATACTCTCGTCTGATAGAGGTTTTTCTAGAACATCTAGTATGGAACTCATTTCTTTACCAACTTTAAATTGAGAGACTTCAAAATTTTTTTATTTGCTTGTGTCAGATGTTGTTTTTGTGAAGATGTCTTTAATTTTGGTTTGGTTTGCAATAGTGTTTTATAAGCGTATCCAATTTTATCCTTAGATTGCTTGGCGTTGTATATTATCATTATTTGTTAGTTCTCAAATGTATTCTTATTGTAATTTCCTCTCCTCGGAAATTAATTAAATCACCGTTCTGATCAACGACGCGTAGAGTTAGAGAACTTATCTCTCGGCAGTTAACTGGTAAATAGATAAGATTTCTAGGAATCTCAACAATTTTATACCCTGGTGGAACATTTATCGCAAATTCATGTAATGTATGTGCTTGTGAATTATTCATATATGTGTTAACGACTATATTACACTCAACACGCAAGATATTCACTAGGAAGATATTAACGGGAAGATCTGAGTAATGGTCTTCGTTAGGAGCTAGAATTTTCTTATTGAATCCTAAAAGTTTTCCAATTGTATTATCCTTATTAAAGTATATGGGATCAATAGAGCTATTAACTCTAACTTGCATTGTATTGTTATTAGCCTCTATATCAATTTTATTTTCCGGACAGTGCTGCTTATATTGATGTTTAATATAATCAACTATATCATTTAATTCATATGATCCTATTGGTATTTTAATTACGTGTTCACCTATATGAAATATATTGTTATAATCATCTACATTAGGAATGCTATTATATGAATGAAAATCAGTTAGAGCACATTCATATCCACCATTTAAACCAATAGGAGGAAAGTAATTAGCTGATAACTCGGATGAGTTTGAGTTCAGAGTAAGTGTTATTGACATTGTGGTTGTCAGATTATTAATAAATGAAATTAAACACAACACTTTGTATAAAAAAGAATTTGCATGCTCATTTATTTATTTTTCTTTAATATATTAGTTACAAAAATAGGCTTATATATAAACTTAACTACAATATTTCATTTTTATTAATCCAAGAATTATGCTGATCAGAAAATCCCAACCATTTAACAAATACTTTATCTCCTTTAGTTTTGAGAACTTTTTCAATCATATATGTGTTAGGAAATTCCGTTTTTATGAGTTCTTCATCATAGAATCCCCCTTTAATGGGATTACCACGATATTCTTCTAATATGTATGTAACTGGATATGTATTTTGGACTGTTTTAATTGTGAAAATTTCTGTTGTCCAATTTGGGGTGTATCCTTTTTCAAAAACATGTTTGTATTTACTTATGCGTACATGGTCTCCAACATTGAATTTTGATATTTTGTATAGTTTTAAACGGTTATATACCGTACTTAATAATTTTTTCTCATATATAGAGGTAACTTGAATAGGTGACATTTTGATGGAACGATGAATTTTTCTATTATATGTATTAATCAAGTCTTTGTAAATGTCAAACCAGTTATAAGAACCATTGAAGCTAAACTCTTTCCACATCATTCCTTTTAATGTTCTATTAAATCATTCCACAATTGATGCTTTCATTCTGCTATACGTTGAGTAGTGATTAATGTTGTATTATTCCATCAATTTTCCAAAGAGTTTATTGAAAAACTCTTTACCGTCGTCTGTTTGTAAGTTTTTTGGCACCTGTCCCAATTGAAAAACAAGTTCCATTGCCCGGACTGTTTCAAGCGCAGTTTTTGTTTTAAGTGGTACAGCCCATGCGAATTTCGAAAATGTATCAATTACTGTCATTAAATATCGATAGTTCTTATTGTCTGTAGAATAGTTCCCCATTTCAACTAAATCAGCTTGCCAAAGATCATCTATTCCTTTCATAACAACTCTCCGACGTGGAAAATTTTTTCGTGCTTGCTTATGCAGCTCATTTACTAAAGATCTTTTTGAAGTCATTATTTAATGTATTTAGGATTTTACTGAATAGATTGTATTCAGTGTGAGTTCTTTTAAGTATTGTGCGCCATCAAATTTCTTTCATACCCATAAATTAACTCATTTGTCTTTCTAATTTCTTTTTCGAAGAATAACTTCATGCTTAAAATTTTTTCTTGAATTTCATTGAGTTTCTGATTTAAATTTATGTTGATTTCAAGTTCACAGAAAAAAATAGACAAGAATTATATTCAATAAAACCATGTTATTAAAAAAAAATATGAATTTCAATAACATTTATCTTTAACATAATAAAATATTTCGTTGTAAGTATTTCTTTTCCATGCCGGTTATTTCTTTTCTTTTTATACACAAGTACTTAAAACAAGTTGTATCCCATAAAAAAATAAATGGGATATGGCTCAGCTAGAGAGTGTATGCTTTACGTCCGGAAAGCCCGGGTTCGTATTCCAGCCATGTCAACATTTTTTAAATTTATATATATATTTTTATTTTGAAATAATTTTGTTATCAATATAGGGGAATTCTTTATCACAGGAAATTTGAAAAAAAAATTATTGAATACCGGGATTTTTGTTATCAAAAACGAAACTTATTTTTTTCTGTGTTGTATCTCTTCAATTTGACTTTGCAGAAACAACTTATTGACAACATCATTTTCCTCCAATGCATTAGCAACATTTTTGATCCTTTTGTTTTGGACATCAATGTTATTAGTTGTATCCATAACGAACCCCAACAGCTTAGGAATATTTTTCACTAAAACTGTGCCACTTGTGTCATTAAGATAGTGTCCAAACTTGTCAATGGACATGATTTATGTAGATAAGTACTATTCTATAATGTTTGCTTCATATAATTCCTCGATAATTGGGACAATCTCATTATTATGATTAGTATGACCTGCAGCTTGTGATGCCAGCAATAGCCTAAGGTGATCTACTAACTCATTAGGATCATCCCAGTATATATAGTTAGGTTTATGTGTGTTTAGTTTCATCAAACCATCTCCCTTATAAGTACTTTTTATTGTTTTAAATGATGAAGTTGACGATTTCTTTTCATTCTGTTTTCTAAACAATTTGCTGATAATATGCTTATATTTATACGCTCTCGTTCCTTTTATTTGTCCATCAGGTCTATATTCTCTTTTGTATGCATTTGTGCTAACTAAAATGTTTTTATATAGTTCTAGTTCATGTTTATCATAATGTTTTGGTATTTTGTGAAACAGTAAAGAAAATAAACCCGGTCTAAAAGCCCATATTTGATTTCCAATCATTATTTTATTTTCTGTAAGTTTAATATTACTATTACCAAACTTCCATTCATTATTAAAATCTTTATGTGGACCAAGAGAGTATCTAATTCATTTCTGCTTTCCAATAGTGCTAAGTCAGTATAACTCGTATTATTATGTGAATTATTTACGGTTTCAGATTGAGAGTAAAAATCATCATTATCATCATCGTCATCATCATCACCATCTGTATAAGCTTCATCATCCTTAGCAGCATTTGCGTTTCGATCACTAAGTGAGGTGTTTTTATTGAATAACGTTTTTTCAGCAAGTTTCTTTGGAGTGCTTGTCTCTAACTTAAATTTTTGTTCGTTAAATGGGAAATTTGAGTTTTTAGAAATTTTCATTTTTAAATCACCCCTTTCTGCTTTAATACTTCTTTGGTTATTTTTAGAACTATTCACAAATTCTCTTAAAGGATCTATTATTGGTTTAAATGTGTCTTTAAATAGCTCATGTGTATCTGCTTCACCAATTTTTATACTCCGGAATTTTTTCTTTAAAACATTTCTTGTCTTTATTAGCTCTTTTAAAACTTCTTCATCCATTTTCAGGTATCAGATACGGTATCAGCTATCAGATCAGCTATCAGATCAGGTATCAGCTATCAGATCAGGTATCAGATCAGTATCAGCTATCAGATCAGGTATCAGCTACTAGATAAGGTATCAGCTAGCAGATCAGCTATCAGAACAGGTATCAGCTATCAGATCAGGTATCAGCCATCAGATCAGGTATCAGCTATCAGAACAGGTATCAGCTATCAGATCAGGTATCAGCCATCAGATCAGGTATCAGGTATCAGCTATCACATCAGGTATCAGAACAGGTATCAGCTATCAGAACAGGTATCAGCTAGCAGATCAGGTATCAGCTAGCAGATTATATTTCCTATATTGCAGGAAATTAGTAGATGCATTATGTTTAACGCCAAATTAAATACTAATGTTTTACTTTTATGTAGAGTAATTTATATCGTTATGAAATATTCGCATAATTTTCTATAGCGACCATTGTTTAATTCATTATCTTTGCTTATCACTAAAAATCCATATTTTTCCTTCCAACACTCTCTACAAATTTCATTAAACTTTTCATAACTCATGTCGCTGGCAACATGATCACAAAAAACGTGTTTCATGTTTGTCTCATCTTGTTTAAACATTATAATCACATTTGCATTGTCTCTTATTAAATGTTTGGGAATTCTCGTATAAGTTTGACATAAGTAGAATGAATCGACATCCTTATGTCGTCCCATGCAAAAATATGCTCGTATATTATTTTGCTTCTCACATGCAACATCATCAAATATCATAATTGAATTAATTTTAGCTTCATTAGGGGGAATAACTGATTCATTATCTGTAAATGTGTAATATCCCATCCCTTTAATTGGTGAAATCAATTTCTTCAAGTATTCATATTTCGGTTGATATAGAGATTTTGAGTATAAATAGATGTTTTCAAACTTGAGCCCATTAGGACTTTCTAGTAATGCAATCATGACATTAGTCTTTCCACAATTTGATGGCCCAACTATCAGAGCACGAATAGAATTTGGTAAGAGGGAGCTATGCTTTATTTTTGATCTGATGTTCGATGAAGCATCAATATTGCGAATCACAATATTTTTATGTTGTTTTATTAACCGCATTCTTATAGCTAATTGCAATTTATAAATGTTACTTTTATTATAGAAGAAGAAATAATATGGTTTTACATTATAGCAAAACATTTAGTCATAAAAAACCAGTCGTTGGAAAAGGTTTAGTTAATAGATTAATAAACTCTATACCTGTTGAACTACACCTTCCTGGATACCAATTTTGTGGCCCCGGAACAAAATTACAAAAACGTTTAGATCGCGGTGACAAAGGAATAAATTTATTAGACGCTGCATGTAAAAATTACGACATTGCTTATTCCAAAGTCAAGGATTTAAATAATACACATCAAGCTGATAAAATTCTTGAAAATAAAGCTTGGGAGCGAGTTCTTGCAGAAAAATCATTTGCATATATGGTTGCGAACGCAATGAAAGCAAAAACAAAGTTTCGTATGGGGTTGAAGAAGAAGGTTCCAAAAAGAAAAAAAAAACAAAATGGAAAAAATCTGTTCAGTACATCAATTAAAGATGCAACGAAAATATTGAAGAAGGAAAATCCTCAAGACATTAGCTCTGCTATTAGGATTGCTCGTAAAGTTATCAACAAGTCGTTAAGGGGAAAGAAATCACAAGTTGTAATACCACGTGTAATTAATGTCTCAAAAATTGGCGGTTTCTTACCTTTGATACCTATTCTTACTGCTCTGAGTGCAATTGGTAGTCTTTCTGCTGGCGGAGCTGCTATCACAAAAGCAATAAATGCAGCAAAGAATGCCAAACAACAACTTGATGAAGCAACTAGACACAATAAAACAATGGAAGCAGTAGCAATGGGGAAAGGTTTTTACCTTCAACCCTATAAAAAAGGATATGGATTGGTTTGCCAAGAAAAACAAAGAGAAAAATCATTTTTTCGTAAAGCTACCCAATAAACCCTTATCTGATGTGGATCTGAGAAATTTTTCAACAAACATCCCATACTTTAGAGGAGTTTTCATGTTAGATTCACTACCAAAACAACCGAGAAAAAGAGAATGTGGTATCATTAATTTAGATTTATCGTCCTGGATCACATTGGGTAGCATATTATAAAAACTTTCAGCATAAGGAATAATTCGACAGTTTTGGAAATTTACAACCTCCTTTAGAATTAGTTAAATATCTGGGCAAAAATATAAAATATAATTACAATCTATATCAAAATTATGATTCATTTAAATGTGGACATTTATGTCTTATATTTCTTTACAAAATGAGTGAGAAGAATAAATAAATACAACATTTAAAAAATTTTTTAAAAAAATTTGCTGTTTTATTAATAAAAAGTTTATAAAAATATAGTTTTTCATATTATTCCCAATGAGGATATTGAGCATTTGTTATAAATATATCTATACTAGCAGCAGTATCCAATTTTAACCCACTGTCTCCTTGCTTACATACGCAATATATCCCGGATGCCAACTCCATTACATCATCATCTGATAGAGTATTATATCGGTTTGGTAAATACATTATGTAATTTTCCAGATCAATTTGAACTGTGGTGCCATATTTTTGCGTTTTGCGTTTTGCGTTTTTAACTATATACTTAGTAAACTCCTCAAGATCCTTTATACGTATAAGTGTTTTTTTATTTAAACTGTTGAATTTTTTTAACAAATCAGGAGGATTCATTATTATTATTTAATTTTTTTTTATTTGTTTCCTTTTATATTATTTTTTCTTATTTGAAAGATTGCTTAATCTGCTTTTGTAAACTGATAAATAAATACTTTTTCCAGCCTTAAATAATTGAGAAAATCTTAATAGAAAGAAAGATCAATATTGTAGCTATCTCTTTTTCTCATATTGTTTGATTTTTTTTTCTGTAAAAAATGTTTATTATTGATAAATTGTAGTGAAGGAGATAGTTATATTATAGTTCTAAAGTGAAAGTGAGTCAAAAATTTACGTAAGGCTGATCAGAATTACAGCTATCTCTTTTTCTCTTATTGATATTATTTTTTATGTAAAATATTTCTGGCAATGATAGATGTTTACTGCTCAAACATATATTTATTCCTAACTCCTTTCTCTAAAAATACATCTACTTATATACTAAATCTTTGATGACAAAAAACATGCTTATCAGTTTTTAAATTGAGTTAATATTACTATTTACACATATCTTATAACTAAAGGAAAACCAAAATATTGCTTATCTTAAAAACTGCAGCACAAGATGTCTTATAACAAAGAGATAAACGTAACCCAAGAAATAGAATGTTTATTTAAAACTGCAGTTTACCGATGTCTTATCGCTAACAAACAATTTGATCTAAGATTATGGTTTACAAATTTCTTATCACTAATAGACAAGGAAAAACTACAAAATTACCGCTCATTAGTGAAATCATCCTAAGTAAATATATCTATACACATTACACATATTGTTATCACTAACAGATAAGGAAAAAATTTAGCATCCCTTAACTAATGAACTTATTTATATCTTAAAATATATTGATAAGTAACCTTAATAAACATTTCTAAATTTCTATGTTCAATTATCTTTGAACATTCTGCCGGGGCAAATTAAATATAACATCTACTCCCCTCTGTCTCTTACAATATCTTAATATCACAATTATAACAATGATTATTATAGCTATTATAATAATAATTAAAGATACATGACCTGTAGAATGATGCCAATTTAAAGATTTCAATTCAATGTTTTCCTTCTTAATTTCGACAATCTTTTTTAGTAAAGTATCAATCTCAGATGAGTAATTCCTCATGGTGTTGTTCAGCGGATCAATCATCTTAAGATCTTGAACGTGTTTGAAGAGGTGACCCTTAAAATTGTAGTGCTGTACAGAACTCCATTCTTGATGTGATGTCAGGATGGTACATCCTACTCTTGCTGTGCATCCAGCTCCTAGCGTTATAATCCCTTGCATCGGTAACTCAACTATCTGCTGATCTACAGTTCAACATTTGACATGCGCTACTGACTTCTCATACACCCTGAAAAGCCAGGTACCCTTCTCATGAAGTTCCAGCCATACACTTTCAACTTCTCTTCTATCATAAGAACAATGATATGCATTTGTTGGCTTTAATGAAGCCAATTCACAGGAGTTGTCATTCGCATTTTCCCAAGCCCAGTTACCCTTGCACAGGTATTCATCATCATCATCATTTTGGCATTTGTTTAGCACTGATTGGGAAATAAAATGATAAGCATCTGTTTGATAGTTGTATACTAAAAACTGCTGTCGTGTAACGGCTTGAATTTTTACACCATTGCTTAGAATTGGGAGCGGTAAAATATTGTATACATCGGAAGACTGTTTCTCCAATAATGGGATCTTAATTTCGATAACCAACTTCCCATCTATGAACACTCCTTTTGCTGTTATTAGCCGATATATCGATTGTAGAGTGACTTCTTTCGTTTTTCCCGGCAGACGCAATGTTGATGTTAGCTGCTCCTTAATCTTAAATACTTCTTCCAATAATTGTTGAGGCCGGATCAGATTCGGGTTGAGTTTGCCATGATTGATATCCATAAGTAGACCAATAATTTGAATTTGTATTTGTTCTGCATCGCTGATCATCGATTCTAGCTGCTTTGTCATCATAAAGAAATTAATAGATTCTTTATATACGAAATAATCAGTATTGATGATCTGGCTTATATTATTTATCTTCGCATTAATTTTTCTGAACTGCATGCTTACTTCCTCAGTGGATTTCTTTAAAATGTTGATTGTTGATTCAACAACCGATGTTTGCCTTTCAACAAGATGTTTTATATTATGCTCGTTCTCTAGCACTACTCGCATATTCTCTTCGACCAATTCTCTATCTTGAGCATCCATCATTCCAAACAGCACATGGTAGAATGACCCAACAAATTCAAAAGGTGCTCTTCGCTTTCGATGTTTATTTCGATGTGCAAATAATTCATCGTTCACTTTAATGATATTCAGCCTTTCTTCAATACCTTTCAGCACGATGCCGCACTGATCTTCAAACTGACGCAATTTATGGCACAAGGATTCGCACTTGCCCAGCGAAGCTTCTACCTGATCCACAGTTGTAAAATAGGCATCCATATCGTAATAAGCAACTAAACTCCATGACGACGCTATACGATTCATCACGCCGATCTTGTCCAAATACATGATAGTTCCGTCGCCAAGCTTTTTTATCATTTTTTCAATATTAACTTCTCGACTTGTAGAACTAACCAGCGTCATCAACATTAATATTACTAATTAGAAGAGCTTCCAGGTATTACTCGATGATTTTAGCGGCCTGGTGATGTAACATCCCCGTGATGTCTTAAATTCCTTTTTACCATTCTTTTCTTCTATAGGCTGCAAAGGACAAAGCTTATGAATTGGTCGCTTCAAAATCCCACCAGACGTTTTCAGCGTCACTACCCGAACTTTTCCATCTTTACCTTCATGGGTTTCTAAAACTCTACCCAATGGCCATCTCGAAGGAAATGCTGCTTCATCTTTTATTATCACTATTTGATTCGATACCAGATTGTTCTTCTCACTGCGCCATTTATACCTGTTTTGCAATGTAACCAAATATTCATTCTCCAACGCTGCCAGAAATCTTTCTTAATTTTCTGAACTAGTTTCCATCTATCTAGTGATCCTATGCTACGTTCATTAACAATTTGAGGACTTTCTATTAGCGGTCGCCCTATCAAAAAATGACCTGGGGTTAATACATCGATTTCTTCAGCATCACATTCATAGGCGTATATCGGTCTTGAATTTAAAACCGCTTCTATTTGAGATAATAACGTCGACATCTCTTCAAATGTCAGCACACTCTCTCCAATCACTCTTTTGAGATGATATTTGACAGACTTCACGCCGGCCTCCCAGATTCCACCAAAATGGGGGCTTGCCGGGGGAATAAAATGCCATTCAATTTTTTCACTTGCAAGGATCTCACTCATAGACGAATTGTTTTTAACAGCTTCTACGAATTCTTTATCCAGCGTTCGCGCTGCACCTACGAAATTTGTACCATTGTCCGAATATAAACATGCTGCCTTACCCCTTCTTGAACAGAATCGGCGTAATGCCGCTAAGAATGCATCGGTGGTGAGGTCACTTACGGCTTCTAGGTGAATGGCTTTTGTTGCCATACACACGAAAACGGCTATATAACGCTTGAAAGATTTTCGCCCTCTGCCTTTAGAACACCTCATCCATATTGGACCTGCATAATCGACACCTGTATGCACGAATGGACTTGAAACTTTAACTCGAGCTGACGGAAGATTCCCCATTATTTGCATAGTTTTTGTTTTTCCATATCGTATGCATCGAACACAATTTTTCACAACCTTTTTTGTTATGCGTGTCAATCCAATAATCCAATATTCACGGCGAATTATAGAAGTAATCAGCATATTACCTCCATGTAGTGTCGATAAATGGACATATTTTATTATTAATTCAGCCAACCAAGCCTTCTCTAGTATGATGGGATGCTTTTGATCATAACTTAGATCAGAATGTTGGATTCGACCTCCGACTCGAAGAACTCCGCTTTCATCCAAAAAAGGGTGTAGAGTACCAATTTTACTTTTATGAGGTACATCTTTTCCGCGTTTTAAATTTTGTATTTCTCCAGTAAAATTCTCTTTCTGATGTTGACAAATTATTATGTTTTTTGCTTCGTTGAGTTCTTTTGATGTAAGCCATCCAACATAGAATTGTCGTTTTAATTTACCTATAAATCGTTTAACATATACAATCACTCGTTCTAGTTTCCGATATGATGAAAACCTCAGACAAAGTTCATCTAGCCAAGATTCACTTCTAAATTCGCTTGTTGCTAAACTAATCGTCTGCTTATTTTTCGTTGACCAGCTTGATTCTTCAGTATCCAACCACGTAGGCCCATTCCACCACAACTTGCAAATTTTATTCGCAGCCACTCCTCTTGATGCAGCATCTGCAGGGTTACTTTACGTGTCAACATATCTCCAAATAGCAGTAGGTATATTTGACTTAATTTCGTCTACTCTGGTCTTAATAAATCGATCTTTACTTTTGTTGTTGGCTATCCAGGCTAATGTAATAGTAGAATCACTCCAGGCATTGATTTCAATTGGTTGATGAACTGCTAATAAAATTCTACTTATTAGTTTCGACAAAAGATGCGCTGCACAAAGCTCCAATTTCGGTAGTGTTTTCCTGTTCTTAACAGGATTCACTTTACTTTTTCCTGCTACCAAACTAACTGTCTCACCCACTTTAAAATACACAACAGCCGAATACGCCTTTTGGGATGCATCTGCAAACCCATGAATTAATATTTTTGTAGATAAAGAAGTATTATACCACCGAGGAATTTCTATTTTTTGCAAAATTGGTAGTTCTTTTAGTATTTTATTCCATTTTGATTGTAATTCATCATCCAGACATTCATCTTATTCGGTTTTTCTAAGCCATAGTGTTTGAATGAACAGTATAATGCGAGTTGTGAACGGTGAAAGCCAACCTAATGGATCAAAGATTTTCGCCAGTACAGACAAAGCACGTCTTTTTGTAACTTTACCTGCATAATCAGCTTTAATCACGAACATGAATACGTCTTTTCTTGGCTGCCATTGTAGACCTAGTGTTTTAACCATTTCATCATTGTTTATCGGCATTACTTCCAGTATTGTTTTCTCACTAATTTCTTCTAATATCTCGGGACTATTTGACATCCATTTACGCAAAGGAAACCCAAATTTGCTTAATTGTGTTGAAGTTTCTTCCCGAATATATTTACATTCATCTTTAGAATCTGCTCCTGTCATCAAGTCATCCATGTAAAAATCGTTGATAATAATATTTTTAATGCTTTCTTTTGAACAACTCTCACCAATGTATGCTAACGATTTTTTTGCTAAAAAAGGAGCTGACGATGTTCCGTATGTAACTGTAGTTAGCCTAAATTCACCTATAGGTTGATTGTGATTTTCACGCCACAATATATGTTGATAAACTTGGTCTTCAATATTCACTAATATCTGTCGATACATTTTCTCTACATCCGCAGTAACAACATATTTCCAAAGCCTCCATTTTAAAATAATGTCGAAAATATCTTTCTGAAGCTTTGGACCAATTTTTAGGATATCATTCAGGCTGCGTTTATTCGTAGTTTTGGCTGACGCGTCGAATACCACTCGAAATTTTGTGGTGATACTATCTTCTCTTAAAACAGCTTGATGAGGCATATAAAATTTTCCAGTATTTTTAGGAACCCTTATCATGTCACCGCACGTGCTGTATTCTCGCATAAACTCTACATATTTCTGTTTTAATTCAGGATCCTTTGACAATTTTTTTTCAATGTTTAATAATCGTGCCATAGCCTGACTTCTTGAATCTCCAAGCTCCCGATCTTCTTCAAATGGAAGTCTTACCACTAATTTGTTGTCTTTCGTCGTTGTAGTTGTGTTATTAAAACATTTAATACAATTGTCTTCTGAAGTTATTTGGTTAGATTCTGGAACCTCTTCAATCTCCCAAAACTGCTCCAGACCTGTTGCGAGTGCTGCTGTTGATTTATTTGACGGTGCCGATTTTTTCAAAACACCAGACAAAATCCAGCCTAATTTAGTTTTTTGGCCAACAATTGATTCTACTTTTTTAGCTCCTGCAAATTCAACTAACAGTAAATGTATTAAGTCACTGCCAATCACTATATCAATCCTATCTGACTTGTTAAAATTCGGATCGGCCAAGGTATAATTTTCCCACTTACTTAAATCGTAGTCGAAAGATACGACAGGTTGCACTCCCACTAAAGATGACGGAAGTACCAGCGCCTCAATATTAAATACTTCATTGCTGATCGTTCGTGGTCTTATTTCGAGATTTACTTTAGCTTTCGCTGTTGCTACTACGGTACCGCAATATCCAATTAAGTTAGTTTTTGGAGTCTTCATTTTAGGTAGTTGCAAAATTTGTACAGCTTCTTCCGAGATTGAAGTATCTTGTGATCCTTGATCAATTAACGCTCGCAAAGTAACTAACTCTCCGTGGATGCTTCTAACTTTTACTAAAGCAGTAGCTAATAAAGATGTACCTATTTCCTTTTTAGCGATATATGAACTGGATGCATCTTCTTTTGTTGTTTGGAACTTGTTAGTGTTAGGATAGTCGACATGCAGTAGTACATGATGACCTTTACCACATTTGTTACATTTTATAGATGACTTGTAACATTTTTTCTCTACTGAATGATACAGGCATATGAAACAAATTTTTGTTTTGTTTGCCCATGTTCGCCTGTCTATAACATTCAGTTGCAAAAATTTTCTGCATTCTGCAACTTTGTGACCTTTGTTTTTGCAAAAGGCACAAAGAGTAGTTGCGTTGTCTGTTGAAGCAGTATGTTTAGAAGATGATTTTTGTTGGTGCGTGATTGGATAATTTTTTTTCTTAAATGTCTCTTGTGCTTGCGCCATTTGCTCTAGAAAATCAAGCACGTCTTCAAGCTTTTGAATTTTTTTTGTTTTCTTAACACTGTATTCATACTGTTGAATTGCTTCGCTATCGAACTTTCGAATTAATATTCTGGCTATCAAAGGCTTAGAATCTTCCATATTGAGCCCCATCTTAGTTAAGGATCTTACACAAGTTGCTGTAGTGTCCAATAGTAATCGAATATTTGCTGGATTTTCACTATTTAACTTTGGCTGATCTAACAACGTGTCAACCAAGTTGTCAAATAATGTTCTTTTGTTCTCATAGCGGCTTCTCAACATTTCTAGCGTGTCATCATAATTATCTTCTGTACAATAAAAATGTGAAACCAACTTTGCAGCGTTCCCTTTTAGCAGACTTTTCAATCGCTGCATTTTTTCTGCTTTTGATAGATATTCATTTTTATGAACCAATGTGTCGAATAGGTCATAAAATGAAGACCATTCGCTACTTCCGTCTTCAAAGTAAGGAATTTTTATTTCTTGTAGTTTTGGTGTTGATGGCGGCATGAATTGTTGTTTTTCATCTTCTTTTATTTGAGCTTTAATAGTTCTAAGAGCGTCAAAATATAATCCGATTGTTCTGTTGTTACTACTCACTGCTTCTTGACTCTTTCTTACAGTATCGTTGAAGCTTTTCTGAATGCTATTAAATCTGAAATCTAGTTCTTTTTCTAAGATTTCTGGAAGCTTGTTAAACTTGATAATCGATATTTCACCCTCTATGAAATTTCTAAACTCTTTTGAATTTTCAAGGAAAACACCGATCTCATAGTTACCTGCTGATAGAATTTCACCGGCTATGGTGCTTTCTTCTCGTGAACCACCTTCGCTAGCTGAAACCCTTTCTTCTAATTTTCCGGCTGCTGAAATGGAGTCATCTTTTGACACATCTTCTATTTGCATACCGCGAATTTTCATTACTATTGCTTCAATTTCAGAATAATAGTCAATTTCAAAATAACTGCCATCCTTTATGCCGGCTTCCACCAACCTCTTATGATTGCTGTGGAACTCTAGCCAATAGCTGTCAACAAATCGTTTTGTTTCCACAATTTTTGTCTGCCGCATCAGTCCTGATTAAATTTTATTGATATAGGCTTCCATTGTACCTCCTATTTCTCTTTGTCTCTTCAACAACATTTTTATGGTTTCTTGATTCATTGTGAAAACGATTTCAATTAACTTGCACTGATTCTATTAATTATAAACTTCGAAGGACCAACTATGTTTACTGCTCAAACATATATTTATTCCTAACTCCTTTCTCTAAAAATACATCTACTTATATACTAAATCTTTGATGACAAAAAACATGCTTATCAGTTTTTAAATTGAGTTAATATTACTATTTACACATATCTTATAACTAAAGGAAAACCAAAATATTGCTTATCTTAAAAACTGCAGCACAAGATGTCTTATAACAAAGAGATAAACGTAACCCAAGAAATAGAATGTTTATTTAAAACTGCAGTTTACCGATGTCTTATCGCTAACAAACAATTTGATCTAAGATTATGGTTTACAAATTTCTTATCACTAATAGACAAGGAAAAACTACAAAATTACCGCTCATTAGTGAAATCATCCTAAGTAAATATATCTATACACATTACACATATTGTTATCACTAACAGATAAGGAAAAAATTTAGCATCCCTTAACTAATGAACTTATTTATATCTTAAAATATATTGATAAGTAACCTTAATAAACATTTCTAAATTTCTATGTTCAATTATCTTTGAACAATAGAATTGTAGTGAAGGAGATAGTTATAGTAATGTTATAAAGTGTAAGTAAAAAAAAAAAAGATTACATCATAAAAAAAATTTGAGACCAGTAAACAAAATTGTTTGTAAAATTTTAATTTTTACAGAAATATTTATCTATAAATACACACATTAACCTTTAAAGAATATCAGTGTAGAAATATTATTCAAGACACAAGTATTGATTTTAAAAAATTAAATTAAAAAAAAAATGAGCCAAGTACGTGATGAGTTATTTGACTTCCTTAAGTTATATATATATATATATATATATATATATATATATATATATATATATATATATATATATATATATATATATATATATATATATATATATATATATATATATATATATATATATATATATATATATATATATATATATATATATATATATATATATATATATATATATATATATATATATATATATATATATATATATATATATATATATATATATATATATATATATATATATATATATATATATATATATATATATATATATATATATATATATATATATATATATATATATATATATATATATATATATATATATATATATATATATATATATATATATATATATATATATATATATATATATATATATATATATATATATATATATATATATATATATATATATATATATATATATATATATATATATATATATATATATATATATATATATATATATATATATATATATATATATATATATATATATATATATATATATATATATATATATATATATATATATATATATATATATATATATATATATATATATATATATATATATATATATATATATATATAAGATTAATAGACCGAAAAACTATTAGTTTAAATAATATTTTCAATGAGGATGGATAAACGTACTATAAAAAATATATTTCATCACAATCAAGAACGAAAACCTCAAATATATGATGTGGTTTTTGAGTTTGAATACTTGATCAATTGGAAATTGAAGATTTCATGTGGATTTTCAACAGCTTTTGGTTTTAAGCCAATGTTATGGTTGAATTATAAAAATAAGCAATACATTGGACTGGATAGGGAAGAGTGGTTACATCTTATGTGCTATAAGGAGTATATTCATGATATGCTTAATCGTCGGGATTTTTTAAATTCTGTAAATATAATTGATGATGAAAGTGAGAGGGATGTTGAATATAAGTTTCAATACAAAAGTGGTCTTTGTTTTTTAGTTATCAATCAAGGAAAATAAAAATTGATTCTGATACTTGGCGATCACTAACTCAAATTCGAGTATTTTTTACATCAATTTTATGTTGGAACAACATTCTAAGAAAACAAATCCTTCATTTCTATTATGAATATACCAACCTGCTCCGCTTTAAGCAAAACAAAACTTCAATTCAATGAAATACAAGGAATACATCATTAAAAGGATGTCAAGATTGAACTAACACGACTTTGTTATGAGATTGGAGAAAAAATGCAACATAAGATTATAACTGATGTGAAAATTCATAAATTATATTTAAGGATGGATAATAAATAAAAAACTGAATACAAACATATTTGTTTTTATTGTTTTTTTATTTTTATTTTTCATATAATTGTTTTTATTTAAAGACTAATCTTGCAAATAATACATACAATTTTGGAATACAAATTATGTAGAGAAACATAACATAGGAAATGTTATATTTTTTCTTTTTATTATCTTAATAACTAAACAATATTTCTTAAATAAAAAATAATTTACAATAGACACAAAAATTTTGGCTTAAAACTAAATAATTATAATTGTAGAAATAAATTACACAAACATTAGTTTGTATACATATTTTGCTCATCTTCTTGAAGTTTTTCTATTTCTAAAAGTAACGTATCAAGTTCATAATCTGGAGTTGTTTCATCAATTTCAATATGATGCCATGCATATGTGTTTATACCATCACTTTTGACTTTTCTCTTGTCATCTTGATAACTTAATATTACTTTATGTATTTGCATAGTATATAATTCATGTAACTTAGACTTAAAAGTTAACATATTATCATAAACATTTGATCTGTTAAATAAACAATCTCTATAAGAACTTAGGCTATACTTATCTAAAACACATTTTTTTACTCCTTTCGATTTTTTAATTTCATTTCCATTTTGTACAGTAAAGGAGTACATTTTAGACCGTAGTCCCACGAATTCTTCCATAATCTTATCACAATTCTCATCTTTCATCATACCCAGAACGTTTTTGTTTACAAGAGAAATCCCGTAATCATTTGTTTCTGGATAGTCAGAAGTGTCAAAGCCATGTTCTATATCATTTTTAATGTCTGCGTAAAAGTCTTCAGTTTGTATCGTGTATATGAATGAGTCTGTGTCCATGTAATTTAATTTCAATTTTGACTTGAACTTAGGTTGCATGTAATTATAATGAAAATTATACATCTTCCATTTGGAAAGTTCCAGCACACAAAATCCTAAATATATGGGCTTATTATAACATGTCTGAACTCGATTCATTTGAATCGCTACCATATCTTCTGAAAATATTGCTAAGCTATGAAAATTTGATTTAGATATCCAATTTTGAGCACCCAAACGGTTTCGATTTAATGTTGTCCAACTGGTAACAATCCTCACATCTTTCCTTTTATCCACATTCTCCATGGTTTTCCCATATACTGCGTTGTTGAGCAATTTGAAAAAAAAAATTTTCAAAGTTATTTCTAGCTTCGGCTCTGTATTTAGTATTAAGGTCTATATAATCTTTCAACCATGGAGACTGCTTAAAAGTTAAAACTCTATGTATTTTTTTCAAAATCAAACCATTTTCTAGACATTGTTTAAGTACTCTGTAATGAATGATATAAGAACGTTTTGGCGAAAAATCAGTTATTAGTTTTTTATATTTTGATGTTCCAATTTCCTTGTTTTCGGCGCAGAAAGGAAGATCGTTATGCATATTATGTAAATAAGAAGGGTATTCTAAGTCGACCTCATATACATAACCATCATTTGCATTATCATCTATTAACTGAGGATTAATAATATTTAGTTCTTCGCTTTCTAACCATCTGAATCCTCCATAAGGAAGATGTTCAGACATGGCCCAACCGTAAAGATTGTTTGCATCTAAATACATAAGAAATTTGGAAGGTTTATTTTTATCAAAAGTGTCTAAATACTTATTATTTGCCTTGGAGTATCTTTTACTACATTGGACAATTCCACCTCGTATCCCTCTTTTAAAGAAATTGTACATATCGATATCGGTTATTAGCTCTAATTCAATGTTTGTATGCTTAAGCATAGCATCCCAAGATAGCCCTGGAGCAGTATAGTATTGACAGCGATCCAAGCTATAAATATTTTTACAGACATTTCTAAAATTTTCAAAAATATCCGTTAGGAGAAGCACATCTGTTTTCAAATACAATTCCATATAATCTTTCAAAGTTTTACAGTTAAAAACTGTCCAAACTTCACACGCATGCGCATAGTCTTCAATAGAACATTCTTTGTTATTTAGTTTATTAAAGAAATCTTTTCTAGGTGGAAGTTGCGTTTCATTAAGTTTTTCAAACGAATCAAGATAATCATAGGGAAAAATTCCCTTTCTCCTTATGAGATTAAATTCTTGGCTTGTTTGAAATTGTGCTCTAATAGTATGAAAATCGTTGACGTTAAGATTATTTGCCAACGATTCCAAGCTATCGGCCATAAAACGCATTGTATCAAGAAACCTAAGTTCAAGATCTGTACCATCACTCATATTAATAAACTGAGATAGAGATATATATATATAATTCTTTATTTAACGGAAGGACTTTTATATTTGTCGCAACTTTACTTAATTCTTTCACAAAAAGATGAGAACCATACGATGAATAGTTATGAAAATAAATTGGAATAAACTTGGGTACTTGATAATTTAGGTTGCATCTGTTATGCGCTGCACCTCGATATTTACCGCTTATATGACAATGATCTCTCACACGATCATTGTTTAAGTATTGTCCACATATGTGACAAGTTATCGCACTGTAAAATGCTACATTTTCTTCATCTGTCAAGTTCTCCATTTCAATTGTTTTTGTGAGATAATTGTTATATATATCTTGACAATCTCGATTCAAAAATGTAACAAATTTTTCAGAAGCATCTTTACCCGTATAAATTCTTAGCTTATCCAATGTATTGTCATGCTTACACTTAATGAAATAGCTGAATGCGCAGGGTAAATGTCTCTGATTTAATTTAGTTTTAGTACTTACTTTAAAGTCTATCTGTTGCAAAACACACTCAAATCGGCGTATATAACAAAAGGGACATCTATTTTTCTATGGTGGCTCTTAAATCGCAGTATGGAGTCTTCTGCTTTTGGCATTGTAGTAACTATTTTACCACACTCCATTTTATGTTTCTCCATAATGTTTTTATGATGAGTGTATTGGAGACAGCTGTTGCAAAACAAAAGTCGTTCACAATGTGTCGTTGTTTGCCTTTTTAGTAGTCTGTAAGACATCAAACACCCGTATTTTATTATTTAATTTTAAATACTTTCCAATATATGTATTACTTACTTTGAAATATCTTTTATAAAGATATAGTGATGCCCATCCATGTTTTCCAATAGCAATAAGTTAACATGTTTTGTCTTCTCATTTTGTGTTATGTAAAATGGTCCAATTAGTTCATCACTCTCGTCATCATATCCAAACACATTCACACTAACATCATTCCGCCCCTCAAATTCCTTAATATTTTTTATTGACATCGGAAATCTTAAATTTGAAAAATCAACTATTGTTCCATCTTGTAGCGAAATTATATCCGCACTAATATCTTCAATATTATATGAAGAGCATCGAGTCGGACCATCGATAGCCGAGGTACTCATTGCCGCAATTAAGGCCCACTTAAAACAGTAATTATCACTGTTTTGAATGTTAATGCAAGCATCACGACTAGCAAGCTTCTCCGGTGTGCTAATCCAATGAGCTCCTTTTACTAAAGAAGATTTATTAATATTTAGTTCAGCTCGAACTATGAGAACAAGAGTCCATCCGGAATCTCTCTCCTGGAACTCAGACATTTTATTTTGAATTTCTGTGATCTGCTTACAGAACAATTCTCTCACGTCATCTGCTCTAGTCAACAAGCTCATTTTTGCTGTATGTACTATTGTAATTATTTCTAACTCTTCACCAACAATTTTTAGATATTCTGCAACTATACCTATATTAAATTTTAATATAGTATGTTGCTTCAAATGGTATTCAAGCCTCTCTATAAAAGTCGATTCATTTTCGACAATGAAATCTTCAAAGAGAAAATGATCCTTTTTATTTTGTATTCCATAACAAATAATATTGTTTTTAAATGCTTTCCAAATTTCATAATATTCTCCATCAATGTTGATATTATTATTTGTTTATCTACTTTCAAAATCATTTGAACCTTGCTGCTGCTGTTGTTGTTGTTGGTGTTGTTGAGGGTAATGTTGTAGTGTTTGGTGTTGGTCAGTATTTGAATACCAATGTATTGGAGTAGGAGGTTCCTGCAAATTTGGGTACCATTCCATGGGAGTAGCAGTTTGCTGCCAATATATTTGTAGTTGTTGTTGTTGTTGGTCTTGATGGGGATATTGCTGATGAGCATATTGTTGATGACGATATCGATGTTGTTGGTGAAGACATTGTAGTTGTTGTTGTTGTTGTTGTTTTTGATGAGGATATTGCTGATAAGGATATTGATGCTGTTCTCGATGATGATATTGTTGATAAGGATATTGATGCTGTTCTCGATGAGGATATTGTTGATAAGGATATTGATGCTGTTCTTGATGAGGATATTGTTGATAAGGATATTGATGCTGTTCCTGATGAGGATATTGTTGATAAGGATACTGATATTGTTGAGCATATTGCAGTTGTTGAGGATAAGTGAAGGCTGTATGTTGATGATTATTCAGTTCTTGATTTGAGTCTCGACTTATGACCACTCAGTTCTCCACACCATGATTTTGGATATGGTCTAAAAAGCACTTTTGGTATTTATATACCTTGTTACATATATAACATGTATATACCAAAGTATTCATTTTATTTAATTTATATAATATATATTTTTAATATTATTATATTTATTATTTTTTATTCAAAAGTCACTTTGATCGTTTACTTTAACACGTTTCACACTATTAAAAGCGAAATTATTGAGGATTTGACACGACTCTTTGTAGATACAATGCTGTACTTGCTGCTAGATTAGAAACCTTCTCAATTTATACGAATTACGATAAAGTCCTTAAGAGTCAATAGACAGAGACAGAGACAAATGTCAGCAAGCAGTGAAAATAACAACCCAGTGAAAATAACAACCAATCTTTGACAATCCTCAATATCACAAACTTCATACACACGCACGAGCATAACGTTAGCTCCCATGAGCACGCATCTCTAATTCCCTTTGACAATCCTAAATATGTTACACTTCAATTTGTCCAACCTTCAAATAAGTTCATTGCTCATAAATTACATATTTTATTCATCTCTTCAAACTCTATAAACATAGGAAATAGAAAAATCAAACTAAATAAAACCAACAACAAAAAACATTCTTAGATTCCCTCACAAGCATACATAATTTCTTTCTCAAATACCCTTCTGCAACCGTTTAACAAACGAAAAACCATACTACGTACAAACAAAAGAATAATACAAAAAAACTAAAGCAACATTTTCTCAATCCACACACGCACACACAATCTAAAATCATACAGCTACTGCAACCGCTTAACAAACGAAAAAACATACTACGTACAAACAAGCGCACCTGCGTGCCTACATACATAACTATGCACATAGAAGGGCGGATATCAAACCATAAAATTAAAAACAAAAACACATCGACGCACCGACATCAAAGTATCCTTATCTATGTACAAACCATCCATAACCCTCGTCACTTCAAACCATTGACAGTAATTAACATAAAATGTAAATTTTAGCCCATAAATTACAAAATTTCGATTTTAATTACCCAAATTTGACAATTTTAATGGCTCGGGCACATACATTTCTATACTACTGTTGTATGTTCTTTTATCTTATTCCATTTTTCATATATAACATATATGGCAAAATCTACTGGAGTAATAGGAAATAATGATACAACATCAAGTGATATTAATTTTTCATTATTATCAATTCTTACAGATTTAATTCTATCTTTGAATTGACTAGAGTTAGCTACATTATATTTCGAATCTACTGTTAATTTTCTTAAAAAATTTGTAATATATTTACACAATTCATAAGAAGGAGAGTTAATACTAGAACAAATAGGTCTTAAGGGAAAATTTTCCTTATGGATTTTAGGTAATCCATATAATCTTGGAGCTATAGCCTCATTAGTTTTAAGTCTATATTTCTCTATACTAGTAATTATCTTCTTTTTGAAAAGTTCTTCAGTAATATCATTATTTAGTCTCTGTAATTTAGATGTTGGATCCTTACTCATAATTTTATATGTTGTAACATTACTTACAATATCATCAATCCTTAAATTATAATCATTCCTGTTCATTGCAACAGTTGTATTTCCCTTATCAGCGCTTAAAACAACGATGTTTATATTACGTCTCAAAAAATTCTCACTAGCTTTAACTTTATCTATTAAAAATCTATCCCTATTTGTTAATCTAATTCTCTTAATATGATTATCAATAACTGTAGTAAGCCTTGATCTGGCCATTTCCTGTTCATTTCTATCCTGCAGAGTCTGAACAAAGTCTTCCCCGTCAGATATTATCTTCATAATTGGAAAGTTTTCTTCTTCAACAGGTAAAGCATACTTTTTTCCTAAAGAAAAGATGTATTGCACATCTATTGGTATTTCTGAGTCAGACTTATTAGCTAACCAATTTTTATTAAACCTAATTCCTAATTCTTGTTTTTGCAAATTAATAAGACAATTGAATTTATTTATATGTACCTGTTTAGTTTTCATTATTAATGCAAATGCTAATACATCTTCGTATTCTAGAAAATTGTTCAATTCTTCATTGTTTAAAAATCTTCTTAAACTATTTTTTAACGAAAACAACTCCTTGCATTAAGAATTTTGCTTTGTAGTCCTCGTATATAACTCATAATTGTATTTTTAATTGATGTTTGACCGTGAAAATTTTGAGAAATATTTGTAGTAACGTTTTTTATAAATTTAGGTATAATACCTGATTTTCTGCAACGCATTAAAAACGTAATAGTAGCCTTACACTTGATAATTTTATCTTTAATCGTCTTTAATCTATTTACTAGTCGTCTCATTACTTCATTCTTCTTAAAATTACCGTTGAAAACTCTCCTGTTGCGAGTATTATTATAACATCCTCCCTCTTCATTTCTCTTTAATCTATTATAGTTTACTCTCCTATAACCATTATTCCATTGTGGTCTTTCTCCAAACATATTTTTTTGCTAATATTATGGCGGTCTAGGCTCACCGTTATTGTAAATTTTATTCAAACTAATTTCTTCGACCTTAGTTAATTATTTATATTTATTAAGCGAGCTTAAGGTCTTCTTTTTTATAAAAAGTTTTAATGATCCAATATTTCGCCACTTCTTTGTGCGGCTTCTTCAGGGAAATATGTGTAATTGTCAATAAATATTAATAACATTAAAAGTTTTAACAAATTTCAAATAAATAAAAAAAAGTTTTTTTTTTTCAAATAAAAAAAAATTGTCAAAATGAAAAATTTAACAATTCTTAATTATACACAACAACGGAAACAAAATAATATAAATAGATTTTAATAATTCAATTTCCGTTTTTGTTTTTATGTAATAAATATATATAGGTATGCGCTACACTACCTGTATCTGCTCTAAAATTTATCCTTTTACTTGTTGGAATGTTTATAATCTGCAGCATTTCTAACATAAAACGTCCTTTTTTAATTAATTTCCGTATTTAAAATTGCTACACTATTAAAATCGGGACTATGATTTGAATAAAAACAATGGGATGATAAGGCTGTTTTTTTGTGAAACTACAGTGTTTCTGTATTTTTGATCTGATCTATGTCCAGCTAATCTAGTCTTCAACTTATTTTTAGATGTACCTACATATACCTTCCCACAATTTTCTGTACTATTACCACTGCATGGTATTCTATAAACTAAATTAGATCTGTCTAATTTTGGTATTTTAAATTTGGTCTTACTATATAATTTGCCTAATGTGTTGTACATCTTATGTGCAATTCTATATTTATTATTGTCAAATATTTTAGATTTTTCTAATCTTTCAGACATTCCGGGTACATATGTCAATGATTTATAAATTTTTGACTTAGAAACAATGACTGAACATCTCCTCTGATATATATATATATATATATATATATATATATATATATATATATATATATATATATATATATATATATATATATATATATATATATATATATATATATATATATATATATATATATATATATATATATATATATATATATATATATATATATATATATATTGTCTTATTAATTCGCAAGACAAGTGAATAAGGAAACTATTAGTATTTAATATATCTAAAATTATTTTTCTATTTTTCTCATTAAATTCCAAATCACTTATTGATAATATTCTTTCTATTAGATTCTTTGCAGTATTAATAATTATTCGTTTTGGATGTCTAGAGTAATAATTAATTATTCTACTTGAAGAAGTTGGCTTTTGGTACCAATCAATTTATAAGCTATTTATTCTCGGTATTACTAGTGTATCTAAATATGGGAGTCTTGAGTCACATTCTTTCTCAATTGTAAATTTAATATCCGGCTGATAAGAATTAAAGGTTGATAACATAATATCTATTTCGTTTTCTGAAATAATGCAAAATAAGTCATAACTATTGGTTTAATGGGAAATTTTTCAATATATTCATCAAGTAATTTCTCCATTACTATATCAGCCACAATTGGCGAAGCAGCGGATCCCATTGGAAGACCTTTTAGTTGTGTATATATTTTATTATTGCATTGAAAATATCTGTTATCAATTATACAAAACTTTACAATGCGCAAAAACAATTATTTTCCCATTTTTGTATGTTCTTTTATCTTATTCCATATGTATTAATGAATATGTAAAATGGTTACATGAAGAATATTTTAAATATTTGGAATGTTTTAAATATTTGAATTCTTTTAAATTTTTTAATTTTTGATGTTTTAATTCTTTTTGAGATTTTGTTATTTGTGAAATTTTTTTGATAGTTAAACATTTTTTCAATTTGTCAAATAATTTTAATTTTGCAATTGTATTAGCAGAATTTAAAAGTTTTTCATTTCCTGAAGAATCTACGCAAAGTTTTAGCGAAATATTGAACATTTAAATAAATAAAGAATTTTGTTATTGTTATTTTATATAATATTGACCTTATAGCTTAAATAAATAGTTATATATAAAATATATATATATATATATATATATATATATATATATATATATATATATATATATATATATATATATATATATATATATATATATATATATATATATATATATATATATATATATATATATATATATATATATATATATATATATATATATATATATATATATATATATATATATATATATATATATATATATATATATATATATATATATATATATATATATATATATATATATATATATATATATATATATATATATATATATATATATATATATATATGTATTCATATATATATATATATATATATATATATATATATATATATATATATATATATATATATATGTATTCATATATATATATATGTATTCATATATATATATATATATATATATATATATATATATATATATATATATATATATATATATATATATATATATATATATATATATATATATATATATATATATATATATATATATATATATATATATATATATATATATATATATATATATATATATATATATATATATATATATATATATATATATATATATATATATATATATATATATATATATATATATATATATATATATATATATATATATATATATATATATATATATGTATTCATAAAAAGTAGATGCATTAAAAAATTTTAATTTATTTAGCTTACATTGAGCTCTCTTCAGATGATAAATCTAAATCAACAACACCTACATATATCCATCTTACTGTTTTTTTTAACAAAAATGTCTAAAGTTTGTTGAATTTTTAATGATTTTTTTGTTGATATATTTTTTTGTAACAACTAATGGCTTGATCAATGGATGGTGTTACGCCCGTGCTACGGTTTTCGTCAGGATCGTTTTAGAACGTTTTCAGAAAATATATCCATTGCTTGGGAAATTAATTGCATAGCTTTGGAAATATTGGCGATTGTTAATTTTTTTTCTTCTAATGCATCATCACTTATTATGACATCTTCATCTGAAACATGCTGAATATCAATGGCTAATAAATTTTCATTATCAAGCTCCTCATCGTGAGACAGCAAAAATTTATTAATATCACCTTCCTCCATTCCGTCAAATTCTGCTTCTTTAGCTAAATTAGCCAAGTCATTACTAGCGTTTGGAACATCATCGATAGCATCTTCGTCTCCATTAATAAGTTCTGGCCATAATTGCCGCAAACTCGCTTTCATGGAGAACGCCTTAACTTCGTCCCAAGATAAATGTATATTTTCAATAGCTTTCACTATGTTGTAGTTTTTCCAGAAGTCTTTAATAGAGAGTTTATCATTTTTGTCTGTTGAATCAAGAAGTAGCCGAAAAGTTCGGCGTAAGTAGTAAATTTTAAAGTTTAAAATTGCGCCCTGCTCCATAGGTTGAATAAGTAATGTTGTGTTAGGCGGCATAAAAACAACTTTTACATGTGCGTTATCGACTAACAAAAGCATTTTGAACTCAATTTGTTGAGAGGAACAATGGCGTTTAAGCTCAGGAACGGCACAATTTTCTAACCAATCTATAAACAGGGTTGCGGTCATCCAAGCCTTTTTATTAGAGCGCTAGTGTACCGGGAGGTCTCTTTTGTTTATACTTTTCATTGCCCTTGGATTTTCTGATTGGTATATCAAAAAAGGTTTAAATTTAAAATCTCCTTCTGCGTTTCCACAAAAAAGAAGTGTTAGCCGGTCCTTGGCGCCTTTATATCCAGGGCATGTTTTCTAATTTTTTGACAAGTAAGTTCTTGATGGTAACCGTTTCCAAAAAAGGCCTGTTTCGTTGGCACTCAAAATCTGCATAGCAGAATACCCTCCATTTTCAATTATGGCTTTCAGCTCAAGCTTAAACTTTTCTGAAGCTACTGAGTCTGCACTGGCTGCAGGGTGACCGTTGAAGATTTTGAAAAAGTGGCATAAAAAGGGGATCTTAAGGAAAAAAGTGGCACCAAAAAGGGAATTTTTCGAAAAAAAAGGGGCAACTTTTTTAAAAAGGGAATAGTTGAACCAAATTCCAGTATTTAATGAATTTCTAGGGCATACAATACTTTTGCAATAAAATTAATCAAAAATGAAATTATGACAATATGTCAAATAAATTTCATAAAGGTTTAAAATTAATCAATTTTGATGTTTTTTTTTATATAAAACAGAAAGAATTTTCAGCACCAACGAAGTACGCCGCTTTATAACGAAATATTTAAACAACACATCGTACAGTAAAAAAACTCATACTAAAATACAAAGTACCACTTCATAAAAAAGGGGCAGAAAGGGGCATAATGTTACAAAAGGTGGCAGATTTAGGTAATTTTAAAAAAGGGGCACTAAAAGTGGCAAGGCAGTTGAAAAAGTGGCAAATTGTCACTTTGGTCGCAAAACGGTCACGCTGACTGGCTGACTCTCCTTTTAATGCCACATTATGTAAATTTGCCCGTGTCTGAAAGCGGTTAAACCAACCGTTGCTTTCTTCGAAATCATCAGAATTTCCGTTACTACTAGATGCAATATTTTTCTTAAGGTCGGAGTAAATAGAAAGAGCTTTATTTTTTATTTTTGATCATATATCCAAATTGAAAGAAGTGACTCCATCTTAACCAATAAGGGATTTCTTGCTATAGTATATTGTAGAGATGTGCAAATGTCGTGAATTTTTCGTGTCAGGCGTGATTCACGCGTGACTCACGCGTTATCGTGATTAAATTAAAAAATAATCACGCAATCGTGCGTGAGCGTGATTTACAAATTAAATACCGTGCGTGATCGTGCGTGATTTTAAAAATTTAATTTTCACGCACTCACGAAATTACATTTCGCAGCTTGCTGAAAAAAATTTCCTCTTTACTCCTACAATATTTTCATTTAATTTGCGAATTTTATACGACATTTCTGATAAGTTTCTAATTTCGTCAGAATTCGTAGCGAGTTTCGGCAAAGTTCTTAGAATTTTCTCAGATAAAGAGGTTCGTTTTCTTGTTAACCGCTCATATGGACCGTCTTCGAATACGAACTCGGCATCTTCTGCAGACTTTCTGCCCTACTTCGGACCGAAAGTACGTGTGTCGACAGCAAGAGAAACCCAGTGAACCTTTTATGCCGAAATGTCTGACATCAGGAAAAATAGGTTTCCACTCGTAAGCTGAAGACAACCCAGCACACAAAAAGTCAAAACGTTTGAAATACGATATATCGCTTATTTACTGAAACAGCGGACACAAAGATTTTGTCTTCTATGATATTTCGCACCACGGCGTCACTTCCCTACGGTAAATGGAACTGACACAAAACAAGTCACGTGACTGATCCCCAGGTGATAGGGACCAGACCGAGTTCTAACACTTCCCATGAAGCGGGCTAGCCACTTATATGGGGATGGCCTAGGATGGGGTTAATTGATGCTTTGTATGCACCTTGTAACTTGTCTCTGAACTATCTTATGGTGTCCTAATCGGTGTCGAATAATATAAGTTATATATTATATTATTATATTATTTCAAAATTCAGCTGTAATTATCGATTAATTTATTTTTTTATTCTTACAAATCCAAATAGAAATCGTATTTTATTTTTAAGCGGTGTTTTTGATAGGATTCGAACCGACAACCTACGGCATGACAGGCTAGTACACTACCCACTCCACCACAGCGGAAATAATATTTCAATGTTATAAATACTAGTTAAGCTGGAGTTAATATCTGAATATAATTACCGAACATTGAAGGGAGACAATTAATAGTATATAGATACTATGTGATAGGCCTTAGATCCAGGTGCATCGAATTTGTTCAGTGCCGTTTACTACAATACTAGCCGGAGTACCAACTAAATTTGCTCAAAATGGTTAATATGTGACCATTTACACAATATGTCTTTTTTCACCATTCACTACTCCTTATTTTTGCTACCAGTCTCATTTTCTCAAGTCATAGGATGAGTACTTCTGGATCAATTGTCACCAAATTTTCCGCAGGGTTACTAAAGATTCTATGTAATACGAATTTTTACGAAATATTTTGCAAATCTGGTACATAAACTAATATTAGAAGCTACATAACTTTCATATTTAATAAATGACAGCTTACAAATACACCAAAATGAAAGCTTGGAAGGCTCCCTATAAAATAAAATATTGAGTACCGTTATGTTGTCCAATCTAATATGCCGGTGTTTTTAAGTAAAAAGACAGGCGAAAAATGCTTAAAATTCCATTTCACTCATAGTGGGTTAATGGCTTTGAAAATATTGAAAGTATTTCATACAATAAACGCATACATTTTAAAATAAAATCTACTCCAGCATGAGTTAATATACTATTTAATATATAAATAAAGGTACATAAGCTTTTTTAATGTAACACTGACGATTATGTGTAAAAATAAAGAACGAAAATACTGTTAATACTCTCTTCAACAAACTGATGTATCGGAATTGTATGGTGTTTTGCATCAAATATTTGAAAAATAATAGGAATTATAACTTTTTTAAGAAATTGTTGTAGTTCGCAGTTATGTATGTGTATTGAGCGTTAATCTTTTTAGTATGCTTCAATAATCAGTTTAATTAATAAAATAACAGCGTAGGGTTGCACTTCTAAATATTTAAAAGTTTTGCGAACTTTTTTAAATAGTTTAAATTGCAAAAACTTTCATCAATCAATAATAATGTATTGTAGTTTTTAATTTAATTGAAATTTCTTAGTGTGTAAATAAGGAGTTTATGTTAAAACTTATCGAAGATTATACATCTGATTTGTTTTAAATTCGTAAGAAAATATATTGAGCATTACGTTAACAAAATTCTTAAATATAATTATCTATAAATTTTAGGGTGGTAAAAAAGTTAACAGCAGCTGAAGGGCAGAAACGATATGGAGAGCATTATCCGTTCAGAAATTTCTTATTTGCTTTCAAAAATCATTCCCAGAACAACCGTGAAAGCAAATGTAACGCTCAATCCACAAAAATTAAAAAAAAAATCGAAAAATTTTATATAATATTAGGATCCATTGAATGAGGTGAAAACTATAACATCTTCTCATATTTCTATTAATTAAATTGATAAAGTTAAAAAAAGAAAATGAAAAACCCAAAATGAACACTCACAATGAGAATCCCCATGGATATTATTTCAAAAACTCGTTTTCATATGAACACTAAAAAATTATTAAAAGTTTAATGTTCGATGTGTGTTTTTGTGAGATATAAAAAAAATAAATATCGTGAAAGCTCAAGATTTTGTCGTGCGTGAACGCGCGTGATAAAATGAAATTTGATCGTGAGCGTGCGTGTTCGTAAGAGTCTTAAATTTTGCTGTGCGTGAGCGTGCGTGGAAAAAATATTTTTTTCGTAATCGTGCATGATCGTGAGCGAAAATTCAGTCACGCGCACATCTCTAGTATATTGTTTAGATTGGAGTGGTGTGACAATTTCAGCTAATTGATTTATTTTATCACTGTCTCTGTTGCAAATTGTTCCTACTGTTATAGGTGCTAGTCCAAGAGCTCTTCCTATATTAACAGCTTTCTCTCCCTATTTAAAACTTTTATTACGTTTAATTTGAATTCCAAACTTATTACTTTTCTTTTACTTTGACTCATTTTTTACGTCTTTAACGTATTTTGGCGAATCGCAAACTAATTCATGCCATAACCACACAGTTGTTCTTAGCACTACTTATACATATATTTCACGCAATTTGAACATTTCTTAACGTACAGGTAACGATCAGTGTTGCCAGAAGGTGTAAAAATGCTAAAAGACAGAAAAGAAGCTAAATCAAGCACTACAAATGCTGAAAGTGGTAATACACAATACTGCAGTAAAAAATTTAACCATTTTTAGCGACGCAAATCGAAATCAAAACGACGCAAAACGGAAACAAAACGACGCAAATCGAAATCAAAACGATGCAAATCAAATCGAACCGACGCAAATCGGGGTCAAACGACGCAATTTGAAATTGCAACGACGCAAATCGAGTTTTTCCAGTTTTTAAAAAGCAACACAAATCGATATATATATATATATATATATATATATATATATATATATATATATATATATATATATATATATATATATATATATATATATATATATATATATATATATATATATATATATATATATATATATATATATATATATATATATATATATATATATATATATATATATATATATATATATATATATATATATATATATATATATATATATATATGTATATATAAATATATATATATATATATATATATATATATATATATATATATATATATATATATATATATATATATATATATATATATATATATATATATATATATATATATATATATATATATATATATATATATATATATATATATATATATATATATATATATATATATATATATATATATATATATATATATATATATATATATATATATATATATATATATATATATATATATATATATATATATATATATATATATATATATATATATATATATATATATATATATATATATATATATATATATATATATATATATATATATATATATATATATATATATATATATATATATATATATATATATATATATATATATATATATATATATATATATATATATATATATATATATATATATATATATATATATATATATATATATATATATATATAAATATATAGATATATGTATATATATTTCGATTTGCGTTGCTTTTTAAAAACTGGAAAAACTTGATTTGCGTCGTTGCAATTTCAAGTTGCGTCGTTTGACCCCGATTTGCGTCGGTTCGATTTGCATCGTTTTGATTGTCAAAATGAAAAATTTAACAATTCTTAAATATACACAACAACGGAAACAAAATATTATAAATAGATTTTAATAATTCAATTTCCGTTTTTGTTTTTATGTAATAAATATCTATTGGTATGCGCTACACTAGCTGTATCTGCTCTAAAATTTATCCTTTTACTTGTTGGAATGTTTATAATCTGCAGCATTTCTAACATATAACGTCTTTTTAAATTAATTTCCGTATTTAAAATTGCTACATTATTAAAATCGGGATTATGATTTGAATTAAAACAATGGGATGATAAGGCTGTTTGTTTGTGAAACTACAGTGTTTCTGTATTTTTGATCTGATCTATGTACAGCTAATCTAGTCTGCAACTTATTTTTAGTTGTACCTACATATACCTTCCCACAATTTTCTGTACTATTACTACTGCATGGTATTCTATAAACTAAATTAGATCTGTCTAATTTTGGTATTTTATCTTTGGTCTTACTATATAATTTGCCTAATGTATTGTACATCTTATGTGCAATTCTACATTTATTATTGTCAAATGTTTTAGATTTTTCTAATCTTTTAGACATTCCGGGTACATATGTCAATGATTTATAAATTTTTGGCTCAGAAACAATGACTGAACATCTCCTCTGATATATATATATATATATATATATATATATATATATATATATATATATATATATATATATATATATATATATATATATATATATATATATATATATATATATATATATATATATATATATATATATATATATATATATATATATATATATATATATTGTCTTATTAATTCGCAATACAAGTGAATGGGGAAACTATTAGCATTTAATATATCTAAAATAATTTTTCTATTTTTTTCATTAAATTCCAAATCACTTATTGATAATATTCTTTCTATTAGATTCTTTGCAGTATTAATAATTATTCGTTTTGGATGTCTAGAGTAATAATTAATTATTCTACTTGAAGAAGTTGGTTTTTGGTACCAATCAATTAATAAGCTATTTATTCTCCGTATTACTAGTGTATCTAAATATGGGAGTCTTGAGTCACATTCTTTCTCAATTGTAAATTTAATATCCGGGTAATAAGAATTAAAGGTTGATAACATAATATCTATTTCGCTTTCTGAAATAATGCAAAATAAGTCATCAACATACTTTGTCATAACTATTGGTTTAATGGTAAATTTTTCAATATATTCATCAAGTAATTTCTCCATTACTATATCAGCCACAATTGGCGAAGCAGGGGATCCCATTGGAAGACCTTTTAGTTGTGTATATATTTTATTATTGCATTGAAAATATCTGTTATCAATTATACAAAACTTTACAATGCGCAAAAACAATTCTTTTCCCATTTTTGTATGTTCTTTTATCTTATTCCATTTTTCATCTATAACATTTATGGCAAAATCTACTGGAATAATAGGAAATAATGATACAACATCAAGTGATATTAATTTTTCATTATTATCAATTCTTAGAGATTTAATTCTATGTTTGAATTGACTAGAGTTAGCTACATTATATTTCGAATCTACTGTTAGTTTTCTTAAAAAATTTGTAATATATTTACACAATTCATAAGAAGGAGAGTTAATACTAGAACAAATAGGTCTTAAGGGAAAATTTTCCTTATGGATTTTAGGTAATCCATATAATCTTGGAGCTATAGCCTCATTAGTTTTATGTCTATATTTCTCCATACTAGTAATTATCTTCTTTTTGAAAAGTTCTTCAGTAATATCATTATTTAGTCTCTGTAATTTAGTTGTTGGATCCTTACTCATAATTTTATATGTTGTAACATTACTTACAATATCATCAATCCTTAAATTATAATCATTCCTGTTTATTGCAACAGTTGTATTTCCCTTATCAGCGCTTAAAACAACGATGTTTCTATTACGTCTCAAAAAATTCTCACTAACTTTAAATTTATCCATTAAAAATCTATCCCTATTTGTTAATCTAATTCTGTTAATATGATTATCAATAACTGTAGTAAGCCTTGATCTGGCCATTTCCTGTTCATTTCTATCCTGCAGAGTCTGAACAAAGTCTTCCCCGTCAGATATTATCTTCATAATTGGAAAGTTTTCTTTTTCAACAGGTAAAGCATACTTTTTTCCTAAAGAAAATATGTATTGCACATCTATTGGTATTTCTGAGTCAGACTTATTAGCAAACCAATTTTTATTAAACCTAATTCCTAATTCTTGTTTTTGCAAATTAATAAGACAATTGAATTTATTTATATGTACCTGTTTAGTTTTCATTATTAATGCAAATGCTAATACATCTTCGTATTCTAGAAAATTGTTCAATTCTTCATTGTTTAAAAATCTTCTTAAACTATTTTTTAACGAAAACAACTCCTTGCATTAAGAATTTTGCTTTGTAGTCCTCGTATATAACTCATAATTGTATTTTTAATTGATGTTTGACCGTGAAAATTTTGAGAAATATTTGTAGTAACGTTTTTTATAAATTTGGGTATAATACCTGATTTTCTGCAACGCATTAAAAACGTAATAGTAGCCTTACACTTGATAATTTTATCTTTAATCGTCTTTAATCTATTTACTAGTCGTCTCATTACTTCATTCTTCTTAAAATTACCGTTGAAAACTCTCCTGTTGCGAGTTTTATTATAACATCCTCCCTCTTCATTTCTCTTTAATCTATTATAGTTTACTCTCCTATAACCATTATTCCATTGTGGTCTTTCTCCAAACATATGTTTTTGCTAATATTATGGCGGTCTGGGCTCACCGTTATTGTAAATTTTATTCAAACTAATTTCTTCGACCTTAGTTAATTATTTATATTTATTAAGCGAGCTTAAGGTCTTCTTTTTTATAAAAAGTTTTAATGATCCAATATTTCGCCACTTCTTTGTGTGGCTTCTTCAGGGAAATATGTGTAATTGTCAATAAATATTAATAACAATTAAAAGTTTTAACAAATTTCAAATAAATAAAAAAAGGTTTTTTTTTCAAATAAAAAAAAAATAAAAAAATTGTCAAAATGAAAAATTGAACAATTCTTAAATATACACAACAACGGAAACAAAATAATATAAATAGATTTTAATAATTCAATTTCGGTTTTTGTTTTTATGTAATAAATATATATAGGTATGCGCTACACTACCTGTATCTGCTCTAAAATTTATCCTTTTACTTGTTGGAATGTTTATAATCTGCAGCATTTCTAACATATAACGCCCTTTTTTAATTAATTTCCGTATTTAAAATTGCTACACTATTAAAATCGGGATTATGATTTGAATAAAAACAATGGGATGATAAGGCTGTTTTTTGTGAAACTACAGTGTTTCTGTATTTTTGATCTGATCTATGTCCAGCTAATCTAGTCTTCAACTTATTTTTAGATGTACCTACATATACCTTCCCACAATTTTCTGTACTATTACCACTGCATGGTATTCTATAAACTAAATTAGATCTGTCTAATTTTGGTATTTTAAATTTGGTCTTACTATATAATTTGCCTAATGTATTGTACATCTTATGTGAAATTCTATATTTATTATTGTCAAATATTTTAGATTTTTCTAATCTTTCAGACATTCCGGGTACATATGTCAATGATTTATAAATTTTTGGCTTAGAAACAATGACTGAACATCTCCTCTGATATATATATATATATATATATATATATATATATATATATATATATATATATATATATATATATATATATATATATATATGGGACATTTCATGTCAAGTGACCGAACTTTTGAAACCGATGTCTTCCGATCGGGATGAAATTTGCACCAACGTTAGTCCTATTGGATAGTATTTTAGACACAATTTTTCAACAAGATCGGTCAAGAACTCTCTGAGTTAGAGTGGGTCAAAATTTGACATTTTGGCCATACAGGTGTTTTTTCTCATCTATGTAACTTATTACCTATTGTTCTTAGGAAAATTTGTCCCAAATAGTTTAGATAGCTATTTCTTCAATCTTTCTAAAAAAAAAATTAAAAAAATAAAAAAAAAAATTTTTGATTTTTTTTTTGCAAAATTAAAAATTTTTTTGACTTTTTTTTCAAATCGCACCATTTTTTTTTTTTTTTTTTTTTGCTCAAAAGAAAGCTTAGGTCTTTTCCTTTAAAAGCTTTTTGGTCGCTTTGTGGGATGCGAGTGGGATATCTATCAAAATAAATGTATTGTAACCCAAGACCAAGGTTTTAAAATTTTTGCATACGAACTATTTTGAATTTTTTCCTATTTGTGTGTAAGTGTTTCTAAAACCTCAAAAATAAAACTTATACTGAGAAACTAGACAAATTTACCTTTCCGACGGTATGTAACATACCTAACTAAAATTTCATACCCACGATACTGTAATACCCACAATATGTTAACCTCAGAAATAAAATCAATTTTTTTCTATAGAATTTGGAAAAATTTTTTTTTTATTTATTTTTAATATTAATATTAATATTAACTTAATTAATATACAATAATAATAATAATAATAAAAAGATAAATAATTTAATAAAAGTTAATCTTAAACACATTAGATCCATTTATATCATAACTATTTTTGTACCTAATTTATTGTAGCTGATACCCAGTCATTCATCCAGCTTATTTATCGCCTTTATTTGCTGCTTTTTTTGCCAATCCTTTCTTGGCGTTACTACGTTCAGCTGTTGATTTTGGTGCTGGTTTCTTTTTTGGCTTTGGAAAGAAATCGCATTCAATAGAGGCAGAAAACTTTTTCAACTTGAGGCTTCCATCGTCAAGCGGTATAAAAGCATGGTATTGAGCGGTGCCATCGATTGTTACCGCAGCATCGAATCTGCTCTTCAGTGTTTTCAATGTTTCCTCATGATCCTCTTTGCTACTAAAAACTATTTTAGTTTCTTTAAAATAATTCTTTGCCCAATCGAATAAAGCAGTCGCATCTAAGATACGATGTTGATGCGAGCACTGGAGGCTATACTTCGCTGCGTTTCTTTTGAGGTTTGCTCCAATACCATCACATGCTCCTTTACCATGAGCTGTAGGATGAAAATGCCACTCAGCTGGCATTCGAAAATCTTTTTCATGAGCTATAAGATTTGCGAAGCTGCTTTTGTTTTTAAAATGTTGACGAGCTCCGTCCGAAACGTAGTATACCTTCTCAACTGTGAATTCAGATTTTAGATAATTTAGTATTATTTTCTGGTATTCATAAACTGCAACGGTATCATGTTTTAAATCGTCGGATATGATTGCCATACTTTTGTGTTCCAGTTTTTCATCTTTCTTGTAGTAAATAACTACTGTGAATATAGTTGCTTGGTCGTTATTGAAGTGGAATGCTTGTATGGCATCCTGAAGAACATATTTATAGTTTTCTGCGAAATCATATGAAATAACGAATTCACCAGACTTCAAATGTATCTTCAAATCCTGGATGAATGACCATTGCTGTTTGACTAAAAAGTCATGGGTTCTCAAATTTAGCAATCCAGTACACATTTCATCCGCAAAATCATCCACATTTAAAATGATTGTTTTCAATGTGCATCTTTCAGTCTGAAGCCAAGATTCAAATTTGACCTCCTCAATACATTCTCTATCAAAAGAGTTGATTAAATTCTCTTTGATGAATGTGGTTTCCGGGCAATTTGAACATTCACCTAAGTGGCAAGAAGTTGATGCATTAGAACACATGGTCAATTTAAGGCAATCGCGGTAATCGTGCAAATCTTCTGGCGAATCATCTGTTAAGTTCTTTAAGTTGATTTGCTTCAACATCAGTTTAACATTTTCATGGTAAATGCAAACGCATACTGTGTGAGTTCCGCTGCTTCCTGCCAAAACGCAATGTTTTGGCCTCAGTTGGGTAAATTTTGTGAAGCCAATTTTGACATCCTCGTGTTCAGATTGAAATGTTGCGAATAACTCGTTCAGGTTGCAGAGAACCATTCTCTTCTGCATTTGAACTTTCTTGCCATCGATTCGTACAGACACGCAGTCTTTCTTCCCTGGCATCAGGCGACTCATATCATCTCGCTGATAAAACTGAGTTACTAGAGCTTCAGTTTCGCACTCTAAAGTTTTTCCCTTCTTTTTGTTTGGGAGTGTGAGAATCCCATGCTCAGCAACCAATTTTTTAGCAATTCTTGCTTTTCGTTCAGACGTTCCAAACTCAGTCATTATTTTTGCACAACTCCATGTTGATGGAGCAAGCGTGAGAAGTTGAATTCTTTCAGCTCTACTCTGTGATGTTTTGTATTTCTCTTTTATTTGTTCAAGAACTTCTACTGCATCCTTATGATATTGGTTTTGACACTCATTCTTTGAACTTATACCTTCTACTGAAAAGTTCGAATCACCATCATCATCAACAGTTCTGTCATCATTCTCACAACTACTTTTGTCTTCATCTGAAACAACTTCAACGCAAGCCTCATTACTATTCAAATCCGGTAATTCTTTCAACTTTCCGAGCTCTTTCCTGCATGATCCACAAATTAGCAACTGTTTTGACAGCGTAGGGAATTTTTTTAATAAGCCGTCGGAAATATTTCGCATATCTGATGATCTGTGAAACTTTTTCTTAAAGGGATTAAAACAAAAACTTCCATGAATTTTATTTTCAATCTTAGCCTTTTTAGGAGCCGTAGACATTGTGAAGATTAATTATGTTAGAAATTATGTAAATAAAACACGTCTAAACTTTAACGCTGTTTGTAAAAAACTGATTTCCGAATGTCTTCACAATGACAATAAATAGTTTTTTAAGATCATATAGGTAGCGCATTTTAATGAATGTGTGTAAAATCTTTTATTAGGGTCAAGAAGGGATTAGTGTGGTTTAACCGCATGTTACAAAATAATAATGAAGTACCTATTTTAACCAAATGTTACTAATAATAATAAACTACCTGTTAACTTCACTCACTTTTTAAAGTCAAGTGTCATAAAATAATAAAGAAACTGGCATTTCGGAGAATGGCCATAAAATATTACCACGTGAATCAAAAACTTGTCTCTGGGGCACCTGATATTTTGACAATAAAAATTGCATTCAATATTACGTGAGCTCAAAACTACCTATAGGATTGACAAAAAAGCCGTAATGAAAGGCAAGACTCAGAAAAAATGTTGGGGTGGAAAAATGTTGGGAGTTTAACATATTGTGGGTATTACAGTATCGTGGGTATGAAATTTTAGTTAGGTATGTTACATACCGTCGGAAAGGTAAATTTGTCTAGTTTCTCAGTATAAGTTTTATTTTTGAGGTTTTAGAAACACTTACACACAAATAGGAAAAAATTCAAAATAGTTCGTATGCAAAAATTTTAAAACCTTGGTCTTGGGTTACAATACATTTATTTTGATAGATATCCCACTCGCATCCCACAAAGCGACCAAAAAGCTTTTAAAGGAAAAGACCTAAGCTTTCTTTTGAGCAAAAAAAAAAAAAAAAAAAAATGGTGCGATTTGAAAAAAAAGTCAAAAAAATTTTTAATTTTGCAAAAAAAAAATCAAAAATTTTTTTTTTTATTTTTTTAATTTTTTTTTTAGAAAGATTGAAGAAATAGCTATCTAAACTATTTGGGACAAATTTTCCTAAGAACAATAGGTAATAAGTTACATAGATGAGAAAAAACACCTGTATGGCCAAAATGTCAAATTTTGACCCACTCTAACTCAGAGAGTTCTTGACCGATCTTGTTGAAAAATTGTGTCTAAAATACTATCCAATAGGACTAACGTTGGTGCAAATTTCATCCCGATCGGAAGACATCGGTTTCAAAAGTTCGGTCACTTGACATGAAATGTCCCATATATATATATATATATATATATATATATATATATATGTACCCTACAAGAACTGGTCATATGACTGGCATTGTTGATAGAAATATACATCATTGTGTAGAACAACGTTTCTATCACATTATTACAGGCAATATGAAAAATATGATGGAAGCTTTTGTGTACGTGTGATTTTGCATTTTTTTCTAATGTTATTTCCTAATCAGAGTTGATGGATATACCGGTCATAATTGACTAATCAAACTTGATGGATATACCGGTCATAGTTGACTAATCAAGCTTGATGGGTATATTAATCAATCCTAACGGGTATATAAATACATATCTTATAATAAAACGCGAATTATTACTTTTAACATTATATTTATATACATACTATATTATTATTTTTTATATGTTTTACATATCATTTGTCTCCTGTATGCTATTTGCGCTAGAAAACATCTAAATTTGAAGAAGAGAAATATTTATAAACTAGCTTTTTTTGACCCGGCGATGCACGGGTTAATATGTTGCGGTGGAGAGTTGTGGAGATCCCTACAGGCTTTAGATATTAAAGCAAAATATATGAATTATGATTTTAATACGACCTTTAATGATATAATATTGGCTAGGCGTCTCTACTTTTATAGCAATAGTAATATATTGTTTTTATTCTTATCAATAAAATAAATAAATATTCTCTATTTTTAAAACTAATGTTTGAAGAATAACTTCTATGTCGTATTATAAAAGCGCAATCAATAAATTTATGTATTAATATATATTCTTAAAAATATTGTTATTCAATTATTCAAATATAACTACTGTAGAGGTGATAGGACATTTCTATACACAATATTCGGTGTTCTTCCGTTTGGTGTAAAAATTAGAAAATGTTTAGCACTTGGGACACGTGAGCAGGCTACATATAATTGGCCATTAGAAAAGCATGGTGTTTCAAATTTAAACCTGCCATATTTAGTGGCTGACCCTGTGATTTGGTTATTGTTATAGCGAATGCCAGTTTTACTAGAAACTGCAATTGAAATTGAAATACCAGACTTTTTGACAATATTGGTATACGGGGAATAAAAATATCTTCCCCTTTTGATGAGCCTGTCAAAATTGTTGCTCCAATTAGATTGCGACTAAGATGCGACACTCGAAGTCTTGTTTGGTGCGCTGATGTTTCTCACAAATATAATAGGGACACATATTTTCAACTCAATTTTATGTTGTGGAACTCCAGATATCTCGATAGAGTTCAGAAAATCAGTTCGATATGAAGTAGAATGATCTTCGTTCACTACACTATCAACTGAAGTATCAATTGTAGAAACACCTGAAATTGTTTCCAAAATTTGATGGTTAATTTGTGCTACACAATTGTTTTTCGATGCTAGTATAGCTCTCTCGCCCAACTAATTTCCGTTCTCCTTATTATTGTTAATTTCTGGATAAACTTTGGATATTACCTCTTCTCCTGAAGAAACTAACTTACAAAATCACTTTGGAAACGAAATCTCTCCATTTACATCTCTCAAAACTTGGCCATTTCCAATCTTAAGCAGTTCAGTGGCATGAGCTCCAGCTTCATGGTCATTAAAAAGAGCTACTCCCATATCAGTTGTCAAAGTAATTTTTGAAACCTTGTTCCATAAGGGTGAAGCTTTTAATCAGGCTTTAATTTCATCCGCTGGAGTTCCTCTTGGGACTACGGGTAAAGTTTGTCGAAAGTCCCCAGCAAGCAATACGACCACTCCTCCCATTATCTTATCACAGCTTTTGATATCTTACATACTTCGGTTTAATGCCTCTACTGCATGTCTATGGGGCATAGTACATTCATCCCATTCCAATAATTTACATCTTTGGAGCAATTTTGGTTATATTGCACGTTGGAGATTAAATTTCTGCTAACTCTATTGGCAATTTAAAAGCGGAATGCGCCGTCCGACCACCATTAAGAAGAGGTGCAGCTATACCCGAAGAAGCTACTGCTAGAGCTATATTGGAATCTTTACGAATTTGTTCCAACCAAAGATTTAAGACGAATGTTTTACCAGTGCCTCTCGGTGCATCTAAAAATAATAAAGCTCCATCTCCTTTATTGACTTCGCTTAGAACTTGATCAAAAACTCTTTTTTGTTCAGGTATTAATTTTGGCAACATCTCTTCAATTTGAGCATTTAACGCAGAAATATTGTAGTTAAGTTCTCTTGACAACTCATCAGGCACACTTTCCAATCGATTTGGCCGAGTAATACCAAAGTAACTTACATCTTTTCCTACCATAGCAATCACTTTGTGTTCAATAATTATAAGAGGCTCATTATATATCGTTTCGTCAAAAGTAAGTTCTGCATTGTTTATCTGTTTTCGGCGCCGAATATCCTCGGATAAATCATTTTTATATCGCTCCCAAAGATCCAAAGGTTTTGATAATCTACACATTGCAATCAAAATAGCAAATATGTCCCTCATTTTGCTTGGAGAAGAACATAAAGCAGATTCCTGCATACCTAGTTCCCATTGCCTGTCGTTCTCCATTAGTCCCAATACCTCGCATGCTTCTCGAAAAGTATGGCATTCATAGCCATCAATAGTTTTGAGATCAGAAAAAAATGTTGGTCCCTTTATGTTATGTAGTAACATTCGTAGACAATAGAATTCCATATTGCTAACATGCACGGTGTATACTCGACCAATAGTGTCTCCTGATCTAACTCCTGGCCAGTTTTCGACTATTTTACCAACTTTTCTACGTTTCCATTGTCTTTGAGCGATATTCCAAGAATAAAACCGAGGAGTCTCTGCATAAAACAGCGTCTTAACAAAATGGACAATATGACATTCAGTTTGAATTGGCTCTATATCGGGTTAGCCGTTAAGTCGTAAAAAAAGTAACAACTAAAGAAACAATCAACCACACTTAAAAATTTTTTATTATGCATTATGCGATGGTTTTGTTATATACAGTAGCCATAGTAGTACATATATCGACTCAGAAGATGCAGTCTTGTGATAGCCAGGAGGAAAGACTGACAAACATACATAATTCTGCCAAAAAAAAAAAAAACTTCAATGCAAAGTTCTAATGGAACAGATTACAAAACAGACGACATTTTGCTTTAGATGAAATGGTATGTTTGTCTACAAATAGGGAGTCCGGACGCAGTTTTATAATACCAAACCTTTTATGTACTTTCAAATAAAATATTTTCAAAATCAGTCGAGAAATGGGGGAGTTATGCGATAGTTAATATATTGGGCTACCACTTTGTCCACCCACGTTTCACAAACTGCAATTATACCATTTCAAACATAATTCTGCAAAAAACCCGACTTCAACGCAAAGTTCTTATGGAACAGATTACAAAACGGACGCAATTTAGCGTTAGATGAAATAGGTGTCCGTTCACAATATTGCAAATTTCTCCACGGATGTTGGAAAAAAAATTGTAAGACCAAACTGCAAGCAAAACTTTTCAGTTGACAAATAACAGGGCTATGCGTTGGGTGGAGCAAATATCCCCACAGGTTTTCGGAAAAATATTACAGAATAAAACTTCAAGGAAACCCTTTAAATTTTTTTTAATTCTGCTCAAATATGACATCGTTAATCATGGGGGAGCAAATTTCCGCACCGATTTTCGAAAGAAAATTATGGGAATAAACTTCAGGCTTTTAAGAAGCAAAAAGAACTTTGAAAATCGGTTCAAAAATGACAGAGTTAAGCACGGTGGGGGCACATTTACCCACCAATTTCCGAAAAAAAATTATGGGACTAAGCCACAAGCAAACCATTTCAAACCAAAAAACAATTCCTCTACCGATGTTGGAAACAATTATTAAACCTAACTGCAAAAAAACCCCTTAAAAATAAACAAAAAATTTTTTAAATCGGCACAGTTGTGCATGGGATACCACATTCCCCCACCCCCACCATCACCACACCCATTAAAAAAAATTATGGGAGCCAACTGCAACCAAACCCTTTAAAAAAAAGAAATTTGAAAATCGGAATTTTGAAAATGGAGTTAAGGAATGGTGGGGGAGGGGGTGGGTTACTTCCCCACCGTTTTTGGAAAAAATTATGGAATATAACTGCAAGCAAACTTCTTCAAAATAAAAAATAAATTAAAATCGGTTGACACATGACAGAGTTATACGTGGGCGACCGAATTCCCCAACATCAGCCCCACAACACTAATTTTCAGAAAAAAACTTATGGTACCGAACAGCAAGCAAAACCTTTGACACAAAAAAAGACAGTTCCAAAATCGGTGCACATATGACAGAGCTAAGCATTTGGGAGAGGGAAAGGTGTTTGGGGGTCAAATATACCCACCGATATCCATATATATATATATATATATATATATATATATATATATATATATATATATATATATATATATATATATATATATATATATATATATATATATATATATATATATATATATATATATATATATATATATATATATATATATATATATATATATATATATATATATATATATATATATATATATATATATATATATATATATATATATATATATATATATATATATATATATATATATATATATATATATATATTTCGATTTGTGTTGCTTTTTAAAAACTGGAAAAACTCGATTTGCGTCGCTAAAAACGGTTAAATTTTTTACTGCAGCATTGTGGATTACCATTTTTAGCATTTGTAGTGTTTGATTTAGCTTCTCTTCTGTCTTTTAGCATTCTTAGAACTTTTGGCAACACTGATCGTCACCTGTACGTTAAGAAATGTTCAAATTGCGTGAAATATATGTATAAGTAGTGCTAAGAACAACTGTGTGGTTATGGTATGAATTAGTGTGCGATTCGCCAAAATACGTTAAAGACGTAAAAAATGAGTCAAAGTAAAAGAAAAGTAATAAGTTT
>OY101448.1:107906627-107916627 GCA_956483635.1 Panzeria rudis | reverse complement strand
TATTAGATCTATGCGTACTAACTTTAACTCTTTTTTGGCAACAATACATAACATAATAGAACATATAAAAGTAATTGTATTAGTTGAAACCAATATAACTGATGAAGAATGTGCGTTTTATAGTATACGTGGATTTGAAGACATTTTTATTAATAGGCCAAATAGATGCGGAGGCGGATTAGCGATATATATAAAAAATAATATACAATACTCAAACATTTCTATTAACACAAATTCATTTGAATCAATTCTTATCAACATAGAGTTAATAGAAAGTATTACAATATTTGCGATATACAGACCCCCATCCCTGAACGTAAACAATTTTGTGAGAGAACTGGATGATATATTACAAAAAATGAGAAAACAAAAAACGGTAATACTAATTGGAGATATTAATATAGATCTATTAAGAGAAACGTCATTAACCAACTCTTATCTTGATGTGTTATATTCCAATGGGTTGAAACAAATAATAAAAGAATGCACAAGAGAAGATATAAATAAAAATTCGCAAACATGTATAGACCATATATTTGTAAGATGTAAATATGTAAATACGCATACACATGCATCAATTATCAGAACCAAAATCTCTGATCATTTTTCTCTTTTATGTTGTTTATCAGAACAGGTTGATTTTAACAAGTCAAACAATTATAATACCCAGCAAACAATAACATGCAATAATAAAGTTAACCAACAAATACGTTCAATAAACTGGCAACATATTATAAATCACACAAATCCTACTGACTTATTCAACGAATTATCTGCTAAATTTAAAACAATATATGAAAATTCATTGATAGTGCACAGAAGAAAAGAAAATAGAATTCCCAAGCAGTGGATTAATAATACTATAATAAAAAATTGTGAAATACGGGATAAACTTTATACAAAGTGGCGCAATAATAGAAACAATAAGGATCATGAAAACAATTACAAAAAATTTAGAAATCGTTTAAATAAAATTATCAACAGTGCAAAAAATCAGTACTATAAAAATAAGTTCTTTGAGAATAGAAATAACATGCGTGGAACTTGGCAAACGATAAATGAAATAATCGGAGTAAAGTCAAATAATATTGATGAATTCATAATAAAAAATTTTAAAAAAACTAATATAAAAGAAATATGTGACAACTTTGCTACAAATTTTAAACAAAATGTGGAAAAAAATGTACATACATGTACCATAAAAACAGTACATCAATCCAACGACAGGCTTTTAAATTCGTTCCAATTTCGTCAAACTTTCAACGAAGAGATTTTTAACATAATTAACTCCTTAAATATTAAAAAAGGTGCGGGATTTGATGGAATTAGACCCATAGACTTAAAAAACAATGCACAAATTATGACTCCTATTTTAACAAATTTAATAAACCTAATTATTGAAACGTCAACTATACCTGAAGCACTAAAAATATCATATGTGAGGCCAATATATAAAAATGGTTCAAAGTCCGACTGTAATAACTATCGCCCAATTGCAATACTTTCAGTTGTAGAAAAAATAATGGAAGAAATACTTTGTAGGAGATTAAAAAGTTACATCGGAAAACATAAAATTATCAACAACAATCAATTTGGATTTCAAAAAGGCAAAAACATCAATAAACTGCTAGGTAATTTCGCAGATTACATTAATACACAATTGAGCAAAAATCACCATTGCTTAACACTTTTTATAGATTTTACCAAAGCCTTTGACACACTGTCGCACATTAATCTTTTATGTATGCTAGAAAAAATTGGCATTAGAAGTCAATGTCTGAAACTATTTGAAAACTACTTAAAGTATAGAAAATTCTATGTCAAGGTAAAAGATAATCTAAGTGAAGAAACTGATTTAGAATATGGAGTACCACAAGGCTCAAAATTAGGTCCCATACTATATTTAATATATTCAAATGGATTGATTAACAAGTTAAAAACTGGCAAGATTTTCGCATATGCAGACGATACTGCAATTGTAGTCGCTCACAAGCAATTGAATGTTGCAGCTAAAATAATGCAAGATGAATTAGATATTGCAGCGAAATGGTGCCATGATAATGGCCTAGTTATAAACGCTACGAAAACTAAACTGATGCATATAAAACCACCACATATTACGTACCAAAATTTAACATTGAAATTTCATAGCACTGAATGTCTGCACAACACAAAACTTGAAAAATTTAATTATAATACTGATCAATGCAATACCACAATAGAAATTGTTAACACTTACAAATATCTCGGTGTTTACATTGATCATAATTTTAAATGGAACGTACATATAAAAGAGGTACATAAAAAACTAAGAAAAGCTTCATACATGATGCATCGATTAAGCTACTGCTCAAGTGACAAAGTTATTCGGCAAGTTTACTATTCGTTTGCAGAGCCACACTTGCGTCATGGTATTACAGCATGGGGAAACTCGACACAATGCGCAAAATTGCAACAAATCCAGAACAAAATACTTAAACTAATAAGACCACATACACATACAAACAACACACATCAATTTGACAATACCCAACAACACAACGCAACAATATATGCTAAAGATCGTAACATACTAAACGTCGTTAGTCTATACCGTATATCTCTTGCTATAGAGTTCTACAATGATACTAGGTATCTACATAAAATTGATCACAACCATCAAACGAGAAGAAATGCTGAAGGGAGATATCGGATTGAGAAATTTCGCAATGAATATGGCAGAAGTACACTATCTGTTATGTTACCGACAATATTTAACACTATTCCAAACGATATCATTACAAAATCCAACAACATTCGAAACAGGAAAAAAATCCTAAAAACATTTTTTATTAACCAGCAGTAATATATAATAGCTACAAAAAAAGTATATCGACATTAGAAACAACAACAATAATTAAAAACAAACATAAATTAACAATGCCAGTAACAACACACACTTTCTCAATATTAAAAATCATCAACAAAACATCCAAAATAACAAAAGCTTACCAACAGTAACATCAACATCCAAAACAACAATAAAATCAACACAAACACAGAAACCAACAACAAAAATTTGCAAAAATTTTAAAAATTAAAACATTAATTAATTTTCAAAAAATACATATATATATAACATATAAAGCACAACTTACAAAACAACAACTGATAAGACAACAGCATATATATATGTATATATACCAACAAGACAATCGACAACGGAAAACCAACATCATGAATTATATTTTATCATCAACATACATATACAATAAATACAACAACAACCACCAGCTTCAATAATTAACATAAATTAAAGCGGAAAGTATAACTATATATATATATAAAATCCAAACAACAATTCTAAATCAACTATACAAATACAAACAACAATAATTAACAACAAAAAATCAACAATAAGAACTATAACAACACACCAACAACACAACAACAGCAATATCAACAACAATGTCTAGATCATCATTATTATTATTATTCTTATTATTATTATTAGGACTATTATTATTATTATTATCATTATTATTATTATTATTATTATTATTATTATTATTATTGTTATTCTTATTATTGTTATTATAATAATTATTATCAGTATTATTATTATCATTATTATTATTATTATTATTATTATTATTATTATTATTATTATTATTATTGTTGTTATTATTATTATTATTATTATTATTATTATTATTATTAATATTATTATTATTATTATTATTATTGTTGAAAAATAAAACTCGTGTTGTGTGTTTGTAAAAACTAAAATATGTTTATTAAAGATGTTTATTCGTTGAAAGATTTACAGAGAATGAAAAAGTATTTATTGTGCGCACAAGCACAAGCATAAAAAGAATGTTGGAAAAATAAAAATCGTCAACAACGTACACATTGTTCGAGGTTGCCATATGATGTTCAACACTCCTCCTCAATGTGGATGTTGTTTTACAAAAAGTTATTTTAATTGTCTAACAAAATTTACATGTTTAACACTTGGCAAATTTTTAGTCAAAATATCGGCAATCATATTTTGTGTCGGACAAAAGGTAAGCTCGATCTCCCCATCACGTACCAATTCCCTTACATGGTGATATCGGATATATATGTGTTTACTTCGTTTTGAAAAACCGGATTCTCAGCCAATTTCAAAGCACCCTGGTTGTCGATGATTAGTTGAATTGCATTTTTATTGCAAGCGTCGATTTCGTAAAGTAAACGTTTTAAATAAATTGCTTCTTTTGCTGCATCAGAAGCTGCTCATCATCATCATCATCATCATCATCATCATCATCATCATCATTATTATTATTATTATTATTATTATTATTATTATTATTATTATTATTATTATTATTATTATTATTATTATTATTATTATTATTATTACTATTATTATTATTATTATTATTATTATTATTATTATTATTATTATTATTATTATTATTATTATTATTATGATTATGATTATTATTATTATAATTATTATTATTATCGTTATTATTATTATTATTATTATTATTATTATTATTATTATTATATTATTATTATTATTATTATTATTATTATTATTATTATTATTATTATTATTATTATTATTACTATTACTATTATTATTATTATTATTATTATTATTATTATTATATTATTATTATTATTATTATTATTATTATTATTATTATTATTATTCTTATTATTATTATTAGGACTATTATTATTATTATCATTATTATTATTATTATCATTATTATTATTATTATTATTATTATTATTATTGTTATTCTTATTATTGTTATTATTATAATTATTATCAGTATTATTATTATCATTATTATTATTATTATTATTATTATTATTATTATTATTATTATTATTATTATTATTATTATTATTATTATTATTATTGTTATTATTATTATTATTATTATTATTATTATTATTATTATTATTATTAATATTATTATTATTATTATTATTATTATTATTATTATTATTATTGTTGAAAAATAAAACTCGTGTTGTGTGTTTGTAAAAACTAAAATATGTTTATTAAAGATGTTTATTCGTTGAAAGATTTACAGAGAATGAAAAAGTATTTATTGTGCGCACAAGCACAGGCATAAAAAGAATGTTGGAAAAATAAAAATCGTCAACAACGTACACATTGTTCGAGGTTGCCATATGATGTTCAACACTTCTCCTCAATGTGGATGTTGTTTTACAAAAAGTTATTTTAATTGTCTAACAAAATTTACATGTTTAACACTTGGCAAATTTTTAGTCAAAATATCGGCAATCATATTTTGTGTCGGACAAAAGGTAAGCTCGATCTCCCCATCACGTACCAATTCCCTTACATGGTGATATCGGATATATATGTGTTTACTTCGTTTTGAAAAACCGGATTCTCAGCCAATTTCAAAGCACCCTGGTTGTCGATGTTTAGTTGAATTGCATTTTTATTGCAAGCGTCGATTTCGTAAAGTAAACGTTTTAAATAAATTGCTTCTTTTGCTGCATCAGAAGCTGCTCATCATCATCATCATCATCATCATCATCATCATCATCATCATCATCATCATCATCATCATCATCATCATCATCATCATCATCATCATCATCATCATCATCATCATCATCATCATCATCATCATCATCATCATCATCATCATCATCATCATCATCATCATCATCATCATCATCATCATCATCATCATCATCATCATCATCATCATCATCATCATCATCATCATCATCATCATCATCATCATCATCATCATCATCATCATCATCATCATCATCATCATCATCATCAGCATCATCATCATCATCATCATCATCATCATCATCATCATCATCATCATCATCATCATCATCATCATCATCATCATCATCATCATCATCATCATCATCATCATCATCATCATCATCATCATCATCATCATCATCATCATCATCATCATCATCATCATCATCATCATCATCATCATCATCATCATCATCATCATCATCATCATCATCATCATCATCATCATCATCATCATCATCATCATCATCATCATCATCATCATCATCATCATCATCATCATCATCATCATCATCATCATCATCATCATCATCATCATCATCATCATCATCATCATCATCATCATCATCATCATCATCATCATCATCATCATCATCATCATCATCATCATCATCATCATCATCATCATCATCATCATCATCATCATCATCATCATCATCATCATCATCATCATCATCATCATCATCATCATCATCATCATCATCATCATCATCATCATCATCATCATCATCATCATCATCATCATCATCATCATCATCATCATCATCATCATCATCATCATCATCATCATCATCATCATCATCATCATCATCATCATCATCATCATCATCATCATCATCATCATCATCATCATCATCATCATCATCATCATCATCATCATCATCATCATCATCATCATCATCATCATCATCATCATCATCATCATCATCATCATCATCATCATCATCATCATCATCATCATCATCATCATCATCATCATCATCATCATCATCATCATCATCATCATCATCATCATCATCATCATCATCATCATCATCATCATCATCATCATCATCATCATCATCATCATCATCATCATCATCATCATCATCATCATCATCATCATCATCATCATCATCATCATCATCATCATCATCATCATCATCATCATCATCATCATCATCATCATCATCATCATCATCATCATCATCATCATCATCATCATCATCATCATCATCATCATCATCATCATCATCATCATCATCATCATCATCATCATCATCATCATCATCATCATCATCATCATCATCATCATCATCATCATCATCATCATCATCATCATCATCATCATCATCATCATCATCATCATCATCATCATCATCATCATCATCATCATCATCATCATCATCATCATCATCATCATCATCATCATCATCATCATCATCATCATCATCATCATCATCATCATCATCATCATCATCATCATCATCATCATCATCATCATCATCATCATCATCATCTCATCATCATCATCATCATCATCATCATCATCATCATCATCATCATCATCATCATCATCATCATCATCATCATCATCATCATCATCATCATCATCATCATCATCATCATCATCATCATCATCATCATCATCATCATCATCATCATCATCATCATCATCATCATCATCATCATCATCATCATCATCATCATCATCATCATCATCATCATCATCATCATCATCATCATCATCATCATCATCATCATCATCATCATCATCATCATCATCATCATCATCATCATCATCATCATCATCATCATCATCATCATCATCATCATCATCATCATCATCATCATCATCATCATCATCATCATCATCATCATCATCATCATCATCATCATCATCATCATCATCATCATCATCATCATCATCATCATCATCATCATCATCATCATCATCATCATCATCATCATCATCATCATCATCATCATCATCATCATCATCATCATCATCATCATCATCATCATCATCATCATCATCATCATCATCATCATCATCATCATCATCATCATCATCATCATCATCATCATCATCATCATCATCATCATCATCATCATCATCATCATCATCATCATCATCATCATCATCATCATCATCATCATCATCATCATCATCATCATCATCATCATCATCATCATCATCATCATCATCATCATCATCATCATCATCATCATCATCATCATCATCATCATCATCATCATCATCATCATCATCATCATCATCATCATCATCATCATCATCATCATCATCATCATCATCATCATCATCATCATCATCATCATCATCATCATCATCATCATCATCATCATCATCATCATCATCATCATCATCATCATCATCATCATCATCATCATCATCATCATCATCATCATCATCATCATCATCATCATCATCATCATCATCATCATCATCATCATCATCATCATCATCATCATCATCATCATCATCATCATCATCATCATCATCATCATCATCATCATCATCATCATCATCATCATCATCATCATCATCATCATCATCATCATCATCATCATCATCATCATCATCATCATCATCATCATCATCATCATCATCATCATCATCATCATCATCATCATCATCATCATCATCATCATCATCATCATCATCATCATCATCATCATCATCATCATCATCATCATCATCATCATCATCATCATCATCATCATCATCATCATCATCATCATCATCATCATCATCATCATCATCATCATCATCATCATCATCATCATCATCATCATCATCATCATCATCATCATCATCATCATCATCATCATCATCATCATCATCATCATCATCATCATCATCATCATCATCATCATCATCATCATCATCATCATCATCATCATCATCATCATCATCATCATCATCATCATTATTATTATTATTATTATTATTATTATAATAATTATTATTATTATTATTACTTATTGATTTGTTGACCTTTTTATTATATGTAAATGTTGAAATTTTCTTTTTATTTTTTTAAATAAATCAAAAAGCTGTGATTTTGGTTTATTTATTAATAAATTCTTTATTTATCCGATATTTCGGCCAACTTTATTGGTCATCTTCAGGGATATATGTATATTAACTAAAAAACAATTGTTATACTAGTAATAAATATAAATTTTTTAAAAATCATAACAAGCAAATGTATTTACAATTTATATAGTGCAGTGTTGTCCGGTGTTGATGTTTTTATTATTTGTCACTGACTGGTTTGTTTTTATTTATTAATTGTGTGTCGATAGATGTGTGCGCAGTTGTCTGTATCTGTTTTGTAGTTTATTCTTTTTTCTGCTGGAATATTAATGATATGTAGCATCTCTTGCATGTATCTCTTCGAAGTGTTGTTCTCTCTCACAAGTATTCTCACATTTTCGAAATTCGGTTTATGTCCAGTTACTTCACAGTGGGCCGCAAGTTCTGTTTTTGACTTAATGGTTTGCTAGTTATATTTAAATCAGATTTGTGCGATGATAATCTTGTCTTTAGTTTTGTTCTTGTTGTTCCAACATAAACTTTTTTACAAGAGTTAGTGTCGTCACCATTACATTTTATCTCGTATACTAGATCAGACTTGTCAAGTTTGTCTAATTTAGATTTCATGTTTGAGAATAGTTTATTTGTCGTGTTATTTGTTTACATCGCTATTATGTATTTTTCCTTGTCATATATATCTGAATTTTTTATCCTTTCAGACAGCCCCGGGATATAATATACCGATTTATAGATTTTGTCTGATTGCTTTGTTTCTCTGTTCGGAACATTTTGTCTCTTTTCTGTTGTGTGTTTAATTAATTTGTTTATTAATGCTGACTTTAGACGACATGTTTTTTACATATGGCTTGTTAGGTGTGTGAGACATATGTAACTTCGCATGTTTATCAAAATTGTCAATTTACATACGGTTTATAATATTTGCTTTTACACGTACATGTGCAATTACATTTGACATAACCTCTAAGTGTCCACAACAGCTGAGTTTTTGCACAATTTTCGTAAATATATAAATCGCTCTTTGCTTTTTAATGTTTTTTCAGCCAAACCACACTTTTGATAATTTAATACAGCTGATGTCAGATGCCTTGTCAGATGAAAATAGAACACGCTCTAATTGAAAATTTTTCATCTGACTTTGCTTCTGTAAATGTCATCTAACAATGTTTCATATGTTTCACACGGCATGTATCACTTTTGCAGTGGGAAATTTGACAAGTCAGATGTAAAATACATGTCGTCTAAAGTCAGTATAAGCTAACTGGAAAATCAATTTTGACTAGAATGTTTATAATTTTCTTTTTATTTTTGTTGTGGAATTTTATATTACTCGTATCTAATAGTCTTCTGATGAAATT
>OY101448.1:107779127-107891627 GCA_956483635.1 Panzeria rudis | reverse complement strand
TTCATTTAAAATAAAATAATGACATTATGTCGAATAATAAATTTCTTAAAGGCTTACTTTGAATTTTATTTTTCATTTTGCCTAATAAATACTTTTCTTGTTATCCGATGGATTTCTAATTGTATAAAGGTGTAGAAAAATAAAATAGATTCATATCGAATAAAAAATTATTTGCTGGGTTTTGTATAAGTTCCAAACCTGATATGCTTATTTTTGAAAATCATTTATTTGTAAATTTCTCAAATGGTTTTTAAAAGTTTGTGCATAAGATAAAGGGTTTGTAACTGTTCAAAATTGTGTTTGAAGTCTACTGATGATTTGGTAAAGCACCAATGAAATGTTGCATATAGACAATGCTTAAACACCAGCAAATAAATTTCATTTAAAATAAAATAATGACATTATGTCGAATAATAAATTTCTTAAAGGTTTACTTTGAATTTTATTTTTCATTTTGCCTAATAAATACTTTTCTTGTTATCCGATGGATTTCTAATTGTATAAAGGTGTAGAAAAATAAAATAGATTCATATCGAATAAAAAATTATTTGCTGGGTTTTGTATAAGTTCCAAACCTGATATGCTTATTTTTGAAAATCATTTATTTGTAAATTTCTCAAATGGTTTTTAAAAGTTTGTGCATAAGATAAAGGGTTTGTAACTGTTCAAAATTGTGTTTGAAGTCTACTGATGATTTGGTAAAGCACCAATGAAATGTTGCATATAGACAATGCTTAAACACCAGCAAATAAATTTCATTTAAAATAAAATAATGACATTATGTCGAATAATAAATTTCTTAAAGGTTTACTTTGAATTTTATTTTTCATTTTGCCTAATAAATACTTTTCTTGTTATCCGATGGATTTCTAATTGTATAAAGGTGTAGAAAAATAAAATAGATTCATATCGAATAAAAAATTATTTGCTGGGTTTTGTATAAGTTCCAAACCTGATATGCTTATTTTTGAAAATCATTTATTTGTAAATTTCTCAAATGGTTTTTTAAAAGTTTGTGCATAAGATAAAGGGTTTGTAACTGTTCAAAATTGTGTTTGAAGTCTACTGATGATTTGGTAAAGCACCAATGAAATGTTGCATATAGACAATGCTTAAACACCAGCAAATAAATTTCATTTAAAATAAAATAATGACATTATGTCGAATAATAAATTTCTTAAAGGTTTACTTTGAATTTTATTTTTCATTTTGCCTAATAAATACTTTTCTTGTTATCCGATGGATTTCTAATTGTATAAAGGTGTAGAAAAATAAAATAGATTCATATCGAATAAAAAATTATTTGCTGGGTTTTGTATAAGTTCCAAACCTGATATGCTTATTTTTGAAAATCATTTATTTGTAAATTTCTCAAATGGTTTTTAAAAGTTTGTGCATAAGATAAAGGGTTTGTAACTGTTCAAAATTGTGTTTGAAGTCTACTGATGATTTGGTAAAGCACCAATGAAATGTTACATATAGACAATGCTTAAACACCAGCAAATAAATTTCATTTAAAATAAAATAATGACATTATGTCGAATAATAAATTTCTTAAAGGTTTACTTTGAATTTTATTTTTCATTTTGCCTAATAAATACTTTTCTTGTTATCCGATGGATTTCTAATTGTATAAAGGTGTAGAAAAATAAAATAGATTCATATCGAATAAAAAATTATTTGCTGGGTTTTGTATAAGTTCCAAACCTGATATGCTTATATTTGAAAATCATTTATTTGTAAATTTCTCAAATGATTTTTAAAAGTTTGTGCATAAGATAAAGGGTTTGTAACTGTTCAAAATTGTGTTTGAAGTCTACTGATGATTTGGTAAAGCACCAATGAAATGTTGCATATAGACAATGCTTAAACACCAGCAAATAAATTTCATTTAAAATAAAATAATGACATTATGTCGAATAATAAATTTCTTAAAGGTTTACTTTGAATTTTATTTTTCATTTTGCCTAATAAATACTTTTCTTGTTATCCGATGGATTTCTAATTGTATAAAGGTGTAGAAAAATAAAATAGATTCATATCGAATAAAAAATTATTTGCTGGGTTTTGTATAAGTTCCAAACCTGATATGCTTATTTTTGAAAATCATTTATTTGTAAATTTCTCAAATGGTTTTTAAAAGTTTGTGCATAAGATAAAGGGTTTGTAACTGTTCAAAATTGTGTTTGAAGTCTACTGATGATTTGGTAAAGCACCAATGAAATGTTGCATATAGACAATGCTTAAACACCAGCAAATAAATTTCATTTAAAATAAAATAATGACATTATGTCGAATAATAAATTTCTTAAAGGTTTACTTTGAATTTTATTTTTCATTTTGCCTAATAAATACTTTTCTTGTTATCCGATGGATTTCTAATTGTATAAAGGTGTAGAAAAATAAAATAGATTCATATCGAATAAAAAATTATTTGCTGGGTTTTGTATAAGTTCCAAACCTGATATGCTTATTTTTGAAAATCATTTATTTGTAAATTTCTAAAATGGTTTTTAAAAGTTTGTGCATAAGATAAAGGGTTTGTAACTGTTCAAAATTGTGTTTGAAGTCTACTGATGATTTGGTAAAGCACCAATGAAATGTTGCATATAGACAATGCTTAAACACCAGCAAATAAATTTCATTTAAAATAAAATAATGACATTATGTCGAATAATAAATTTCTTAAAGGTTTACTTTGAATTTTATTTTTCATTTTGCCTAATAAATACTTTTCTTGTTATCCGATGGATTTCTAATTGTATAAAGGTGTAGAAAAATAAAATAGATTCATATCGAATAAAAAATTATTTGCTGGGTTTTGTATAAGTTCCAAACCTGATATGCTTATTTTTGAAAATCATTTATTTGTAAATTTCTCAAATGGTTTTTAAAAGTTTGTGCATAAGATAAAGGGTTTGTAACTGTTCAAAATTGTGTTTGAAGTCTACTGATGATTTGGTAAAGCACCAATGAAATGTTGCATATAGACAATGCTTAAACATCAGCAAATAAATTTCATTTAAAATAAAATAATGACATTATGTCGAATAATAAATTTCTTAAAGGTTTACTTTGAATTTTATTTTTCATTTTGCCTAATAAATACTTTTCTTGTTATCCGATGGATTTCTAATTGTATAAAGGTGTAGAAAAATAAAATAGATTCATATCGAATAAAAAATTATTTGCTGGGTTTTGTATAAGTTCCAAACCTGATATGCTTATTTTTGAAAATCATTTATTTGTAAATTTCTCAAATGGTTTTTAAAAGTTTGTGCATAAGATAAAGGGTTTGTAACTGTTCAAAATTGTGTTTGAAGTCTACTGATGATTTGGTAAAGCACCAATGAAATGTTGCATATAGACAATGCTTAAACACCAGCAAATAAATTTCATTTAAAATAAAATAATGACATTATGTGGAATAATAAATTTCTTAAAAATTATTAATATTATTATAATTATTATTATTATTATTATTATTATTATTATTATTATTATTATTATTATTATTATTATTATTATTATTACTATCATTATTGTTATTATTATTATTATTTTTATTTTTATAAGTATCATTATTATTATTATTATTATACATTCTCAGCTTGAGCTGGAATTCACGTACCGGGTCATAGACCAAAGGTTACGCTCTGTGGGGATATAATCCAGGTTTTATATCCGTTATTCTATTGTTTCCCTCATTATAGTTGTTGCGTTAATAAGGATTGCCTTTTGCATTTCCGTGAGTATCTTTAAATCCAGGTTTAACCTGTTTATTGCACTTGTTGTTTCCTCAGGAATTGTTCCTATTGAACTTATTATAATTGGAAGTATGTTTACCTGAACCAAATTTTGTGTGTTTTTGATATATTGAGCTAATGGTATGTACTTATCTTTTTTTGTGGCTATTGTTTCCTGTATGTTATTATCGTATGGTATTGCAAAATCTATTATTTGGGCTATTTTGTTTTGTTTGTCTATGATTATCATATCTGGTCTATTGGCTATAGTCGTTTCGTTGGGATTATTGACTAGAATTGATCTATCCCAATAGATGATGTAGTGGTTATTTTCTATAATTGGTTTGGGGTTGTATTTATAGTAGTATGTTGTTATTTCGTTGATTTGTAGTTGTTTTATTACGTTTATATGTACTATTTTCCCAACATTGTCGTGTCTTCGCTTATAGTGGCTTTGGAGTAGTGTTGGACAGCTGTTGAGCAGGTGTGGGATGGTTTCCGGGCTGTTACCACACCTACGGCAACTATCGTTTGTTATCGTTCGGTCGTGGATTATATATTTTCTGTAATTTCTTGTAGGTATTACTCCATCCTGGATAGCTGTTATAAAGCCTTCTGTTTCAGCAAAGATATTGCTGCACATGAGCCAGTTGTTGGTTTTCGTCTTATCTACATATGGTTGAGTGATCATGTTTGGATACTTTCCGTGTAGTGGTTTTGACTTCCAGTAAATAAATGCTGGCCCATCTTTAATCAATTCAAACCAAACCTCCAACTTCATTCTTTTCGGTTATAAACTAATTTTTTTTATTAAGTTGATGTAAATTTTTCCCTTGTTCTTTGGAATATTAATCATGCCCAATTCTTTCTGAATATAACGTTACGAACCTTAGCCTAATAATCAATTTGGATTTACATTTTTTTTTACTTTATTATATTATTATTAATAAATTCATTAAATTTAAACACTTTATTGTTTTACTTTTTTGTTTGTCGACATCAACAACACAAGTGACTGATGTTGATATTTGTCGTCGCTTGACTTTTCTTAGTGGCTACCAAATTTGTATGAAAACTATTACGTTGTCGATCGCTTGCATTGTCGATCGACTTGTCGTGCTGAGATTATTAAGGCCCAAGTTTACAGTCATTAGTTAATTATTAGTAAGCTAAAATGATAACTATTGTTTAACTAAAACTTCATATTTACAGTGTATTGTTTAACTAAAATGTTTAATATGGGTAAAGAATGGTAGCCCTATCAAATATAAATAAACAAGCGAAAATAAAGAAATAAAGAATATTACACATCTTAAGGGGGCGATTTAAACATGTTTAAGCACACGAAGCTAATGGAGCAAATATTTTTTGTCGGTCTTAAAAGTATGCTATATGCATGTAATAGTTTCCAAAACATGGTGTAATAAGTATGCAGGTTCAACAAATACAACAAAAAGCTAGATAATGCTTGTCAAAAAAATACACGTGCTAGACTTTGCTTATGTACAAAGTTACCAGAACAAAAAATAATCAGCTGACGTTACGCTGCCACCTGCATACTTATTGCACCATGTTCTAAAGCATCTAACTAATTGTTAACCAATGGCATTTGACGGTTTAACTAATGGTAAAAAAAGAAGTGTGAATAAAATATCATTGGCTAAACTATTGTCATTAGTTAATTAAATGACTGTGAATTTGGGCCTTAGGCCAAGATAGCGTCGCAGAAATGGGTTCGATTTTGGAAATTCGAAAACCGGGAAAAAACGGGGAAATTTTATGGGTATTTTCAATGCAAATTCATATTATTAACGCCGGTTTTAGGAATTAAAACGGTGGAAATAATTGATTGTGGCCAAATAAACGTCGCAGGGTAGCAGGGTAGTTCTACTGGGCTAACGACCTATGGTTTATGAAAGTAGACACCTTAATGCTCAAAATGAGACATTCGTGCAAGAAATCTGCGGAGCCGTTTCCGAGAAACGTGAGTTCATCCAAAGTGGCAAAAAAAAATCGTCGCTGATTTTTCCCAGGAGCAGGGTAGTTCTGCTGGCCTAACGACCTATGGAATATGAAAGTAGACACCTCAATGAATAAAATGAGACATTCGTGCGAAGCCGTTTTCCGAGAAAAGTGGGTTCATCCCAAATGGCCAAGAAAAATGTGTGGGCACCTTAAAAGAACATTTGCTTTCAATGCTTACCTATAAGCAGAGAAACCGGAACTGTGCCCTAAAAAAGTGTTTTATGCGCGTTAGATATGCAAAAAAAGATGTACTTAAAACCTTATAATTTCGTTTATAATTTATATAACATTCATTTCCGACACCACGATTTATTTACATATATTGGTGGCATGCAATAATGTCAAAGAAGATAATGTCCACGGACATTATTTCCACTTCAAAAAGGAAATAATGTCCATGGGACATTTCAAATTTCATTAAAACTGGCTAAATAGTTTCAGGGAGGATCAAATTCCTCTTTAACCCCCCTCCTGGACCAAGTTTTGCAAATATATAATCTATGTCTCCTCGTACACTCAGATCTATCTATGTTTCAAATTTCATCAAAATTGGTTCGTTAGTTTCAGGGAGAATGAAATTCCCCTTTACCCCCCTTCATGGTCCTACTTTTCACAAATATATAACCTATGTGTCCTGGTACACTCAGATCTATCTATGTTTCATTAAAATTGGTTCGTTAGTTTCAGGGAGGATGAAATTTCCCTTTACCCCCCTTCGTGGTACTACTTTTCAAAAATATATAACCTATGTGTCCTGGTACACGCAGATCTATCTATGTTTCAAATTTCATTAAAATTGGTTAAATAGTTTCAGGGAGGATCAAATTCCCCTTTACGCCCCTCCTGGTCCTATTTTTGCAAAAATATATAATCTGTCTCCTCGTACACTCAGATCTATCTATGTTTCAAATTTAATTAAAATTGGTTCCTTAGTTTCAGGGAGGATGAAATTCCCCTTTACCCCCCTTCATGGTCCTACTTTTCAAAAATATATAACCTATGTGTCCTGGTACACTCAGATCTACCTATGTTTCAAATTTCATTAAAATTGGTACGTTAATTTCAGAGAGGATCAAATTCTCCTTTATTCCCGCGTGGTCCTATATTTGAAAAAATATATATCCTATGTGTTCTTCCAGATTCAGATCTATCAGTCTACCAAATTTCACCCAAACCGATTGAGCGGTTTTCGCGTGGTAGTGGTTCATATATCCAAACTCACATTTATAATTGACTTCAATAATTTCACGACCACTAATTTTGAAAGTTTATTTAGAGTGTGTTGGAAAGCAGCTTTTTGTTGATTGCAGCTTAAATTTTTGCAATAATTTAGTGAATGCAAACTTTTTGCAATGAATCAGCATTTAATGTTAGTGCAAAAATTAGCACTACCACTAAATTGTTTTAATGCTAGTGAAGAAAATAGCAATCAGCAATAAAGCTGGTGAAAAATAATACAAAATATTTTTTTGCAATTTTATTTAGTGCTAGTGCAATGCTGATTGCAATCAAGATTTAGTGCACTACCCCCATCTATGATACCCAGAAAAGAAAACAATTAATCCCGTCCAATGCCCAGCTATGCAGTCAATCTTCACTCTGTAGTACCATTTGCGTGAACTTTATTTCCATTTTTTATTTTCATTATTTCCTTTTAAACGTGGAAATAACGTCCATGCACACTATTTGATTGCACGTTATTGCATGCAACCTATATATTCTGGTGCCTTATGGGTATGCTAGTCGATTTAACAATTCAAGCCTGACCTTTCATCTGTCCGAATATAAAATGTTGGGCACCAAGCCACCAAGACATATTTTGTGGTTGCTATTAAGAACGCATCACCAAAATGGCATAGATAGCTTAAATATTAGCAAAAAGCCATTATTCTCGTCTATTTTTTTAACCGACTTCAAAAAAGAAGGAGGTTATCAATTCGTGTGTATGTTATTTTTTTTACTTTTTATGTTTGTACACGCATAACTCTGTCATGTGTGAACCAATTTTTAAAATTCTTTTTTTTTTGTTGGAAAGGGTTTGTCTGCAGTTTGGTCCCATAATTTTTTTTTCGAAAATCGGAAGGGGGAAATTCGCTCCCCCCATGAATAACTCTGTCATTTGTGAACCGATTTTCGAAATTCTTGTTTTATTTGAAAGGGTTTGATAAAAATCGGTCCCAAAATTTGTTTGTCGAAAATCGGAGGGGGAAATTTGCCCCCCCCCCCCCCCCCAATCCATATCTGGCATTTGTGAACCGATTTTCAAAATTATTTTTTGTTTGAAAGGGCTTCCTAGTAGTTTGGCCCAATAGTTCTTCTTGAAAATTTTAGGGGAAAATTTGCTCCCCCTCCACCCCCGCCCCCCAATCCATAACTACGTCATTTGTGAGCCGATTTTCAAAATTCTTGTTTTGTTTGAAAGGGTTTGCCAAAAATTGGTCCCAAAATTTTTTTTTTCGAAAATCGGAGGGGGAAATTCACTCCCCCCCCCAATCCATAACTCTGCTATTTTTTAACCGATTTTCAAAATTATTTTTTGTTTGAAAGGGTTTGCTAGTAGTTTGGCCCAATAATTCTTTTAGAAAATAGGAGTGAACACTTTCTCCCCCTCCGCCCTCCCCCCAAATCCATAACTATGGCATTTGTCAACCGATTTTCAAAATTATTGTGTTGGTTGCAAGGGTTCGCTAGTAGTTTGGCGCCACAGCTCTTGTCGAACATGGGAGGGGGAAACTTACTCCCGCCCCCATACATAACTTTGTCATTTGTGAACCGATTTCCAAAATAGTTTTTTTGTTTGAAAGCGTTTGACTACAGTTTTGTTCCATAGTTTTTTTTTTCGAAAAGCAGTTGGGAAATTTGCTGCAAACCCCCTTGCAGGTTGGTACCATAATTTTTCCCCTTCCCCAGAAATATTGATAAGCGCATAGCTTCTCCATTTATGGGCCGACTTCCAAAAATCTTTTTTGTTGGGAATGGTCTGCTTAGAATTTGGTCGCAAAATTTTTCTACGAAAATCGGTGGGGCAAGTCTTCCACGCCTCCACCTAAAATATTTATTAGAGCACAATTCCTCCATTTGCCTACCGATTTTCAAAATTGTCTATATGAAAGGTCATCAAGTATATTGCTCTTTATACTGAAGTCTGGTTTTTTGTCAGAATTATTATGAAATTCAAACAAGCCTGTTTCCAATTTCTACAATAAAAACTTTTAAATCTGCGAACAAACTGGGAATAAATCAATGGAATGAGGAAAATATTTAAGAAATTGGGGAAAAAATCAGAGTTCAGGAAAATACACACACTATGTACAAATCTCGTACATAAATGTAAACAAACACAGCTCAAAGCAAACAGCACGTTTGACATTTTTTCCCAAAAATCGTCAAAATTTTGGAAATACAATCGTCATCATTTTCGAAAAATTTCGTCAAAAAATCGTCACACTAAAAAACCAGCAGTGTTTTATAAAAATAAAACAATAATTTCTATAGCAAGTAGCAATTCAACTGTTTTTTTTAATAAAAACTTAAACACAAAACAGTAGTAAATTTAAGACTATCTTACAATTTTTGGCCAATTCAAAATTAGATTATTTTGTTGTTTCCACAATGCAAACAAGCACTGCTAGTCTAAAATTTTTATGGAAATCACTGAAAAAACTGAGTGGTTTTCATATAAATTTTAGACAAGCAGTGCTCGTTTGCATTGTGGAAACAACACATATATATTATATTATTTTGAATTTATAAGGATTTTATACTTTGAGCAGCTTATGCGACAGTATATTTAAAAATTTTGTGTATTCCAAAATATGCGAAGTTATAAGAACCAGAAGTTTAATGCCGATATACTCATATAAATACGAACACATTTCAGTACAGTTTGTGCACAATAAACTTTGTTTTCCAATTTTATTCTTTTATTGTAGTATAATCTTCAGATTTTGATACAAGTTTACAGAATTTTGATACAAGTTTCACATATGTATACAACTTTTTCGTGAAAATTTAATACAAGAATTAAACCACTTTCAAGTTGATATTAAACTGTACTTTCCCAGTGTTTCCATTGGTTTATTTTTTTTTGTCATTCCCATTTTTTCGATTTTTTGTTTTACTTAAGACAAACTTTTTTTGATTTGATTTTATACTTAAGTATATATGAACATGAAAACATGTGAAAAGCTCAAGCCAGTAGCTAATTGTTTATAAATATTATTATTTTGAATGTATTTGCTTGTGAACCCAAATTATTTATTAGGGTAAGGCTCATAACGTTTAATACAGAAGGAATTAGGATTGATTAATATTCCAAGGAACAAGGGAACAATTAACATCAACTCAATTTTTCAATGTACACAGCAGAACAGAGCAGCGCCACTTTCGGAAGCCACTACACTTCCATCGTCAGTACTCACGTGTATTTTACTTATCACCACTTTTCAGGTGGCTCTGTTAAATGTGATTTCAATAATTAGATATGTATGTATGTATATCAAACCCAAAAAAGTATGTATATATTTTTATCAGATCTATCGTTTTATATGAAATATTAAGAAACAAGTAGTGAACTCAACAAATCGTCATAGTGTATGGGGTACCAAGGTGAATTCATACCAGGTGGCAGCGCTAGGGCAACAATACAACAACAACGCGAATTTTTGTTTGTGTAAATCACCAAGAAATGTCAAAAAACACAAAAAGAAAAGCAAAAACATAAAGAAGAAAAGCAAGAAAACACACACACAAAGTAAGAAAAAGCACTCACACAAAGTAAGAACACACCGACAATGTTTTTTGACATTTCGTGGTTAAAATACGAGTAGAGCAAAAAATAGTCATCTGCCGTTATGCTGCCACCTGGTAATGGATTCACCTTGTGGGGGTACTGAACAAAAAATCGTCAATCGTCATTTGGTAAATTTGATGTAAAAAATCAAAGCAACCAGCACATCTTTTTATTTTCATAACAATTATGTGTGTATCTAAAATTTCTACGTCGTCGAAAACACACACGAATGTATTTTGTTTTAAAATTTTGTTTCGTACACGAACATAAGCAGTTGAACCAAACATTTTCGAGTGTAACAATACTTTTAGTTTGTGTCATGATACAATAATATAGGTACCACCACGACGACCAACAACACTAAAAAACACATTTATTTTGTTGGTAGAAACACACCAGAAATATGTCAAATCTATTGTTGTGTGTTGCACACATTCATAAACTCCCTCAAATTTACTAACACATGCCAGTTGTTTATAGCAACATACCAGAGATGTGTCAAAATCTATTGTCTGTCTGACGCACCTGTTAAATCTACCTTGGTTTGTGTACGACAAAAAAAGTACATGTACGATAGACAGGCTTGAGTGTAGCTAAACTTTAAGTTGGTGTACGTGTGTGGTAAAAAAAGTAGATCTACGATATTCGTGTACGTGTACGGCAAAACGAAAAGTACATGTACGATATACAGGTTCGATTATATCTATGTATGTTTTAAGTTCGTGGACGGCTAAAAATTCAATCATACATGGAGACTTTAGCAAAATAAATTTGAATAAATCAGGAACTTTTAAGCTTAGTCTAGACGATATGTTGAATCAGCATATTTATGGTAAAAAATTTGTTACCAGTGCCAATATATCGTGTAGACACTAAATTTTTTCAACATACGTAGCAGTGAGCTGCAACAAGTGTGATCAAGCCGTCTTATTCACTAGCGCTAAATAACAAGTACAAGCCAATCAAGCCTTTGGCAGTTTTGCTCACATTAAAGTATAATACACGAACCAAAAAAATCAGCTAGAAGTATGTCTTAAGGCTCCGTTAGCCAACCGTTGCTGTACCGCTACCGTACCGTACCGTGCTGTTAGCACGTTTATCCACTTATAGAACATTTAACAACGTGCGTATCAGTGTTGCCAGTGAAATTTCGAGAAAGATACATATTAGTTTCCAAGAAGACAAATTTTTTCCCAAAAAGATACATTGTGAAAAAATTTTCAACATCCGTTTTTAACGTTTAACAATATCGACCCCTTAATTTTTCAGGAGGAGGTTTTTTTAATTGTATTTAAACATGATTTATATTCGTAAACTGTCGCTTACGATAAAAGTTTATAGCCTGTATTTCAAAAGTTATCGAAAATTTTGATATTTTTCGATTTTAAACTATAATAAAATTTTGATTTCAATAAAAAAATTCTTTTTTACAAAATTTCGCTTACGATCATCTCGGGGTTGATATATTAACATAACATTTTTATTTCATATTTAATGAATATTGTAAAGAAAATGATATCATATAAATTAATTTTTATATATATTAAGTCATAAATATTAGTTATGTAATTTTTGTAAATACACTAAGCAAACTTTGAAATTAATTATATGTAACTATCTTTGGATGTTGTTAAAACAAATTAATTTTTGTAAAAATTAATATACGAGTAAAGGCGTTTTTTAGTATTCACAACGAAATGATAACTTTAGAAAACTTTGTCAGAGACGGAAGGTATAATATTTGCTTCTGTACATTTTGCGTACAGATTCAAAAGATACGAAAAATGTCAGGATTATACATGGTACCTAAAGTTATCAAAAGATACGAAAAATGTATCTTTCGTATCCTAATGGCATCGCTGGTGCGTATGTTTTACTCTATTTTGTTGTTTTAATATGGAAAAGACACAGCTGTTCACAAGACAGTGATGGAAATTAAAAATGTTCAAATAGTGAGTCTTGCGAAGAAAAAGTACCTAAACGATGTAAATAGTATTACAACTGTATTTGGTGTAGGTACATAAAAATATATCTATATTATATATTTATAATAAATGCCTAAAAGTGAATTACATTTATATTAATTTTACATGAAAAAGAGAATTATATTTTTGTACATATATTATTATTTTTATAAATAAAGTAGTGAATTACATTTATTTTATTTTTATATAAAAAAGTGAATTTTATTTACGTTTGTTATTTTTATAAACCAAAAAAAATTAAATATTTTCATTTATATTATTTTTATTATAAACTAATTTAATAACAAATTTGCGATCATCACAATTTGGTTTTTTCCAGCTTCTGAATTTCTTGCTGTTTGTTTTTGATTTCCTAATTGCCATGCATCATTATTGTTGTAATCGTCATTGATAAGGATATACTCGTCTTTTAAAAATTTAGCTATGTTATGCAAAATGAAACAACTGGCTATTACGTGGGGCGCTAACTCTGTCGATACACAAATTTTGTATTGAAGTGTCGAAAATCTTTGCTTCAATTGCCCAAAACACCGTTCTATAATGACACGTTCCCTTGTAAACACTTTGTTGAATGTTTTTTCTATGTCAGTTGTTGGGTTCCGGAATGGTGTCATTAGCCATGCGCATATTCCATACCCGAGAAGTAATGCGTGAGTCATGAACTGAACCAGGCCAGGATATGTCAACGCTTTTAAAAAGTTCTTTGCCATCGCAAGTTGCCTGCACATTTATAGAGTGGAAGCCTTTTCTACAAATATACTCATCGCTTTGATTTGTGGGTTTTTTAATTTTTATATGAGTACAATCAATCACTCCAACTGCAAATGGAAAGCTTGCTTTGACAGATATAAGTTTCGCAACTTCTGCAATAGTTCGCGACACAGTTGATTGATGGACTCCAATATCTAAGGCTATACCATTTTGGAATCCAGGATCAGCTGAGGACACCACCACGTGTTTTTTCTGACTGCTCAAAAAATAATTAGCCAACCAGCAGATGCTTCTATCATCAAACCTATGTATTTATCATTTTATTATCCATATATTATATAAAAATGAGGAGTGTGTTTGTTTGTTTGTTTGCAGATTTTTGTTACGGCATCACGCCTAAACGGCTGAGCCGATTTTAATGAAATTTAGTACACAGGCAGATATGTGGCCCACAATTAATATCGGGAGGGGATAAATGGGTCAAAACATCCCCCTATACATAACTCTGTTACGGCATCACGCCTAAACGGCTGAACCAATTTATATGAAATTTGGTACACAGATAGATATTTGGCCCAAATTAGTATAGGCTATAGTTATTTCCCAGATTTTTGACTGGGAGGGCATAAAATAGGTCAAAACATCTCCATACACATAACTCTGTCATTTGTTACGGCATCACGCCTAAGCGGCTGAACCGATTTAAATGCGATTCGGTACACAGATAGATATTTGACCCGTACTTATTATAGACCATATTTGTTGCCAGGATTTTAAAGCGGGAGGGGATAAAATGGGTCGAAACCTCCCCCTACGCATAACTCTGCCATTTGTAAACCGATTTTCAAAATAATTTATATTTTAAAAAGATTTGTTTGCAGTTAGGTCCAATAATTTGTTTCCCACAATCGGTGGGTATATTTGACCCACAAACACCCCCCCCCCCCCAATGCTTAATTCTGTCATTTGTGCACCTATTATGGAATTGTCTTTTTTTTGAAAGGTTTTGCTTGCAGTTCGGTCCCATAAGTTGTTTTCTGAAAATGAGTGGGGTGGGGCGGAGGTTGGGGAATTCGGTCCCCCCCGCGCATAGCTCTGTCATTTGTCAACCGATTTGAATTTCTTTTTTATTTTGAAGGAGGTTGCTTGCAGTTATGTTCCATAATTTTTTTCAAAAACGGTGGGGAAGTAACCCACCCCCTTCCACCCACCATTCCATAACTCCATTTTCAAAATTCCGATTTTCAGATGTCTTTTTTAAGGTTTTGCTTGCAGTTGGCTTCCATAATTTTTTTTTAAATGGGTGTGGTGGGGGTAGGGGAATTTAGTCTCCCACGCTCAACTGTGCCATTTTCCAACCGATTTAAAATTTGTTTTGTTTATTTTGAAGGGGTTTGCTTGCAGTTAGGTGTAATAATTGTTTCCAAAATCTGTAGAGGAATTACATCCCCCCCCCCATTCTTTGACTCGATTATTTGTGAGCCGATTTTCAAAATTATATTTTTGCTTGAAAGGTTTTGGTTGCAGTTTGGTCCCATAATTTTTTTCACTAAGTGGGGAGGGCTTATGGGGGAAAGTTTGGTCCCCAACGCCTTACTCTGTCATTTGTTAACCGATTTTCTAAACTATTTTTTTGTTTGAAATGGTTTGCTTGCGGCTTGCAGTTTGGTCCCATCATTTTTTTCACTAAAGGAGGAGGGGTGATGGGGGAAAATTTGGTCCCCAACGCATTACTCTGTCATTTGTCAACTGATTTTTTAAATTATTTTTTGGTTTGAAATGGTTTGCTTGCGGCTTAGTCCCATAATTTTTTTTCTGAAATCGGTGGGTAAATGTGGCCACCCGTGCTTAACTCTGTCATTTATGAACCGATTTTCAAAATTCTTTTTGCTTTTTAAAAGCCTGAAGTTTATTCCAATAATTTTCTTTCAAAAATCGGTGGGGAAATTTGCTCCCCATGATTAACGCTGTCATATGTGAGCCGGACTTAAAAAAAATTTATAGGGTTTCCTTGAAGTTTTATTCTGTAATATTTTACCCAAAACCTGTGGGGAAATTTGCTCCCCCCGACACATAGCCCTGTCATTTGTCAACTGATTTTAAAATTCTATTTTCGTTTGAAAGGTTTTGCTGGCAGTTCGGTCTCACAATTTTTTCCAAAATCCGTGACGAAATTTGCAATATTGTGGACGGACACCCATTTCATCTAACTCTAAATTGCGTCCGTTTTGTAATCTGTTCCATAAGATCTTTGCATTGAAGTCAGTTTTTTTCAAGAATTATGTTTGAAATGGTATAATTGCAGTTTGTGAAAATTGGGTGGACAAAGCGGTAGCCCAATATATTAACTATCGTATAACTCCCCCATTTCTCAACTGATTTTGAAAATATTTTATTTGAAAGTACATTAAAGGTTTGGTACTAAAAACTGCGTCCGGACTCCGTATTTGTAGACAAACATATCATTTGATCTAAAACAAAATGTCGTCCGTTTTGTAATCTGTTCTAGAAAAACTTTGCATTTAAGTTGTTTTTTTTTTGTTGTTGCAGAATTATGTTTTTTTGTCAGTCTTTCCTCCTGGCTATCACACGAATGCATCTTCTGAATCGATATAGAGCCAATTCAAACTGAATGTCATATTGTCCATTTTGTTAAGACGCTGTTTTATGCAGAGACTCCGCGGTTGTATACTTGGAATATCGCTCAAAGACAATGGAAGCGTAAAAAAGTTGGTAAAATAGTCGAAAACTGGCCAGGAGTTAGATCAGGAGACACTATCGGTCGTGTATACATCGTGCATGTTAGCAATATGGAATGCTATTGTCTACGAATGTTATTACATAACATAAAGGCACCAACATATTTTTCTGATCTCAAACCTATTGATGGCTATGAATGCCATACTTTTCGAGAAGCATGAGAAGTATTGGGACTAATGGAAAACGACAGTCAATGGGAACTAGCTACGCAGGAATCTGCTTTATGTTCTTTTCCAAGCAAAATGAGGGACATATTTGCTATTTTGATTGCAATGTGTGGATTATCAAAGCCTTTAGATCTTTGCGAGCGATATAAAAATGATTTATCCGATGATATTCTGCGCCGAAAACAGATAAACAATGCAGAACTTACTTTTACGAAACGATATATAATGAGGCTCTCGTAATTATTGAACACAAGGTAATTGCTATGGTAGGAAAAGATGTAAGAACTTATCTACAATACTTCTGCGTTAAATGCTCAAATTGAGGAGATGTTGCCAAAATTAATATCTGAACAAAAAAGAGCTTTTGATCAAGTTCTAAGCGAAGGCAATAAAGGAGATGGAGCTTTATTATTTTTGATGCACCGGGAGGCACTGGTAAAACATTCGTCTTAAATCTTTTGTTGGCACAAATACGTAAAGATTCCAATATAGCTTTAGCAGTAGCTTCTTCGGGTATAGCTGCAACTCTTCTTAATAGTAGTCGGACGGCGCATTCTGCTTTTAAACTACCAATAGAGTTAGTAGAAATTGAATCTCCAACGTGCAATATAACCAAAAATAGCGCTGGTGGTCTATTGCTCCAAAGGTGTAAATTATTGGTATGGGATGAATATATTATGTCCCATAGACATGCAGTAGATGCATTAAACAGAAGTATGCAATATATCAAAAGCTGTGATAAGCTAATGGGAGGAATGGTCGTATTGCTTGCTGGAGACTTTCCAAGACAATCGCTCAAAGACAATGGAAACGTAGAAAAGTTCGTAAAATATTCGAAAACTGGATAGGAGTTTGATCAGGAGACACTATCGATCGTGTATATACCGCGCATGTTAGCAATATGGAATGCTATTGTCTACGAATGTTACTACATAACATAAAGGGACCAACATGTTTTCTGATCTCAAAACTATTGATGGCTATGAATGCCATACTTTTCGAGAAGCATGCGAGGTATTGGGCCTATTGGAAAACGACATTCAAAGGGAACTAGCTATGCAGGAATCTGCTTTATGTTCTTCTCCAAGCAAAATGAGTGACCTATTTGCTATTTTGATTGCAATGTGTGGATTATCAAAACCTTTGAATCTTTGGGAGCGATATAAAAATGATTTATCCGAGGATATTCTGCGCCGAAAACAGATAAACAATGCAGAACTTACTTTTGACGAAACAATATATAATGAGGCTCTCATAATTATTGATCACAAGGTGATTGCTATGGTAAGAAAAGATGTAAGTAACTTTGGTATTACACGGCCAAATCGATTGGAAAGTGTGCCTGATGCGTTGTAAAGAGAAATTTACTACAATTCTTCTGCGTTAAATGCTCAAATTGAGGAGATGTTGCCAAAATTAATACCTGAACAAAAAAGAGTTTTTGATCAAGTTCTAAGCGAAGTTAATAAAGGAGATGGAGCTTTATTATTTTTAGATACACCGGGAGGCACTGGTAAAACATTCGTCTTAAATCTTTTGTTGGCTCAAATTCGTAAAGATTCCAATATAGCTCTAGCAGTAGCTTCTTCGGGTATAGCTGCAACTCTTCTTAATGGTGGTCGGACGGTGCATTCCGCTTTTAAATTACCTATAGAGTTAGCAGAAATTGAATCTCCAACGTGCAATATAACCAAAACTAGCGCTGTTGGTCTATTGCTCCAAAGATGTAAATTATTGGTATGGGATGAATGTACTATGTCCCATAGACATGCAATAGAGGCATTAAACCGAAGTATGCAAGTTATCAAAAGCAGTGATAACATAATGGGAGGAATGGTCGCATTGCTTGCTAAGGACTTTCGACAAACTTTACCCGTAGTCCCAAGAGTCCCCTTATGGAACAAGGTTTCAAAAATTAGTTTGACAACTAATATGTTAGTAGCTCTTTTTAATGACCGTGAAGCTCATGCCACTGAATTGCTTAAGATTGGAAATGACCAAGTTTCGAGAGATGTAAATGGCGAGATTTCGTTTCCAAAAGGATTTTGTAAGCTAGTTACTTCAGGCCAAATATATGTAGCCTGCCCACGTGTCCGAAGTGCTAAAAATTTGTTCATTTTTACACCAAACGGAAAAACACCGAATATTGTGTATAGAAATGTCTTATCACCTCTACAGTAGTTATATTTGAATAACTGAATAACAATATTTTTAAGAATATATATTAATACATAAATTTATTGGTTACGCTTTTATAATGCGAAATAGAAGTTATACTTCAAACATTAGTTTTAAAAATAGAGACTATATATTTATAAATATAAAAACGATATTTTACTATTGCTATATAAGTAGAGACGCCTAGCCATTTTTATATCATTAAAGGTCGTATTAGTAACATAATTCATATTTTTTTTAATATCTAAAGCCTGTAGGGATATCTACAACACTTCACCGCAACATATTAACCCGTGCATCGCCGGGTCCAAAAAAGCTAGTTAATTAAATAAAAAAATTAATAATTAAGAATACAAACCTGTACAATTTTTTATCCTCACTTGCTAAATTTGTTTTACGCTGTTGATAACATTTTGTATTTCTATGTGGCACAAAATATTCAGCCATGATTCCTTTTTAGAATACGCGAGTCAACTATAAGGTACGCTAAACAAAATTTGAGCAAGAGCTCACAAAAGAAAGCAAAAGCTTGTTTTTATGCATATGAAAATGAGCACAAGCTCATCTAACTTAGTTCAAACTGAGCGAGACGAGATCAAACGTGAGCAGTGAGTAAAGGCAATACATAAAATTTTATTACGCATACGACAAGCTCACGTTTTATGCATGAGACCCATTGAGTTTAAAATCATTACTTGTTGTTGAACAAAAACGGTTGCATCGCAAAAAATCAGAGGAGATGATTGGGTACACTTGAAAGCTTACCACTTGTTGCAGCTCACTGATACGTACATATGTTTAGCCACATATGGCGGCCATTTTTTAACGTTGTCAGCAAGCGTATGTTCACGATTTTAGCATATCGTGGAGACACCATCTTTTTACGTATTAACAAATTTACTAGTATGCTGACTGCTTTTCAGCATATAACAAATTTAATAGCATATAGAATTTATATTTCAGCTCAGCTCTCATATTATATGTTAACTATGTGGCCTGATTCGGGACGGGACATTGCAATTTCCGGGATGTTATCAATTTCTTGCGTATTTTTGCTATTTTCGCGACTTATGTGACAGCTGGCTTGCAGGCTGAGTCATACAATATCTCAACTAATATTATATGAATCGTACAAAAGATCAGATGATAGGGATGGTTGCCAGATTTGATGATTTATTATAAGTTAGTTAATACAACATTTTAGAATTTTTAAAACAATTTTGATTTTGATTAAAAACTTTGCTTCTTTTGCTACAATATGTAATAGAAGTAAGGAGTAAAAGGGATAGTTATGCCAACAATTAATCATTTTAATGTTAATATTTGTAGTATTATATGTTTTTTAAAACCTCTTCTCTCCATAATTTATCAACTGCTGCATACATACATATGGATGTATATCAAATATAAAATTTTTTAAACACTAAAAAACAACGCTCTAGTATAGCTTTGCATCCTATGCGAAATTTTTTGATAAATTCTAATACCATAATTCAAATAATTATACTGCGTATTTAAAGTAGAAAATTCCAAAACCATACAATGTTAAATTTTTATTAAACTCAAAAGTTGATTTATTCAATATTTTGTGGCTTACCGAGCTACTGCACTGTACGTATGTACATATATTATTTTTCTAAAAGCGAAATTCACTAAACATGTGATTAAACTGTTTATTAAGTTAACACAACAATTGATCATTTTATTGATAAGAATTTCGTTTATTTTGTGGAAAAACTGTGAATTTATTTGTTATGTTATTTATTATTAATTATCATTCTGTTTATTAAGCAGATTTCTATACAAAATTAGTTTTTAGCCGCGAAATAAGTGTTTTTAGTTTTGAAAATTTTTTGACGATTTAAGATAATTATTTTGACGTTTTTGACGATTCTTCGCTCGAAATTTGACGAATTTATCCCTATTTCATCTGCCAACTATGCCTGTGCCTCGTTTCTGTAATTTGTGAGAATTTCTTACATCGAGAAAAAATTTATAATTATACCTATCATCTTAGTTGCATTTTACTTTTAGAAAAATAATATACATACATACAGTGCCACAAAAAATATTGAATAAATGGACTTTTAAGTTTAATCAAAATTTAACATTGTATGTTTTTTGGAATTTTCTACTTTAAATACGCATCATAATTATTTGAATTATATTATTAGAACTTATCAAAAAATTCGCTAGGATGCATAGCTGTACATGAGCGTTGATTTTTTTTAACAGTTATATTTGATATACATACATCCATACAGCGGCGGCCCAAGGGTGGAACGAGTGGAGCGGTCACATTAGGCGCCAGGTGTCAAGGGGCGCCAAAAATCCAAATGCGAAAAGCAATTTCTAGCGCATTTGTATATTTTTATTATGAAAATTTAGAAAATATGAAAAGGTAAGCGTAGTTTTAGTAAATTGAAGCTAATAAAAACCTACTTAATGCTAGCAACACAACTGGGACGCACGACGAATTTCGCCCAACTCGACAAATGCGTCGATAAAAATTCGCTGTTTAAATTAGTCATATGAAGCAAAATAGCGACGAAAACCTAAAAGCTGTTGTAATTGATAAAGTTCTTTACTGTGTGTGCAAAGTGCGATTATATTAAAATAATACATACTTAAAAAATTAAGCATTAACAAAAACACAGCTAAAAGCAATTTTTATAGTTAATTATTATCCACATTTATTTCAAATGCTATTAAATAATAATAAAACAATAATTAAAGTAAAAATTAACTTTATTTACTAAAATACTTTAAAACTAAAACCAAACATGGTCACTTGGCACTGATTTGTTCGTCGTTCGCCGACGTAAGAGATAGAAAAAATCTATTCAGAGTTCGCCGCGTATGACGAATTTCGTCCGCCGCTGTTATTGTGTGTATTTTCATATAGACAAATATGTTTTATTTTTGACGAGGAATATTCGCGGTCAAAAATTCGTCGTTCGTCCCAGCTGTGTTCCTAGCATAAGATCGACCCTAGCTCAGGAAAAAATGTTAGACTTGGCAATTTTATCAATTGAAAATGATAAGGCTGAATCCATAAATAAAGATAATTTAATTGTAAAATTTGCCAAGAAAGGTAACGTGTAATAGATTAATTTAAATCTCTAACGACATACCGAACGTGGTAGCTTTAATTAGTAATTAATACATAGATATACAATTTTTAGTGACTGATTGAAATTGGCGCAAAATACGGCTGTATGAAATAACGCCCAATGAAATATGTCCCAATGAAATAACTCCCAATGAAATGGGACCTAAAAAAATTAAATAAGTCCAAACAAATTTAATGAAATAAATCCAAAGAAAAATTAAATTATTCCGGAACCTCAAATGAAATAAGTTCCAATTTTTAGGACTTGCTACATAATGAAATAACTCCCAAACCAAAAATGAAATAAGTCCTAATGCAATCAAGCCATAAAAATATGAAATAAGTCCACAATTCTTAATGGGCTTATGACACCATAACCAGCTTTGCTTACTAGAGATTTATGTATATTCGGTATTCCCGGCCTTCGGCCGGACTTAAGGATTTTCTTCTCTGAGGTATTTCCAAAGGTGACTTCGCTTAATGAGGGTTTCTGCGCTGCCAGCCTTCGGCCGTGCTTCAGAATTTTCTCATTTAAGGTAATTCAAAAACCCACTTCGCTTGCTGAGGGTTCTTGCATTGCCGGCCTTCGACCGGGCTTAACGATTTTCTCCTCTGAAATATTTCCAAAACCGGCTTCACTTACTGAAGATTTTCGGTATTTCCACTTAAGACTTCGGACTAAAGAATTTTCTCAACTGAGGTATTTCAAAACAGACTTCAACATTTTTTATGGGTTCGTGAGATGTAACAACATTTTTTCAGAAATTCTTTTGTGAGCGTAGCCGGTTTTCTAAATACTTACCTCAGGGAAAATTCCCTAAGCTCGGACGAAAGCCAGCAATGTAGAAAATCTTTAGTAATCGAAGCCTGTTTTTTAAATACCTCAGAGGAGAAAGTCCTTAAGCCCGGCCAAAGGCCGTCAATTCACACAGTCCTTAGTAAGCCAAGCTGGACTTGGAAATATCTCAGGGAAGAAAATATTTCTTCCCTGAACATAAATGTATTGCCGGCCATCGGCCGGGCGCAAGGATTTACTGCTTTGAGGTATTTAGAAAATTGTGTTCGCTTAGTGAGGTTTTTCTGCATTGGCGTCCTTCGGCCGATTTTCTCCTCTAACGTATTTACAAAACCTGTTTCACTTACTGAGGGTTGTCTGCATTACCGGCTTCGGCCGGGCTTAAGGATTTTCTCTTCTAAGGTATTTCCAAAGGCGACTTCGCTTAGTGAGGATTTCCAAGATTGCCGGCCTTCGGCCGGGCTTAAGGATTTTCTCCTCTGAGGTATTTCAAAAGGCTGCTTCGGTTAATAATGAATTTTGCATTGCCGGCCTTCGGCCGGTCTTAAAAACTATTTTCTACTCTAAGGTATTTCCAAAACCTGCTTCTCTTGCTGAGGGTTTTCCGCATTACAGGCCATTGGCCGGCCTTAAGGATTTCTCCTCTGAGATATTTTAGAAGGTGTCTTCGCTTACTGACGATTTTCTGCATTGCCGGCATCGGCCGGTCTTAAAGACTTTTTTCTCTGATGTATTTGCAAAACCATCTTTGCTTAGTGACGGCTTTCTGCATTAGCGGCCTTCGGCCGGCCTTAAAAATCGTATCGAAACCGGAATGCCGGTAACACAGAAAATCTTAAAGAAACAAAGCCGGTTTTGTAAATACCTGAGAGGAAAAAATTCTTAAGCCCGGCCAAGGCCGGCAATGCAAAAAACCTTTATTAAGCGAAGCTGGTTTAGGAAATGCCTCGGAGGAACAAACACTTAAGCCCGGCCGAAAGCCGGCAATGCAAAAACCCTTTGTAAGAGAAGCTGCCTTTGGAAATACTTCAGAGGAAAAATCCGTAAGCCCGGCCAAGGCCGGCCATGCAGAAAGCTTGCAGTAAGCGGAGCCGATTTAGGAAATACCTCAGAGGAGAAAATCCTTAAGCCCGACCGAAGGCCGTCAATGCCGAAAATCCTTAGTAATCGCAAGGAATTTCTTCTTTGAAAACAAAAACACATTTACTATTCTTTCATGATGTATATTAATTACTCAATACAACCAGTATTTAAGAAGTATTCAACTAAATATTTTAGAGAAAACATCGTATTGAAAAATATGAAATAAATGCGGAAAAAATGATATAACTCCCAAATATTTTTCTCAATGAAATACGACCCAAACATAATTTTTTTGGTTTTATTTCATTTGCAGTTTTCTCTATAAAATGAAATAATTCCCCAAAAAGTGAAACTACTTCCAAAATAAAATGAAATAAATCCCGAAACTTGGTAATTCTTTCATAATGCAAAAACTCCCAAAATGTATGGAAATTTTTTGGGATGTTTTTCATTTTTTATTTGGAAGTCATTTCATTGGGCGTTATTTCATACAGCCGCCATATACTAATTACGTTATAAGCATTAAGACCTTTCTTAAAGAAACAGGAGTGTAATAATTTGACTTAATTAATTTAATAGGAATCGATAAATAAAATATATGTTCCCAAAATTATCGACCCTTTTCTGTAACTCAAGTCGATTAAAATCGCCTCGATTTGATAAAACTAATGCCGCTAAACTGTGTATTATTTAGAACCATTATTACAACTTGGTATTAGTTAAATGTAGAATTTTATCGAAATGATAAACAGTTTATCATTATTACAAATTTACTTTAACCTACCAGGAAAGATGAATTTGCCTTTAAGTTATCGCTCACTTGCAACAAAAATTTTTTGTTTTAAATTTTAACACAGCTTTAACACTTAATTTATTTTGAACTGGAAAAAACTCAATTAAAAATATTGAGAAAAGTTAAACACCTATTGTTAAAAAATATTCGCCAGCTTAAAAAATTCATCCTTGTTTTGTATATTAAAATAAGAAGTTATTAAAACTAAAAAGCGTTTTCATAGTTTTAGCTGTTTTAAAAGTTATAAAATATTGTATTAACTGACTTATAATTCTTAAAAATCGTCAAATTTAAGGTAAAAATCGTTTAGTCGTTAAAATCCCATTTTTGACACCGAAAATCGTCAAAATGACGATAAATCATCAAATCTTGCAACCATCCCAATCATCTGATCTTTTGTACGACGATTCATATAATATTAGTTGAGATATTGTATGACTCACCCTGCAAGACAGCTGTTAAGTATTTATATAAAATTAAACCCATTTAACTTTGTAGCTGTTCGGCTGAGACCGCTTGGCGGTTCCCAATTGTTGTTTTTCTCTTGGGAGCCGGGTTCAAATCACGGCGCCTGAAACTTCTATTTTTTATTTTTTTAAATGTTTCTTTTAATGTTAATTAATATACTTATTTATCATAAGATCTTACACGCAATTTACACCGTGATTTTTAAGACATGTCTTTTTTTAATTCTCTTTTAAAGTTGCTACCAAAAACTTTTTGCATTTATACAATGATTTTTCATTTCATGTCTTTTTTGTACATTACTCTCAAAATTTGCTTTATTTACTCGTTCATAACAACAAAAACCCTAAAACAATAACATAAGAGAGAGAAAATGCAAATGGAACTAAAGAAATATATGAAAAAAATCTCGAAAATAGAAAACTTGTCTTTTTTTCTACCCCGCTATCTTCTCTACCCCGCTCACTCTCATACAAAATAAGACGTGATTTAAAGACAAGTGAAAAAATCACCGTATAAATTACGTGTTAGAATCAAAGTAGTAGGGAACAATTCGTACGGCCCCAATTTAAATTTTAAAATTTGGGTAATTAAAATTTGAAATTTTTAAATTTTAATTGTTAAATAAACAAAAGTGTAATTTGATACCCGTGGGAAAAAAATGAAAGTGCCCAGTGGGCAAAATGTGTAAAGTGAAGTTGTGAAAAATTATAGTGTGGGTAATGCTTTTTGGTGTTATAGACATTTAGGGTGTTGTTCTAATGGGGTGATATTGAGACATTGGGTAGTGAGTTTGGAGCTTGAAAGTATTGGCTTAGTATAGACAATGTGGTTCTTATGGGATGATATTGAGATATTGGGTAGTGAGTTTGGAGCTTGAAAGTATTGGCTTACTATAGACAATGTGGTTCTTATGGGGTCACATTGAGAGATTGGGTAGTGTTTTAGATTATATGTGGAAATAAAGAGTGTAGACAAGTTTGGTGACAACGTCACCAAACTTGTCTACACTCATTTAAACATTTAAACATTTAAAATCAAAAGGCGTTCTATAATGAAATTTATGGTTTCATTGTTGTTATTGTTGAAAACGATCGCTACTTCTTTTGCGATGAAATAATTTGAATCGCTTTTGAATCCTTGCATATCTATACAAACTATACTATCATCCATATTGTTTAATTTAATTTTATTTTCTTTATATTTTTAATTTGTTCTTTATTTTAAGTTTTCTCTGATTTCTGTTTTTGCCGTCATTATTTTTCACAAAAAATATCAAACGTCAAAGAAATGTCAATTGAAATTGACAGCTTGTGTTCTAACATATTTCCTCGGCCTTGTGTTTTAACATTGATTTCCAAACATATGTTAGCATACAGGCACATTCGGTCCACACGTTAATTTCTTGTGTTAGGACAGAATTTTGACAATTGCTAACACACAAATTTCCAAACTTAAGTCTCGTGAAGACGGGGTGTAAACCAATATTATGATTAAAGCGTAGTATGCAGTTGTCACTGAAATTCAGGTTTGGAGTTTTGCATTTATTTCTACACGGAAAAATAATCGTGTAGAAGTTTATACAGAATTTTGTTTGCATACACACAAATTTATATATTTTTTAATTTAATACACACAAAAACACTAAAAATTAATTACAATGTACGAAAAACTAGAAATGTCAAAAATTCCGTGACCAAACAATTGTCTGGACATTTATTTTTGTTTCAGTTGACGGAAAAAATTCTCCACTTATTGTTATAACATGCCTGTAATAGACAATAAATGCCAAAATTCCGTGTACTTTTCTTTTGGAACTGCGTACTAGTAAACTGAAAATTCTTTAAGAAATTGACCAACCTGAATTTCAGCTTGTTTTTTTACACATACTTCTTATGGCAGCCTGAATTTCATTCAGAGCTGCATACTACACTTAAAGCCTTAGATATTACTCTCACCCAATATATCTAAATAACAGCACAGTAAACAGCGAGCACAGTCGTAAAGCAGCTCTGGCCGAGTCAACATCAAGCGTCGTTGGCAATTACTTCGTAAATGCAACCAGGCCACTGTTCGTTTATTTGTCTTCGAGAGTTTTGCGATTCAATCGCATGTGTGTAGTGCTTGGCGTCGGTTAACGGTATCGTGTACAGTTTCACGTCGGTGGCCAATTAGTCACATGCACTAGTTTTAGACACAATTTATGAATTTTTTGGTTACGAGTGCCAACCTAAAAATTAAGTTTAGGTTCGTGTTATTATCCAAAAAAAACACAAGTTATTTTTGGTTTCATAACATTTTATTGAGCACTGAATCATCACTAAGTAATACTTTATCAGAACTGAACTTTATTTTGTAAATTCTTATACTTATAACTTAAACTGTTGAGAACTAAAAATGCTTAATAATAAATAAGACAGAGAAAACAAAATTAGTGAGAATTTTGTTTTCCGGTTGGTGTGGCATGTGTAAGTAAAACTGTGTAGTTTGTAATTTTAACTATTAAGAATTTTTAAGTAAATTATTTTGGGTTATTTTAAACTGTGTAGTGTGCACTTTTAATTATTAAGAATTTTGTCTGCAAATTATTTTGGGTTATTTTAAACTGTGTAGTGTGCACTTTTAATTATTAAGAAATTTGTCTGTTTAAAAGTGTATGCATGTGAATGTATATGTACATATGTATATACGTATAAACATATGTGTATATTATATTTTTATTGTGTGTTATCGTAACTCCCCCATCCTTAGAATGAGGCTCCGACGAAATATTATAAACATTAATTTTTCTTTTGTATACAAAAAATGTTAATATAATAATAATAATAACTATAATTACATTTATTCCATTACTTGTTATGTTAAATATTTTATTAGTTTTATGTTTAAAATCTATGTTTTTAAAATTACTTTCATAGTTTAAATGTTTAATATAGAGGTCTTCCAGTTTCAAATCTATAAATGTTTTGTTTTCTTTAATGTCAGTGATTAAATGAGATAATATTACATTTTCTTTAATGTTTAGTTTATCATTATAATACGTTTTATTTTCTATTGTTACATTACAATTTTCAAATTTCAAAATAAATGTCCCGGAAAATTTTCCATAGTTCTCATGAATGCAATTTTTTGTTAAGCTGCCGTAAAAATTTTTAAATAGAAGAAAACCTTGCTTTATTTCCTTAACTTCCAAGAAATCAAATTTTCTCAATGTACATTTGGCTTCATTGTTATGAACAATATTTTCAATGCAAGGGTCGCTAAATGTTTTGAGATTTTAGCTAGATTATTTGGTATGTTGATATGAAAGATATTTAGGTTTTTATCAAGTAGTATTTGATTTTCTTCGAGGTATAGTGATTTATTTTCTTTGTTAGGGATTGCTTCGAATGTAATTTTGGAAAGGGAATCGGAGGAATATTTTGGTATAGAAAGAATAATTGAAATAGTTTCTTCAAGAAATACCACGTTAATTTTTATATTAGTGTAAGACTCAAAGTCCTCAACGAGTTGTAACTCTCGTTTATCTAGTATGTCCGTTAGAATGATACCTAATTTGCTGGTGAATATCACCTGACCAATGTCATCTACGTGATTCCTTAAGAGGGTTATATCATTATCGATTTGATATATGTGTTTTAGAAAGGTTACCTCGTCTTCTAGTGTTGATATTTTATTTTGAATTTCATTTCGAAATTTATTTATATACCTCGTAACAATGGCTTGTTGCTTGTTAATATGCATTGTAGTGTTTCTTATTTGAGAAGAGAGTGTTTCACTTACTTGGACAAATGAATTTATTTCTATTGAATTGTTTTGCATGCCTTTTGTTAGGACATCAAGAGTGTTTTTAATTTATTTTTCGTCTTCACTGTCTAAATTTCCAGTTATAAACTTAATTCCTTTACCGAGTGCGTTAATAAGACCTCTTTTGTTTCTAAAGTGGGGAGATAAGTTGTTGATTTTAACTTTAAGTAAAATAAAATTATTTTTTATTGTATCTAATAAGGGTTTTGTATCTGAAATTGATTCGTCCAATAGTTTTATGTTATTCTCTATTGTTTCAATGGAGTGATGGTATTGAGTTAAATTGATGAAGTGAAATACCCTGTGGTAGTGGTCAATGATCCTCATATCCTTCTCCTCTTTTATTGGGATGTATCCATTGTTGTTTGTAAGGTTTTGGATATATAGCTTTTGCGAGTTCAAAAGGTGTACAATTGAAGTTAATAATATTATTGGTAGTAATTTCATCTGAAAATAAATAGTCATATAATTTATGTAGTTTCTAACGTATTTGTGTTTTGGTTTTCGGTGTTTTGAAGAGTTTTCTTTCTTTTAATGTGCGACTTATAGTATTTGTGTCCTGTGTTAGTAATTACATGATCATTATCAAGTTCGGAAACTATTATTTTTCGAAATTTTGAGTGGTTTTTACCTCCTCTTTCATCTTTTAAATATACAGGTCCCGTTTGGATATCTACGTTTTCCCGGTTTACATTACGTTTGTTAATATTATTCTCTTTAGTTTTCATAATAGATTCCTTGATTAATTTGTAATCGCCTTGACTGATAGTTCCATTCCTAAAGTCAATTGGTTTTCTTTTGATTGTGGAGTGAATAGTATTATTATAAAACATAATGATTTTGTATATTTTTTCTTCGACTGATTCTTTGTTTCTGTTAGGATCGTGCTTTAGGATTCTTATGTGTTCATTAATTGTATTATGCAAGCGCTCTACATCCGAGTTTGAAGTGTGGTTGTTGTTTGAAGTGTAGTGTACTTCAATATTTTGTTCCCTAAGAAATTCCAAAAGGGGAAGTGCTTTGAAGCCTATTTCGTTATCTATGATTAATTTCATTATATTTCCAGCTGATGCCAAATATTGTGTTAGAGCGATTTTGAATTCGATCCACGATCGGTTTTTTATTTTGATTGCCTGGGCATATTTGGAGAATTTGTCTATAAATGTAAGAAATAGTGTTTTTTCTAAGCTATAAAATACGTCCGCGTGTACTATTAAGATTGGAAATGACCAAGTTTCGAGAGATGTAAATGGCGAGATTTCGTTTCCAAAGGGATTTTGTAAGCTAGTTACTTCAGGCCAAATATATGTAGCCTGCCCACGTGTCCGAAGTGCTAAAAATTTGTTCATTTTTACACCAAACGGAAAAACACCGAATATTGTGTATAGAAATGTCTTATCACCTCTACAGTAGTTATATTTGAATAACTGAATAACAATATTTTTAAGAATATATATTAATACATAAATTTATTGGTTACGCTTTTATAATGCGAAATAGAAGTTATACTTCAAACATTAGTTTTAAAAATAGAGACTATATATTTATAAATATAAAAACGATATTTTACTATTGCTATATAAGTAGAGACGCCTAGCCATTTTTATATCATTAAAGGTCGTATTAGTAACATAATTCATATTTTTTTTAATATCTAAAGCCTGTAGGGATATCTACAACACTTCACCGCAACATATTAACCCGTGCATCGCCGGGTCCAAAAAAGCTAGTTAATTAAATAAAAAAATTAATAATTAAGAATACAAACCTGTACAATTTTTTATCCTCACTTGCTAAATTTGTTTTACGCTGTTGATAACATTTTGTATTTCTATGTGGCACAAAATATTCAGCCATGATTCCTTTTTAGAATACGCGAGTCAACTATAAGGTACGCTAAACAAAATTTGAGCAAGAGCTCACAAAAGAAAGCAAAAGCTTGTTTTTATGCATATGAAAATGAGCACAAGCTCATCTAACTTAGTTCAAACTGAGCGAGACGAGATCAAACGTGAGCAGTGAGTAAAGGCAATACATAAAATTTTATTATGCATACGACAAGCTCACGTTTTATGCATGAGACCCATTGAGTTTAAAATCATTACTTGTTGTTGAACAAAAACGGTTGCATCGCAAAAAATCAGAGGAGATGATTGGGTACACTTAAAAGCTTACCACTTGTTGCAGCTCACTGATACGTACATATGTTTAGCCACATATGGCGGCCATTTTTTAACGTTGTCAGCAAGCGTATGTTCACGATTTTAGCATATCGTGGAGACATCATCTTTTTACGTATTAACAAATTTACTAGTATGCTGACTGCTTTTCAGCATATAACAAATTTAATAGCATATAGAATTTATATTTCAGCTCAGCTCTCATATTATATGTTAACTATGTGGCCTGATTCGGGACGGGACATTGCAATTTCCGGGATGTTATCAATTTCTTGCGTATTTTTGCTATTTTCGCGACTTATGTGATTTTCTTATTCTTTACAGTTTAGTAATTTCTTCGGAACAAGTCAAGAATATCAACGCTGTTGAAATTTAAAATAAACAAGTAAGAGTGCTATATTCGGCTGTGCCGAATCTTATATACACTTCACAAAGTAATATAAAAGGTATATCTGTGGTCACAAGGTATAACAGTTAAGTCGAGTTAGGATAAAGTGTATTTATCATTATAATTTTGTTTATTTCTCTTAACTTAACTGTTGTTTCGTTATAAATTAAATTACAAATTAATATACATAGTATAAAATTGCTAGCATTAGCTTAATCTAGTTTCCATGATTTTACACAGCGACTTTAAAATTCTCTTTTGACCACTTGCCAAAATCGAGTTTAGTCGTTATTCCTTGTGGGAACAGATACATCTACTTGCAATTATACACGAAATATCTATGCAATAATTTCCAAATAACTTTCTTAATTACTGTTTTCGTAAAATATGCAAACTTTTGTATATATGTAGCTATTACGTAATAAAGTATTTTGTAATACATACTTATATAATTTATTCAATTGAGAGCTTTTTTTAATATCTAATGTGTAATTTACGCATCAGATACATACATATTTGTTGAGATTACGTGTATTAGTTGTACAAAAAGTATATTAAAAATTTGTATTCTTAAACAAGAACTTTTAGGTTACATATATACAGTTCATTTCGTATTAAACAATTTCGTATTAAAAATAAATATTTTATTAATTTTATTTATTTACTATTAATTTATTTGCTATAATCTATTTTTTTATGTTATTGATTTTAGTATCTTATGATAAATAAGTACATTAATTAACATTAAAAGAAAAATTAAAAAAATAAAAGTTACAGGCGCCGTGGTTTGAACTCGGCTCCCGAGAGAAAAACAGCAATTGGGAACCGCCTAGCCCTCTCAGCCAAACAGCCACAAAGTTAAATGGGTTTAATTTAATATAAATACTTAACAGCTGGCTTGCAGGCTGAGTCATACAATATCTCAACTAATATTATATGAATCGTACAAAAGATCAGATGATAGGGATGGTAGCCAGATTTGATGATTTATTATAAGTTAGTTAATAGAACATTTTAGAATTTTTAAAACAATTTTGATTTTGATTAAAAACTTTGCTTCTTTTGCTACAATATGTAATAGAAGTAAGGAGTAAAAGGGATAGTTATGCCAACAATTAATCATTTTAATGTTAATATTTGTAGTATTATATGTTTTTTAAAACCTCTTCTCTCCATAATTTATCAACTGCTGCATACATACATATGGATGTATATCAAATATAAAATTTTTTAAACACTAAAAAACAACGCTCTAGTATAGCTTTGCATCCTATGCGAAATTTTTTGATAAATTCTAATACCATAATTCAAATAATTATACTGCGTATTTAAAGTAGAAAATTCCAAAACCATACAATGTTAAATTTTTATTAAACTTAAAAGTTGATTTATTCAATATTTTGTGGCTTACCGAGCTACTGCACTGTACGTATGTACATATATTATTTTTCTAAAAGCGAAATTCACTAAACATGTGATTAAACTGTTTATTAAGTTAACACAACAATTGATCATTTTATTGATAAGAATTTCGTTTATTTTGTGTAAAAACTGTGAATTTATTTGTTATTAATTATCATTCTGTTATTTATTATTAATTATCATTCTGTTTATTAAGTAGATTTCTATACAAAATTAGTTTTTAGCCTCGAAATAAGTGTTTTTAGTTTTGAAAATTTTTTGACGATTTAAGATAATTATTTTGACGTTTTTGACGATTCTTCGCTCGAAATTTGACGAATTTATCCCTATTTCATCTGCCAACTATGCCTGTGCCTCGTTTCTGTAATTTGTGAGAATTTCTTACATCGAGAAAAAATTTATAATTATACCTATCATCTTAGTTGCATTTTACTTTTAGAAAAATAATATACATACATACAGTGCCACAAAAAATATTGAATAAATAGACTTTTAAGTTTAATCAAAATTTAACATTGTATGTTTTTTGGAATTTTCTACTTTAAATACGCATCATAATTATTTGAATTATATTATTAGAACTTATCAAAAAATTCGCTAGGATGCATAGCTGTACTTGATCGTTGATTTTTTTTAACAGTTATATTTGATATACATACATCCATACAGCGGCGGCCCAAGGGTGGAACGAGTGGAGCGGTCACATTAGGCGCCAGGTGTCAAGGGGCGCCAAAAATCCAAATGCGAAAAGCAATTTCTAACGCATTTGTATATTTTTATTATGAAAATTTAGAAAATATGAAAAGGTAAGCGTAGTTTTAGTAAATTGAAGCTAATAAAAACCTACTTAATGCTAGCAACACAACTGGGACGAACGACGAATTTCGCCCAACTCGACAAATGCGTCGATAAAAATTCGCTGTTTAAATTAGTCATATGAAGCAAAATAGCGACGAAAACCTAAAAGCTGTTGTAATTGATAAAGTTCTTTACTGTGTGTGCAAAGTGCGATTATATTAAAATAATACATACTTAAAAAATTAAACATTAACAAAAACACAGCTAAAAGCAATTTTTATAGTTAATTATTATCCATATTTATTTCAAATGCTATTAAATAATAATAAAACAATAATTAAAGTAAAAATGAACTTTATTTACTAAAATACTTTAAAACTAAAACCAAACATGGTCACTTGGCACTGATTTGTTCGTCGTTCGCCGACGTAAGAGATAGAAAAAATCTATTCAGAGTTCGCCGCGTATGACGAATTTCGTCCGCCGCTGTTATTGTGTGTATTTTCATATAGACAAATATGTTTTATTTTTGACGAGGAATATTCGCGGTCAAAAATTCGTCGTTCGTCCCAGCTGTGTTCCTAGCATAAGATCGACCCTAGCTCAGGAAAAAATGTTAGACTTGGCAATTTTATCAATTGAAAATGATAAGGCTGAATCCATAAATAAAGATAATTTAATTGTAAAATTTGCCAAGAAAGGTAACGTGTAATAGATTAATTTAAATCTCTAACGACATACCGAACGTGGTAGCTTTAATTAGTAATTAATACATAGATATACAATTTCTAGTGACTGATTGAAATTGGCGCAAAATACGGTTGTATGAAATAACGCCCAATGAAATAAGTCCCAATGAAATAACTCCCAATGAAATGGGACCTAAAAAAATTAAATAAGTCCAAACAAATTTAATGAAATAAATCCAAAGAAAAATTAAATTATTCCGGAACCTCAAATGAAATAAGTTCCAATTTTTAGGACTTGCTACATAATGAAATAACTCCCAAACCAAAAATGAAATAAGTCCTAATGCAATCAAGCCATAAAAATATGAAATAAGTCCACAATTCTTAATGGGCTTATGACACCATAACCTGCTTTGCTTACTAGAGATTTATGTATATTCGGTATTCCCGGCCTTCGGCCGGGCTTAAGGATTTTCTTCTCTGAGGTATTTCCAAAGGTGACTTCGCTTAATGAGGGTTTCTGCGCTGCCAGCCTTCGGCCGTGCTTAAGAATTTTCTCATTTAAGGTAATTCAAAAACCCACTTCGCTTGCTGAGGGTTCTTGCATTGCCGGCCTTCGACCGGGCTTAACGATTTTCTCCTCTGAAATATTTCCAAAACCGGCTTCACTTACTGAAGATTTTCGGTATTTCCACTAAGACTTCGGACTAAAGAATTTTCTCAACTGAGGTATTTCAAAACAGACTTCAACATTTTTTATGGGTTCGTGAGATGTAACAACATTTTTTCAGAAATTCTTTTGTGAGCGTAGCCGGTTTTCTAAATACTTACCTCAGGGAAAATTCCCTAAGCTCGGACGAAAGCCAGCAATGTAGAAAATCTTTAGTAATCGAAGCCTGTTTTTTAAATACCTCAGAGGAGAAAGTCCTTAAGCCCGGCCAAAGGCCGTCAATTCACACAGTCCTTAGTAAGCCAAGCTGGACTTGGAAATATCTCAGGGAAGAAAATATTTCTTCCCTGAACATAAATGTATTGCCGGCCATCGGCCGGGCGCAAGGATTTACTGCTTTGAGGTATTTAGAAAATTGTGTTCGCTTAGTGAGGTTTTTCTGCATTGGCGTCCTTCGGCCGATTTTCTCCTCTAACGTATTTACAAAACCTGTTTCACTTACTGAGGGTTGTCTGCATTACCGGCTTCGGCCGGATTTAAGGATTTTCTCTTTTAAGGTATTTCCAAAGGCGACTTCGCTTAGTGAGGATTTCCAAGATTGCCGGCCTTCGGCCGGGCTTAAGGATTTTCTCCTCTGAGGTATTTCAAAAGGCTGCTTCGGTTAATAATGAATTTTGCATTGCCGGCCTTCGGCCGGTCTTAAAAACTATTTTCTACTCTAAGGTATTTCCAAAACCTGCTTCTCTTGCTGAGGGTTTTCCGCATTACAGGCCATTGGCCGGCCTTAAGGATTTCTCTTCTGAGATATTTTAGAAGGTGTCTTCGCTTACTGACGATTTTCTGCATTGCCGGCATCGGCCGGTCTTAAAGACTTTTTTCTCTGATGTATTTGCAAAACCATCTTTGCTTAGTGACGGCTTTCTGCATTAGCGGCCTTCGGCCGGCCTTAAAAATCGTATCGAAACCGGAATGCCGGTAACACAGAAAATCTTAAAGAAACAAAGCCGGTTTTGTAAATACCTGAGAGGAAAAAATTCTTAAGCCCTGCCAAGGCCGGCAACGCAAAAAACCTTTATTAAGCGAAGCTGGTTTAGGAAATGCCTCGGAGGAACAAACACTTAAGCCCGGCCGAAAGCCGGCAATGCAAAAACCCTTTGTAAGAGAAGCTGCCTTTGGAAATACTTCAGAGGAAAAATCCGTAAGCCCGGCCAAGGCCGGCCATGCAGAAAGCTTGCAGTAAGCGGAGCCGATTTAGGAAATACCTCAGAGGAGAAAATCCTTAAGCCCGACCGAAGGCCGGCAATGCCGAAAATCCTTAGTAATCGCAAGGAATTTCTTCTTTGAAAACAAAAACACATTTACTATTCTTTCATGATGTATATTAATTACTCAATACAACCAGTATTTAAGAAGTATTCAACTAAATATTTTAGAGAAAACATCGTATTGAAAAATATGAAATAAATGCGGAAAAAATGATATAACTCCCAAATTTTTTTCTCAATCAAATACGACCCAAACATAATTTTTTTGGTTTTATTTCATTTGCAGTTTTCTCTATAAAATGAAATAATTCCCCAAAAAGTGAAACTACTTCCAAAATAAAATGAAATAAATCCCGAAACTTGGTAATTCTTTCATAATGCAAAAACTCCCAAAATGTATGGAAATTTTTTGGGATGTTTTTCATTTTTTATTTGGAAGTCATTTCATTGGGCGTTATTTCATACAGCCGCCATATACTAATTACGTTATAAGCATTAAGACCTTTCTTAAAGAAACAGGAGTGTAATAATTTGACTTAATTAATTTAATAGGAATCGATAAATAAAATATATGTTCCCAAAATTATCGACCCTTTTCTGTAACTCAAGTCGATTAAAATCGCCTCGATTTGATAAAACTAATGCCGCTAAACTGTGTATTATTTAGAACCATTATTACAACTTGGTATTAGTTAAATGTAGAATTTTATCGAAATGATAAACAGTTTATCATTATTACAAATTTACTTTAGCCTACCAAGAAAGATGAATTTGCCTTTAAGTTATCGCTCACTTGCAACAAAAATTTTTTGTTCTAAATTTTAACACATCTTTAACACTTAATTTATTTTGAACTGGAAAAGACTCAATTAAAAATATTGAGAAAAGTTAAACACCTATTGTTAAAATATATTCGCCAGCTTAAAAAATTCATCCTTGTTTTGTATATTAAAATAAGAAGTTATTAAAACTAAAAAGCGTTTTCATAGTTTTAGCTGTTTTAAAAGTTATAAAATATTGTATTAACTGACTTATAATTCTTAAAAATCGTCAAATTTAAGGTAAAAATCGTTTAGTCGTTAAAATCCCATTTTTGACACCGAAAATCGTCAAAATGACGATAAATCATCAAATCTTGCAACCATCCCAATCATCTGATCTGATATTAGTTGAGATATTGTATGACTCACCCTGCAAGACAGCTGTTAAGTATTTATATAAAATTAAACCCATTTAACTTTGTAGCTGTTCGGCTGAGACCGCTTGGCGGTTCCCAATTGTTGTTTTTCTCTTGGGAGACGGGTTCAAATCACGGCGCCTGAAACTTCTATTTTTTATTTTTTTAAATGTTTCTTTTAATGTTAATTAATATACTTATTTATCATAAGATCTTACACGCAATTTACACCGTGATTTTTAAGACATGTCTTTTTTTAATTCTCTTTTAAAGTTGCTACCAAAAACTTTTTGCATTTATACAATGATTTTTCATTTCATGTCTTTTTTGTACATTACTCTCAAAATTTGCTTTATTTACTCGTTCATAACAACAAAAACCCTAAAACAATAACATAAGAGAGAGAAAATGCAAATGGAACTAAAGAAATATATGAAAAAAATCTCGAAAATAGAAAACTTGTCTTTTTTTCTACCCCGCTATCTTCTCTACCCCGCTCACTCTCATACAAAATAAGACGTGATTTAAAGACAAGTGAAAAAATCACCGTAATTTGTGTTAGAATCAAAGTAGTAGGGAACAATTCGTACGGCCCCAATTAAAATTTTAAAATTTGGGTAATTAAAATTTGAAATTTTTAAATTTTAATTGTTAAATAAACAAAAGTGTAATTTGATACCCGTGGGAAAAAAATGAAAGTGCCCAGTGGGCAAAATGTGTAAAGTGAAGATTGTGAAAAATTATAGTGTGGGTAATGCTTTTTGGTGTTATAGACATTTAGGGTGTTGTTCTAATGGGGTGATATTGAGACATTGGGTAGTGAGTTTGGAGCTTGAAAGTATTGGCTTAGTATAGACAATGTGGTTCTTATGGGATGATATTGAGATATTGGGTAGTGAGTTTGGAGCTTGAAAGTATTGGCTTACTATAGACAATGTGGTTCTTATGGGGTCACATTGAGAGATTGGGTAGTGTTTTAGATTATATGTGGAAATAAAGAGTGTAGACAAGTTTGGTGACAACGTCACCAAACTTGTCTACACTCATTTAAACATTTAAACATTTAAAATCAAAAGGCGTTCTATAATGAAATTTATGGTTTCATTGTTGTTATTGTTGAAAACGATCGCTACTTCTTTTGCGATGAAATAATTTGAATCGCTTTTGAATCCTTGCATATCTATACAAACTATACTATCATCCATATTGTTTAATTTAATTTTATTTTCTTTATATTTTTAATTTGTTCTTTATTTTAAGTTTTCTCTGATTTCTGTTTTTGCCGTCATTATTTTTCACAAAAAATATCAAACGTCAAAGAAATGTCAATTGAAATTGACAGCTTGTGTTCTAACATATTTCCTCGGCCTTGTGTTTTAACATTGATTTCCAAACATATGTTAGCATACAGGCACATTCGGTCCACACGTTAATTTCTTGTGTTAGGACAGAATTTTGACAATTGCTAACACACAAATTTCCAAACTTAAGTCTCGTGAAGACGGGGTGTAAACCAATATTATGATTAAAGCGTAGAAATTCAGGTTTAGAGTTTTGCATTTATTTCTACACGGAAAAATAATCGTGTAGAAGTTTATACAGAATTTTGTTTGCATACACACAAATTTATATATTTTTTAATTTAATACACACAAAAACACTAAAAATTAATTACAATGTACCAAAAACTAGAAATGTCAAAAATTCCGTGACCAAACAATTGTCTGGACATTTATTTTTGTTTCAGTTGACGGAAAAAATTCTCCACTTAGGGCCATTATTACAACTCGGCTTTAGTTATAATTAGCATTTTATCGGACGGATAAACAGTTTTTCATTATTACAACTTTAATTTAACCTAAAAGTGTGGGATAACTTACTGGGAAGTTCATTCTTCCGCTAACTTTTATCGGCACACATTTTCATAGGCTGCCATACTTGCTTCTTTATCTAGTAAACACCAAGACGTATCTAACAGGTGAACTCACTCGAACACATGACCTTACTCGGCAAACTTAGTGGAGTGATGAAATTATCACAATATCGTCACCATATGGAGCTTCCCTTCTTTAAGGTATTGGACATTTCATTATAGAGCTACCTGCGCTGATAATTCCATCCATCTTTCAACACTTTTTGACAATTGTAGTGTAGTTTCTACAACAAATTTATAGTTGTTGTAGACTTGTGTGTACCTGTTATCTGTGCCATTGTAAATACATATGTATGACGTTGCCACTTGTGCTCTGGTATAGCCATACTTTTTATTTTACAGGCAAGTTGTAATAATGAAAAATTGTTGCAGGTCAGTTTACCGATCACTTCTGCTTATCATGCCAGTAACTATCTTCCACTTTACTGCTGAGTTGTAATAATGGCCTGTAATAGACAATAAATGCCAAAATTCCGTGTACTTTTCTTTTGGAACTGCGTACTAGTAAACTGAAAATTCTTTAAGAAATTGACCAACCTGAATTTCAGCTTGTTTTTTTACACATACTTCTTATGGCAGCCTGAATTTCATTCAGAGCTGCATACTACACTTAAAGCCTTAGATATTACTCTCACCCAATATATCTAAATAACAGCACAGTAAACAGCGAGCACAGTCGTAAAGCAGCTCTGGCCGAGTCAACATCAAGCGTCGTTGGCAATTACTTCGTAAATGCAACCAGGCCACTGTTCGTTTATTTGTCTTCGAGAGTTTTGCGATTCAATCGCATGTGTGTAGTGCTTGGCGTCGGTTAACGGTATCGTGTACAGTTTCACGTCGGTGGCCAATTAGTCACATGCACTAGTTTTAGACACAATTTATGAATTTTTTGGTTACGAGTGCCAACCTAAAAATTAAGTTTAGGTTCGTGTTATTATCCAAAAAAACACAAGTTATTTTTGGTTTCATAACATTTTATTGAGCACTGAAGCATCACTAAGTAATACTTTATCAGAACTGAACTTTATTTTGTAAATTCTTATACTTATAACTTAAACTGTTGAGAACTAAAAATGCTTAATAATAAAAAAGATAGAGAAAACAAAATTAGTGAGAATTTTGTTTTCCGGTTGGTGTGGCATGTGTAAGTAAAACTGTGTAGTTTGTAATTTTAACTATTAAGAATTTTTAAGTAAATTATTTTGGGTTATTTTAAACTGTGTAGTGTGCACTTTTAATTATTAAGAATTTTGTCTGCAAATTATTTTGGGTTATTTTAAACTGTGTAGTGTGCACTTTTAATTATTAAGAAATTTTTCTGTTTAAAAGTGTATGCATGTGAATGTATATGTACATATGTATATACGTATGTACATATGTGTATATTATATTTTTATTGTGTGTTATCGTAACTCCCCCATCCTTAGAATGAGGCTCCGACGAAATATTATAAACATTAATTTTTCTTTTGTATACAAAAAATGTTAATATAATAATAATAATAACTATAATTACATTTATTCCATTACTTGTTATGTTAAATATTTTATTAGTTTTATGTTTAAAATCTATGTTTTTAAAATTGCTTTCATAGTTTAATTGTTTAATATAGAGGTCTTCCAGTTTCAAATCTATAAATGTTTTGTTTTCTTTAATGTCAGTGATTAAATGAGATAATATTACATTTTCTTTAATGTTTAGTTTATCATTATAATACGTTTTATTTTCTATTGTTACATTACAATTTTCAAATTTCAAAATAAATGTCCCGGAAAATTTTCCATAGTTCTCATGAATGCAATTTTTTGTTAAGCTTCCGTAAAAATTTTTAAATAGAAGAAAACCTTGCTTTATTTCCTTAACTTCCAAGAAATCAAATTTTCTTAATGTACATTTGGCTTCATTGTTATGAACAATATTCTCAATGCAAGGGTCGCTAAATGTTTTGAGATTTTAGCTAGATTATTTGGTATGTTGATATGAAAGATATTTAGGTTTTTATCAAGTAGTATTTGATTTTCTTCGAGGTATAGTGATTTATTTTCTTTGTTAGGGATTGCTTCGAATGTAATTTTGGAAAGGGAATTGGAGGAATATTTTGGTATAGAAAGAATAATTGAAATAGTTTCTTCAAGAAATACCACGTTAATTTTTATATTAGTGTAAGACTCAAAGTCCTCAACGAGTTGTGTGGTTGTTGTTTGAAGTGTAGTGAACTTCAATATTTTGTTCCCTAAGAAATTCCAAAAGGGGAAGTGCTTTGAAGCCTAGTTCGTTATCTATGATTAATTTCTTTATATTTCCAGCTGATGCCAAATATTGTGTTAGAGCGATTTTGAATTCGATCCACGATCGGTTTTTTATTTTGATTGCCTGGGCATATTTGGAGAATTTGTCTATAAATGTAAGAAATAGTGTTTTTTCTAAGCTATAAAATACGTTCGCGTGTACTATTTCTCCTGGTTTCTCCGGTGTTTCGGTAATTTGAAATTTCTGTTTAATAGGATGCCTGTCATATTTTTCTTTGTTACATATTTCACAATTGTTTATAAATTGTATTACCCGTAATTTTAGTTGTGGATCGTAGATTTCTATTTTTAATTCTGCATAGTTTTCGTTAATGCCCCTATGATTATTTTTCCTATGTTCCTTTTCTATCTTCTCTATTAAAATATTTTCATCCAAAATGTCTTCTAATACTTTTTTACATATTACGACTATAAATCCATTGTTAGCTTCGAAATATTTGTTCAATGTTACTTTAAACTATCAGGATTAAAATGATTTTTCAAAATTGTTATGAGGGTTGATTCGTCAAACTTTTTAGCTGATATTGTTTTCCTATTATTTTGAAAGATTTTCTCGTTCTTTATCTTTAGTGAGCCGGATGTTGTTTTAGTTATAATAATTTGTTGTTTATAGAAGTTCAAAGGGTTGGCTGTTTCCATAATTAAGTTATTATTTGTCGATGTTGAATTATTATTTCCTTCGTTTAGATTTACTTCGATTCTAGATAGCGCGTCGGCATTTCCATTTAAGATTTCCTTTTTGTACTTTATTTCATAATCATATTCCTGTAGCCGTAACCTCCATCTTATAAGTTTAGAATTCGGCTCCTTTATGGAGAATAACTATGTTAAAGGTCTGTGATCGGTTTCTATGAGAAATCGTCTACCGAACAGATATGGCCTGAAATATTTCGTGGACTCCTTTTCAATGGTACTTTAATTTTGTTCTGCGCCATTTAAAGTTCGGCTTGCAAAACAAATCGGGTGCCCCTTTTGGGACAGGATTGCACCTAGAGCGTGATTACTCGCGTCAGTTTGGAGTATGAACTTTTCATTGAAATCTGGATATGCTAATACAGGGGCGTTTGTTAAAAGTCTTTTAAGAGCTTCGAAACTTTCGACATACTCTGAATTTTTTGTGTTTACTTTTTCGTCTTTTTTCAAGCATCTCGTCATAGGTCGAGCGACTTTTGAATAGTCTCTTATAAATTTGCGGTAATAACCCGCTAACCCTAAGAATTGTTTTATTTCTTTTTGTGTTGTTGGCAGTGGGAATTTCTGCACACAACTTATTTTGTCTGGATTAGGCTCTATACCCTTGTCTGACACAGTATGTCCGAGGAATTTTGTTTCCCTTTTTAAAAATTCGCATTTGTCAATTTGAATTTTAAGATTTACTTCTTTGAGGCGTTCAGAACTTTTGATAAAGATTCTACATGCTCTTGTAGGGAAGTACTGAATATAATGATATCGTCAAGATATACTAAGCATATCTTGTTTATCAAATCGGATAGCACGTTATTCATCAGTCGTTGAAAAGTAGCTGGAGCCGTCTTCAATCCAAATGGCATACGTAAAAATTCGTAATGGCCATTTCCGACACTGAAAGCCGTCTTAGCCACGTCCTTCTCATGGATTTCAATCTGGTGGAATCCTTTGGCAAGATCCAATGTCGTAAAATATTGGCACCTTCCTAGTTTCTCCAAGATTTCGTCTATGTTGGGGATTGGATATTTGTTGTCGATCGTCACCTCGTTTAACTTTCGGTAGTCGATTACCAATCTCCACTTTGTTTTGCCACTGGCATCCATTTTTTTGGGTACGATCCAAGCCGGAGCCGAGTAAGGCGAATGACTATGTCTGATTATTTGTTTATCCAACATTTCCTTGATTTGTCTTTTTACTTCGTCTTTGTGAACATACGGGTAGCGGTATGTTTTCGCGACTATTGGAATATTATTGACTGTCCTTATTTCATGTTTGATTGCATTGGTAAATGTTAAATCGCTTTCTTCTGTGTAAAATATTTTTTTAAATTTTTTTATAGTCTGTAGTAATTTTTCTTTCTCTTCGAGGTTCAAGTGAGAGGTTCGAATCTGTTCTAGTAGGGGAGGTTTTAAATTTTCATTACTTGAGGGACTTACGTAAAAATTTTCTTCTGTTATTTTATCTGTTTCCTGGGTTTGAAATGCAATTGTTTTTGGGGTCTTTCCACAGACGTTAACGAGAGCATTAATTTTGAAATTCTCTGCTTCGTATACTCCTTCCATGATTTCAACATTTTTATTATGTGTTAATATTGTTTGAGGTTTATATATTAATCCTTCTTTCTGTTCTATAGGCAATTCTACTTCATATATGCCATCTTTTTCAAAATAATATTCCACGCCATTTGTATTGTACTTTAATGAGATTCGTTTTTCTCCAACTTCTAAATTGTTATCCCTTAAATTTATTATAGCTTTTAGTTGTATTAGTATATTGTTTCCAATTAAGCCATCATAATACGTGTGAAAGTTACAGACTAAAAATTCTATTCTATTGTTGGTGTCACCAAGTTCTTCGAAGAGTGGGATAGATACTTTTTCATTGATTTGAATGGTATGTTGAAGTGTTTTGAGGTTCATAATATTAGTATCTTTTCTCCATTTAGGATGGCAAATACCTGGGTTAATTATGGAGTGCGTTGCTCCTGTGTCTATGATAAATTTTAAAGTTCTTAGTTTTGTTTTTATCGTTATATAGGGTAATTTTCCGTAGAGGCTGTCTGCTGAAAATTTTCTACATTATTGACGTCCATGGGTTCCACACCTGATTGCTGTGATAGAGTCGTTTGGTTATTATTGTAATTTTGATTATTTTGCCATCTTTGGTCTTCATTATTCCTGTAAAAGTGTCTATTATCGTTCTGACGATAATTGTTACGTCTTGGATTTTCCCTAATATTATCATTCTGTCGATAGTTACTATGTCTAGGATTTTCTCTACCATTATCATTCTGTTGATAGTTACCAGGGTTTCCTCTACTATTATCATTCTGTTGATAGTTACTGTATCTAATATTTTCTCTACTATTATCGTTCTGTTGATAGTTACCATGCCCTCTATCACCTTGGTATCTCTTTTTATTGTTTGCGTCGTTGTGATTGTCCTTAGGTTGTTTGGCCTTTCTTGAATATATGCGGCTGTCTTTGCCCATTTGATCGTATCCGTTTTCATACATGATGTCCATGGCGGCTTCTAACGATATTGGATTTCTGCATGATAGCATGGTCTTCATGGGCTCTGGGATTTTATTCTTAAAAATGTGGAGAGCTGTTCTGATTATTCAATGCAACATGGTTTGCAGCCTCTCCTTCGCCCAGTACTATAGCACTTTTATTATTTAGACGTCTTAGTCTATACTTGATATCGTTATAGAAGTCAATAGTGTTTGTGTGGAAAGTGACGGCTCTTAGGTCGTCATACAACTCCTCACAATTCTTCCTTTCCCCAAAACTATTTTGTAATGTCCTCTTGATATCTTCCCAAGATCGAACTTGGGTATTTATTTCAATTATTTCCTTAGCCCTACCAACAAGCCTACTCTTGATGATGTCTGAAAATAGTAATTGTGACAACTCGTCGTATGTGGCGAGTATTGGATATATCCTATCTATCAGTCTTGTGAAAGTCATCAAGTCGTTCCTGTTTCCATTAAATTGCGGTAAATTGTTCAAGTATCTAATTGGGTCTAAGGTGATCTGTTGAAGATTTACCATTTTGGAATATTAAAAGGGAATGTATTGGGTGTTTGAAAAAGAAATGTATTGGGTGTGTTAAATTTTTATTCTATTAAAAAAATCTAGGGTTAGTTTACAGAGAACAACGGGGGAAGAAAAAAATTTATTCTATACGCACGAAGTATTGGACTGAATTAGTGAATATATATATATATATATATATATATATATATATATATATATATATATATATATATATATATATATATATATATATATATATATATATATATATATATATATATATATATATATATATATATATATATATATATATATATATATATATATATATATATATATATATATATATATATATATATATATATATATATATATATATATATATATATATATATATATATATATATATATATATATATATATATATATATATATATATATATATATATATATATATATATATATATATATATATATATATATATATATATATATATATATATATATATATATATATATATATATATATATATATATATATATGGAAAATTTTTCGAGAATATTATAAACACGATTACAGTTATAAATATAGTTTATTCTAATTTAATATTACACTTACGATGATTTCTTCTGGCTTTATGTTGTCAATCTTCTGTTGCTGATGTTATTCCTCCTTCAAAGTAGGTTTGGTTATTTTGTTGTTGATGGTTTCTTTAGCTTTATGGTGTCAATCTTCAATTCTCTTTTTTTTAAATAGGTTTAGTTTTGTTTGTTTATGGCACACAGTTATTTTGTTGTTGATGGCGTCAATCTTTGATATTCTTTTTCAAAATAGGTTTAGTTTTTTATTTGTTTATAGAACACAGTTATTTCGTTATTCTATCAGAATAAAGTAAGTTTTTTTTCCTTTTAGTTTTCACTTGATCAACGGATGTGATCACTTCACAGTCCAAAACAATGTTACTTTATTGTTTTGTTTTAAGTTAAACAAAATTATTTAATTGCTCTATAATTCACAAACAAAGTAGTCAAAACAAAATTAATTTATTGTTTTGATTTACACGAACAAAGGTAAGTCCTCACTTTTTATTTTCACTTGGTCAAAGGGTATGACCACTTCAGAGTCCAAAACGATATTATTTTCTTGATTTGTTTTTAGTTAAACAAAATTGTTTTATTGCTTTATAATTCGCAACACAAAATAAAGTTTTATTGTTTTATTGTTTTAAAATTCGTAGTCAAAAACAAAATTAATTTATTGTTTTGATTTGCACGAACAAAGGTAAATTTTTATTTTCACTTTTAACTTTCACTTGGTCAAAGGATATGACCATTTTATTTTAATTATGATCAAAGGATATGACCATTTTTTATTTTAAGGGCGTTGATATTAATATACCAATCCCATCCTCGTCGCCAATTAAGTTTAGGTTCGTGTTATTATCCAAAAAAAAAAACACAAGTTATTTTTGGTTTCATAACATTTTATTGAGCACTGAATTATCACTAAGTAATACTTTATCAGAACTGAACTTTATTTTGTAAATTCTTATACTTATAACTTAAACTGTTGAGAACTAAAAATGCTTAATAATAAATAAGACAGAGAAAACAAAATTAGTGAGAATTTTGTTTTCCGGTTGGTGTGGCATGTGTAAGTAAAACTGTGTAGTTTGTAATTTTAACTATTAAGAATTTTTAAGTAAATTATTTTGGGTTATTTTAAACTGTGTAGTGTGCACTTTTAATTATTAAGAATTTTGTCTGCAAATTATTTTGGGTTATTTTAAACTGTGTACTGTGCACTTTTAATTATTAAGAAATTTGTCTGTTTAAAAGTGTATGCATGAGAATGTATATGTACATATGTATATACGTATGTACATATGTGTATATTATATTTTTATTGTGTGTTATCGTAACTCCTAAACTGGAATAAACTGGTGGAGACCATTAAACGTGGGAGCGGAAAGCTTCGATTCCTCCTTCCTATATGATGGTATAAGTCGGGGGCAGTGCATGACAGAAGCTCTCCGGGAGTATAACCTGGCAATTTGTGAGATAGAATTCTCCGATAACCAATTTAGAATTAAAAACAAAAGTAAACAGCGAGCATCCAAACACACGTCATAAATCTACCTACATAACATTAATATATATAAGCAATAAACAACAAACAACAAACGTTCACGTGGTAAACGCATGATGACAGATATGTACCCGTGCAAACAGCAAACATTCACTAACACTTTCAGGACTGCCAGATGAATTTGCCTAGAAAAATCGTCAAAATACATGATTAGTATATTTATTTAATCAGGTTTAATTATAATTTTAAATACTTTTTTATTTACTTTTAGGCACAGGATCATCAATAGTTTTGATAATCGGGGAACAATATCAGAAATATTTTCCGAAATACTTATTGCAAAAGTATTTCGTTTCAACCGTGAGCCTAAAGTTTGAATTCTTGAATTCACACATAATCTACACACAACCACACGTGATTTTTTTTTTTCAAGATATATACATAAATCTTTATATAGAATCGTCAAATTGTACGAAAACCCGCCACTGCCAGTTTAAACACAAATAATCATTAAAATTATTATAAATCGTCAAAATGACAATAAATCGTCAAAATGACGCTAAATCATCAGATCTGGCAGCCGTGCACACAAAGAATGGAAACTGATGAATGCCCATTTGGATGTATTTCTCGTTTGGTTTATGAAAAATTATGGATTAGTCTTCAAGATTTGCATACAAAAGGGGAACAACTCCCGACACAGTCGAACGGTAGTTGCAAGAAGGCCACTTGAACTATCGTCCGATTGTTCATATTGTTATAGTACTGTATCATAGAATAAACGTAGTTTTGGGATGTGGTTAGGTTAGGATAGGTTGAACAGGCTGCCGGTTTCCAAAAACCGGTCCACTTGGGTCCTTTGGTCCCTTTGTAATGCCTGAGATGGATAGTAGGGAAATTTAAAGAGGTGCCCTGCCTATCCCAAAGGTTGGGCCGGTGTTAAACTAACCCGAGTATCGTATGAATGAATTTATTCCCCTAATGTCGCATACCCCTAGGTCTGCTAGTTCGGGTAGTGGCGGATTTCCCAAATATGATGCCCTATTTCTAAATAGTGCTGGACATCGATAGAGGAGGTGCTTGACAGTCTCCTCCTCGTTTTGACAACTTCTACAGAAATCGTTAAAAGGAAGATTTAATCTTCTGGCATAGACACCAATGAGACAATGCCCCGTTATGAGCGCTACGTGTGTACGTTGACGAGGAAGCCCCAGTATGGTTGCAGATCTTGCGAAGTTATACTGGGGCCAGATGGATCTGGAAACCTCACAAGGGATTTCATTTGTCCATCTGGCTTGCGCTTCTCTAAATAGTTGGTGCTGAATTTGTATTTTGCAGCTTTTTAGCGGGACACCTACTAGCCAGTCGATGTCATTTTCATGTAAACGGGCGCCAGCCTTGGCTAGATCGTCCGCGATAGTGCTACCGGGCACCCCCGCGTGGCCCGGTACCCAGAAGAGCCCCAGATTCGCATGTCTCATTCACAGATGCCCAGCATTCCTTAACCAATTCCGATGTTGTGTAAACACCAGATAGAGCATCTAGTATCGCCTTACTGTCGGTACAGATTCGGATGCCCTGATCGAATACGCTGTAGTACCTTAACCAGTTGGCCGCCCTTTTGATTGCCGATATTTCAGCCTGAGTCATCCCACATTAATTTGGTAGCCTAAAGTTTATCGTACGTTGCGTTTGTGGGATGTAGAAACCCCCGCCTACTCCGATGCCCGACTTTGACCCGTCGGTGTAGATCTCGAGCACATCATCATATTGGTGTATGTAGTCTGTATCAGATGATGTGCCCAAGAAGTCCACCATGAATCTCTTATCGGGCAGCAGGGCAGGTGAGCAATAGTCAGAGTGGTTGAGAAGATCTAATATTTGCCCTAATATCGTCGCATGGCCTACGTTGCCCCGCTTCCATGCACCTGAGGCATTTAGTCTAACCGCCGAGTTCATGGCCAGTTGTTTGATCATGAGGTCGGCAAGAAGCCAATGCAGTATGGTGAACAGTGCTTTGGATGTAGTAGCGCAAGGTGCACCCGTGATCATCAAAGCAGATGTTCGGAAAACTTTTTCAATTATTTTAGAGTATGGGACAGCCACATGGTAAGGGCTTTACCACCATTTCAAAAAGCCAATTGACGTTTTGGGACTTAAACCTCACCTGTTGCCGATCGCCATTTTGCAGGTGTCTAGAGCAATAGCAGCCTTGGCTGCCCTAGCTTGAGCGTTGGGGTACCATAAAAGCTTGGAGTCCAGTATAATACCGAGACACTTTACGCTGTCTGATAGCCTAAGGGTGACTCCGTTGAGAGTCGGTAACGTGAATGTCGGTGTCTTGTAGTTTCTCGTGAAGAGAACAAGGTCCATCTTTTGAGGGTTGGCATTAAGACCTCTTTCAACGCTCCATCTACTTATGATACCTAATGCCGATTGAAGACGTTGAGATGGAGTATCTAGAAATTTACCAGATATTGCTACTGATACGTCATCCGCGTAGGCTACTGATTTAAACCTCATAGAGTCTAATTCCACCAGTACCAAATTTATGGCAACATTCTATAGGATAGGTGACAGAACACCTCCCTGGGGAGTACCTCACCTAACCGTTTTTTTGAATAGTCGTTTGCCCCATCGCAGAGGAAATTACCCTATTTGTTAAGAGTCCTCGTATGAAGCTAATTGTTGAACGATTAATGTTCCGTCTTTCCAGTTCCATAATGATGAATGCAGGTCGTACATTGTTAAGGGCACCCACTATATCAAGAAAGGCCACAAATGTATATTCTTTGTTTGCCAGTGATTTTGCAATGAATCCTACAACCGAGTGAAGTGCCATATCAGCTGATTTGCCCTTCGTATAGGCATGTTGGGAGGTTGATAGAAGGTTCGGAGAAATTGTTGATCTAAGGTGTAGATCAATTATCCGTTCCAGAGTTTTAAGGAGAAAAGATGATAGGCTGACAGGTCTAAAATCTTTCGGGTTTACGTGTTTAGTTTTACTCCCTTTGGGAATAAAGACCACGGAGTATTTGGTCCATGCTATCGGAATATATGACCAAGTTAGGCAGGCCGAGTATATCCGAATGAACCATGGAAAAATCACATCTGCATTACGCTGTAGGTCAGCTGGAATAATGCCGTGGGGACCCGGAGATTTGAACGGGTCAAAGCTATTGATGGCCCACACTATTTTTTCCCTATTCAGGTAATCGTGGCCGTGTTAGAATATAATGATTGTATGGCTGCAATTTCGCCCGTGTAGGGAGTGCAACCGGGAAAGTGTGTGCTCATCTTTGGGATATGCGATCCTCCGAATTTTTCGTATATTCGTAGTTGTATTTAATTCGTGATCGTAGTTTAGGTATATACGAACCTCCGAATTTTTCGTGTATTCGTAGTTGCATGAAATCGTATTTAGCCGAGTGCACGAACATCCGAATTTTTCGTGTATTCGTTTTATACTAGTTTCTAGTAAAATAGACGTAGCTTTGGAATATACGAACCTCCGAATTTTTCGTTTATTCGTAGTTTGTATTTAATTCGTATTTAGCCGAGGGCATGAACCTCCGAATTCTTCGTGTATTCGTTTCATACTAGTGTATAGTAAAGTAACGCAGTTTTTGAATATACGAACTTTCGAATTTTTCGTATATTCGTAGTTTGCATATGAATCGTATTTAGCCGAGTGCACGAACCTCCGAATTTTTCGTGTATTCGTTTTTTACTAGTGTCTAGTAAAATAAACGTAGTTTTCGAATATTCGAACTTCCGAATTTTTCGTATATTCGTAGTTTGCATTTAAAATCATATTTAGTCGAGCGTTTTGAACCTCCAAATTCTTCGTATATTCGTATCTTGGCTGTAGATCAATAATAAGACGAGCTTATTTACCTCTCTACTCTCATTTTATTGGTAGTCACAGTACGAACGGTAGTACCAAATCATCGGCCAATATTTAGTGGGGCGACGGAGGTAGACTACACGAGTGATAACTCAACGCCAAACGCCGAAGTGAGGCATAGCCAGCGGGTTCGGTTACTTTAAGTTTATTTTTTATTATAACGTAGTATAAGTTAAGTTTCGTAAATAAAATATACTGTGTTCATTGAAGAGTAAAAGACCAAACATCGTCGTGCTTTATTTACAAAGCAAGCAGAACTTTGGTAAGATCCTGGACAAGCTGACGCCTGCCTTGCCTGGAAACATAAACTGCGTTACAAGTCTACGTAGCTTGAATGATAGTCAAAAATTCTTCAAGTAAAAGAATTTGTTTTGGCTTTACAAATATTTAATTTTTGTACAAATATATTCTAATTTAGTAAAAAAAACTCTGAATTGAATAATTTATGTATGGATTACAAAATACTATATTTCGTAATAGCTGCATGCATACATATATACAAAAGTTTTGCATATTTTACGAAAACAGTAATTAAGAAAGTTGTTTGGAAATTATTGCATAGACATTTCGTGTATAATTCCATGTACATGCATCTGTGCCCACTAGGCTGTATAACAGCTTTCAATCTGAAATTTGTAACACAGGTTCGAGTCAATCCACGATAGATTGCTTTTCACACTATGCCTTTTTAGCCTGGCTTTTTTTTAATTTTCTTTTAATTCCCCTACGAAAAATATATAATAAAAATAAAAATTTTGAAAAAATAAAATAAATTATTATATATTTTAGATTTTAAATTTAATTAACTCTTTTTGATATGAACTAGGTACAACCGTATGAAAAATTGTAGTACTTGTAATGTGAATTGTATTTTCTAGAATATTTGCTTTTCAAGTTCATTACTGAAGTTTATTGTTTCATTGTATTTGGTTAATGTTAAAATAATTTGTGTAACATTCCGGTTTTAAGATTCGATGTAAGTTTAAATGCTAAATAAATTAGTGGTGAGAATTCCGGGGTTGGTAGCTGTGCTAAGATGTGAATGAGATTATACCGTAAACCAGGTGCAAACTTTTCGAACGTATAGCAGGGACGGAAATCGGAATTACTGAACATGTTTTGGGAATCGTTTAAGATGTTAATTTAAAAAGTAAGTGATTTTGGGTGTAAAGCATAGTACTCTGTTCAACATTTCGTGCGAAATGTCAAAAGCCATATCAAACAAATTGACGCGAATTGCTTACGGAAAATTGTTGCAGAAGTGGTACTCTGTGTATTTCGTGAAAAACAGATGAAAGGTATCTACAGCATGTTGAGTCTTTATGCGAAATAATATGAGCACCATTATTATTTTTCGTGAAGAATTTACAACCAACCCATTGGGGTTTTTGCACAACATTGCTGAATACTCTTAAACATATACCGACAATAATAATAAGAAAAAAAAAACCAATATGTATGTAAATGTATATAGGTATATGTATATGGCTATGTATATTTGGATGTAGGTGTATCTGAAGGCATATGTGTAGATATACTTACATCTATCGACAAGTAATACAAATAATCATAATAAGAAAGAATATACATACGTAGCTATGTTTCTATTATTACACCCATCAGTGTAATCAATTGTGCAAAAGTAGATAATGAAAATATTATTATGATGTTAATTAAAGATCTCTATTTAAATAATCATGCTACCTCTCAGTAGAATTAGAGAAAACATAAAAAAAGAAACATAAAACAGCAATAAGAGACAAATACATAATTTGCAAACATTCGCAAATATTCCCTTGTCGTATGTGGTTTAAGTAAAATTCTTTATCAAGGTATTTTATAAAATAAAATCGCTACAAACGAAACTGTGTTTAGTTGGGATTCGTATCGACGTACGCTAAAGTGTTCTCAAACTCACGATTAATCTGGTAACAGAGGTGTTATTTTTGCCAAATTGTGACCCTAAAATTCTTTTCCGGTTGACTGCGAATCTCGAAACATCGAGAAAATATAACACGAAAATTTTGAGGTAAAATACACGTGATTCAGTTGGTTCGCCAATATCTTGTTTAGAGTAAATACAACGTTTTGTATTACCTCAATTTGACGCGTAATTACACAGAATAGTGTAAAGTTTTTCTTCCCTTGGGGCACCAAACAACGACAGGTAAAACTAATACAAACTCTAAATACAAATATATATTAAAAACACGGGCTTATGGAAGTATTTCCTTCAATTCCAGCTGCCCTAGAAGTACCGAACAAACTAGTATCGATCAGTTGATACGCTCATTACTTCTACATAACCTAACTTTTTCTAGTGGTGCGCCTAGCAATTGGGCCACCACTGGTGTTTTATTGCGTGATTTTGTTGGTTTTTTTCATAATAAGTACACAACCTCCAGGTGTCAAGTTCAATTATTCCTCCTACATATTACAAGCAAGTAGAAAGAGGAAGAGAAGAAAACGAATTGAACATAAAGGCTGTCGCCAGTAAGAATTGCCATTAATCCATAATCAGGAGAAGATTATCAGCTACTCAACTCCAGTTGAAGAAAGCGGCCTGAAAAAAAAACAATAAGGATAACTAAAAAGTCTGTCACTTTTAACGTTGAACCGCATCTGGGACAAGTTTGTCGTAAAAGAATGTAATTCAATTGGGTTGCACACGCTTGCGAAAGAAAAACTAAAGGAGCAGCCCAGTCCAACTGTCTTCTCAGTAGCTATACATATTGATACATACTTATAAATAAGTGTACTCTAAAATAAATTTCTGGGGCACATGTGTTATTACATATCGATTTATTCCACTATTAAATAACATTCGCAACAACAACCGATTAGAAAGAAAAAAACGGCTAACATTAACAAGGAATAGTGCTAATTGTCATTCGCAAGCCGCAATATAATAAAATTGGTAAAGAATTGTCTATGAATCCAACGCTAAGGAACAGAAAAACCATGCTACCCAGAAGTTTCTTTTAGGGACTATCCGTAAAGTTTAATGTTATTAATGGTTTTTTTTTAAACCAAAATTTTTTTTTAGCTTAAGTAAGTTTAATTTTGTAGGGAGCCACGCATAACGATCATCAATAGTTTTCTCCAACATACCTACATATCTACATAACAATAAACATTAAACACTCATTATATCAGCAGTTGCAGAGGCCTCTACATAAGCTGTTAACAACATACCTAACAACATAAGGGTGAGTGGAATTGTTTAAATTTTTAATCCATCTATAACAAAAAATAGATATAAAATATAGAGATACGTGTATACCTTAATGTATATATATGTATATATGTATATAGATATATATATATGTATATATATATATATATATATATATATATATATATATATGTATATATGTATGTATATATGGATATGTATGTGCATATATATATACAGTCATCTCTGAGTAGTTGTATAAAAAAAAAGAGAAAAGATCAAGTCAAGCAGAATTAGCAAAAAGATTAATGCAGAGATAAATATATTTGTCTGTATATAAACTCATGCATATATATTTACCTTTTTTTAATAAATTCAATGTTTCTAATAGGTGTTTCGCTACATCTTATTTGGCAAACTCGTTAACATTTTGCATTAACTGTCATCAATACTCGTATACATTTCCCTTGCAACATGCATTAGTCTGTTTATTGATTCTGCACTCTACGCTGAGTAATATCCCTCTACTACAATCAATATTGTTAGAAATTAATAAGTATTATAATATTCTAAATCGGTATTAAGATTACATATTTCGCTCACTACTGAATTCCCTTTGCGCTTAAATATAGCTTTTAGGTATTATTAGTAACTTAGGCATAATTATATTCGATGATCTTTTTTTTGTTAATTCTATAAAAATTATATTCGGTTGAATCGAAAAATCCAATAAGAGGATAGTAATTCACGATTAGCGTTTGTAAATATGAATTATGAAAATAAATACTAAATAAGTAAAGCCAATTGAGGTCAGCAGACCTCTTGCACCGCTGCATAAATATTTTTACCTTTTTGTTCAATAAAATAAATTTTCCAAATACGAAGAACTAAACGTTTCTAGTTTTCCTACTAATGGATTGATAGAGAGTTGCTAGGCTCGAATGTGGGATCTTAATATCGTTAAGCACACTTAAGATCAAAGGTAGGGTGGGTGTAGAAGTGCGTCTCTTCCCTACAACACCTGGGAGAGATTACATTTCAAGTTTTCTATAGGTTTCGGTTAATTTCCATTCAGATTGATCTTAATGGGGTTTATAATTTCACATCTTTTTTGTTGGATCAATATTATTCCACTTGCTTTACAGGAGTCTATAATACTATTTATGTAGCAACACTTTCTATTCGGTAAGCGAAATTATTGAGGACAAGTACCCCCCCAACCGACTGACTGCTAGCGGCTTTCAAAGGCTCCTATCGCCCTCATCAGTCGCCTCGCCAGTAGACATCTACCACCTAGTGCTATGTCCGGAGAACGTATGGCTTGTTTTTGCGAGTATAAATCTTTCGATTCATGGCATCTTCAGTTTGTTCATTACATAAATTGGCGCCCAACGTGGGGCCGAAGAATCGGTTTAGAACGCTAACAATTTATCTAAATTAACCTTCTTGGGCTCTACAATTTTTTTTATATATTCTTAAACTACGGGGTTATAAACTCAGTATTCGCTAGAATCTAGGTTGCTGGTAATTATACAACGTCGTTGGATATTCGAGTATTTGATATTTATCGTTCATTTATATCGACCAAGAATGAGCGTATAATTCTTTTGGGCCAAGATACTGTGGTCCTGATTTTTATAATTCTAGTAGGAGTGGATAAAATGTTTATAATTGGTGATGATGGCATAACTTAGAGATCGACTCCCTGATTTTTGACTGGAGCTACAATAGAGTTGCTATGCGACTTATTGTCCACAGGAATCAGTTCGGTCTTCGTTATTAGAAGTTGTGATTCGGTGTGTTTGGCATCAGTACTATTGTAAGCATTCTATTAACTCAATGGTAAACTTATTTTATTGACTGTTACCTCTTACAAAACTTATAATTCATTGTACGTCTATCACTCTAATTCATATCCCCTTTTAGTAGGAAAATATATTATTTGACAAACAACTTGCGTGATTTATTTTAAAATTAAAAAAAGAAAAAAAAATCGTTTTTTTTTAATGCGAACGAAATAAAATCAGTAGTTTTTCTTTTGTTCTAACTCACCGTTATAGCTATTACGGAAAGAAAAGTGGTTATTGTATTTTTTCTGTTTTTTTGTTGTTTCTTGAAATTTTCGATTACAATTCTCCCGTTTTTTTTTTTAATAAATAGTTTTGTACCCAAAAATAAAATTTACACCAGTCTATTCATGTACCTAATTTACATGAATACTTACACGTACATGTATTCAGATTTGTGACGGAGTTTAACTATTAGCCTTGTACAACCGTTGCATTCGGTGTAATTTCAATAGCGACTGCTTAATATATTAGAATACCCCTAACATTAGCAGGAATTCTTATTTTTATTTTTTTCTTTGCACTTGTTAAGAGCGTTTGCAATATGGCGCTAATATAATTTTTTCACAACGGACAGTGTTGTTAACAAAATTTTTTTTGGAAAACCAATTATTTTTGTTAGTAAAAGGTGCAATATCTCGTTAATGTACTCGTAGATATTCAACGAATCACCATTTGTTGTTTTGTTTCGTCAGCAATTTACCCTTATAGAGAACATTTTTTTTCTCTTTACTGTTGCTACTATTAATATCAAGATGATGGAACGATCCCCTACTAACTCGAAAACTTCCGTAGGAAGTGAAACCAGTGCGGACGCAAGTAGTGATAGCATATGTACAGTATGTTCCAAGAAAATTTCGGTGGGAGAAGAAGGCCGCCTTCTTGCGGACTGTAGTCACTCCTTTCATCGTTCATGTATCGAGGATCATCTCGCCCATTCAACAGAATGTCCTTGCTGCAAGAAGCCCTGTGATTTGTCTGAGCTAAAGGAATTGCCTAGCCAAGGTCCGTCTCAGAAAAAATCAAAGGGAGCTCCACGCGGTAAGTCGAAGGGTGCGATTGCGAAGCAATATACTACGAGAAGTGAGGCAAGAAATTTATTTAGCGAACAACAGACTCTGTTAGATTTGGGTCCGGATGTCCAAATGACAAAACCAAGTTTGGCCCATGTGTCATTCTTACCCCAAACAATGCGATCTGAATTTACAAATAACAATTTACCTCAGGAAAATATGGCATCTAGCCCTCCCGGAAATGTTTTAAGCAACGTTACATTACACACGGAGCAGTCCAACTTGACAAGCCTCATTGAAAATACGGTAACACGTATGTTACAGAATCTTAATGTAACCCAATCTTCTCCTAATTCCGCAGAAAGGATAAATGGGCAATACGTAAGCAATCCGTCGCAGACAGATCGACGGAGTTTTTCAAATAATAGCTACCCAACTCACAGTTTTCGTTATCGGAGTCCACAGTCTCGCCAAACCTCACGAAATACCTCTTATGTTGATGACAACTTTGCAATACGATCAGATAAGATTACTTCAATTATTCAAAATTGGAATATAAAATTTGATGGTTCAAGCCACGGCATAGATGTCGATGAATTTCTGTATCGGGTTAGGAGTCTCACAAAAGAGACTTTCAATAATGACTTTTCTATGATATGTCGCAATTTGCACGTGTTATTAGCAGGTAGGGCGCGAGATTGGTACTGGCGCTACCACAAAAATGTTGACGTGATCGAATGGAACCCATTTTGTGAGGCAATCAGATATCAGTTTAAGGCGTTCAAATCTACTTTTGATATTCAGGAGGAAATACGAAATCGTAAAATGAAGCAGAATGAAAATTTTGAGTCCTTTTACGAATCCGTATGTACCATTCTGGACAAACTTCCCAACCCGATTCCTGAGGCAGAGCTAATAGAAATTCTGGTTCGTAATCTTCGCCCAGAGATACGACATGAATTATTATATGTGCATATTCAATCTATAGCTCATCTTCGGAATTTGGTACAGAAAAGGGAAAATTTCCTGGACCAGGACTATTTTAAAAAGAATGTACCTTATATATATTGTTCTTACGTTGGAACACGTCGCCAAGTGGCTGAAGTAGACTATTCGCGAGACCTTAGTTCTAGTGACCACGAGGTTGAGCACGAATCGGCCATTGATGCTATGCAGCACTCACCGAGCATAAGTAAATGCTGGAATTGTGATCAACCTGGCCATCACTGGGAAGATTGTTTGGAGGAGCGAAATATTTTTTGCTACGGGTGTGGCCTTAAAAAGACCTATAAGCCACAATGCCCTAAATGCGCAAACAAAAATGTAACCCAGCCAAAAAACTTCTTAGCTCGGGACGGTGTCCGCAAACACCCGTAACATTTTCAAACTTAATCCCCGATTCTAGTAACAAACCATGCGAAACAAATATTACAATTTTAAAACTTGAAACTGAAAATGTAGACCAAAGGGGGAGTAAAGATAACGAGAAATTAATTCATCCAATCGTACCCTATCATATCCGATGGCAAAAATATTGGGAAAAACGTAATGCAATATTTGCTGTTAATACTCAACACCACGGTCAAGTTAAAAAACCCAAACGCTCCACACTACGTCTACGTCAGTATTATAAAAATCGAAAAACTACCAGCAAATATATTTTATCCTCGATAATTAATAATGCTTCTGACAAACGTTACTATGCACCAGTAAAATTTTTATCATTTGCTGAATTCGGTCTTTTAGACACTGGGGCCAATGTGTCCTGCATTGGATCGGACTTAGCGAATTTTGATTTTTCTCAAGTTAAAGAATTTAGCACTTTACAGTCAGTGGTGAAAACTGCTGATGGAAGTAAGCAAAAGGTTCGTGGTATTTTACATGTTGATGTCCAATTTAAAGACATCATAAAAAATTGACAATTCTAATTGTGCCTTCAATTACTCAGCGGCTTATTCTTGGACTAGACTTCTGGAAACAGTTTGATTTAGCTCTTGAGATATTTGGTAGCGTCATTTGCGCTCCAACCACTGAGAAATCTTAAACACTTATTTCAGAGCTACTAGGTCAGCCGCCTATGTCTGAAACTGCTTTTGGAGAAGACTCCCGTGATGAGTATTACCCTTTAACCGCTGCTAAGCGATCGCAGCTCACTGCTATTATCAATTTATTTCCCAATTTTGAGAAGCAGGGATTGGGCCGAACCGGACTGATAAAACACGATATTGATGTCGGGGAAGCAAAGCCCGTGAAACAGCGATTTTATCCCATTTCACCCGCTGTGGAAAAATTAATGTTTAGGGAGATCGACCGAATGTTGGAGTTGGGCGTTATTGACCCGTCTACTTCCGCATGGAGCTCGCCCATGAGGCTAGTGGTGAAACCAAATAAGATCAGATTATGCCTGGATGCACGGAGACTCAACGAGGTTACGAAAAAAGGCGCGTACCCTCTGCCAAGTATTGAGGGAATATTTTCTAGACTACCTAAGGCCAATATCATATCAAAGTTAGACCTGAAAGACGCTTATTGGCAAATAGGCCTGGTAGCGGACGCGAAACCATTAACGGCATTTACGGTCCCAGGAAGGCCATTATACCAGTTCACGGTAATGCCTTTCGGGCTCTGTAATGCCCCGTCCACAATGTGCCGTTTGATGGATAGTCTGATAGCCCCTGATCTTCGCTATTCTGTATTCGGGTACCTAGACGATCTGATAATTATCTCAGAAGATTTTAGTACACACTTGTCTATGTTAGTAAGGATTGCTGAGCAATTTAGGAAGGCGAATCTAACCCTTAATGTTTCCAAATCAAGATTTTGTGTCACCGAGGTTAACTACCTGGGGTATATAATCGGCAGGGGAGGTATTCGGACCGACCCTGGAAAGGTAGAATCAGTTCGAAATTGGCCAATCCCGAGAAACATAAAGCAGGTAAGAGGATTTTTAGGGTTAGCGGGTTGGTACCGCAGGTTTGTGGCCAACTTTTCTTCTATAGTATTTCCATTAACCGAAGTCTTGTGCACTAAAAGGAAATTTTGTTGGACGCCAGAAGCCCAGAACTCTTTTGAGCTAATCAAGAATCTACTAACATCTGCCCCCGTACTGTCAAATCCTGATTTTTCAAAAAAATTTTACCTACACTGCGACGCCAGCGACTTTGGCATCGGTGCTGTGCTTGTGCAGTTGGACGATCTCGGCAATGAGAAGCCCATCGCTTTCATGTCGAGAAAGTTAAATACTGCACAGCGCAACTATTCGGTCACCGAACGCGAATGCCTGGCAGCGCTAGAAGCCATAAAAAAGTTCAGATGTTATCTGGAACTTCAAGAATTTGAGGTAATTACTGACCATTCATCGTTACTTTGGTTGATGAAACAACAGGATGTGACAGGGCGGCTGGCAAGATGGGTGTGGAAGCTGCAGGGGTTCAAATTCACAATAAGTCATCGTAAAGGTAAAGACAACGTAGTCCCGGATGCCTTATCTAGAGTTCCGTTTGAAGAAATCGCGTCCTTAGAGTATTCCGAACCTGAAGTAGATCTTTTGTCTCCACATTTTAATGATGAAGATTACGTTTCGCTGAAGAATAAAATAAGCCGTAATGCAAGTCAATACCCCGATATAAAGATGATCGACAATTTTGTCTACATAAGGACAGCTCATTACACTGGAATTATCGAACAAGAAAACGAGGCCTGGAAGCTATGGATACCAGAAAAGTTAAGACATAATATTATCGCTCGATTTCATGATTCGCCGATTGCTGCCCATGGGGGGATGGTAAAGACGGTAGACTTAATACGAAGGAAATTTTATTGGCCAGGTCTTGTACGAGATGTAAGGGACTATGTAGGAAGTTGTGAGACATGTAAGGGAGCGAAAGCGCCAAACACTGTCTTAAGACCAAGTATGGGAAATAATATTATCTCCGTTAGGCCGTTCCAGCGCCTATATATTGACCTTATCGGGCCGTATCCGCGCAGTAAGCAGGGTCATATAGGCATATTAATTGTTCTCGATCACCTGACCAAATTTCCGTGGTTATGCCCTTTAAAAAAATTTACTTCCACCCTAATTCAAGATGTTCTGTTAAAAAACATATTTCATATATATGGAGTGCCTGAGACGTTGGTCAGTGACAACGGGTCGCAGTTCAAAGCAAACGATTTCAATGCTTTCCTAACCGCACTAGGCATTCAACATATATATACAGCCATTTACTCACCTCAGTCGAACGCCTCTGAGAGGGTAAATCGTTCCATTATCTCAGCTATTCGCTCGTATTTGAAAAAAGATCAGACTCGTTGGGATCAGAATCTAAGTTTAATTAATTGTGCGTTGCGAAATTCGATTCATCAAGCGATCCAATGTTCACCATACAAAGCGGTATTTGGCCAAGACATGATAACTCACGGCAGCTCTTATAAATTACTTAGGAATCTTGACGCCCTATCTGAACCATCCATGAAACTACATCGGGACGATAACCTTTTTCTGTTGCGGAAGGAATTACAGACGCATATAGCAAAAGCTTATGAGACTAATAAAACTCACTACAATTTGAGGGCACGACCAATATCTTATGAGGTTGGTCAGTGGGTTTTCCGAAGAAATTTCGCTCAATCTAATTTAGAGAAAAAGTTTAATGCGAAACTTGCTCCTTCGTTCATAAAATCCAGAATTCGAGAAAAAATAGGAAATCACTATTATATTTTGGAGGATGCGGAGGGAAAGATTTTAGGAACATACCACGCCAAGGATCTTCGAACATAAATGGTAGTTTATTTCCTCCTAATACTTTGGCTGAACAGCTAAGTATTCGGCGGTTTTGTAATGTGAATTGTATTTTCTAGAATATTTGCTTTTCAAGTTCATTACTGAAGTTTATTGTTTCATTGTATTTGGTTAATGTTAAAATAATTTGTGTAACATTCCGGTTTTAAGATTCGATGTAAGTTTAAATGCTAAATAAATTAGTGGTGAGAATTCCGGGGTTGGTAGCTGTGCTAAGATGTGAATGAGATTATACCGTAAACCAGGTGCAAACTTTTCGAACGTATAGCAGGGACGGAAATCGGAATTACTGAACATGTTTTGGGAATCGTTTAAGATGTTAATTTAAAAAGTAAGTGATTTTGGGTGTAAAGCATAGTACTCTGTTCAACATTTCGTGCGAAATGTCAAAAGCCATATCAAACAAATTGACGCGAATTGCTTACGGAAAATTGTTGCAGAAGTGGTACTCTGTGTATTTCGTGAAAAACAGATGAAAGGTATCTACAGCATGTTGAGTCCTTTCGTGAAGAATTTACAACCAACCCATTGCAGAAGTGGTACTCTGTGTATTTCGTGAAAAACAGATGAAAGGTATCTACAGCATGTTGAGTCCTTTCGTGAAGAATTTACAACCAACCCATTGGGGTTTTTGCACAACATTGCTGAATACTCTTAAACATATACCGACAATAATAATAAGAAAAAAAAAACCAATATGTATGTATATGTATATAGGTATATGTATATGGCTATGTATATTTGGATGTAGGTGTATCTGAAGGCATATGTGTAGATATACTTACATCTATCGACAAGTAATACAAATAATCATAATAAGAAAGAATATACATACGTAGCTATGTTTCTATTATTACACCCATCAGTGTAATCAATTGTGCGAAAGTAGATAATGAAAATATTATTATGATGTTAATTAAAGATCTCTATTTAAATAATCATGCTACCTCTCAGTAGAATTAGAGAAAACATAAAAAAAGAAACATAAAACAGCAATAAGAGACAAATACATAATTTGCAAACATTCGCAAATATTCCCTTGTCGTATGTGGTTTAAGTAAAATTCTTTATCAAGGTATTTTATAAAATAAAATCGCTACAAACGAAACTGTGTTTAGTTGGGATTCGTATCGACGTACGCTAAAGTGTTCTCAAACTCACGATTAATCTGGTAACAGAGGTGTTATTTTTGCCAAATTGTGACCCTAAAATTCTTTTCCGGTTGACTGCGAATCTCGAAACATCGAGAAAATATAACACGAAAATTTTGAGGTAAAATACACGTGATTCAGTTGGTTCGCCAATATCTTGTTTAGAGTAAATACAACGTTTTGTATTACCTCAATTTGACGCGTAATTACACAGAATAGTGTAAAGTTTTTCTTCCCTTGGGGCACCAAACAACGACAGGTAAGACTAATACAAACTCTAAATACAAATATATATTAAAAACACGGGCTTATGGAAGTATTTCCTTCAATTCCAGCTGCCCTAGAAGTACCGAACAAACTAGTATCGACCAGTTGATACGCTCATTACTTCTACATAACCAAACTTTTTCTAGTGGTGCGCCTAGCAATTGGGCCACCACTGGTGTTTTATTGCGTGATTTTGTTGGTTTTTTTCCATAATAAGTACACAACCTCCAGTTGTCAAGTTCAATTATTCCTCCTACATATTACAAGCAAGTAGAAAGAGGAAGAGAAGAAAACGAATTGAACATAAAGGCTGTCGCCAGTAAGAATTGCCATTAATCCATAATCAGGAGAAGATTATCAGCTACTCAACTCCAGTTGAAGAAAGCGGCCTGAAAAAAAAACAATAAGGATAACTAAAAAGTCTGTCACTTTTAACGTTGAACCGCATCTGGGACAAGTTTGTCGTAAAAGAATGTAATTCAATTGGGTTGCACACGCTTGCGAAAGAAAAACTAAAGGAGCAGCCCAGTCCAACTGTCTTCTCAGTAGCTATACATATTGATACATACTTATAAATAAGTGTACTCTAAAATAAATTTCTGGGGCACATGTGTTATTACATATCGATTTATTCCACTATTAAATAACATTCGCAACAACAACCGATTAGAAAGAAAAAAAAAACGGCTAACATTAACAAGGAATAGTGCTAATTGTCATTCGCAAGCCGCAATATAATAACATTGGTAAATAATTGTCTATGAATCCAACGCTAAGGAACAGAAAAACCATGCTACCCAGAAGTTTCTTTTAGGGACTATCCGTAAAGTTTAATGTTATTAATGGTTTTTTTTTAAACCAAAATTTTTTTTTAGCTTAAGTAAGTTTAATTTTGTAGGGAGCCACCCATAACGATCATCAATAGTTTTCTCCAACATACCTACATATCTACATAACAATAAACATTAAACACTCATTATATCAGCAGTTGCAGAGGCCTCTACATAAGCTGTTAACAACATACCTAACAACATAAGGGTGAGTGGAATTGTTTAAATTTTTAATCCATCTATAACAAAAAATAGATATAAAATATAGAGATACGTGTATACCTTAATGTATATATATGTATATATGTATATAGATATATATATGTATATATATATATATATGTATATATGTATGTATATATGGATATGTATGTGCATATATATATACAGTCATCTCTGAGTAGTTGTATAAAAAAAAGAGAAAAGATCAAGTCAAGCAGAATTAGCAAAAAGATTAATGCAGTGATAAATATATTTGTCTGTATATAAACTCAAGCATATATATTTACCTTTTTTTAATAAATTCAATGTTTCTAATAGGTGTTTCGCTACATCTTATTTGGCAAACTCGTTAACATTTTGCATTAACTGTCATCAATACTCGTATACATTTCCCTTGCAACATGCATTAGTCTGTTTATTGATTCTGCACTATACGCTGAGTAATATCCCTCTACTACAATCAATATTGTTAGAAATTAATAAGTATTATAATATTCTAAATCGGTATTAAGATTACATATTTCGCTCACTACTGAATTCCCTTTGCGCTTAAATATAGCTTTTAGGTATTATTAGTAACTTAGGCATAATTATATTCGATGATCTTTTTTTTGTTAATTCTATAAAAATTATATTCGGTTGAATCGAAAAATCCAATAAGAGGATAGTAATTCACGATTAGCGTTTGTAAATATGAATTATGAAAATAAATATTAAATAAGTAAAGCCAATTGAGGTCAGCAGACCTCTTGCACCGCTGCATAAATATTTTTACCTTTTTGTTCAATAAAATAAATTTTCCAAATATGAAGAACTAAACGTTTCTAGTTTTCCTACTAATGGATTGATAGAGAGTTGATAGGCTCGAATGTGGGATCTTAATATCGTTAAGCACACTTAAGATCAAAGGTAGGGTGGGTGTAGAAGTGCGTCTCTTCCCTACAACACCTGGGAGAGATTACATTTCAAGTTTTCTATAGGTTTCGGTTAATTTCCATTCAGATTGATCTTAATGGGGTTTATAATTTCACATCTTTTTTTTGGATCAATATTATTCCACTTGCTTTACAGGAGTCTATAATACTATTTATGTAGCAACACTTTCTATTCGGTAAGCGAAATGATTGAGGACAAGTACCCCCCCAACCGACTGACTGCTAGCGGCTTTCAAAGGCTCCTATCGCCCTCATCAGTCGCCTCGCCAGTAGACATCTACCACCTAGTGCTATGTCCGAAGAACGTATGGCTTGTTTTTGCGAGTATAAATCTTTCGATTCATGGCATCTTCAGTTTGTTCATTACATACTAGCAATTAAGTATGGAACTGAATGAACTGAAAGAATGAATGTACCTATGAAACATTATTTTAAACTATGTAGTACTTCCAATTAGGCCTTTTAAGGCTTGCGGCTCCTTTGAAAAAAAAATCATACACATTTACATTACTGACTTTTTATCGATTCCTTTTTTGACGATTATGCTTAATGCTGAGAGTACGAAAAAGACAAAGAGAAAATACAAAAACCCCTAAAATTTCAATTTATGCCTTTTTTCTTACCCCGCTAGTTTCTCATCTCCTCTCTCTCTCATACTAAGAAAGCCTGCCTTTAAAGCCAGGAGAAAAAGGCACAATGTAAGTTGCGTGTAGGATTTTGTTTTGTTTTTAACCCAATAGGTGGCCATGGGGACGAATTATTTAAAATAATCTCTTTAAAGTTTAAAAAAAACCACACATTTGGGAGTAAGGCAACGTTTACCGGGCTCAGCTAGTAAATTAATAAAAAAATATATGAATAACAGATTCTGAAATTCTTTATACTAAAGCAGAAACAAATATGAAAATATTTTAAAAATTTGTTTTTGTTTTTCACCCAACAAATTTATAAAATATATGAAATTTATAAAATATATGAAATATAAATTCTCTATATAAATTTAAATTTGTTCTCTATATAAATTTAAATTTGATGACAATTAGGGCCAAAATTTTTTCTAATAAAATAAAAATCTGAATCTCCTAAAGTTTGATCAAAGACAACAGAATAAAGAAATCCACTTTTCACAAAAATTAAAAAACAACAAATCGAGTTTAAAACTTCAAGATTAGTGCTGTTTTTGATGATAGCGGAAGAGCAAAAATATTTTTCTTAATAGCTTTTTTTATCGTCCATAAAAACATAATGCATGTTTCGATTTCTATATTTTCAAAAATTGTTAGAAAGCAATCGCTGTCATGAACAAAAATTACAAGTTTTTTTTACTTTTAGCCGGTTTTTTATAAAACCCGCTAAATGTATTTAATTTTATTATTCATTATGAAAAAGGGAAATTGATTGTACCAAAAAATTTTTATTATTTATTTAAGCGGAAATTACCAGTTGTTTAACTAACCTTACATTTACACATGAAAGTACTTTCATGAAATTTTTGTATAAGTATTGTCAACGAAAATGAAAATTGTATTCATTTCTCTGTCTTTCTCATAGCTCAATCAAAAGTGTGTTAGTGAAAATATGTGAGTGTATTACGACTCTCTTGCAATTACTTTCATGTGTAAATGCTAAGTAATGGTAGAATTAGTCGATTCGTATCGTGTTAATTTACTTCTTTCCGTATCATTCTACTTTGTGTCTTAGTTAATGTAAACGTAGCGTTGGAAACAAATTATTTGCGCTATTTCATAAATTTCTCATATTAAATAAATAAATGTACCATCATATAATTTATATTCGTATTTGATTTCATTTATTCTAATTATTTACATTTGTTTTTTTAATTTTCTTTGCTTTTTGTTTTTGGGATGTACTTCTGTTTGACGCTCTCTACGTAAAAATCTATTTTCTATAGATTTCTACCTCACAAAAGTTACGATACACATTGAATAAACAGTAACATGTTTTATTAATGTAACAGATTTTGGCAGCTTATCCGTAACCTCACAATACGATTCGACTAATTCTACCATAAGCCTCTCTGGTCTAGAGGGTGAGCTTGGGATTTGCATGTCTGTACGCTGAGTTCGAGTCCGAAAGTCTGTTTAAATTTTGTTTAATATATATAGTTTTAACCATTCATGAGCCGATTTTCTGGATTTTTATATGCAAAAATCTTGCGATCAATTATAATAGATTGATACATAAATTAAGACTTTATGTTAACTGGGGCCTTCGTCAGAGGAGTTTCAACATAAGAGAAAACAAACCTATAATACCCTTACGCCTTTGCGGTGAAGGGTATAATAATCAGCTGGCGTTCCAAGCCTACCTTGTATATTATTCTACCATCGCATAGAGTTGCATTTTGTACGGTACACTTTTCACATTTCAGTGCTTTTTATTTTCTAGGTAGCGGTTTAAGCGTAGTATGCAGATCTGCCTGAAATTCGGGCTGGCATAAGAAGTAAGTGTAAAAAAAAGAAACTGAAATTCAGGTTGGTAAATTTCTTAAAGAAATTTCCGTTACTAGTACGCAGTTCCAAAAGAAAAGTACACGGAATTTTGGCATTTATTGTCTATTACAGGCATGTTATAACAATAAGTGAAGAATTTTTTCCGTCAACTGAAACAAAAATTAATGTTCAGACAATTGTTTGGTCACGGAATTTTAGACATTTCTAATTTTTCGTACGTTGTAATTAATTTTTAGTGTTTTTGTGTGTTGTAAATTAAAAAATATATAATTTGTGTGTATGCAAACAAAATTCTGTATAGAATTCTACACGATTATTTTTCCGTGTAGAAATAAATGCAAAACTAAAAACCTGAATTTCAGTGAGAACTGCATACTACGCTTTAATATATATATATATATATATATATATATATATATATATATATATATATATATATATATATATATATATATATATATATATATATATATATATATATATATATATATATATATATATATATATATATATATATATATATATATATATATATATATATATATATATATATATATATATATATATATATATATATATATATATATATATATATATATATATATATATATATATATATATATATATATATATATATATATATATATATATATATATATATATATACATATATATATATATATATATATATATATATATATATATATATATATATATATATATATATATATATATATATATATATATATATATATATATATATATATATATATATATATATATATATATACATATATATATATATATATATATATATATATATATATATATATATATATATATATATATATATATACATACAGTATGTCAACAATGAGTTTTCACATTAAAGAAAAATACACATATTTATATTATTTTGTAAAAAAATAATTTATTTCCATTTTAAAGTTTTTTTTTTAATTCATTGGTATTATTTACATTACTCAGAAATATTTAAAACGTAAAACAATCCAGTTTGATAAAAAAATAAACGACAAACTGTCAAAAAAATAAATACTACTCAATTTTTTTGGTGTCAAGAAACTCTTTTCACAAATATTGTGATCAGTAATTAGCATTAATTTTATTAAATAAAAATAAGGATTTATAAGCTTTAGTACTTGGTATGGCCACCCTTTGCGTCTGCCACGCATTGTACTCTCTTTTTCATCGAGTGAATTAACTTCTTCAAGTCGTAGTTAGCTGGTATATTTTGCCACTCTTCCAATATTGCGGCTTTTAGAGCTGTCATATTAGTCGGTTGACGCTTAGCGGCCCTTTTTTTAAATAAACCCATAAATTTCAATCGGATTTAAGTCCGGACTTTGGGCAGGTGTATCTATTACCTTACCGCAGTTATAAAGTAGCCACATTCTTACCATATGCGACTTGTGTTTGGGGTCGTTATCTTGGTAAAATTTAAAATGTGGTCTATTTTCTCGTATGAACCCGAAATTTCTTGCGCTTCTAATCAAATTTGTCTGCAAAGTGTTTAAATATTGCTGCGCATCCATTGTGTTCTCTATGAAGGCTAAATCTCCTACCCCTTTACTGGAGATGCATCTCCAAATCATTGTCGACATATTTCCGAATTTGACTGTTGGAATGATATTTCGGTTTTCTAACGATGCTAACGGCTTTCGCCACACTCTGGTTGGTCCATCATTGTAATATAACATTATTTTGGTCTCATCGCAGAATATCACATCATCCCAATAGTCCACGGGTTGCGAAATAGTCATCATGGCGAAGGAAAACCGTCTCTCTATATTTACTGCAGAAAGTAGTGGTTTTTTACGAGCTGATCTTGAAGAGTATTTGTCTCTTAATAAGGCCTGGAGAACAGTTTCATGGGAAACAATGACATTACACTCTTCTTCGAGCTCCTTCGCAAGTGCTCTTTTGGAAATTTTTGGGTTCTGGATTACTTTCCTTACAATTAAGCGCTCTGAGCGTTTATTTATTTTAGGAGTAGGGCCACCTCCGTGTTTTAATTCTAGCCTACCCTCTTATTCAGCACGATGAAGTACATTGTAGATGGTTCTTCTTGATACCAAAAACCTTTCCGATAGCTCCTGAGCACTTGCTCCTAATTGGTGGTTGTAGTAAATCTTACTAAATGAACTGCGTGCTTCAAAAATTCCATACCAAGTAGTTTGTAAAATTGCAAAGAAACCCAACGCACATCATAAATAACGGCATTTTATTGCTAATCGTCAAGACTTTGCAATGAAGAGAAAAAAAGCTGTGTTGTGCAAAGAGTTGTTTGACACTAACAAAATTGAGTATTGTTTGTTTTTGTTGCATTTTTTGTTTCTTTTTCCATGAATTTGAATTTTTTTCCGCCTCAATTATTATAAATGCATGATATAAATAAGTATATGAGTTTGAAATAAAACATGTAATAAAACAAAAGTAATATTTTTATTAATAAATTTTAAAATGCACAAATATTTTCAATGAGCAAACTCGTTCTTGACAGCCTGTATATATATATATATATATATATATATATATATATATATATATATATATATATATATATATATATATATATATATATATATATATATATATATATATATATATATATATATATATATATATATTTATATATTTATATATTTATATATATATATATATATATATATATATATATATATATATATATATATATATATATATATATATATATATATATATATATATATATATATATATATATATATATATATATATATATATATATATATATATATATATATATATATATATATATATATATATATATATATATATATATATATATATATATATATATATATATATATATATATATATATATATATATATATATATATATATGCACAGCGATTTTTTTGCAGTTGGGGTTGTGATATAGTAGGTAGTACGGGGTAATTTGTACAACTCACGGTCGTACCGCGTTTTTTAAACCAGCCTTGCAGTTAGTTTAAGGTCGCTTTCGTTCGCAGTCGTATTTTTCAATTTTTTTTATTTTTTTCTATACCTCTATATTTATTTATTAATACAATAATAACCTTTTCTCGATATATAAGCTTTAACTATTATATAAATCGATTTTAAAATCAATATTGTGCTTGTGGCGCTACCATACTTAACCTAATAAGTTCCCGTTTTTTTTTTACGGCGTTAGCAAATTATGGTGATTGGCCGCTTTGTACCTTGTTGGTCTTAACGGCGTTCAAAAGTATCTAGTGGGGTACTCTGATGAATTCAAGGCGTATTGATACAAGGTGGTCTTATTAGGAAATAATAACAACAGCTGACTTTACCAAAGTGTCAAAATCTATGTAAAAAAAACTAAACAACAACATTTTATGCATGCATTTAACATGACAGATTGGTAAAGTCCAGTCATTGTTGCACTAATAAGGCCACTTGGTATTAATACACTTTGGATGAATTTTTGTACGTAGCCTGACAGGTTACAACATTAAGACTATTACATGAAAGACACAGCAGGTTTTATTGTTTTGAATCTATCTGAACTATCTCTTTCATATTATGGTAACAATTGAACATTTTTGGAAATTCAAATACTAAGGTGGCAAAAAGGGGTTAGAACGGGTAGATTCGGTAGTTTTATATCTCCGGATCTAACTAAGGCAGACATAAAATTCCAAAAAAAAGCATAATAAGATCAAAAAATAATCGTAATGTGTTCGCTACTTTTTTGAAATTTGTACATGTAGGGGCCGAAAAAGGGTAAACATATAATTTCGGTACCATTTTGTTAACCCGGGATCTCCTAAAATACTAAAAGTAAAAATAAAATTTATATGCATTCTTCTCTCCTTGAAAATGTGCTTTGGTACTTTTTAGAAATTCGAATATAAAAGAGGGAAATTCACATGCTACGGGGGCAATAAGAGGTAAAAACAGGAAAATTCGGTAACTTTATATCTCCGGATCTAACTAAGGCACACATAAAATTCCCAAAACAGCATATTAAGAAAATAATAAACGGAAAGATGCTTAGTACTTTTTTGAAATTTGTACATTTAAGGGCCGAAAAAGGGTAAAAAAATATAATTTTGGTACCTTTTTGTTAACCCTTTATCTCCTAAAATACTAAAGATAGAAATGAAATTTAAGTGGCATTCTTCTCCCCTTAACAAGCCCCCAAATGTGATTTGTTCCTTTTTAGAAATTCGAATATATAGAGGGTAAAATTGGGAGTTATTTTTGGTACTTTTTCCTGTACATCAATTTGTTATGTAATTTAAATGTGTGTCGGCCGCCCTCCCAATAAATAGATCCCAGAAGGGATTTTTAAGAATTCAAATGCTAAAGGGGCAAAAAGGGGTAAATTCGGTAACTTCATATGTCTGGATCTAACTAAGGTTGACAACAAATTCCATAAACAGCATAATAAGATCAAAAAATAAGCGGACAGGTGTCTGGTACTATTTTCAAATTTGTCCATTTAGGGGCCGAAAATGGGTAAAAATATAATTTGGTACCTTTTTGTTAACCCGTTATATCCTAAAATACTACAGATAGAAATGAAACTTAAAATGTATTCTTCTCTCCTTAAGAAGTCCTCTAATGTGCCTTGGCACTTTTTAGAAATTCGAATGTATAAAGGGTAACATTGGGAGTTTTTTTTTTGTAATTTCTCTTGGACATCTATTTAATATGTAATTTGAAAGTGCGTCGGCCGCCCTCCCGATGCACAGATCCACTAAAAATGGATTTTTGTAAATTCAAATACTAAGGGGGTAAAAATGGGAAAAATCGGTAAATCCCGTTGTTTCCTTAAATACTAAAGATAGAAATGAAATTTATAATGTATTCTTCTCCCTTAAGAAGGCCCCAAATGTGATTTGTTCCTCTTTAGACATTCGAATATATAAAGGGTAAAATTGGGAGTTCTGTTTCGTACTTTTTCCCGTACAGCTATTTGTTATGTACTTTGAATATACGTCGGTCACCCTTCCGATGTATAGATCCACTAAGAAGGGATTTTTGGAAATTCAAATGCAAAGGGGGCAAAATGGGGTAAAAATGGGTAAATTCTGTAATTTTATATCTCCGGATCTAACTTAGGCAGACATAAAATTCCAAAAACAGCATAATAAGATTAAAAAATACGAGGACAAGTGTTGGATTCTTTTTTGAAATTTGTACATTTAGAAGCCGAAAAAGGGTAAAAATATAATTCTGGTACCTTTTTGTTAACCCGTTATCTCCTAAAATAAATAACTTAGAAATGAAATTTAAAATGTATTCTTCACTCCTTAAGAAGCCCTCAAATGTGCTTTGGTACTTTTTAGAAATTCGAATATATTAGGGGTAATTTTGGGAGTTATTTTTGGTACTTTTTCCTGCACAGCTATTTGTTACGTACTTTGAATGTACGTCGGCCGCCCTCCCAATGTGTAGATCCACTAAGAAGGGATTTTTGGAAATTCAAATGCAAAGGGGACAAAAAGGGGTAAAAATGGGTAAATTCGGTAATTTGATATCTCCGGATCTAAAAAAGGCAGGCATAAAATTCCAAAAACAGCATAAGATTAAAAAATAAGCAGACAGGTGTATGGTACTTTTTGAAAATTAGTATGTTTAGGAGCCCAAAAAGGGTGAAAATATAATTTTGGTACCTTTTTGTTAACCCGTTATCTCTTAAAATACTACAGATAGAAATGAAACTTAAAATGTATTCTTCTATCCTTAAGAAGCCCTCAAATGTGCCTTGGTACTTTTTAGAAATTCGAATGTATAAATGGTAACATTGGGAGTTCTTTTTGGTACTTTCTTCTGTACATCTATTTGTTATGTAATTTGAAAGTACGTCGGCCGCCCTCCCGATGTACAGATCCACTAGACAGGGATTTTTGTAAATTCAAATACTTAGGGGACCAAAAGGGGTAAAAATGGGTAAATTTAGTTTTATATCTCCGGATCTAACTAAGGCAGACATAGAATTCCAAAAACAGCATAATAAGATTAAAAAATAAGCGGATGTGTTTGGTACTTTTTTGAAATTTGTATGTTTAGGACTCTAAAAAGGGCGAAAATATAGTTTTGGCACCGTTTTGTTAACCCGTTATCTCCTAAAATACTACAGATAGAAATGAAACTTAAAATGTATTCTCTCCTTAAGAAGCCCTCAAATGTGTCTTGGTACTTTTTAGAAATTCGAATGTATAAACGATAACATTGGGAGTTCGTTTTGGTACTTTCTTCTGTACATCTATTTGTTATGCAATTTGAATGTGCGTCGGCCGCCCTCCCAACTCTTATACAATAAAAACATACCTTTAAATTTTATTGTTGTTCTTAAATTATACTTTACCTGAAGAAGAATAAAAAGTCAAGTTTGTTTGTACTATAAATTCGGTTTCAATGATAGCATTAACAATTTTATTGTTTTAAGTGTTCCTGCTGATTATAATCTTATACAGTATTTTGTACACGTTGGAATAGTAATTTGATTACTTCAAGTCTTTTTGTTACATATTGTTAGCTAAAATGCAAAAAAAAGCGTAACTAACAAAAAAATTTTACAGGAGAAGCATGTCAAGACATGTAGTTTAATGGCATTCATAACAATCCAAAACCAGATCTTGAATCTTTGATAGAGCCGGCTTAGCTTTTAAGCCGATTTAAGTCGGCGGCGGCACTGCTAGGAGAAATCAAGCGGCGTCAGCTAGCCGCTGATTTTGAGCCGATCGGCTTGGTTTACTGGCCACCAATTCTATCCCAAGGCGAATTCAGTAACAGGTAACCTTATCATCACAGATGATCTTCAGCTGATTACACCCCATCAGTCAAAGTCTATATAAAAAAAATATTTTAACCCGAACTGTCAAAGTGCAAATAAAAATAGTCCTACATCTACTTTGTATGTGTGTAGTTTTAATGATAAGGCCACTTGATGTTAATTCGCTTTGTTCTATCCATGATACAATATTAATAATACTAATATACATTAATAATACTTATTATTGTGTCATGGTTCTATCTAGCGCAAAATATTTAATTATGCTTTTACACATGCTAATAAATCTTTCAAGTATCGCAGCATTTACATATGCAAGCCGAAGATGAGGCCACGAACCTCAACAAATTTCCTTTTTCTTCTTTTCCCATAAAAACAAACAAATTATACAGAAACCACTACATACATACTAAATTTGACAGCTTGTGTCCCAACATAATTGCTCTGGCATGTGTATTATTGTATCATGCTTTAAGAGAAACTGATCTGTGTAAAAGCAGACAAAGTGTTGTAAACAATTTTACATACTATTAAAAACACATCTGCAAATAGAACATTACCGCATAATTGATGAAATTTCGCGGGTGAACTGATAAATCCGGCGGCTTTGATAGAGCCTGCTTAGCTTTTAAGCCGATTTAAGTCTGCGGCGGCGCGGCTAGGAGAAATCAAGCGGCGGCGGCTAGCCGCTGATTTTGAGCCGATCGGCTTGATTCACTGGCCACCAATTCTATCCCAAGGCGTATTCAGTACCTGGTAACCTTATCATCACAGATATTCATCAGCTTATTACACCCCATCAGTCAAACTCTATATAAAAAAAGAGAAATATGTTAACCCGAACTGTCAAAGTGCAAATAAAAATATGCCTACACTTACTTTGTATGTGTGTAGTTTTAATGATAAGGCCACTTGATATTAATTCGCTTCGTTCTATCCATGATAAAATAAAGCTGAAGGTCCATAACACGCGTTTCGTGCGTTGCGCGTTTTGTGTGTTTCATAGTTTAGACCCTTTTCTAAATTCAAGTTACATGCAACGCTTTTTGTGCGCCAATGTTTATGTTTTGATCAGCTGTAGTGTAAATATTTTTATCAAATAAAAATAATTTTTGCAAAAATGTTAATTGAAATGTTAAAAGAATTTGTGGAAATTATTGAGTATAAGTATAATATTTTGTGCAACAAGGGCATACTCAAAGCTCCAAAATAAAACGAGACGGTTTTGGGTGCGTCCCCTGTATTTGGAACGGGAAGTGAGTGTTTTTTTGAACTCAGCGAGAGCTATTCCAACATATTGTCGGCTCTTCTTGACTTTAATGTAAATTTAATTGTGTCAGTACAATATTGAATAAAGTATAAAGATAAATTGATAAAATTAATAAAGATAACAGAGATGAAACTTATTAAATAATATTAATCGATAAATAAAATTAAAATTTTGTTGATGGGAGAACTGTGTCAAAAAACTAGTTTTAGTATATTTTATTCTTGAAAACATTTGTAAACTCTATTGCGATAGGGTTTTTTTTTATTAAAGACTTCTTTTTTGCAAACAAATTTAAAAAATAATCCACCATACAAACATATTTATCGATAACATTGAAAATATAATACAATATGTCATCCCTGGCTATCAAAAACAGCTGTAATTTTTTCATGGCGCATGCGACGCATACAAAAGTAGAAAGTAAACCTACTTCTCGCGTCAAGCGTTTTACGCTTAGTGTTATGTAACTCGTCACATACATTTACACTGATTCTACTTTTTTGACAGCCGCTTACAACGCGTTGCCGTGTGTAACGCGTATTATGGACTTTCAGCTTAATACTTATTAATAATATTAATATAATTTAATATAAATCAATATTAATAATATTAATATACATTAATAATATATATTATTGTGTCATGATTCTATCTAGCGCAAAATATTTACTTATGCTTTTACACATGCTAATAAATCTTTCAAGTATCGCAGCATTTACATATACAAGCCAAAGATGAGGCCACGAACCTCAACAAATTTCCATTTTCTTCTTTTCCCATAAAAACTAACAAATTATACAGAAACCACTACATAAATACTAAATTTGACAGTTTTTTCCTAACATAATTGTACAGTCTTGTATTTAAACATCAATTAGCAAACATGTCCCAGAACACTAACATTTACCGTCCACATAGTAATTTTTTGTGTTAGCAACAGATTTTGACAATTGCGAACACAATAATTTCCAAACTTACAACCCGTCTTAACATAAGGAATAACGTCGGCAGAATGACGTGACAAAATATGTCTGTGTTAAAAGTTCTGTTAAGGGCTGGGTAAACGTAGTGACATTTGGCCACAATTTGTATATATTCGTGTAGTAAACTTGCACTGTATTTTATACATTTTTTAGATATGAACATAAATAATGTGGAAATAATTAAAGAACAATATAAATATTTTGTTTACTGGCTTTCTTTCTTCTTTTTTTCTATAAAAACAAGCAAATTATATAGAAACCACTACATACATACATACTAATTTTGACAGCTGGTGTCCTAACATAATTGCTCTGTCTTGTGTTTAAACATCAATTTCCAAACATGTGCCAGAACACGTAACATTTACAGTCCACTCAGTAATTTTTTGTGTTAGCAACAGATTTTGACAATTGCGAACACAATAATTTGCAAACTTACAACCCGTCTTCATGACACTGTGACCAGACGTGCAATTTTTATTTTTGAACATAAGAAATAACGTCGGCAGAATGGCGTCACAAAAAATGTCTGTGTTCAAAGTTCTGTTAGGGGCTGGGTAAACATAATGACGTTTAGCCACAATTTGTATATATTCGTGTAGTAAATTTGCAAGGCATTTTATACATTTTTCATATATTTCACTTATTTGTTTTTGTATTTATGAAAATTTTATAGATATGAACATAAATAATTAAATAATTAAAGAACAAATAATTAAAGAACAATTTAAATATTTTGCCTACTTGCTTTCTTTCTTCTTTTTTTCTATAAAAACAAGCAAATTATGCAGAAACCACTACATACATACTAAATTTGACAGCTTGTGTCCCAACATAATTGCTCTGGCATGTGTTTGAAAATTAATTTCCAAACATGTGTCCAAACACTAACAATACTGACCACACAGTCATTTTTTGTGCTAGCAACAGGTTTTGACAATTGCAAACACAAAAATGTCCAAACTTATGTCTCGTCAAGACCCGGTGTGAGACATAAGTTTGAAAATTGTTGTGTTAGTAATTGTCAAAATTCTGCCCTAACACAAGAAATTGACGTGTGGACTGAATGGGTTTCTTTTATAACACATGTTTGGAAATCAATCTTAAAAAACCAGGCCGAAGAAATATGTTAGAACACAAGCTATCAAATTTAATATACTTTTTTTTATAATTTTTTTGATTTTATGGAAAAAAAGAATAAAGAAAGTTAATAAATAAATGTTTTAGATGTTTTTTAATTATTTGTACATTATTTATCTTCATATTCATAAAATTTTTACAAACAGACAAATAATAAAGTGAAATATATAAAAAAAATTACAAAATGCCGTGGTAGATGGGGATTATTTTGTTTGAAAGTATTGTGCCATTTATCGCATAGTATATTTTATAATCGATGGCCCGCTTTACACAGCGTCTTCACGAGACATTAACTTTGAGAAAGCATGAGAGAAATCGTCGGCAGAATAATAAAAACAAAATGTCGATTTTTCTCTTAATCTTATACTAGAAGAAGACGTAATATTTCTTTTCTTATAAGATTTCATTTTATGCAAATGCTTATCGAGTTAACATGCACTACTTTTGCATAATTATTTATTTTATTTTTAAATTTTCACACAACTTTTAATTTATAAATCAATTAAACACATTTATTTATTTATTTAACACAGAAATTTTATCAAAAACATTGCTTTTCATTTATTTTAATAAGCACTCACACATGCACACTAAGTTATTTTCCTGTACGTGTGGTTTTTGACAGTTCATGTTATAAGATTGTTGTTATAAGAATTCTTATAACAACGCTCTCATAAATGTTGTTATAACATTGAGATAACACTAATTTGAAGTCTACACGTAACATCATTCTCTCTGCGATTGAATTTAACAACCTCATCTTACATATTATGTTACGTGTAGACCTCAAGTTAGAGATAACATAGTTTTGACATTTCGTTACCTTATTATTGGTTTGCTGCTTTTCAATGCTTTTTCCTATGTTTATGGCTAAAACCAATAATAAGGTGACGATTTTCTGTAATACTTATTCATATATTTATTGCTAGTTTAGACGGGGTTTAATCACATAAAAGTGCAACCGTTTAGCGCACTGCGCCTCGGTTAAAAGCGAATTCAGTACCGGGTAGCATTATCAGCACAGCTGATCGTCAGCTGATTACACCCAATCAGTCAAACTCCATATAAAAAGAGAAAAACTGACCCGAACTGTTAACGTACAAATAAAAATAGTACTACTACAATTTCGTTGTGTGTTGTTTTACTGATAACGCCACTTGATATTAAAGGGCCAAATAAGCTACGCAAGCGTCTTGCCAAACATGACAGAAATTTGCGTTTGTACAAGCCTGTTGTGTAATATATGGGGGTGTTTTTACGTTTGGCAAGCGGCTTGTCAAGCTGCTTGCAGAAAAATCAAAAAATTTAGATATTTTGACTGTCATATTGAATTTGTGGCAAACTGGAAAAATTAGCTCATTTGCAACAAAATTTCCATAGAGTGAGGTTGTCGTGGTAAATTAAAAATTAAATCAGTGATTAATGTGAAAAATCTTTGCTTGTACGAGCTAGTTTTGCGTAGTCTGTTTGCAAATGGAAAAAGTATGTTTGCCAAGCCGCTTGCGTAGTTTAGTTGGCCCTTAATTCTTGCAATTCATGTTCTGTACCACCGATTATAACTCGTAATGTGGTGGCATGCAATAACGTCCATGGACATTATTTACATATAAAAAAGGAAATAATGTCAATATAGTATATTATTTCCATTTCCAAGTGGAAATAATGTCCGATAAAAAAGCACTGGTTTTTACGCGAGCCAACTCTTGCAATTCATGTTCTGTACCACCGATTGTAACTCGCAATATGTTGGCATGCAATAAAGTCCATGCACATAATTTACATATAAAAAACAAAAAATATCAATGGGCATTATTTCCATTTTCATGTGGAAGTAATATCCGTTGGAAAAGCACTGGTTTAGCAGAATTTTTTTTTATTTCAGGAGCTAACCAATATGTTTCTCCTTTTACATTTGTTTTGGAAGCAAAAAATAAAGAACGTAATGCAATATTAAGAGAAATACATAGTTACTTTAAGCAGCCCATACACGAATGATTTTTGCGTGTGATTTGTTCGTGTACCAAATCTCCACTAACGACAAACAAATCACAATAAACTTAAACGTCAACAGGTACACATGAATTGCAAAGCGGGTGCTGCATTTGTTCTTTTGGTTTTTTATTTATTTTAGTATATTATTATTATCTATTTACGTTTTTATCTTTATATATATATATCGCTTTTACTTTGTGAAATTGCATTTTCTTTTCTAAATTCTATGAAAAATTGCGTTCGTAGTATACAAAAATAAAAAAAAACATTCAAGTGTTCGCGCAAAAGCCCACTAACACATCGCAAAAATCAGAAGAAATTGAAAATTATCAATTACTTGTGAGTTGTGCGCGCACAGCCCCATTAACAAGTAACACGACGTCGAGCGCGAACAATCACACGCACAAATCACTCGTGTGTGGGCACCTTTATTTATTTATATGGGCAAAGTTCTTTGCCCAGAATATAAAACATGCCGACGGCAGTAAAAAACAGGGAAAAAAGGGAAATATATGATATGTCTGGCAACAAAAAATTGTGATTATATACTCCGCAGTCGCGATCGCAAAATATTCGGAGTTTAATTTCACGAAAACATAATACTCGCTGCATTCCAAAAATGACTTTTATCCGAAACTAATAATAAATAAAGAAAAATATCGAACTTGTATTGCTATTTTTTTTGTTTTACAATATTCAATCATTAAAAGTGAAGATTTTTCACGACTCCATATGGCTCCCTGTGCATATATATATATATATATATATATATATATATATATATATATATATATATATATATATATATATATATATATATATATATATATATATATATATATATATATATATATATATATATATATATATATATATATATATATATATATATATATATATATATAAATATATATATATATATATATATATATATATATATATATATATATAAATATATATATATATATATATATATATATATATATATATATATATATATATATATATATATATATATATATATATATATATATATATATATATATTATATATATATAATATATATATATATATGTATATATATATATATATATATATACATATATATATATATATATATATATATATGTATATATATATAGATATATATATATATATATATATATATATATATATATATATATATATATATATATATATATATATATATATATATATATATATATATATATATATATATATATATATATATATATATATATATATATATATATGTATATATATATATATATATATATATATATATATATATATATATATATATATATATATATATATATATTTATATATATATATATATATATATATATATATATATATATATATATATATATATATATATATATATATATATATATATATATATATATATATATATATATATATATGCACAGTGATTTTATTACAGTCTGTTTTTCATGCTAACAGTTTGTATGCAGTCATTTTGATCATATGCAGACGGAACGCACTATTTCATATTCGCAGCCAATTCTATGCAGTCTTGTTCGATTGCAGTCAATTTTTTTCAATGTTAATAGATTCCGCTATATTTATTTAGTGATATAGCGGTAGTCTTATATTGATATAAACCTTTAATATATCAATATATCTCGTTTTAAACTAAAATTTTTGCATTTCGCGCTACCATACTTAATTTTGTTATATCACCGTCGCCACTAGCTGGAGTGGGCGGCTCAAGCAATATAATTAACCATGCGCTTACACATGGTAATAGCACAGTTTAACCAGACACTTCAACTTTGACAGTTTAAAATTACCCAAATCAGGTTTTTATGCCGGCTAGTTGAGGCAACAATTACGTGTTGGTGTTTCATATTATCCAATTAAAAGTGTTGCAGATTTTTCAAATGTATGCGTAAAACAAAACAAAAAGAAACATTAATACACTCTTATTTCTCTTTTGTGATGCCGGCCACTTCGGCTTAGGCGGAAATATCTTCCGGCTCGTGTCGCGTCTGGTTAGACTGTGGTAATTGTTCTTATATATGTAATCAACAAAGTTTTTAATGCTTTTTTGCAAGTGTTTTCAATATTTTCGCATAGTATGATTATCCGCATGACTTATTTCTCATAAACGGTGATTGAATTTTTTATTTGCAATTAGCAAACTCATGGAAATTATCAACAATTAACGAAAGAATTTGCATATAAACGGAAAACATTGCCAATTATACTACATTTACACCAGAGCGAAATCTGGTAGATTTCAATTCAAATCTATGTCGAAATCTATACCGTTTACACACGGCTTTTTGCCATTTATCAAGATTTTGTTTCCATAGCAGAGATAGTTGCTTAACCTTTTTTATTTTGAAATGTCAAACTGCATAGAAAAGAAGATCCGTCAAATGCAAAACAAATACTGCGCACACCTTATAAAATACATATTCTGGAACAGCGTAGTATTTTTAAGTACTATATGAGCAAAACCACGGTTGTATAACCAAGTACTACTAGATTATAGTAGATTTGGCAAAATCTAGTGGCGAAGAAGATTTCGTTTTGTATGGGAAATCTAGTAAAAACAACTAGATTTAGCTCCACATCTAAGTACTAGATTTCGCTCTGGTGTAAATGCACTATTATATATAAGTTTCCAATGTATTCGACTTTCAGTCAGTAGTGCAATTCACAAACTTGTTTTCACGCTAATCAAGTCATTTAAATAAGTTTACATCAAAATTATTGTTTTTACTATTTGTTAACACTTTTAAACAATATTAGCTGCGTTAACTAAACGGCAAAAATTTTAGTGGTGTTATTGAATATGTAGACATCAGCCAGCTGTTCAGGTAAAGCACATCGTCTTTTGCCAAAACTCATATAATTTATCGGCAGTATACACACATATTAATTTTTTTATATATAAATAGCAATATTTATATTATTTAAACGTTTAGTTCAACTTTTACATCTCTAAATTAAAAAGTTCATGAAAATATGTTTGTGTGCAACTATAAATTCGTTTTTTTTTTATTCCTCTTTTTGATTTTCGTTTATTTTAATCGTGTTGGGAAGTGATATAAAATTTTAACAAAGGCGTTAAATACATCAAATTATCGTTAATACAAACAGTAATTATTGGAGACAAAATCAGCCTTTATTTCAGCGTTAAAACTTTGTGAATATCACTACAAAGCTCTTAGTTACCAAAATAAATCCAATTTCGGAGAATGAATAAAACAAAAATAACTACATACTAACCAGAAATATGTCAAAACATATTGCAAAAATTTCAAAATTATATTGGTGTATATGGAGATTAGCAATATACATATGGTGCAATAGCCCCCGTTACGAGTCGAGACTCTTGAATAGCAATAAATATGTTAACATATATTGCAGCATTTGTGAAAATTATGTTATTGCTAGTGGAGACAGTTCATTGCAGGTGTTTGCAATATATGTTGCAATAATTGTCAACGAATTTTTGTTGACAATTAGTGCAAACATAAAATGTAAAATTTCATAGTAATTTGTGCTCCACATTTTTGTACTGCGTTTGATGTTTTGATGAAATGAATGAAATTAATAAATATAATGAAATAATAAATAATATTGCGAACATATGCTGGAACAGCGTAGTATTTTTAGGTACTATATGAGCAAAACCACGGTTGTATAACAAAGTACTACTAGATTTTAGTAGATTTTGTCAAAATCTAGTGGCGTGGAAGATTTCGTTTTGTATGGGAAATCTAGTAAAAACAACTAGATTTAGCTCCACATCTAAGTACTAGATTTCGCGCTATTCGCTCTGCACTATTATATATCAATTTCCAATGTATTCGACTTTCAGTCAGTAGTGCAATTCACAAACTTGTTTTCACGCTAATCAAGTCATTTAAATAAGTTTACATCAATATAATTGGTTTTACTATTCGTTAACACTTTTAAACAATATTAGCTCCATTAACTAAACGGCAGTAATTTAGTGGTGTTATTGAATATGTAGACATCAGCCAGCTGTTCAGGTAAAGCACGTCGTCTTTTAGCAAAACTCATATAATTTATGGACAATATACACACATATTAAATCTTTAATATGTAAATAACAATATTTATATTATTTAAACATTTAGTTCAACTTTTACATCTCTAAATTAAACAAATTCATGAAAATATGTTTGTGTGCAACTATAAATTCGTTTTTTTTATTCCTCTTTTTTATTTTCGTTTATTTTAATCGTGTTGGGAAGTGATATAAAATTTTAACAAAGGCGTTAAATACATCAAATTAGCGTTAATACAAACAGTAATTATTGGAGACAAAATCAGCTTTTATTTAAGTGTTAAAACTTTGTGAATTTCACTACAAAGCTCTTAGTTACCAAAATAAAACCAATTTCGGAGAATGATTAAAACAAAAATTGCAAAAATGTAAAAATTATATTGGTGTATACGGAGATTATCAATATACATATGGTGCAATAGCCCCCGTTACGAGTCGAGACTCTCGAATAGCAATAAATATGTTAACATATATTGCAGCAATTGTGAAAACTATGTTATTGCTAGTGGAGGCAGTTCATTGCAGGTGTTTGCAATATATGTTGCAATAATTTTCAACTAATTTTTGTTGACAATTAGTGCAAACATAAACTGTAAACTTTCATAGTAATTTGTGCTCCACATTTTTGTACTGCGTTTGACGTTTTGATGAAATGAATGAAATTAATAAATATAATGAAATAATAAATAATATTGCGAACATTTTATGTAGAAAATCATTTTTCCAAAATTACTTTGTTCATAAGAAACAAAAATACAACTGATTTGTTAAAAATGCTTTATATTGCATTGTGCCACCTGTTCTCATATGGTTAACATAATAAATCAATAATACTGCATTTACACCAGAGCGAAATCTGGTAGATTTCAATTGAAATATATACCCTTTACACAATGCTTTTTGACATTTATCAAGATTTCGTTTCCATACCTTTTTTATTTTGAAATGTCAAACTGCATAGAAAAAAAGATCCGTCAAATGCAAAACAACCACCATACCTTATGAAGTACACATTATGCGGTACTATATAAACATAACGCGTGGACCGATTTTGATGATTCTTACGTCAATCGATTCGTCTTAACCCCGGGAGTGCCACTAATGATATGACAGTAATTCAATATGACAAAATTCAATATGGCGGTTAATAGACGCCATTTTGTGAATACGACAAAAATAAAAATTCGGCGAACTATATCGAAATGGGTATCATTCGACAGGTATTTGATTATGATTTTTAATTTCGAATGACCATTAAGGATCTGTGATGGTTTAAAATTGTTTAACAACCAAAAAACGCAATTGCATAAAAAGTGGACTTTTAAGAAAAAATCTAAAACCAAGCTGTCTGTGTACGAAAACTAACAAGACATAAATTTAAAACAACAAAAAACCTGACTGCGTAAAAAAACTAAATGAAAAAAAAACAAGTTCAGTGTGCGGAACACAGCAGTTTTTACGTCCATGAACCATTATTGTGAAGATTTGAAGATTCGATTATTAATGCTTCCCGTCTGTACAAGTCGCTCTGTTCCGCACACTAGACTTGTTTTGTTTTTCATTTGGTTTTTTTAAGCAGTCGGGTTTTTCTGTTTTTTAAATTTATGTCTTGTTTTCTTTTATTTTTTACGCACTCGAGTTTTTTGGTTTCTTAAATTTATTCTTTTTAGTATTTGCTGTTAAAGCGGTTCGCAAGATAGAGTGGTGCGAAAAATTCTCCTCCATATGCAAAAAAAATAAAATGTGATTGAAATGTACATTAAAACCGACATTTTTTTATATACATTTGAGGCACACTTTTTGCTTATGGGGGTTTTTTTGCTTTAAAACATTACATTTCATACACTTTCAGTGAAGATAGGGCTATTGGTTTCAGAAAAACATGAAGCAAAAAGCCCTAACTAACATAACTTAAAATATTACAAATATATACAAAAATCATGCAGAAATGAACTCTTCATGGGGCTTTTTATTATATTGGAGAAATTCGCATTGAAAATCTTTATAGTTTTAATTTTAACATGTTTTTTGCTTCTCCTGAACAATTTTCAGGAGAAGAAAATTACTACTACTACTACTACATCTCTTCAATAATTTCGATTTAATACGGGTGGGATACTTGCCTTAGCTCTAGAAAGGGGCTTTGGAACAAAAAATATGGGACCAACTTGCGCAAACCCTTTCGAACAAAAAAAGAATTTTGAAAATCGTTTCCCAAATGATAGATATATGCATGAGGGTAGCAAATTTTCTCTCCGATTTCGGGAAAAAATTATGGGACCAAACTGTTGGCAAACCCTTTCGAACCAAAAAAAATTTACAATCGGTTCAATAATGACAGAGTAATGCGTCTACAAACATAAAAAATACACACGAATTGATTACCTCCTTCTTTATGAAGTTGGTTAAAAAAATAATTAATATAAAACGCTATTTTACATTCGTAAATATAAAATACTTTTTATAAAATTCAGTTCGAATATTCGAATATTGTTCGAATCTTCGGCAAAAACTGTTCGAATATTATCTTATTCTAAATTGAAAAATTTTGTTCGTTCAAATAAAAATGGAAAAAGGATGTTCGAATATTCGAATAATTCTTATTCGCATGACAACTCTACTATTTATGATATGTATGTATATACAAGATTTTGCATATTATTTATCAACATACATATATATTTAGTTAAAATAGATAAATACTTAAAAACTACCTATACCGTAAGTAAATTAAAATTATCTGCATTTAAGCCGGCTTAGCCGCCTTTTTGTACGAGCAGTGCAAAAAAACGGAAAGCCGATGTAGCTTTCGGGAGACAGCCGAATTTGAGCCGCTGCCGACGATTTTCGTGCCAGCCGCCGCCGCCGATGAAAATCCTTAGGTGCAGGTCACTGAATGCAAGACAAAAAAGGAAAAGCATGTGCTGCTTAATTTTTATACATAACCGCCTCAACCTGTCGGCGTCGGCGGCTCAATGATAGCCGCCAATTCCATCTAGCGGAATATACCTAACCATGCATTTACGTTTCCATTATGAGCAAAACAGGTCGTTTTGAGCAATATATGTCAAAACGTTTCCATAACGTTGTATGTGTTTTTAAGCTCGAATTTTCGTAATAAATTTGAAGTTTTCATTGTTTTGTTTACATTCTTCTTCGAAAATAATGTGCGCGCAATATATCTTTCCATGTCAGTGTCACTTTTTCGCATTTTTCAATCACAGTAAATGGATGACCCAAAGTTGTGCTTGTAATTATACAGGCAACACAGTGTTGCACTAACAAATATCGACATATTTTGGAGCAAAACAGGCTGTTTGAGGTGTTTTGCTCGCATGAAAATTGTATGGGAAACATGTAAGAAAACACGCATTTTACGCAAAACACGCATTTTGGCCCAAAACAGGCATATGGAGACGTACTATAAGCAAGCAGCTTGTCAAACATACTTATTTCATTGCGCACAGACAACACAAAACTGGCCCATACAAGCATAGATTTTTCACTTTAATTACTAATTTATATTTTAATTTTCCACGAAGACCTCACTATACAAATTTTATTGCAAATGAACCAATTTCACAATTAACTACACAAGCAGCTTCCTACAAATTCGACATGGCAGTGAAAATATCTAAATTTTTTTATTTTTCTACAAACCGCTTGCCAAGCTGATTGTCAAACACAAAAAAAAACATATATTACACAACAGCCTTGTACAGAGGTAAATTCTGTCATGTTTGGAAAGCCGCTTGCGTAGTTCATTTGGCCCTTAAATCCCCTTTTACACATAAGATATTTCTCGCTAGACATTTTTTCGATTCTCTTTTGAACTTGCCAGTAGATTTTACATATTGGAAATTAATAGATAGACAGAAATTTTATAGTTTGTTTAATTCATATTCTCGCTTGCTACATGCATACACATAAAGTATACATTTTGTAGGTGAAATGAGAAAAATCATATGAATCACCATGAAGAAAATAGCGAAAAGTAATAAAAAGAAACAAGAAATGTGTAGTTTTTCGCCGTTAATTTTTTAATAAATCCAAGTCATGGTGAAATAAGTATACAGGTGGCCACATAAGGGAAACAAATACAACAAAAAACTAGATTATGCTTGTCAAAAATATATACGTGCTGGACGTGGATTATGCACAAAACTAGCAGAGCAAAATATAATCAGCTGACGTTATGCTGCCACCTGTATACTTATTTCACCATCCTCTAAGTCAATTTCATACCAGGTGCTCTCGAGAGCTCAGCTGACTAATGTCTAATAAATCAGTGAACGCTTAAACGCTAGTTTTGGTAAATTTACCTAAAATTTATATGTAATTTAAACTCAACAGCAGGATATCACTTCCCCATGTTTAAGCGATAAATTTCAAAGATAACTGGTTTTGTGGTGGGAAATCAAAAACATATGGTTTGTATCGGTAGTTTAAACGCCAAATTTTATGCGTTTAACATATGGTTTATATGCTTACTGATTTATAGATTTGCTGGTTTACATAGCGTCTTTACGAGCCATTGATTAGTCTTGACAAAAGTCAAAGTCGATATGAAAAAAAAGCACTAAAATTTTTCTGATGTTTTTATGTATGAAATTTGACAAATGTTAGAACAAAATTATGTGTCGTGAAGACGGGATGTAAACACATTTTAAACGAATAAGAGAGATTAACTAGCACTGAGAAAATCTTTACATCATGATCCAATAATAGAGGTCGTGTTGAGGCACATATGACTATTTCGCCGCGTTGGCTGTGTCTGTCAATTGTTTTGTAATCGTGTGTTTTTAAATGATTAGCAAGACATATACACTTTTATGTGGTAATAAACAGAAGAAGGTATTTATTTTAGGCATATAAATTGTAATCACAGTTCTTAAAAGTACATTTTAAATAAATTTTCGTCTTTTGTATTTCACAGATACGGCAAATCAGGCGAATTGATATTGAGTTTGTTGTATTATTATCACCACCTGTAAAATTAATTCGCCTTGGCTTACATATTTTAACTGTCAACTATGTTAATGTATCAGCTTTTTTGACAGCCCAAATGTAAATTGTTCACGGCGAATTCTCTTGCGATTACATGGTGTGAGTTTGACTTGGAATAACTCCGAAACAATGGGAAGTTAAAAAAAACCTTTGTATGGATGACTTGATGGTAATTTTATTTCGCATCTTTTGCGGTTTATATTATTACACGCAATTTATACGGTGATTTTTAAGACATGTCTTTCCTTTAATTCTCTTTCAAAGTTGCTACCAAAAACCTTTTCCATTTATACCATGACTTATTTTCTATGCAGCCAGGGTTGATTTTTCTTACATGTAATCGGTAAATCTTTAGTTCCTCATTCGTATAGATATATATATATATATATATATATATATATATATATATATATATATATATATATATATATATATATATATATATATATATATATATATATATATATATATATATATATATATATATATATATATATATATATATATATATATATATATATATATATATATATATATATATATATATATATATATATATAGATGTATATATATAATTGTGTTTGTTAAAAAAAGACGCAAATATAAAACATATGTTATTGTTATTATTTAAAAAGAAAACAATGGACGAAAAACTAGTGGAAAAAATTTTAGATTTAACTGAAGTGATGATTGTAAACTCAGTTCTGGATGAGAGTGAAGATGACGAAATTGTTTTGAGTTTGGTAGAATGCTTGGAAAGCGCAATTCATTTACCAAAAAAAAGAAAGAGGGAGTGGGTGAAGCAATGGCGGAACGATCGAGTGGAGCGGGGTACATTTTCATTTCTCATGAATAACCTGTTGGGTGATATGTCATCTTTTCTGAACTATATCAGAATGAGCCCAGAAACTTTTAATTTAATTCTCGCTAAAATCGAAAAAGATATAGCAAAACAAGAAACTATAATGAGAGAAGCAATAAGTCCAGCAGAGAAACACACAGAAAACAGAAATCTTGTCTTTTTTTCTACCCCGCTTTCTTCTCCACCCCGCTCGCTATCATCCAAAATAAGACGTGATTTAAAGACAAGTGAAAAAATCACCGTATAAATTGCGTGTTACTATCGTGTTAATTGTTGTCGAATTATGATGAAATATATTAGCGTGACCGCTATTTTAAAATAAGAAACAAAATACTCAAAACATACCACAACTCATTAATTTTTAACCGATTTTAATGTAATTACGCGTTTTGGCAAGCTATTTTAATATTGCTTTTCACAAAAGCTAATTTGTATAGTAGTTTAGTATCTCATAAACAACTTAGAGCTGGCGGAAAGTAAAATTTTATTTAAAATATGGTTTTTTTACACTTAAACCACCATAATTTATTCGCATATTACGTGACGCTATTTTTTGAGTTTTTATGCCCCCTTTTTACAAAATTTTCAGTAAAAATTGTCTCATCCATGACAAGTACTAATTTGAACTCTATACGCAACATAAGTCGGATTTATTTTGACGTTCTCATGTTAGACATTGTTGGGTGTAGACGACATCTAAGTAATTATTTGCGTGTGTAACGACAGGTTAGACTTGGATATAGTTTTGTGAAAGTGTTGAGTATTTCAGTACCGAGTACTTACTACCGAACATATTGTGCAGTATTCAATACACAGTAGTAGGTATTCAATGCTGTGGATATTGTATTTTGTACGAAATGCTGATATATGACAATAAAACTTGATGTAAACGCCTTAGATTTTGTTAAACATACTACATTTACACCAGAGCGTAATCTAGTATGTTTCAATTGAAATTCTTATCGATATCTATACCGTTTACGCAAAGATTTTTGACATCAAGTTTTCGTTTCCATATCAAAGAGAGCTGATTACGATTTATTATTCTCTTATGTCAAACTACTGTAACGACACGTTCTCGCTCTATGCTGGGGCAGGCTCGCGGCTGCCAGGGCTTGTTACAAATATTTCTATTTTTTTGTTCTTAATGAAAGAGTAAAACACCTTTGAGTTTCTCTTAGTGACACATTTATTTACAATTCTCTTAAACTAGCTGTACATCATTATTTGATCTCTTGACTCTGACACCAAGTTAAAGACCACACTCTCGCGCTGGCCACAAATGCTCAATACGGGTGGCCTCTCAACACTTATGCTCTCTTTTGGTACTGTATCCCATTTACGAATAGTGGTACGTTGGCAGACGATCAGCCTTAGCGCGTTGAAGCCCTGCTCTTAAATACTGACCATACTGGAGGGTCCCGTAGGAATCGCAGTATGGTAACGATGAACTCGCAGGCTTACTTCACTCAGGAGAATAACATTCTGCCCTGAATGAGAGTAAGGGCGTCTACGTCTTTGACTTCCCGCGACCGATTGAACAAAGTTCTACTCTGACTAAGGAATTCAAAGTCTGCAGTAAGTCGCGGCAGAGAAAATTTGCTTCCACTGGGTTTGAGGGAATAAAATTCTGACTCAACCAAACTCGAAGCGACCTTTTTTACTTTGCTTGACTAACCAAATTATTACGAATAAAATTCTCAAATAACTTAGCACGTCTTGCCAAGTTGCTGGCCAGCGACTTACTGAATTCTTATTTACAAATCAACAGCCTCTATACCATTCACCGACACATACAGAGCAGTCGTTGAATTTACTATTCGACAGCATCTACGCTGTTCGTCTACACATACACAAATAATTCATCAGCTGTTGAGAACCAACATTGTTTGAAACTTTGATTGGTGTGTTCTTTAATTTGACGTCAGATGGCACTTTGGTAACGGCCGTTAATATTTAAATCTAATTTCAATATTTGTACAATATAATATATTTGAATTTAGTGCTTACTGATTTCATTTAAATATAAATTGAAGGCGATATTTCAATGTTTTATTTACATATACTAAAATAAAATACTATAACCAGTGTAGTATAATTCATAATACAGAAAGAGGGGGCAAAGTATAAAAGAAATACAGAATTCATGTGCGCCAAAAACGAAATATGACTTTTAGCTCGTCACATTGTCTCCCCTTTTCGGATAATAGAGCCCTTAATGTGGCATAAGCCATTTCATAATAAACAAAAGTCACAATATTTTTAGGATATATTTGTAGGGTATTTGTTCTAATGTCATTTAACAATAATTAGCCAATAAGTAAAAATAGGACAACTAGTATATTCCACTAGTATAAAATATGAAATCCAGTAGGGCAGATTATTGTTAGGAGATGAATTTCGAACAAATTTTTTTATCGGCTTAAATCCCAATAATCGGGCACTATAATAACAAAACAAATTTCCTTTTCTATAATAATAATAATAATAATAATAATAATAATAATAATAATAATAATAATAATAATAATAATAATATTTGTAATAAGGCGTCTCATGTAAAATATTTTCTTATAAATTAAATATTTCCTCTCCACTGGCGCAGATTATTTGTCCTAAAGGCACGTTGACAATAATTAGCCATTATATATGAACATAAAAATAAAAAACTGACTAGTATACTCCACTAGTAAAAAAAATGTATAGACTTCATTACGGCATATTGTTTGTCAGTCATGCATTTAGGCCAAGTAGTATCTTTCGCCAAAAAATCTACAAATTTCAAACGTGTGTTCAATAATTCAAATATAAAGATAATATTGATAATAAAAATAGTATTAATACCAGTATAATAATAATCTAGGAAATGATTACGTGTATATTTGTGGTTTGTCGGGGCTTCATTTGGTGGACCTCATATTCCCCATTTCTACGGATTATTACCTGGAATCGGGCTCCACCCACTTGGTTCAGGAACTTCATGCGCTGGTTGGGCTTGCGTCTGCTCTATGTTGTTTTTGACTTCACGAGGTAGGCAGGGCTCAATCTCGTCTTGCGGGGCTGTTGCGGTATTAGTTAGATTATTTGTATGGAAACCCGCTAGTGAGTCTGTTGCGGGTACAGATTTGGTGGATGCTGAAGATGATGATGATGCCGTCGAAGATGTTGATGAAGACGGTGATGATGATGAAGTCGATGATGCTGATGAGGATGGCGATGATGGTGGAGTCGATGATGCTGATGGTGAGGGTGCGGGATACAATTTAGGAGCGAGTGGCGTTTCTTCGAGTTGAACCATGGGTACAGGCGAGTCGGTAGTAGCTGCGCTGTAATCGGTCTTCACTGGCTCGACCGGTGGTGACGTATTACGAGCACATGAGTGCTCGAGTTGCAAGGGTAGGCCATCGCTTTTCATAGGTACTAGCAGACGTACTCTCATTACCCGCTCGTAGCATAAGAATCCGGCATATTGATATCTTCTATCTTCAAAGCTAAGATTACCGAGACCCTGGCGTTTTGGCGGCGTTGGGGGACGGTAGTTTTCATCGTCGGAGTTGAGGGACGGTGGCGATCGTGGCGGTAGCGGCGAAGGTGGAGTCGGAGGGCGTCTCTCCATTTGGTGATCTTGGTAACCCAGAAACGTGCGTCGCATTTCTTCTGCCATGTCTGCTTCTAATCCTAAAACGTGTAGGTATTCTTCGAACTCCTCAGGGGTTAAGTCAGGGTTGTTGTCCGCTGCGGCGGACGGGTGGTTGCTAGTTGTGGAGGTATTGGGAGCTGGTGTACGAGTGCGCTTGGGTCGCGAGCTTGAGGTTCCCTCGAACACCCGGAAACAGGTATCCGGCTTAGGCCGTGGTCGTGGTTTGGCGTTATACATCTTCGCCCCTTTTCTGCCTCGGCTGGTAGTGGGGATATCATCATCCTCAATAAAAATGGTGCGTCGTTTTTTGGACTCTTCTCGTTCCCAAGATGAGCGGAACTTCTTCCGAGCGTTTTCGAATTTTTCCTCCATTGCTGTTGTTTTAATTTTTTTTTCTTTTTATTTCAGTGAGTGGGTTTTCCCGATGTCTATATAGAGTCAAATGATAAAACAAAAGCATTATTAGTAAAGGGATACTGAGAACGTGCTATATATGAAAATCAGAGAGGAATTAAACTAATGGTTCAAAGTATATAAGGCTTAATTTCGCTGACGTGAGCAGTTCGCACTTCTCCGCTATCTTGGCTTTTTACTTTAACGATAACCGGTGAGATAAACTCTTTGACAGCGAATGGACCCCCGTATTTTGGAGCAAGTTTAGCCGCGAAATTTTCGGTTGCTTTAGAAAGAGGGTGTTGTCTGATTAGTACTAGGTCACCGAGTTTCGGTTTCCACTGCCGACGGCGTAAATTATAATAGCGCTGTTGGTCGACAGAGGTATTTGCTATGTTTCTTCGAACTATAGCGAATATTTGCTGCATTTCTTGGGCCTGCAGATTCGCTGGTCGATTTTCAGTGCCCGTGCCAATGGTTACTTCATCTTAGAGGGTTTTAGGCAGTCGTAGCTCTCGTCCTTGTGTAAGGAATGCCGGTGAGTACCCTGTTGTCTCTGATACGCTAGTGTTTATCGCGAGCATGATTTCTGGGAGGTATTCGTCCCATTTATTGTGTTGGTGTTCGCTGAATTGTGCGATAACAGTTTTTATGGTACGATTGGCACGTTCGGTGGGATTTTCTTTTGGTGTATAAGGGGCAGTAAGCTGTTGGTGCACTCCTAGTCCCACTAAGTATTTCTTGAAAATCCGTGATGTGAATTGTGTCCCATTATCCGTAATCAGTACTTTAGGGACACCATACCTTGCGACAATACGTTCTCGAAATGCCTTTACCAAACCCTCTGCTGTGGCCTTTCTTAACGGGATCAGTTCGTTCCATTTTGAAAATTTGTCGAAGAATACAAGAAGCATCGTACATCCATGTTTAGAACGTGGTAGTGGACCTACGAAGTCCGCACATACTGTTGCCCAGGGTTCCTCTGGAACGCGTGTGAGCATTTCTCCTGCGGGTCGTTGCTGCATTACCTTATGTCGTTGACATGACTCACATTTCCTCACGTACTGGCTAATATTCCGGAACATCCCCGGCCAATAATAGCGCATAGCAACTCTGTTGTTTAGTTTTCCGTATTCCCAGGTGTCCGGCGGTTGTATGATCGTGATTTTCGTCTAATATGCGATGTCTCAACGGAGTGGCGACGCACAATTTCCAAGGATTTGAATCTACGTCATCTATGCCCCGGGGAAAATGTCGATATAGTTGACCATTCACAATACTATAATCAGGATATTTCTCAGGTTGTTCACTTACTTCTTTTATTCTTTTACTCAGCCATGGGCATGTTATTGGGGTTGCTTGGGTACCGGCAACATGTAACGTTTCTCTGGGTTGTCGCGACAAGGCGTCGGCCACCACATTCTGCTTACCCTTTCTATATTTGATTGTGTAATTATATTGTTGTAGCTCGAGTGCCCACCGTGCTAAACGGCCTGCTGGGCTCTCAATAGAGTTCAGCCACTTCAATGATAGATGATCAGTCATGATAATAAAAGAATAACCCTCTAAATATGCTCTCATCTTCCTTATTCCCCAAATTATAGCTAGACATTCCTTTTCTGTAGTAGAGTAATTTTGTTCGGCCTTGTCGAGACGTCGACTTGCGTAGGCAATTACCCGTTCCGATCCCTCCAGCTCTTGGGTCAATACTACACCTAGCCCGCATCGGTTTGTAATGTAAACGTTTCATTGAAATCGGGGCATGCAAGCACTGGTGCCTCCGTTAATTTTCGCTTGAGGGTTTCGAAAGCCTCTTGTTGAGCAGTTCCCCAGCACCAATGTTTGCCCTTTTTAATTAGCTTAGTGAGTGGTTGTGAAATTGTTGCAAAGTCTGGTATAAACCTCCGATACCAAGACACTACCCCTAGAAAACTGCGTATTTCTTTTACATTAGTTGGCGGAGGTATTTCTTTGATGGCGGCTACCTTTTCAGGGTCTGTTTTTATTCCCTCGCCACTTACAACGTGACCAAGGTATTTTGTTTCACGTTTGAAAAAATCACATTTCTCTGGGTTGAGCCGTAAATTGGCTCTTCTTAATCTCCTGAAAACCTCCTTCAGATTTGACAAATGTTCGTTAAGAGTTCCTCCAATAACAATAATATCGTCCAAGTAAGCGAAGGCGTATGGTTCCATATCGGCCCCAATCACGCTATCTAAAGCCCTTTGAAAAGTAGCGGGAGCGGTATGCAACCCGAATGGCATAACACGCCATTGATATAGTCCTCTGCCTGTTACCGCAAAAGCCGTATATTTCTTGCTACTTGCCTCCATGGGGATTTGCCAATAACCATCTTTAAGGTCAAGGCTACTCACGTACTTGGCATTTCTTAATCTATTCAAAATGGTATCTATTCTAGGTAATGGGTAAGCATCAGGTACTGACCTTTGATTCAGCTGCCGAAAGTCCATACACATTCTCCAGGAGCCATTCCTCTTCTTGGCGAGGGTTATGGGAAAACTATAAGGGCTTTGTGAAGGTTCTATGAATCCTCGATCTAGTAGTTTGTTGACTTCTTCATCGATTATAGCTTGCATCGCGCATACCGGAGTTTGATAGGACGATCGTCCTTCATTATTATTTTGTGTGACGCAATATTTGATGGACCCGTGATGTTGTTAAATTTGTTGAGCTCTGTTGCTAAAAAGGTTTTTATCATTTTATGTTCTTCTACATCTTGTTCCGCCAGCGTAACATTAAGAGTAGTTGTGGATGGCTGGACGGAATATTGCTTTTGTGCCGCTATGGACACCGGTGTTATTGTGCTTGCAACTGGGTTGTTTTCCAGGTGTTGTGTGGTCTTGTTGAAGACGCAGTCAGTTGACAATCCTGCACAGCTAATAGTAGCATCAAAACTTCGCAAAAATTCAAGCCCTAGAAGAAGGTTTTCACTACATCCAGGCATTAGGTAAAAAACACAATTCTTAGCTTTTGTTCCCAGGGTAACACGATATCGAACGCCCTGTGTGACCTTTTTCATGGATCCGTCGGCTAAAAACACTTCTAGTTGTCGATGAACTATTTTGGGTTGACATTGTAATTTGGCAACAAAATCTGGATTAATAAAATTACGTGAAGCTCCAGTATCTATGGTAGCGGTAATTAGTTCCTCCCCAATAATTATTGTTGCGGTGATTCGAGTTTCTTCGGGGTTCAGGGATGTTTTATTTGATGAGGCCGGTTTCTTGGGAGGAGCAGCTTGCCTCAATTCTGCCGCCCTCCGGCTTGGTTTCCCGAGTTTAGGGGGTTGTTAAAACATCGGTCTGCCCGATGGCCTTCTTTACCACAGGTTCTACAAATAAGTGGTTGTCGTCTGTTATTGCTTTGCGCTGAGGAGGGTGCCGGCTGATCTATTTGGTCGCGGCACGAAATCTTAATATTTTCTAGGTCTTCGGCCAGAGCCATGAGTTCTTGAATGGATGTAAAGTCTTTTCTACGGATATACCATTGGTAATCCGGATGTGAGTTTCTGAAGATCCTCTCCAGCTGTTGTTCTTTACTAAGGGTAGAGTGTCGCATGAGATTTTGTAGAGCCAGCATATAATCTTTGAATGGTTCTCTAGCAGCTTGTTTGCGTTTATGTATTTCATCGTCAAGTCTCTCGTAGAAATGAGTGGGGAGAAAAAATCTACAGAAATCCCTTTTAAAACTACTCCAGGTATGCCAGAATTCATTATTGTTTCTATACCACGACAATGCACGATCACACAAAAGTTCTGGCATAATCGTTGGGAGTTGGTCTAGCGAGATTCCGTACATTTTCGATAACTCCTCAATGCGTTCTATAGTTTCCAGTGGATCATGTGTGCCGTCGTACCGTAATCCCCATTTTCTCACCTGATCGATGATATTCGTCCTGTATTCAATATCAGGAGTTATTGGCCGTTCGTGTTGGCCACGGACAGTACTGACACTTGGTTCTTCCTTTGCTGGCGATCTGGCAAGTTGTTTGTTTGCTAGCGGCTCCAACGACTTCGCTGGTGGTGGACTAGTTTCATGTTGTGTCTGTAATTCTATTAAACGTTCTAGATGTTCTTGGCTTTGTTCCGTACCAAGGAATTTCGCCCATCATCGTCTGAGTTCATCCACCGTACCCGTGGTATCTAGTTCAAATTCGGTGAGATATTGTAAAAGTTCATCCCGTTTGAGGGAATATGCCCACGATGTTTTCAGCATTTTTACTTCAATTCCTACTGGTTGACACACCTTATTAATTCTCAAAACTTCTTTTAAACTTCTTTGGGTTGTAGCAGGTACCCACTTTTCAACACTGTATTTTATATATTTTATGTTTCTATATATATATATATATATATATATATATATATATATATATATATATATATATATATATATATATATATATATATATATATATATATATTATTTATTTTTTTTTATACTATTTTACACACCATTTAGAATTTAGGTTGTTTATTAGCCTCTTTATCAATCAGCGCGGTCACTATCATTGCTATTGCAACCTGTTCTATAGATGTCATAGTTTCACAGCATTTTATTTTAATTATTATATACCTTGATGTATTGGTTTTCACAAAAATTCTTTTAATTTTTATTAGAAATTTTTTTTCTCAACATTTATGACCGATCCGTTTATTTTAGTAGTAGTTTTAAAATATTTTATATTTTTGTTTCAAATTGATATACATATAAGTTATATTTTTATTATTATGTTCTGTTTTTGTTTTTGTTCCACAATTTAGTGATTCTTTTCTAGCATATTATTCGCCGTTATTCTATTCTCTTTTGTATTGTTCCATATTTGTCACCTTATTGAATTGTCTATTTTATTTATTTTTTTTTTCATTTTATATTTTGGAAGCTCTTTCATTTTAGAGTCCCTGTTCGGGCGCCATTGTAACGACACGTTCTCGCTCTATGCTGGGGCAGGCTCGCGGCTGCCAGGGCTTGTTACAAATATTTCTATTTTTGTTCTTAATGAAAGAGTAAAACACCTTTGAGTTTCTCTTAGTGACACATTTATTCACAATTCTCTTAAACTAGCTGTACATCATTATTTGATCTCTTGACTCTGACACCAAGTTAAGGACCACACTCTCGCGCTGGCCACAAATGCTCAATACGGGTGGCCTCTCAACACTTATGCTCTCTTTTGGTACTGTATCTCATTTACGAATAGTGGTACGTTGGCAGACGATCAGCCTTAGCGCGTTGAAGCCCCGCTCTTAAATACTGACCATACTGGAGGGTCCCGTAGGAATCGCAGTATGGTAACGATGAACTCGCAGGCTTACTTCACTCAGGAGAATAACATTCTGCCCTGAATGAGAGTAAGGGCGTCTACGTCTTTGACTTCCCGCGACCGAGTGAACAAAGTTCTACTCTGACTAAGGAATTCAAAGTCTGCAGTAAGTCGCGGCAGAGAAAATTTGCTTCCACTGGGTTTGAGGGAATTTCTGACTCAACCGAACTCGAAGCGACCTTTTTTACTTTGCTTGACTAACCAAATTATTACGAATAAAATTCTCAAATAACTTAGCACGTCTTGCCAAGTTGCTGGCCAGCGACTTACTGAATTCTTATTTACAAATCAACAGCCTCTATACCATTCACCGACACATACAGAGCAGTCTTTGAATTTACTATTCGACAGCATCTACGCTGTTCGTCTACACATACACAAATAATTCATCAGCTGTTGAGAACCAACATTGTTCGAAACTTTGATTGGTGTGTTCTTTAATTTGACGTCAGATAGCACTTTGGTAACGGACGTTAATATTTAAATCTAATTTCAATATTTGTACAATATAATATATTTGAATTTAGTGCTTACTGATTTCATTTAAATATAAATTGAAGGCGATATTTCAATGTTTTATTTACATATACTAAAATAAAATACTATAACCAGTGTAGTATAAGTCATAATACAGAAAGAGGGGGCAAAGTATAAAAGAAATACAGAATTCATGTGCGCCAAAAACGAAATATGACTTTTGGCTCGTCACACTACATAGAAAAAAGAGCCTCCAAATGCAATACAAGTAATGCGCACACCTTATAAAGTAAATTGTCTGTATCAACGAAGCATTTTCTAGTACTATATGATTAAAGCCGCGGTTGTATAACTAGGTACTTCTGCATTTGAGGAGGTTTTATCAAATCTAATGACGAAATAGATTTCGTTTTGTATGGAAAATATAGTAAAAAACAAGTAGATTTAGCTCCAAATCTCGTAAGTACTAGATTTTGCTCAAATTTAAATGCATTATAAAGCTTTTTTCCAGATTATATTTTTTAATTTACTGCCAAAACAATGGACAACTAACCAGACCCGTCACTGTACAACAACATTACGAAGATTGTATGATTGAGGAAGCAAATCTTATTTTCTAACGTGGTTTCTAATTTAACTATCGCTTTCATACTATTTTAGTAGGAACATTTTGCATGTAAAAACCCATAACACATGATAACAGCCTTTTTTAGCTGTCAAAAGGGAGCATTCCGTGGCCAAAACTATATAATCGTTTTTGTTTTCACGCTGAAAAACTCCTTCCTTGTGAAACTTTCTAAAAAAATCCATATAATTTTAAATAAAATGAGAAACAAATTTTCAAGTTAAATGGTTACTATAAAAACATATAGAGTACAAGAATGTCGTAGCGCGTTGTTGACTACGGATTACGGGCGTAGCGAATACCAGTTTAGCGAATGCTATAAATTAAAATTTTTGCGAATGCGAATAACTACATATTTATTATACAAATAAAATTTTTATTATACAAATAAAATTTTGAATATACTACTACATGAGAATTACTGAGACACAAAAACGATTTTAAATAAATAACTGAAAACTATGCTGTAAAAACATCGAGCAACAACTAGAAAACTGGAATAATCCCCATGAATCTATATCTGTTCTCAGCTATAAGAGTAAAGATTTAATGAAATGGCATATTGTTTAACTTCTATTTATTGTTTAACTCCAAGACAAGTTAGAATAATATGGTACCCGCATCGGCTTATTGAACCAAATGCCTCTCGCTGTCAAGCTTGATTGTTGCGCCAAGAAAAATATTTTATATAGGACAAACCACAAGCCATATCATCGAAATAATCAACACGACCTTATTAATGCCTTCAACACGACCTTATTAATGGGTCTTGCCACATATGATTTTTACACACATGAAAAATTTTACAACTATACTTACGTTCTTTTGTTTACATATCACTCCTTTATTAATAAAGAAATGCTAATAACTAACATACTAACATTATTCGCATCAATTTTAGCGAATGCGGATATCAAAAACAAGCGAATAGTTTGCAAATGCGAATGCGAACGTTCGTCGAACATCTACTATGAATAACGGAAATTCGACGTGCCACACGATTTTATTTTAGTCTGATCCATGCCATGCAGAGTGGTTGTGAGTGTGGTATTGTGACGTACCTAGCATTTTTTTGCTTTTATTACATTATCCTCATCATTATTGTTTCATTACAATAAAACCATTTACCTTAACATTTTTTACTTGTTTTATTTTTAAGATTTTAATTTGATGTCCTGTACAAACTCCATGATCTTATTTTGTATCCCGAAGTCTAATATGTGAGTACGACGAAATGTCCTAGAAAAAAGAGAACTATTAAAATTTATATTTATTCTATGATAATTTGTCGTAGTCATAAATTCGACTTCGACATACATCATACGGGTGATTGTTTCCGACTATACCTTCGACTCGCGACTCTTTTTTACGGTGTGCTGCACTATAGTAGCCAAACGCTTTCATTTAATATCCATATTAAGGTAGCTGACAATATGTCCCCCTTTTGTACTTGCCGCCATTTTGGAATTGATATTTCTTTTCATTGCGTGCTTTATTCTACTACTAAAACTACTTAAACCCTTTCATTTGGTATCAATGTTGAGGTGTTTGGAAACAAACAAAAAATTTGCCATTTTGCGGCGGTCATCTTTGACTTACAATAATACCTGGACGTGGCGCTGCCCACTTTTTAGTCATACAATTGTATTGTCATCAAAACTAAAGGTGCTTACCATATTTCAAATCAAATGGTAAATTAGAAGAGGGTAAAAGTAAATATAACTTTTTATGGGAGTGACGCAATCCTCTTTTGTAATTACAACATTGTATTTTCATCAAAAGAAAAGGTGATTTATATATATATATAAAAGGTGATATATATATATATATATATATATATATATATATATATATATATATATATATATATATATATATATATATATATATATATATATATATATATATATATATATATATATATATATATATATATATATATATATATATATATATATGTATAATATATATATATATATATATATATATATATATATATATATATATATATATATATATATATATATATATATATATATATATATATATATATATATATATATATATATATAACGGGTGTTTTTTTTAGAGGTAGAACTTCGAATTGAAATAAAACACAAGAAAAACGCTTTATTGGAAGGATAATTTTATGCCATTAATGTTTAAATATGATTTCGGGCATGTGGCCGCCGCGGCTGGCTCGAATAAAGCCAATTCTACAGGTCCAATTTTCAACCACTTTTTCGAGCATATGGGGCCGTATGTTGGCAATAACGCCACGAATGTTGGCTTCCAAGTCCCCAAACGTTTCTGGTTTGTTGGCGTAGACGACCGACTTCACATATCCCCAAAGAAAATAATCCAATGGTGTCAAATCACACGATCTTGGTGGCCAATTGACAGGTCCACATAGAGTAAACGTAGTGCGAAAACGATCCATGGTTAACCGAATTAATTGCTCTGATGGACGATTATGTCGACCATAAAATGGACGGAGCTTGCGGTAAACTTCGCGAACTGAACCATTATTTTCGAAATAAATTTGCACGATTTGCAAGCGTTGTTCTTTTGTCAACCTGTTCATGATGAAATGGCAAACCAAACTAAATATTAATCACTTGACAGCTGACAAAATGGCCGCCAGTTAAAAAAGTGATGCCAACTTAAAGTTCTATACCTCAATAAAAAACACCCAATATATATATATATATATATATATATATATATATATATATATATATATATATATATATATATATATATATATATATATATATATATATATATATATATATATATATATATATATATATATATATATATATATATATATATATATATATATATATATATATATATATATATATATATATATATATATATATATATATATATATATATATATATATATATATATATATATATATATATATATATATATATATATATATATATATATCGCACCTGTTCATCAAAAGTAACACAACTCAAAAAATTCTATTTTCTACTTTTTTGAAGGAAACAGTGTATGATTACCATATCTAACCACTGTAAAAAATTTAGTATTGTATTATTTTATTGAAATATTATTGAGTTTCCTTTACAACGGTATATTTGTTTATAACAATAATTCCATTATATTGGCGCAATTAGTTTTTTGCCTCTACTGAAAACTTGTAAATTTTGAGTTATGTTACTTTTGATGAACAGGTGCGATATATATATATATATATATATATATATATATATATAATTATATATATATATATATATATATATATATATATATATATATATATATATATATATATATATATATATATATGTATATATATATATATATATATATATATATATATATATATATATATATATATATATATATATATATATATATATATATAAATATATATATATATATATATATATATATATATATATATATATATATATATATATATATATATATATATATATATATATATATATATATATATATATATATATATATATATATATATATATATATATATATATATATATATATATATATATATATATATATATATCTATATATATGTATGCAAAGTAGTTCGTATGGGGTCTAAAAAAATCTTACCTTTTTTAAATGCAATATTATAAAACGAAAGAAAACATTAATATGCTATTTAATATTTTTGTTCTAGTTCTTTTAAAACCAGAGAAATCTAGCTTTGTTTATGCCGGCGTTCGATATCAGTCGGCTTTTAGGTTAGCAGTTTCATTGTAGACGGGACTGCCAAGCGGTTGTGTTTTATACGATCATTTTTGTTGCCAGACTATCACTTATTTCCCTGCTTTTACACTGCCGCCGTTATGTTTTTATCTCTTCCGCAGAAGTGTGAGTTATAGTTAGAGCACATAAAGATCGATTAATTAGGTCCATGAAAGTAACCAGCTGCTCCTGTTGATGCTGTCAACCTTTTTTTTTCAAGAAATTAAAATTTTTTAAATGGCTTTATTTAGCGCACCGTATTTTTGTCGTATTTGTGTCGTCGGGTACAATTTAGTAGCTGAAAATTTACCCCCTTCCTGTTGATCGATTGATCTGAAATTATGAAATCACCTTTTCTTTTGGTGAAAATACAATGTTGGAATTACAAAAGTGGATTGCGTCACTCCCATAAAAAGTTATATTTAATATTACCCTCTTCTAATTTACCATTTGATTTGAAATATGGTAAGCACCTTTAGTTTTGATGACAATGCAATTGTATGACTAAAAAGTGGGCAGCGGCACGTCCAGGTATTATTGTAAGTCAAAGATGACCGCCACAAAATGGGAAATTTTTTATTTGTTTACAAACACCTCAATATGGATATCAAATGAAAGGTTTTAAGTAGTTTTAGTAGTAGAATAAAGCACGCAATGAAAAGAAATATCAATTCCAAAATGGCGGCAAGTACAAAAGGGGGACATAATATCAGCTCCCTTAATATGGATATTAAATGAAAGCGTTTGGCTACTATAGTGCAGTACACCGTAAAAAAGAGTCGCGAGTCGAAGGTATAGTCGGAAACAATCACCCGTATGATGTATGTCGAAGTCGAATTTATGACTACGACAAATTATCATAGAATAAATATAAGTGTTAATAGTTCTCTTTTTTCTAGGACATTTCGTCGTAGTCACATATTAGACTTCGGGATACAAAATAAGATCATGGAGTTTGTACAGGACATCAAATAAAAATCTTAAAAATAAAATAAGTAAAAAATGTTAAGGTAAATGGTTTTATTGTAATGAAACAATAATGATGAGGATAATGTAATAAAAGCAAAAAAATGCTAGGTACGTCACAATACCACACTCACAACCACTCTGCATGGCATTCGCTAAAATTGATGCGAATAATGTTAGTATGTTAGTTATTAGTATTTTTTTATTAATAAAGGAGTGATATGTAAACAAAAGAACGTAGGTATAGTTGTCAAATTTTTCATGTGTGTAAAAATCATATGTGGCAAGACCCATTAATAAGGACGTGTTGAAGGCATTAATAAGGTCGTGTTGATATGGCTTGTGGTTTGTCCTATATAAAATATTTTTTTGGCGCAACAATCAAGCTTGACAGCGAGAGGCGTTTGGTTCAATAAGCCGATGCGGGTACCATATTATTCTAACTTGTCTTGGAGTTAAACAATAAATAGAAATTAAACAATATGCGATTTCATTAAATCTTTACTCTTATAGCTGAGAACCGATATAGATTCACGAGGCTTATTCCATTTTTCTAGTTGTTCGATGTTTTTACAGCATAGTTTTCAGTTATTTATTTAATATCGTTTTTGTGTCTCAGTAATTCTCATGTAGTAGTATATTCAACATTTTATTTGTATAATAAAATTTTATTTGTATAATAAATATGTAATTATTCGCATTCGCAAAAATTTTAATTTATAGCATTCGCTAAACTGGTATTCGCTACGCCCGTAATCCATAGTCAACAACGCGTTACGACTTTCTTGTACTCTATATGTTTTTATAGTAACCATTTAACGTGAAAATTTGTTTCTCATTTTATTTAAAATTATATGGATTTTTTTAGAAAGTCTCACAAGGAAGGAGTTTTTCCGCGTGAAAACTAAATACTCTCTTTTGACAGCTAAAAAATGCTGTTATCATGTGTTATAGAGTTTTACATGCAAAATGTTCTTACTAAGATAGTATGAAAGCGACAGTTAAATTAGAAACCACGTTAGAAAATAAGATTTGATTCCTCTTTCATACAATCTTCGTAATGTTGATGCACAATGACGGGTCTGGTTAGTTGTCCATGGTTTTGGCGGTAAATTAAAAAATATAATCTGGAAAAAAGCTTTATAATGCATTTACATTTGAGCAAAATCTAGTACTTACGAGATTTGGAGCTAAATCTACTTGTTTTTTACTATATTTTCTATACAAAACGAAATCTGTTTCGTCATTAGATTTGATAAAACCTCCTCAAATGCAGAAGTATCTAGTTATACAGCCGTGGCTTTTATCATATAGTACTAGAAAATGCTACGTTGATACAGACTTTTTACTTTATAAGGTGTGCGCATTAGTTGTATTGCATTTGGAGGCTCTTTTTTCTATGTAGTGTGACATAAGAAAATAATAAATCGTAATCAGCTCTCTTTGATATGGAAACGAAAACTTGATGTCAAAAATCTTTGTGTAAACGGTATAGATATCGCTAAGAATTTCAATTGAAACATACTAGATTACGCTCTGGTGTAAATGTAGTATGTATAACAAAATCTAAAGCGTTTACATCAAGTATTATTGTCACATATCAGCATTTCGTACAAAATACAATATCCACAGCATTGAATACCTACTACTGTGTATTGAATACTGCACAATATGTTCGGTAGTAAGTACTCGGTACTGAAATACTCAACACTTTCCTGCCGTTACACAAGCAAATGATTACTTAGATGTCGTCTACACGCAACAATGTCTAACATGAGAACGTCAAAATAAATCCGACTTATGTTGCGTATAGAGCTCAAATTAGTACTTGTCATGGATTAGACAATTTGTACTGAACATTTTGTTAAAAGGGGGTATCAAAACTCAAAAAATAGCGTCACGTAATATCCGAATAAATTATGGTGGTTTAAGTGTAAAATAACCATTTTTTCAATAAAATTTTACTTTCCGCCAGCTCTAAGTTGTTTATGAGATACTAAACTACTATACAAATTGGCTTTTGTGAAAAGCAATATTAAAATAGCTTTCCAAAACGCGTAATTACATTAAAATCGTTTAAAAATTATTGACTTGTGGTATGTTTTTTGTTTCTTATTTAAAAATAGCGGTCACGCTAATATATTTCATCATAATTCGACAACAATTAACACGATAGTAATAATATAAACAGCAAATATGCGAAATAAAATGACCATCAAGTCATCCATACAAAAGTTTTTTTTTTACTTCCCATTGTTTCGGAGTTATTCCAAAGCAAACTCACACCATGTAATCGCAAGAGAATTCGCCGTGAACAATTGAAATTTGGGCTGTCAAAAAAGCTGATACATTAACATAGTTGACAGTTAAAATATGTAAGCCAAGGCGAATTAGTTTTACAGGTGGTGGTAATAATACAAAAAACTCAATATCAATTCGCCTGATTTGCCGTATCTGTGAAATACAGAAGACGAAACTTTATTTAAAATGTACTTTTAAGAACTGTGACTACAATTTATATGCCTAAAATAAATACCTTCTTCTGTTTATTGCCACATAAAAGTGTATATGTCTTGCTAATCATTTAAAAACACACGATTAAAAAACAATTGACAGACACAGCCAACGCGGCGAAATAGTCATATGTGCCTCAACACGACCTGTATTATTGGATCATGATGTAAGGATTTACTCAGTGCTAGTTAATCTCTCTTTTTCGTTTAAAATATGTTTAACATCCCGTCTTCACGACACATAATTTTGTTCTAACATTTGTCAAATTTCATACATAAAAACATCAGAAAAATTTTAGTGCTATTTTTCATATCGACTTTGACTTTTGTCAAGACTAATGAATGGCTCGTAAAGACGCTATGTAAACCAGCAAATCTATAAATCAGTAAACATATAAACCATATGTTAAACGCATAAAATTTGGCGTTTAAACTACCGATACAAACCATATGTTTTTGATCGGTTTTCCACCACAAAACCAGCTATTTTTGAAATTTATCGCTTAAGCTAGGCATAATACATGGGGAAGTGATATCCAGCTGTTGAGTTTAAATTGCATATAAATTTTAGGTAAGTTTACCAAAACAAACGCTAGTTTTCACTGATTTATTAGACATTAGTCAGCTGAGCTCTCGAGAGCACTTGGTATGAAATTGACTTAGAGCATGGTGAAATAAGTATACAGGTGGCAGCATAACGTCAGCTGATTATTTTTTGCTCTGCTAGTTTTGTGCATAGTCCACGTCCAGCACGTATATATTTTTGACAAGCATCATCTAGTTTTTTGTTGTATTTGTTTCCCTTATGCGGCCACCTGTATATTTATTTCACCATGACTTGGAGTTATTAAAAATTTAACGGCGAAAAACTAGAAATTTCTTGTTTCTTTTTATTACTTTTTGCTATTTTCTTCATGGTGATTCATATGATTTTTCTCATTTCAGCTACAAAATGTATACTTTATGTGTATGCATGTAGCAAGCGAGAATATGAATTAAACAAACTATAAAATTTCTGTCTATATATTAATTTCCAATATGTAAAATCTACTGGCAAGTTCAAAAGAGAATCGAAAAAATGTCTGGCGAGAAATGTCTTATGTGTAAAAGGGGATTTAAGGGCCAAATAAACTACGCAATCGGCTTTCCAAACATGACAGAATTTACCTCTGTACAAGCCTGTTGTGTAATATATGGTTTTTTGTGTTTGACAATCAGATTGGCAAGCGGTTTGTAGAAAAATCAAAAAATGTAGATATTTTGACTGCCATGTCGAATTTGTAGGAAGCTGCTTGCGTAGTTAATTGTGAAATTGGTTCATTTGCAATAAAATTTGTATAGCGAGGTCTTCGTGGAAAATTAAAATATAAATTAGTAATTAAAGTGAAAAATCTATGCTTGTATGGGCCAGTTTTGTGTAGTCTGTGCGCAATGAAATAAGTATGTTTGACAAGCTGCTTGCTTATAGTACTTTTCCATATGCCTGTTTTGGGCCAAAATGCGTATTTTGCGTAAAATGCATGTTTTCTTACGTGTTTCCCATACAATTGTCATGCGAGCAAAACACCTCACAGAGCCTGTTTTGCTACAAAATATGTCGATATTTGTTAGTGCAACATTCCGTTGCCTGTATAATTACAAGTACAACTTTGGGTCATCCATTTACTGTGATTGAAAAATGCGAAAAAGTGACACTGACATGGAAAGAAATATTGCGCGCACATGATTTTCGAAGAAGAATGTAAGCAAAACAATGAAAACTTCAAATTTATTACGAAAATTCGAGCTTAAAAACACATACAACATTATGGAAACGTTTCGACATATATTACTCAAAACGACCTGTTTTGCTCATAATGAAAACGTAAATGCATGGTTAGGTATATTCCGCTAGATGGAATTGGCGGCTATCATTGAACCGCCGACTCCGACAGGTTGCGGCGGATATGTATAAAAATTATGCGGCATATGCTTTTCCTTTTTTGTCTTGCATTCAGTGACCTGCACCTAAGGATTTTCATCGGCGGCGGCGGCTGGCACGAAAATCGTCGGCAGCGGCTCAAATTCGGCTGTCTCCCGAAAGCTACATCGGCTTTCCGTTTTTTTGCACTGCTCGTACAAAAAGGCGGCTAAGCCGGCTTAAATGCAGATAATTTTAATTTACTTACGGTATAGGTAGTTTTTAAGTATTTATCTATTTTAACTAAATATATATGTATGTTGATAAATAATATGCAAAATCTTGTATATACATACATATCATAAATAGTAGAGTTGTCATGCGAATAAGAATTATTCGAATATTCGAACATCCTTTTTCCATTTTTATTTGAACGAACAAAATTTTTCAATTTAGAATAAGATAATATTCGAACAGTTTTTGCCGAAGATTCGAACAATATTCGAATATTCGAACTGAATTTTATAAAAAGTATTTTATATTTACGAATGTAAAATAGCGTTTTATATTAATTATTTTTTTAACCAACTTCATAAAGAAGGAGGTAATCAATTCGTGTGTATTTTTTATGTTTGTAGACGCATTACTCTGTCATTATTGAACCGATTGTAAATTTTTTTTGGTTCGAAAGGGTTTGCCAACAGTTTGGTCCCATAATTTTTTCCCGAAATCGGAGAGAAAATTTGCTACCCTCATGCATATATCTATCATTTGGGAAATGATTTTCAAAATTCTTTTTTTGTTCGAAAGGGTTTGCGCAAGTTGGTCCCATATTTTTTGTTCCAAAGCCCCTTTCTAGAGCTAAGGCAAGTATCCCACCCGTATTAAATCGAAATTATTGAAGAGATGTAGTAGTAGTAGTAGTAGTAGTAATTTTCTTCTCCTGAAAATTGTTCAGGAGAAGCAAAAAACATGTTAAAATTAAAACTATAAAGATTTTCAATGCGAATTTCTCCAATATAATAAAAAGCCCCAAGAAGAGTTCATTTCTGCATGATTTTTGTATATATTTGTAATATTTTAAGTTATGTTAGTTAGGGCTTTTTGCTTCATGTTTTTCTGAAACCAATAGCCCTATCTTCACTGAAAGTGTATGAAATGTAATGTTTTAAAGCAAAAAAACCCCCATAAGCAAAAAGTGTGCCTCAAATGTATATAAAAAATGTCGGTTTTAATGTACATTTCAATCACATTTTATTTTTTTTGCATATGGAGGAGAATTTTTCGCACCACTCTATCTTGCGAACCGCTTTAACAGCAAATACTAAAAAGAATAAATTTAAGAAACCAAAAAACTCGAGTGCGTAAAAAATAAAAGAAAACAAGACATAAATTTAAAAAACAGAAAAACCCGACTGCTTAAAAAAACCAAATGAAAAACAAAACAAGTCTAGTGTGCGGAACAGAGCGACTTGTACAGACGGGAAGCATTAATAATCGAATCTTCAAATCTTCACAATAATGGTTCATGGACGTAAAAACTGCTGTGTTCCGCACACTGAACTTGTTTTTTTTTTCATTTAGTTTTTTTACGCAGTCAGGTTTTTTGTTGTTTTAAATTTATGTCTTGTTAGTTTTCGCACACAGACAGCTTGGTTTTAGATTTTTTCTTAAAAGTCCACTTTTTATGCAATTGCGTTTTTTGGTTGTTAAACAATTTTAAACCATCACAGATCCTTAATGGTCATTCGAAATTAAAAATCATAATCAAATACCTGTCGAATGATACCCATTTCGATATAGTTCGCCGAATTTTTATTTTTGTCGTATTCACAAAATGGCGTCTATTAACCGCCATATTGAATTTTGTCATATTGAATTACTGTCATATCGTTAGTGGCACTCCCGGGGTTAAGACGAATCGATTGACGTAAGAATCATCAAAATCGGTTCACGCGTTAGGTTTATATAGTACCGCATAATGTGTACTTCATAAGGTATGGTGGTTGTTTTGCATTTGACGGATCTTTTTTTCTATGCAGTTTGACATTTCAAAATAAAAAAGGTATGGAAACGAAATCTTGATAAATGTCAAAAAGCATTGTGTAAAGGGTATATATTTCAATTGAAATCTACCAGATTTCGCTCTGGTGTAAATGCAGTATTATTGATTTATTATGTTAACCATATGAGAACAGGTGGCACAATGCAATATAAAGCATTTTTAACAAATCAGTTGTATTTTTGTTTCTTATGAACAAAGTAATTTTGGAAAAATGATTTTCTACATAAAATGTTCGCAATATTATTTATTATTTCATTATATTTATTAATTTCATTCATTTCATCAAAACGTCAAACGCAGTACAAAAATGTGGAGCACAAATTACTATGAAAGTTTACAGTTTATGTTTGCACTAATTGTCAACAAAAATTAGTTGAAAATTATTGCAACATATATTGCAAACACCTGCAATGAACTGCCTCCACTAGCAATAACATAGTTTTCACAATTGCTGCAATATATGTTAACATATTTATTGCTATTCGAGAGTCTCGACTCGTAACGGGGGCTATTGCACCATATGTATATTGATAATCTCCGTATACACCAATATAATTTTTACATTTTTGCAATTTTTGTTTTAATCATTCTCCGAAATTGGTTTTATTTTGGTAACTAAGAGCTTTGTAGTGAAATTCACAAAGTTTTAACACTTAAATAAAAGCTGATTTTGTCTCCAATAATTACTGTTTGTATTAACGCTAATTTGATGTATTTAACGCCTTTGTTAAAATTTTATATCACTTCCCAACACGATTAAAATAAACGAAAATAAAAAAGAGGAATAAAAAAAACGAATTTATAGTTGCACACAAACATATTTTCATGAATTTGTTTAATTTAGAGATGTAAAAGTTGAACTAAATGTTTAAATATATTTTGAAATTTTTGCAATATGTTTTGACATATTTCTGGTTAGTATGTAGTTATTTTGTTTTATTCATTCTCCGAAATTGGATTTATTTTGGTAACTAAGAGCTTTGTAGT